>CM058231.1:100744124-101344124 GCA_030180135.1 Orychophragmus violaceus | reverse complement strand
AGGTAAAATTTTAGGATTCTTCTCGTTCTTGTTCGGATTTCATTTCACATCAGATATTAGTTGATACATAAAATACCTAAACTTAAACTCATTCAAATATTTTTCTAGGACCGAATCAGCTTGGAATCAGATTTCCTTATCATTTGTGTTAATGTTTTTAGTGGTATCGGTCGCTATGAGAATTGTGATCAAAGTTTATGAAAGTTGTAAGAAGTGAGAAGTGGTTTGTTAAATTTAAAGAGATTTTGTACCATTTTGTAAACAAAGATATTTATATTAAATACACAAAGATAAATTAGAAAGATCTACAAGGTAATACTCCATATATGATTGCAAAAAGTGGTTCATGACACTTCACAATTTAGCATTATCAAAACAAGCTCACTTGTAGTTTCTCACCTGTACAAAATCTGCGCACTTATAAAATTATTGTTTCTACATGCATTTTAAATTTTTCATTTAGGGGTTTTCTTTAACTAACATTTCAAATCTTCCTATTTATAATTCTATATCTTTCAATATCTGCAAGTCTCACTTTCATTTTTTTCTCTCATTATGTTGTATATGTGATCATGGACGGACGGGTAT
The DNA here is from genome assembly GCA_030180135.1 of Orychophragmus violaceus. Classification (NCBI taxonomy): domain Eukaryota; kingdom Viridiplantae; phylum Streptophyta; class Magnoliopsida; order Brassicales; family Brassicaceae; genus Orychophragmus; species Orychophragmus violaceus. Next base: position 101,343,536 of record CM058231.1, on the reverse strand, counting down.
TTTTCTTCCCATTATGATTTTATGTTTTAGAACCGTTATATTTTGCTGAAATTTTACATATTTTGCTTCTTATTAAGATATGATATAAAAGAATGATTAAAAGGTAATCATAGTAGCTTATAAACATAGATATTTATATCAAATAAATAAAGATAAATATACAATAATAATATTTATACATATATAAATCGATGTATGTTAATGTGTAAAACTTGAATATTAAAAATATGTACACTTGACTCTAAAATATTAAGAATCATTTACAAAAAACTATCTGAAGTTAAATATGTCTATTAAAGGACCGTTCGGGTGTGTTGCACGTGCTCCACCGACTTTTCTAGCTACGTTCTGCACCTGTTTCCGCCGTTTCCATCCTCCCCGCCGCCCCGGTCGCCTCTGCCGTTTTCACTCTCCCGGCCGCCCCGCTACTGTTCCCAGTCTCTGCCGCCCTGGCCGCCCCTGCTGCCCCTCCCACAGTCTCTGCCACCGTCGTCCCTACAGTCCCAGCCGCCCCCGTTGTACCCTCTCCCACAGTGTCTCATTCTCCTCTTCATGCAGATGCATGAGAGAGGTTTAGTTTCTTTTTCTACGATATACTTTTTTTTTTGTATATGCGATCACATTGACAGTTTATTTTTTTCCACTGTTATGAGAACTTTATATTTTGCATATGATATAAAAGGAATGATTCAAAGCTAATCGTCATACAAATAATTTAATCGACAATATATAATATGGTAGCCAAAAACTCTTTCTCTCTCTTGTTTTTTCTCCAACCTCTCTCTAAGTCCACCGTTTAATAGAATCACGTTTCCGGCCGTCGGTGCTGGCCTTCAGCCACGCCTAACTGCGGTTCTTTCCGCCTATCGGCTTCGGTGCTCCCCTGTTTTTCCATTGTATCTAGTTATGGGTTTCACCGACTCAATAAACTTTTGTTTCTGTTTTGTTTTTTAGCTTCCGATCTTCAATCGAAATCCTAATCTCCGGGTTGGTCCGGATTTCAACAACTTAATTCCATGATGGTGTTCGTTTGGAACTATGTCATGCTCTTTCTTGCAGTCTCCACAGCGAGGGAACAAACTCTGTCTCCAATGTCTCCTCCTCACGTCGCGGTGTGAGATTGGTGGAGCCGGTTTCAAGGTCGGAGTATTTTCTTAGGTCAGTAAATTTGGGCCTCAGCGGTAAATTAGATCCCTAAAAGTCGGCGGTAGATTCATCACAGTGAGGATTCCTGTACACGATAATTTCGGGCGAATCTCCTCATGGAATGGTTGGCAGAGCACTTTCAGTTCGATCAGCGGCACCCATGGATTCCGGTGAACCGCGATTTCTCCGAAATCGATGTGCATGGCGGAATCAAGATGTTATCGACGCGTGGCCGTGAGACGGCATACACGTGGCCCGTACCCATACCTTACGTGTTGTTTGGTCTGGCCCAATAGGCCCATTATCCGCTTTGTTTTAATTCCGTTGTTTGATATGTAATGCTCTGTACTTTCATGCCCAATGGGCTTTTAAATGAAATGTTATTGTCGACAAAAAAAAAAAAAAATCTGTACACTTCTGTAAAAAACCCATTCCTGAAGTTAAATAACCATCTTCGGATTAGTTAGCATCTGCCTTAGAGCTAGTACTTGAGTTGAATTCTCCATTTGTTGCAGACAAGACAGGTTCAAGACTCTCGTTTACGCTCTTTGTTTGTCTCTTTACCCTTTTTGTTGTTCTCTGAGGAGCATCTCCTTCACCATTCGCTTCTTCCTTTGCTTTCTGAGGAACTCTAGATTTCGGAATTGAAGCAGCTTTCCTCTGCAAATCACCGGGTATGGCGCATGCCTTTTAGTAATATACTCAAGCAAGAAGTTATTAATCTCGCACCAAGACAAGCTCGACAAGTAGACCAACTCATGTGTCATCATTCTTTTTTCCAATTGAGATCATGAACCGAACAAAATGGGTCGAGACTTGACAAACATTTGGTAATGATACAAACGAAATAAAGAGTCCGAGTTTGTAGCATATTTACCTTTTTGTTACTGGGTTTTGTCATCTCCGGGTCTTGGGAAGGTTCCTGTCCTTGATCCTGTCGGTCAGCAGTATCTTCCAACTCTTCCAAAATTGCATCTCCTTCAGCATCTATTCTGATACATTTCACTGGCTGTTTTTTCTTCTGCCTGTCCCTTACCTGCAAGACAAATAAAGTTACGAGTTCATTTTGAGTTACCTTCTCCCCATTTTAAACTATAATTGCAAAATAGAATGCTGTCCTGTCCTCACCTGTAATGGTAGTTCTCTGAATTTCTGCTCCAGTTGTGCTGCCTCTGCATCATCCATAAGCAATGATACAACATCCGCAGCTCCAAAAACATCATCACCCTGAACATGACCTCCTGTCATAACAAGCTGTTGAACTGTATTTTTCTGACTTGCCCTGTGCAAAATTTTCTCTTCCACCGTCTCCTTGCAGATGAGCCGATAAACAGTAACCTATAAGAGGTTTTTCGTTCAAGAAGAAGTCAGGCTACAAAGAAAATAATCAACACCATTGCCATTGGCAGATGGTTATTCACTAGCATGAAGTTTCAATTATCAAATGAAGCAACAAAGGAACTGGCCATAAATGAACAGTTTTCTTTAGATATGAAAGAGAGTGGAAGAATAAAAGACAGAGAATCACTTACATCTTTTGTCTGACCAAGACGATGAGCTCTGTCCATAGCTTGTAAATCCAAGGTGGGATTCCAATCACTTTCATAGAAAATGACCGTGTCAGCAGCCGTCAAGTTGATACCAAGTCCTCCAGCTCTGGTGCTCAGCAAGAATACAAAAATATCGCTCCTGCAACCATGTATGGGTTTAACACTTGTGCACGGCAAGCCTCACAGGAACATTAAAAGAAAAAGGCTTGGGAAAGTCAATTCCTACCTATGCTGAAAATCTCTAACCATATCTCGGCGATCCATGATGGTGGAGGATCCATCAAGCCTGAGGTACTTGTACTTTCTATAGTTCATGTAATCCTGCATAAACATTAAAAAAATGTATAGCAACGGTGTAGATATGGATGTTAGTTATACGCAAAAGCACAAATTCATTTGTACAGTGAGGTCAACGGCCTGTGTGTAGATACTACCTCGAGAATATTCAGCATCTTTGTCATTTGTGCAAACAGGAGAACCCTGTGATTTCCAGCTCGAAGCCGCTTCAATAATATATCAAGTGTCTGCAGCTTCCCAGAGTCCTACGATCCATTTTTGTGATGAGAAACAAGATATCATAGTAAGGCTAAATATAAAAAGCAAGCTGCAACAGAGAAGAAACTACCGTGAGCAACTTTGCTGGATCAAAACTTCGCATTGGAGGGCAAGAACCAAATATTCTGTGCGTCAGTTGGAGCGCAGGTTGCACAACTGGAAGTTCTGAATCAATTTCCTGGATTAACGGATGTGGAAGGCTGTTAGGCTTCCTGGGTCCATTAGCTTCGGACGTTCGTGCAAAACCGATTAATAGTCTCTTAAGCCATGGTTGATGCAATTCTTCTGTATTTTTGTATGCAAAATTTCTGTCCGAGCAATGAACGCTTACCTGACAAATGCAAGTTCAAAAGCATGGTTGAGAAGACTTGGTAAGGAAATACCCATGTTGTTAGTACTTGGCAACTTTAGAATTCAAAGAAATCATACTGGTGGAGCTCTGGCTTTGGGGATGAAAGTATATGCAGAATGTAGGAGTTTGATATTTGAAAGTAGCCTATCCTGATGAGTGACCACTAGAGATTCATAAGAGTGAGAGGTAGGCCCTGTGCTCCCTTTCAGCAAACTCGTTTCAACTTTTGATGGCATCAGCAACATTCTTGTGACAGCTCTGGTTTTAACTCTTTTGATGTTATCTCCACTAAGATCATCATCCATGAATTCCATAAAAGAGTCTAATATTTCATCCAAGAATTGCCGCTCCCATTTCAGTATAGAGAATAATAGCCTTTCCATGATGGAACACAAAGCTAGATATCCAACTTCTGATGGTGATAAGTCCATCAAGCGCAAAAAGCCAAATGCTCCACTTCCACTAATTGCTTGATCTACGCTACTATCAGATGGGAATATTGACCTATGAATATACTCAGGTGAATATATATTAAAATGCTTCAGAAAAGATTCTCTTGATACGCCCCGCCCGATAGAAGAACAAAATGTTTCAGAATTTTGGAGCATTTCTTTCTGTATGAGTTTAGGTATCTGAGATAGAATTAAAAGATAGAAACCAAAGTCAGAATTCAGTCAGAGTCAGAGACTATAAGATTTTCGACCTCAGAACTTATTTAAGGTATTGAATTTCACCTTGTATGTTATGGGATTTTGACCACCAGAATAATGTACATCCTCTAGCTCACCAAAGGGAGCGGGCAAAAGAGAATTGGACATCACTCCAAAATAGAGATACGAGCTCCCTTCATTCCTTTCGAACAACTCAGGATGGTTGCAAACCTGACATCACATACACAAATATATTACCATAAACCACAGTCTTGCACATATGCTGTTTGAGAGATAGATACAACTTCGTCTCGATTTGTGTATGAGAAAGCAGGACAAGACGATAAAAGGACAAGACGATAAAAAGAAAGCAGGGAAGTAAAACTAGCTACAAAAGAGAGCTTGCCTTCCTAAGTTGAATGACGATATTCATTAAATTTTCCATTTTCTTTTCATTAAAACGCCCACGGTTGCTGTCAAACAGCTCAGTCAGAGATATTTTGTTCTTAATAGCCTGATAAAAAGCTTGTTGTCGAGAACTGAGCTTGCAGTGTACTGTGACTTCCGTCTTTGTAGTTAGCTCAGAAACCACATCCTTTTTGACACGTCGGAGCATGAATGGCTTTAATATTGCATGCTGTTTGGGGAAAGAAACAAAATGTGAGCGACAAGATAGCTTAAACAGGTAAAAAGATGCATCCAGTGTACTAATAGAATAACCGCAAAGGAACAGTCATAAAGTTAGCTGACAATCCAGAAGTTTCCGTTCATGACATATGCATACACGTCAGTGTCGTGTTTCCAAAGCTCTCGAGAAAATAAAAACGCAAAAGGAATAAATTCACGAATCGAATGAAAGCGGGACAATAGTGCGCGAACCTATTCCAGGAGGCTAGCAAACTAAAAGAAAAGAAGAAGCAGACGGAAACCAAAAGAACTTGAGGTATCAACATGCTAATGCTGCAAACAGAAAGCGAAATCTCACCAGTCTGTTAAGCTGGTGCTCGTTTAAAGTGCCTCCATGTTCAGCATGATTCTCGATTCTGTTAATCAATACGGATTGTATCAGAAACAAGATTGTTCACTACAAACTTTTACAAGACCATCAAATCCAGACAAATAGTACATACCCTTTTGAGAACCACTCGTTAAATTGTTCATGGCTGTCAAACAACGTTGGCATGATGAAGTGCAGCAGCGCCCATAATTCTGCCATGTTATTCTGAATTGGAGTACCAGTCAGAAGCAATCTGTTCCGACAATTAAAACTAAGAAGGGTCTTCCATCTTATACTGTCAAAGAAAAGGGGGAAATGAAACTTGCATGAGAATTTAGCACTTCAATAGATCTACAAGCTAATTCAGACAAAAGTAAAATTCCCATGTAGTTGGAATTCAACGTACAAAGGGGGAAACAATTAAAGAATGAAAATATGATCCTGGCGAACCAAGCAACCCAGATTCAACTGACTCGAGGGAAAAGTAATAACCTAGTGGAGCTTTTGATTGCTTGGGCCTCATCGAGTACCATATATTGCCACTTCACCCGGCGAAAATACTTCTCATCGGTTACTAGTAGCTGATAGCTGGTGATTAAAATATGAAAACCAGCATCCCTGAAAAAATGGGGAGTCAGCAGAGAAACTTTAGAAAAGAGTAAAGAAGATTTATTTATTGCGAAGCCTTTGAGAGAATAAGCAAAGGTCGCACGCAAATCATCTAGAGGAACATCAACCAAAAAAAATTATTTTTACAACCTAAAAATATCACACAGCCGTTACCTTCGGTACATACGCTTGGGATTGATATTCTTTCTTAAAATTGTTCGTTCTTGTAATCCACCCCAATATGGAAGAGTTTTCAAGTCAGGACAGAAACGACTAATTTCATCAGCCCAATTGTTAAGAACAGAAGCAGGGGCAACAACCAGAAATGGACCCCAAATGTTTTTTTCCTGTGTGAGAGGATGTATGAGTTTTAACATAGCCAAACTACAAGAGATAAAAAGGACAAAAAAATTCGATTTACCTCAGCCAAATGTGCCAAGAACGCCATAGCTTGAATAGTCTTACCCAAGCCCATTTCATCAGCAAGAATGCCATTCAAACCCTGGAACATATAAAAAATATGTTAGTTTCTAAAAGAGGATTCCTCAGCGGAAGAATGTTCTCTAAAGGTCCACAAAAATAATAAATGTACGTAAAAGTTGAGCGAACCTGCTCATAACAATTGACTAGCCACTGAAGGCCTTTCATTTGGTATTCTTTTAGAATTCCTTTAAACAACTCTGGAGTCTGAACTGTTGATGTAACAGGCATTGTAGATCTGCAAGTAGAGAAAATTAATTGGCTTGGCATTCAAAAATCATGAAGATAAAATGAGGCAATAACAAGAACACAAACTCACGGGTTATGCAAGTCTATATTTCCCGAGCCACAGACTGAGACATCCTTTGATGGTCCTTCCATGTCAGAAGTTTGCCGTAGCTTCATATATTCGGTGTCAAATGCATCAGTTATTTTTTTCTGCTTAGACACTGCCTCTTGGGCAGCTTTCAGGGCATCTTCCTTCATTTTAGCATATTCAGGATCCTCCACCTCAGAAGGTTCTGCTACTGGATTTTTCCGGAGCTCTTCGTCAACCAGATTTTCATCTCTTATCGACAAGGCTTCAGAAGGCTTGGAATCAGCTTTATTTTGCATGAAGTGACTGTAAAGTTCAGTCTGTTTAATAAGAAAATTGAGACTCTGTTGCTGCCTTTGTGCCTCTCGAAGCTCCTGTTCACGTTTTAATGCCTCTGCAGCTTCTTTTTCCTGTTTTTTCCTCTCTTCTGCCTGTCAACATAGTCAAATTAATCCAAGTGCACCGTTCAAACGAACTCCAGCAGAAGAATGACACAATAACACTCCAAATCTACTATAGCCAAGGTTATAGAGTTGTGAGTACAGTTTAAGTCCTCATCTACGAAAAAGGGTAAAGAAACCCATGCAAAAAGCATGTATAATAAAATAAAACAGGCAGCAGAATGTGTAATTAGATCTAGTTGGCAGCCTGTAAGCGCACTACAGAGTATAAGGAGAATAAACAATGTACCATCTGCTTGTCAAACCGCTTCCAGAATAGCAGCATGTCTCTGGATATCTTTCTGGTGCGAATTGGTGCAGTCCTTGGCATTTTGAATGATCTAGCCACCTTAAATCTCACCTGGGAACTCAAAGTAACAGCACATGAGAGCTTACTCAAAGATGAAATGCAAGAGTATGACAGTTTAGAAAAGCAAATAAATAAAAATTAAGTGAATAGGTAAAGCCATAATATGAGAGCCAATTTCATTTACCTCTCTTTGGCAACCATCTGCAAACCTCTTGGCATCAACTGATTGTTTCCGATGAAAAGTAGTGAAAATTCTATGGTGTTTTGGTATATCTCTTCTGACAATGTTGATCCAGGCTTTTCTAATCTTGTCTCTTTCTGTCTTTTCAATGACTGCAGGATCATTCTTCACCTTTAGCTTTGTTGGTAGAGTTCGTCTAACAATCTGAAGAAAGGATACATAAAAGAACGTTAGGAAAAATACAAGCCAGAGGTGTAAAGGATACAAAATAATGAATTTTTTTATAACATACTATCATAGGATCCAAACCTCATATGTATCCCCCTTCTCCAGAACCTTCACGTAATGGACCTGTAAAACACCACCCTCTGACAGAATTGTCCGTGCAGTACTTCCAGCAGCTCCTTCTGGAATGACAGAATTCATTGCAGCTTCTGACACCTTGAGGCTGAAGTTAGGGGTGGAGTTTGAAGCTGACAAAGCCTTCACTCTAGCTTGAAGAGATTCATACTGAGGTCGAGGCTCACCCATTCCATAACGGCTTCTAGCTCCAGACATTTTATCGCTAGCCATCAGTTCTGCTAATGATCTTAGATCCAGAGTTCCTTTCAAATAAAAATCTTCCACGTGAATATCTGAAAAGCTTGGTAAGTTTAACGAAGGCACCAGCTTGTCATAACTTGGGGGGATTTTGTAGATAACACCATCACCAATATCCAAATACGAAGGTTCATATGCTATTCTGCAAATGGTGCAAACTTCGATATGTCAATCCAAACACCATTAGATAACTAAAAGGATTACACAGAGTTACACGTTATCCATGGAACATGAAAAACGTATGAACAACATACTTGGGGGTTATATCTGATTCACGATAGCTTCCTCGCCTTTGTGGGATTGCATCAGCTGCAAAATTTGACGAGGTGTCCATGTCATAGTATCTCCCATGGTGACCGTTCCCTAGTTTCCTACCTCTGTAACTGCCCACATTGCTCTTTTGGACCGGAACACCCACCAGAGGTGTGTGATTCCCTTGAGACTCCTTGGACCTACTTTTGAATTTTTGTATATGCTCTCCAAGCATCGATCGGTAGTGCTCCTCAGTAACATGTTGATTGTAGTGGCCATCGCCATCCTCTCCATCATCATCGGCTTCTGTCCACCGCTTTCTCTTCTTAGTGCTAGAATTCATCCCCGGTTTAAGGCCATAGTTTCCTACCACCCCACCTTTGATCATCACCAACCATTTAAACACAGATAAATGTCACTCAAAGTGTCACTGTTGGTATCAAAATTAATACAATAAAACCCATAAATTTTGGTACCTTGATTGCTTCTAGTTTCATCCTGGCTACTACTCCCATAGTAATCAAACTCATCTTCAGGTCTCGGAATTCTAAAGTTCATCAACGGCTGCAAAAGTGAAAAAAAATTAGCCAGAAACACACGAAAAACCCCACTAAACATGAAAGAAGCTATAGAATTGCAAAATTTCGAAACATCAAAAACTACATTCATCAGTGTCATATGATCATCGAACATGTACAAACCATCATAGAACACAGCATAAAGTTTTAATTTCAAAGTTGACACCGTAAAGACCTCGAGATTGAAGAGATTTGCGTAACGAGAGTCCTTAGGTTGCCTTCTTGAAGGATCCATGGGAGAAGGAAGAGAGGCGTCAAAATTTCGGAGAGTGAAACCCTTGAAAGCGGCTAATAGTTTGGAAATATTCGTCACGAGAAATAATAAGAAGAGTTCGTCTCGAGGAAGAACCCTAATCCCATTACGATAGAGAAGAGGGAGAAAGGTAAAAGAAGATATGCGCAAGATAGTGAGCTCAGCCGGTACGGGAAGAAGACGAGACTACTAACGTACGCCATTCGATTAAAGCTTCTTACCGTGCGCCTCTCCTCCACAAAAATCATTTAATTTCCTTTTATGCAAAAACCCCTCCGAAACCGGCGGGACAGATAACGATGGAGACGATAAGGGAAAGTGTTGTTTTGTAATCAAATAAATTTTTGGGGGTAAAAAGGAATATATAAGAAATACAGGGTCGAATTTAAAAATATTGGAAGTATTATTAGATGTAAGTTACATCATGTAACCCTAATTCCATCTTTTCCGAAACTCCATCTCTGTTGTCTTGAGAGCTCAGTGGATAGATTGCGGCGGAGATAGAGAGACTGCGACGATGACGGAAATCAAAGAGAACTATGACCTGACACCTCGAGTAGCGCCTAATCTGGACAGACACCTGGTGTTTCCTATACTCGAGTTCCTTCAAGAGCGTCAGCTTTATCCTGATGAGCAGATCCTGAAGTTTAAGATCGAGCTTTTGAACAAGACGAACATGGTTGATTACGCTATGGATATCCACAAGAGTCTCTACCACACGGAAGACGCTCCCCAAGGTATCCTTGTTTGTAATTCTCATTGGAAACGTCCATGAAATTTTGCGTTTTTGGCTTGGTTGGTTGATGGTGTTTGGAATTTTGGGTAATTGTGGTTTATAGATATGGTGGAAAGGAGAGCAGAGGTAGTGGCGAGGCTCAAATCTCTGGAGGAGGCGGCTGCACCACTTGTGACTTTCCTTTTGAATCCTAACGCTGTTCAGGAGCTAAGGGCTGACAAGCAGTACAATCTCCAGATGCTGAAGGAACGTTACCAGGTTTGGGATTTCGGCTGATAAATTTGTCTGATTTGATTTGCATTTGGTGTCCAGGAACTCAGTTTTTGTATGTCATGTTTTATCAGATTGGTCCGGACCAGATTGAAGCTTTGTATCAGTATGCTAAGTTTCAGTTTGAATGTGGTAACTATTCTGGTGCTGCTGATTACCTCTACCAGTACAGGACCCTTTGCTCTAACCTTGAGAGAAGTCTGAGCGCCTTGTGGGGAAAACTCGCTTCTGAAATTTTGATGCAAAACTGGGACATTGCACTTGAAGAGCTCAATCGTCTCAAAGAAATTATTGACTCAAAGGTCTGTTTTTTCAAGTTTGTTCTAGCTTTTGTAGCCTTTGAGATTCCCGTTGATGTGATGTGAGTATATATATATACTAATTAGCATTTGCTTTTTCAGAGTTTTGCGTCGCCATTAAACCAGGTGCAGAACAGGATTTGGTTGATGCATTGGGGTCTCTATATCTTTTTTAACCATGATAACGGAAGGACACAAATCATTGATCTTTTTAACCAAGACAAGTAAGTTCAACCCTTGCTATACAGGTTCATTTCTCCATATCATTTGAAACCTCTCTATGCTTTCACCTTTCTCTTTTCGTTTGCCTCTCAATTAGCTTTAGCTAATTTGACATGCAAGTTTGCTTTTATGTTCATCCCTTAATAGTCCCAATAGAAGCCGGATGTGAATGGAATGAAGTTATGCATTGGTGGTGTTTGTGTCTGAAACAATTTTTTGAGCCAAAGTTACTCCTGAATCCTGTTGTATAATCAGTGATTAACTGTCTCCAGTTGGAGAGTGTTTTCTTTGTTTATGTCCGGACCTTCTGTTAGGATTGTGCTTTTAGTGAGATCATTCTCTGAAAATTAATTCACGTTGTTTTCTGTGCCTCTTATGCAGTATTGTATCCTAATACTATTTATATTTGTAGGTATCTGAATGCCATACAAACTAGTGCTCCACATTTGCTGCGTTACTTGGCAACTGCTTTCATTGTCAACAAAAGGAGAAGGCCTCAGCTGAAAGAATTCATTAAGGTCATTCAACAAGAGCACTACTCCTACAAAGATCCTATTGTGGAGTTCCTGGCATGTGTGTTTGTCAATTATGACTTTGATGGGGCTCAAAAGAAGATGAAAGAGTGTGAAGAGGTAAAGCCTTTCACATGTACTTTGTATTTTTGGAAATGGTGCAGGATAATATAAGAGTCTGACATGCTACTATGTTGTAGGTCATTGTGAATGATCCATTCCTTGGAAAGCGAGTAGAGGATGGAAACTTTTCAACTGTACCACTGAGAGATGAGTTTCTTGAAAATGCTCGCCTGTTTATCTTTGAAACCTACTGCAGAATTCATCAGAGAATTGACATGGGGTAAATTATCATGTTCGCTTAATTCTCTTCATCCACTTATCATGGAATTGCTCAGTTTTAGTACCCTTGTTCTATTCGTTGTGCATCAAAATTCCACAGCCTTGGCTGCTTTTGATGATGGCAGGAAGAGTTTGTGGTCTTGTAGTATAACTTTGTATTTATATTGAGATTCTCATGGCCTTGTCAGGGTGCTTGCTGAGAAATTGAATCTGAACTATGAGGAGGCAGAGAGATGGATTGTGAACCTTATCCGCACCTCAAAGCTTGATGCCAAGATTGATTCCGAGTCAGGAACCGTAATCATGGAGCCTACTCAGCCCAACGTGTAAGAAGAATACCATCTTATAGTAGTCCTTAATGTCTGAAAATTCTGCAATCTAAACTGGTTCCCCACGTAATGCAGGCATGAGCAGTTGATTAACCACACCAAAGCCTTATCAGGACGGACTTACAAGTTAGTGACTCAGCTCTTAGAACACACACAGGGGCAAGCAGCTCGTTAATCACAATTTTACTGTGGACTCTATCCTTAGACCCTTTCCTTGATAATCATCCTTGGTTTTGTCTGGAATCAATTGTTTTTCCTTTGAATTTGCGTTTACTTAGGAAACATGCTACACACATGGCCCATCTTTGCAAAAGTTATTCTATTTAATGTTGGATTCATCCTTTGTTTAATCTCCTGAAGGTTATTTTTCAATTCCAGCACAACCTGGACCGCACCCGACCCGGATTTTAGTAATATCCGAATGGAACCTATAAATCTAAACCCGAATAACTCAAACTGAACCTGACTCCTACTTGTGATTAATCCATCATAAGTTTCTGCCTAGCATTTGAGCATTAAGATTAAAGACAAGCATAGCATATGCCATAAACAAAACTTTAACTTAAGACACTGGAAAGAACAGGTCACAATTGTTGCCTCTCAAAAGTATATAAAATTACACCACGAATCCAACGCACCAGATCATCAAAAGAGAGAACATCTCCACTTTTTATATTCTAACCTATGTGAAGTTTCTTCAGTATGAAGGACTAGCAGATGGTTTCAATTTCTTTGGAGGTGGGTTTCCTCCAGAGAGCACCACATACGAATAGAAACACAACATGGCAGCACTGCAACGAAAAAAAGACATAACACAAGGTTACATGAAGCCAGTAAAGATAGATACTTCAAACTCTTATAGATAGCAAAAGGATTTCTCACCTGACGACAGCAAAAAGCCCGCCAGGAAACAGCTTCTTAGTCTGCATAAGTACAAGATTACGCAGTTGAAGTCAAGCAAGTATAAATTAAACAATAAGCATGATCACAAAGATGATGAATTACCATAGAATAAGCTGTGAAGTTCTTCCACAAGACGACAGCTGAAAGCACTGCAAGGTTTCAAAAGAATGAGTAAGCACAAAAGCTTTCATAGATAACATAAACATTTAGATCATTCTAGTGCACAAAATGATTTTGGTTAAGAGATGACCACTTATCAATTATCATGTGTAACATATCAGTATTTTCTTAATGCATTACAGATCGAAAGTTGTGATTACAAAACACCCACAGTAGATGAAGATTACCTGCTTGACCTAGTATATAAGGGAAACTAGATTTTCCCTGTCGCCAAATCTTTAAGCTCAATGTACTAAGAGCAAGAAGGCCACCACCATAGAGGACCCCAGTACTTAAACTTGTAAGATTTCGTGAAAACGCAAATCCAAGCAACCCTCCACTCATAACAAGACCACCTGAAAAAGTGTCATTTATGAAGCAGAATTAACACCAACGAGTTACCCTGACAATAAATACTCTGATATGGAAAATGAAGGACTTGCTTTAAGAGAGAGAGAGAGTCACAAAGTACCATAAGGAATGCCAAAACAGAAGTCATGGATCTTTGCTGCTCTTTTGGGCTGTGTGGCAACATGTTCCTCTACTGTCTCTGTGATAAACTCTTTACTCGTAGCAGTTTCATCTACTGTGGAATACGGTTTTGATGTTTTCTCAACAAAAGGTTTTGAAACCTCAGCTGTATAGCTCAGAGAACCTGGTGTTTCTGAGCTGTTCCCATCAACGCTTCTAACTACAAAAGACTGCACCACTTTAAGCAAATTAGCCACTAACACAATCAGTTCCCAAACAAAGCACTCTAAGCACACAGCAGACAATCAAAGAACTGGATAAGATTGTTTCAAGATATCTAATACTTTATCAGAAAATGTAAACAAAACAGAGAAGAGGGAATCAATTCAATCCCAAAGCAATCAAGCTCGTAACTTTTTGACAGTAATCAGGAAATTACAACAAAATACGATATGGGCATCACTGTAACGAAATCGAGATGAAGAAATCTCTGTCTTTTTCAGGCGATACTCGAGAAGTTTACCTCAGGACGGAACCTAGGGCATGGAAACGATCGGCTCTGGAAGTGGAATTGGCGATTGGTGGATGAGAAACAAGCAAGCTGAGAGATTTTCGCTGCCATCTTCGAGATCTGAGACTGAAAAATTGACGTGAAAAGTCAACGCAGGATCGATTTTAGGGGAATGGAGCGTGGTCAGCACGAGATGAAGTGATTGATTTTTGGTTATTCAGCCGGCGTTAAGGACTCTCTTGATGAAATGAAGACGATGCTGATCAGGCAATCCTGACCGTCCGTTCGATTTTGAAAAATCGAAAGGTCAAAGTTTGGCGAGGAATTACGCGCATCTTTTTACCTATAATGCACTAGCAAAAAACTCATTAACTGCTATGCTATTCTGTTAACACTTGTAAAAATCCAACGTGTCATGCTCTCAATTTTTTTTGTACCTTTTACTTGTTTTTTCTGTTTTGCAAATCTATACCAATAAATGCATAATCTAATTTTTCTTCTCATAATTTACAGTTTTATTTCGTCGTTAACCGTCCACCCCACTATCTCCATCTCCATCTCTTACGTGAAAATTGAAATCTGAGAGAATGAAATCTTTTGGCTAGAGAGATTCTCCAGCGGTTCTAGCAGAGAAGCTTCGAAGCTGACTACTCAAAAACAATTTTGGACTCCGGGAAGGTATAAAAATTATGCCTTTTTCTTAGAGAAGTCGAATTACGATGATGATAAAACATGATTTAAGCGTGCCTGTGTGAAATTTACAATCTTTAAGATTTCAAAAAAAATTCTGAGGCGAGATGTCGTGATTTGAAGACAAATTACAGGATTCTAATCTCTGAAATTCCCAGAAATCGAAGATTTTGTCAAGGGTTTACTGTTCGAATCATCTCAATCTGGTGAGATTTCGTGATTTTAGTTCTACTCTTTTTCAGTTTCGATTAGATTAATTCTCTTTCGATAGATTTATCTGCTTATGTTTTCTAATCCGTGAGCTGTGGGTTTTGTTTCGATTTCAGGTTTGAGAGGTTTCATTTGAATATAGTTTCTGAAGAAGGAATTCATAATTCTTAATCTAGATCTACATCCATATACATGTAAGTAATTTATGACGAATTGACTTGCGTTTTTTCGAATTGATTCATCAACAAATAACTATAGAATAGATTGTGTTTATTTAGATAAGGATCATGTAAGATAATTCATTATTGATTGATCTTTTCGTATTCATTCAGATTTATTTATATACAATATAATATATGCAAAATTTCTCTGCTATCTATTTTAAATCATCTCTCACTCATATAAAATCATAGATTGTTGAAGTGATATCAAATAAGGATGATGAACGATGGTCTTCTAGGATATTGTCCTAACTTTTTTTTTTGATCATTGCTACAGTGTGAATCGATGCAAGCGCAGTCTAGCTGAGATTGCTGTAAAAGCGGTTCTTGCTGTTGCTGATTTAGAGAGGAGGGATGTTAACTTAGATCTGATAAAAGTAGAGGGAAAAGTTGGAGGAAAATTGAAAGACAGTGAGCTCATATATGGAATACTGATTGACAAAGACATGGGTCATCCACAAATGCCAAAGCAAATTAAAGATGCCCACATTGCCATTTTGACTTACCCCTTCCAGCTACCGAAGCCGAAGACTAAGCATAAGGTGGACATTGACACGGTGGAGAATTTGAGACACTGTTCAAGCAAGAGCAACAATATTTCGATGAGATGGTTAAAAAGTGCAAGGTAGGTTTTTAAATTTGGTTTTTTTCACTGTGATTTGGGTATGGACTATTGAGTGAGCTATTGGAGAAGGCTTTTCTTTTACAATGACAATAAGTTACCACAATGCATTTTATATAATTTAAGTACGTTCCTTATGCCTTGAATATGCAGGATGTTGGTGCTACATTGGTTATTTGCCAATGGGGATTCGATGATGAGGCAAACCATCTACTGATGCATAGAAATTTACCTGCTGTCAGATGGTTCGGGGTGTCGAATTGGAACTTATCGCAATAGCCACATGTATGACATTTCTACAAGCTTCTACTGCTAATGATTTAGTCAATTATGGGATATTGTCTTTACGTAGGCGGGATAATTGATCCAATATTCCAGGAGTTGTCACCAGAGAAGTAAGGGAAGGTACTATTTACTTCCAGTTGCTGTTACCAGTAAAATGAGTGGGATGTTAAATATGTTTAATCAAACCACTGAATCCCACACATATTCATGTTCTTAGGCTGTCGTTGTCCGTGAAAAAAAAATCATTTGGCACAATAAAAGAACAAATGCTGTATATGAGCATTGTGCGAACTCAAAAGCTGTCAATGTTTTCATCCGTGGAGGTACTTATAACGTTTTCTTTTTTTATTTGCTAACAACACTGACTTTTAAGTAGCTGATTAGCTGTAAACATTGATGTACTGAGTTTAATATGCTTCAATGTATATGGTGGAGAAAGATATTATACTGATTGATTAACAATTCATTATGGGATATGGTTTAGGTAACAAAATGATGATAGAAGAAACAAAGCGTAGTATCCACGATGCTCTGTGTGGCAAGATATCTCATCCGCAACAAGTCAATTGTATATGGAGGTGGTGATGCTGAAATCGCATGCTCACTTGGGGTTGATGCAGCTGCTGATAAATATCCTGGCCTTGAGCAGGTAAAAGACGATCTTTACTCTTTCAGTCTGAAGTGAAATCATTTATTTCACGTATCTTAACTCTGAAGACATATTACTTACATATACTTCCGTCTATATGCAATATGAAATAAGGCATTTGCAGAAGCTTTGGATTTATGCGGTTAGATCACAGCAACTTAAGGTATGAGTTTGCCTTCCCCACTTTGGAGAGGGAGTTGTATGGAAGATCAAAGTTGAACTTCCCCAAGCTTATCCATACAAATCTCATCAGTAGGATTTGTTAACAAGATTTATCACCCCCAATGTTGATGAATCGTAAGTTTGAGACCAAACCATTTTTTGTTCAACCATTATTGTTCTATCTCGAGACATGCATGCTCTAAAACTATGGTTCATGTTTGTTGTGGCAGTTCGGGCTCAGTTTGCTTAGATGTAATAAACCAGACATGGAGCCCAATATTTGGTAATATATTGTTTGTTTTCAATGCGTTTTAGTATCTCTCTCATGGTTGTATTGTATTGTAGTGCATCCGTTGAAGTTCTGTTTGTTTTTATCAGATCTTATCAATTGTTCAAACACTGTACTAGAATCCAAGTTTAGGGATCTTTCTTTTACTATCGTAGCTTCCCAGCGGAATACAGATATACTGAAACCTAATGACGACCCTGCAAAGAGTAAACACAAGCAATGGCATCAGCTCTTATGTCCATAAGTGTTGACTAATTTTGATATGAAAAGTTGAGATGAATAGATGATTGTATTGGGAGAGGCAAATGTGGCTAACTTACGTTGAACCCAAAAAGAAGGCAAGGGAAAGATGAAAACTGAAGAGGAATACAGAGAAAACCGCAGTGAGAAGCATAGCCACTGATGTCTAATAAACCTACGTACATAACGATTGATAAAGTTCAAACCCCGTGAACAAAAGTGAATGCAGGGGAACATGGTTTTCAATGTGCTAAGTTCACTAAGTGAAACTAGAGCTAAGAGAAGAGTCTAGCCTCTAAAGTAGCTTTTACCTGAGAGCATGGTTAAGAATCATGATTACTGTGATGAATGAGTAACCATGGAGAAATCCCCTAAAAGAAGGAAACCTGGCCCATTCAAAGCGGGAGCAGGTGAGACATAACAGCAAAACTACTTGGCCAGCAAAAAATAATGAACTCTCTGGCACCAAGACTATAACATAAGTTTTTAATTGTACATGAAGAGTGAGTAAATTGGTTACTAAATATGGACAGAAGTATTTAGATATAGGAAAGTAAATCTCAACGGCGAGGCAAACAACCACATGTACTAATCTGTAGCTCTTATGAAAGGACACAAATAAGATGGGTTTTGGATTTACTTATTTGCAACAGCATCAAAATCTTGGATTACTATAGCAACAACATTGAAAGTCATCCCAAAGACATAGCCAGAAGTTCTGTACATTTACATTCAGGCCGCTTTATAATAGCCTGCCAAAATGGAAAGCAAAATCCTTATAAGCGTTAATAATCTAATTCATCAATGGACCATATTTAAAATCACTAATCTTTTTAAAAAGACTATTATATCAAAAAAATAAAAAATCAAATTATTTATTTAAATAAGTCGACAATCATTACACTACTACAAAATTATATAAAACAATCATATATTCAATTCTGAAAATAAAAATAATGACATTTATTACGCAAAGCAACTATTGATATTTTAAATTAGATTTAACAAAAAAATATAGTCGTAGAATAAAAAATAAAAAAATGTAAATAAAAATATAACTGTCAGACTTATGAAAAAAACATAGAGAGACAAAGTTTAGAAGTGAAACCGGAAAAAGAGACGAAAATATTGTAGTAATTGATGAAAAATACAAAGATTATAGTCTGAAAATAAAATAACTATAAACTAGAAAATAGGTACAAATAAAATAGTTAAAAGTCACGATAAAATAGTAAAAAAAATTATTATATTACTAGAAAACAAAAAATATAGTTTATAAGTGAAATAACTAAAACTCAAGATAGTGTATTCTGTTGGAACTATATAATTGGTGTAATCATTTCGTATAATTACATTAGAAGAAAGATTAATCACGTACGAATGTAGCGATTTAAAACATTTTTAGAGCCATATTTTATGAAAGTATAAACCGAAACATAACACTAATACTTTATACATTTTTTAAAAAAAAATCAAGGACGCCACATTTGTTAAAGTTTTGATATATCTTTAACCTATAAATATTAAAACAAAAATAGTAAGCCCGTGCAAACGCACGGGCCAATCACTAGTATGACATAATTGGTTATCGTTTGGATTTATTTTGTTAGGACTTTTTGGTTTGTCTTTTAGTATCCATCAATTGGTACGGTTTAGTTTGGTTTGGATTCAGATTTTTAATTAAAAATACTGTATATTTCGTTTTTAAAAAATAATTCGAATTCAGCTTCGAAATATGAGATATAAAGAAAGAAATACATTTAAATTACCATTGTGAATTGTAAATTCTTCGTTGACAAGAAAAAAAAGAGTTGTAAATTCTTCGGTTTAAGTTTGTTTAGGCTTCGATTTCGGTTTAGTTTTTAGTGGGCTCGGATGAGTCTCATTTCTTTGTTGGGTTTAGTTTGTTTTAAAACATAGAAAACAGCTGTGCAGTACGGTACGGCCCAAGACTCACCGACAACAAGTCTTTTCAACTTATCCGGTCCATCACCATTAAGCTAAGCTGTCTTGACGACCACAAAACAATAACCACAACGACCAACACAAATTTATAGACCCATTCTTACATATGTTTATAGGCATAATGTCTTTTAGTCCCAAACATAAAATTAATTCATAATTTACATTTTACATATTGTTCTGATCAATTGAGATTCACTGTTTAGCATTTTTTTAATCAGAATATCTAAACTATTTGTAGAAAATTTAAGGCTTTAAACTGTAAACACATAATGAAATTGTTAAAATATTATTAAATGTGATATGATGATGAATGAGATCTAAAGAAAACTATAATAAATTGATTTCATTCATTCTTCATTAAAGTTATAGAGTAATTTTTTTTTTTGAAACTGTAAATAGATAAAATAAAATGGAATTGTATGAATGCTTTTGAATGAGATACAAAAAAAAATAAAAAAAAATTCATTCCTCATCAAAATTGTTGATGAATATTTTTCTTTAAACTTTTTGTGTGGAATTAACATAAATTGGTTGCTAATTTACAACGAATAAAAATGAAAAAAAAAATTTGGTTAAGCATAAAGGAATTCATTGTTAAATTGTTCCTTTGGAATTCAATGATAATTCCTTGTTAAATCAATGCTATAGAATTCGTTGTTAGATTGTTGCTATGGAATTAATTGTCAACTCGTTGCATTTTACCAACAAACTAGCAACTATGTATTAAATGTGAACAAAAGTTGCACTCAAACACAATAGTTTGAATTGTAAGGTATAATTAATAATTATATGACTATTTTTCAATGTTTTATCTTTTTTTTTTGTGTGTGTTTCGGTAACTAAAAGATCGTTTGGGTATACCGCTCATGCTCTCCGATGTTCTTTCCCACCGTCTCCTCCTTCTCAGCCCATGTCGTTCGCACCGTCCCTACTCCCCAGCCTTTTTGTTCCCACCATCCCATCCTTCCCAACCTATGCTGTTCCCGCCATTCTTTCCTCCTCAACCACTACCATTCCCATTGCCTCTATAGGTCTTATCGTTTCCTTTGTTTCCACATTTTTCCTTCCTAATCTTATCTTTTTCATTCTCTTTTTTCTTGAGCCACCACTTATGTTAGAGTCTCATTTTTTTTTTTTTTTTATTGTTATATAGGCGATCACGTTAGAAAATGAAAAAATAGTTTTTAATAGCTTCATGACAAAAAAAATGTTTAAATCATTCTGATTTTATATTTAAAAACCTTTCTCTGAATTTTTACATTATAATAATAGATGACTGAAATATGAATGAATATATATTTTAATTAATAATTTAAAATTTATACAACACATAAAACTATTTTTTGACAAATGTTTTCCCAAAAAACTTCAAAACATACTACAATTTTCTATTTGCTTCTAAATAAGGTGTGGTATAAAAGAAAACTATGCTATATACTTGTTTGAAATTCTTACTTTAATATAATAAGATCCAACCCAAATATAGTATGAATATTAGCCCAGAAATAAAGTAAAACAAAAATCTGGCAGATGCATCGGACATGGTCCCTCTGCATATACTATCAGTATCACATATAAAGAAGTAAGTAAAATTCTCTAAAACGGTAGCAAGCAATATACTCACCCTTAATGTCATTTCTATGTTAAGAAAAACTTCTAAATATATATAGAATTATTAGCTCACCACTAAATCGATGCTATGGGATTCTTTATGATATTTTTTTCTTTCCATTTTTTCCATTTAGCAAAATAATTTCTTAGTAAAAAAAATACATGTAATAAATTTTCTCTTTGTCACCATCCATAATATATATTTCTAATAATTTTATTGTTTACCACATTTTGTATACATAAAATGTACAGATTAGCTAAATAATTTGATAAATTTGGTTACGAACTTGATTTTTTTTTATAAACCGGTCATTAAAATTATGATATAAAAATTCATGGTGTACACCCTTTTGAAACATGTTAACTATAATGAGAAATGTCGTATTTTTCTACCTTAATTCTTTGAAGTGTTTTGGGGATTGAAAGTATATTCTAGTGAGTCTTAAGTCTTAACCATAACTCATGTTGACTAGTGGGTCTTAAGGCTAATGACGCAATGATACAATTAATAGTCAATGCATAAACGACTTATAATACTATGATCCAACGGTCAGTCTCTAGCTATGTCTTCTTGTATAGAAAAGTTATATTCATAGACTTTCCAAATTAAGCATAGATTTAGAGAAGTACATGTGAATGGTTGGTATATTTCATCCATTGAACTCCAGACTTGCACTATAAATAAGGAGCACAATGGTAAACATATCAAACATTCAAAGTATAATATAGAAAACCATTTCTTAAAGTTTCTTTTTATTATTATTTCGTGAAAATGTCCGAATCAAGGATCTTGTCCTCATCACCAATGTTGTTGGTTCTTGTCAGCCTTCTCATGGCTTCATTCCTCGACACCACAGGTTTAATCATCTTTTAAGCTTATGTAACATCCATTAATCATCTCTATAACCTTATTATGTAATACTGATTCAATTTTATTACTGCTAATGATTAATAGCTGGACAAATCGGAGTATGCAACGGGATGTTAGGCGATAACCTACCAAGTCCATCTGAAGTTGTGGCTCTGTACAAGCAGAACAACATCCAGCGCATGCGGATTTACGCTCCCGACCACGAGACTCTCACCGCTCTCAGTGGCTCCGACATCGAACTCATCCTCGACGTTCCCACTACCGACGTTCCCACTATCGCCTCCAGCCAAACGGAGGCCGACACATGGGTCAACAACAACATCAAGAGTTACGACGGTGTCAGATTCCGGTACCTCGGGGTCGGAAACGAGGTGACACCCGAAGACCCAGCTGGGAAAGAGAGGGTTCTCATCCAGGCGATGGAGAACTTGGACAAAGCGGTTTCAGGACTAGGGATCAAGGTCTCGACGACTATATTCATGAGAGGCTTAACGGACACGTCTCCTCCGTCGCATGGAAGATTCAAGGATGAGTATAAGGATTTTCTCCAACCGGTGATAGATTTCTTGGTGAGCAAGGGATCTCCTCTGCTGCTGAGTAACTACCCTTACTTCAGCTACATTTACAACTTGAACAGCCCTAACCCCTTCTCTCTAGAGTACGCTCTGTTCCAACAGAACGCCCCTGAAGTCTATGACGGCCCGTACACTTACCAAAACCTCTTCGACGCTAATCTTGACACTGTCTACGCAGCACTGGAGAAATCTGGCGGCGGATCGTTGGAAATCGTGGTGTCGGAGAGCGGTTGGCCCACGGAGGGAGGACCGGGGACTAGTGTGGAGAATGCGAAGACTTATATTAACAATTTGATACAACATGTGAAAGATGGATCTCCGAGGAGGCCAGGGAGAGCTATAGAGACTTATATATTCGCTATGTTCGATGAGAATAAGAAGGATCCTGAGTATGAGAAATTCTGGGGGATGTTTCTTCCTAATCAACAGTCGAAGTATGATGTTGACTTCAACTAATATCATTGTTATTTGTCTATTTTAGGGTTTCTGTAAGAGTATTTAAAAATTGGCAAGTTAGTTGTTATAATAATTAAGAGCCCTTAACTATGTTTTTAGGTCATCGTTTCGATAATGTAATGACAGTTACGTAAACATCTATAATATATATGGAAATCGTTCCTTCATAGTAAAAGAAAATTTTAAATCTGCGATGAAATATATTTTTTTTGTCAAACAAGATACAAAAAAAAAATCTAATGCTAATCGTTCATCTAAATCGATGATTTTATACCAACAAGAAAACAATTTACAACTTCAACGAAACATTTAAACGTAACAAAAAAAAGCTTAGGCAAAACCATCATCTACATGGTGACTATTTTTGTAAATGGATATTTTTTCCATTTACAATAAATTTCTCAGTCATCAATTTATGGATATTTGTAGCATGCAAAATTTTCTCTATATATTTCTAAGACATTATTGTTTAAAAATATTTTATGTATATATAAGGTACATATTAGCTAAATATTCTTATAAGTTAGGCTATGAACTTGAATTTTTTTTTTAAACATGTCTCTTAATATTTTCTAGGGTGTACACATTACAAGAAAAAGATTGTTTTGTATCGTTTATTTTTTAGGTTTGCATTCAAACATTTTTGCATCACTAAAAAAAAATGACTCGGAACGGAATGATGCAAATACATTACATCGGTTTAAACATTCCCTATTCAGAGATATATTGACCTTTCCTCACAAAAGCTTCGATGAAATATATTTTCTTTGTCAATAAAATACAAAGAATCTAGTGCTAATCGTTGATCTATATAGGTGATTTCGAACCATCATGAAGCTGCCCCAAGAACTAGAAGTTTTGTTGGCTATTAATTAGGACATACAGTGCTTCTTTGGTTCTATATAAGACATGTCCCTTCATCAATTAAGATCTGTAGTACCAAACTCAATCTTAACTTTTGATCTGAGTTTTAAACTACTTAGCACCGATTTTTGATCAAAATTATTATATTAGTTTTGGTTACCAGAGTAACACTAATTTAATGAAAAAGATAAATTTGTCTTTCTGAATAATTTGGTTGAATTAGTTTTGATAATCATACATTTTAATTTTAACTATTTTAAATTACCTGCATATTTTGAAAAATATATATGTAAAGGAAAATATCATAAGAAAATGTTGGAATGTGGAAGGAAATCAAATTCTTGCAGCGTTGAAAAATGGGTAAATTGCTAAAAATAGCACAACAAATATGCATTGTCACAAATATAGTAAGAAGAATAAAAAATTACAAAATTGCATTTATTAAAAGGATAAAACAAAATTAATCATAACTTTAAACTATTAAATATTAAACCCTAAACCTTAAATAATAAACTCCTAAACCTTAAATAATAAACTCCAAACCCTAATTTATATAATGTTATAAAAATCTTTGTAATTAAAATAATGCTAAAAATATCAATTATTTTTCTTGGTGCTATATTTTATTATCAGATATATTTTTGCGCTATTTTATGTCTTTTTCTTGAAAAATATCTAACAAAAAGTCCATATTGACATCACGCAGTGGCGGAGCTAGAAAATATTTTCAGTGGGGGCAAGATGTATAATTATATATAATAAATAAAATATTAAAAACAAATATTAAAATTAAAATATTATATTATGATTTAATAAATTTATTTTAGATAACACTTTTTGTAACAATAATATTTATAGTTTTAGATAAATTTTATTAGTTTATCTATAAATAGTTGAAACCTGAAATCTCATTAGTAGATTGGTATAATTAAAATTATATAAAACAATAGAACATTTTAAAATTTTAAAAGCTAAAAAGTGTATAATTTATACGGTGATATTTTATCATTTATGGAAACACATTAGTTGTATGGTTAAATGTGTAGGAGTCATTAGAAAAATCTAGGAGACATATTTAGAGTAATTAAGAAACAAATTAATTAGTTACGAGGTCAATTTAATTAAAAAGTAAGATTTCACACATAAAGTTAAAAGAAAGAGAAAATTGAATATATAGGTTTGAAACGATTAATATTTACCATGTTGTTTTTTTGCTATTTTTGAAAAGTCTGGGGCATAACTATAACTATCAATGGGGGCATAACCAAAATTACTTAAATTTTGAATGCAATTTGGGAAAATCAATGGGGGCAGATGCCCCCCTCTTACCAAACGTGCCTCATGACATCACGTCGTCTATTTTTGTCATCCAAAGTGAGAAGAAATGTCTTGGGTTGTTAAAAATATCACATTAATTATCACTACACAAAACACATTCAATTGTGAACCAAATCTCACTCATGAGCTCGTGGTCGTGGGCACAAACTCCGTAAGTGTTTGTCCGTTGCGTATCCAGGAGTCTAATTAAATCGAATATACATAAATACACGTAGCAAGTAAAAAAAATACATGTGATATGTACATTACAAATGCGGATATTTTTTCCATTTACAATAAATTTCTCAATCGTCAATTTATAGATATTTGTAGCATGCAAAATTTTCTCTTTATCACCATAAATAATGTATATTTCTAAGAATATTATTGTTTTTCAAAAAAAAAGAGAATACTATTGTTTACAAAATATATATATATATATATATATATATATATGAGGTACATATTAGCTAAATATTCCTTTTTCCGACAAAGTTCTAACTTTATTAAATATCAAAAGATACATTGTTTAATTACAATATCAAAAATTAAACATAAGATTCGAAATTATGTAAATAAAACTTGAATAACAATCGAAAACCTTTGCAGAATTACAAGCACACAATTATTACATGTACATGTATGAGTTATATACTAAGAAAATGTCAGCAGAAAGGAGATTGACGATGCTATCCGAAAAGTAGCTTTACTCGCTAACCGATTATTATATCGGTTATTGTCAAACTTTATATTTGAATTTTCTCTTATGTGATTTGTATGCAACATCCTTTGGCTGAATTTCTTTTTAACAAAACACATCTAGAAACCCGAGATATGAAAATGTAATTTTGAAAAATAGATACATTGATACCAATTATTCTGTATCAAAATCTGTTTGAAGAATCTTGACTCATCCAAAGAGAGTTTTATTCCTACTCTCGTTTTGCTTCCATTGTTACTCCATATTCTAACAATACCATGCATGAAAATATCAAGCCATGTTACCTTTGAAAGGTTGTCGTTCCATCCGTCTATTTCTTGCCTTTCTTCTCCTTGTATGATTTTCCATAGTGGTTTAAGCAATGTTTCCTTGTTGTCGATGGAGGTTATGTTACATGAGTGAAAGGCAAGGTCTGCAATCCATATAATATTTCGCAAGACCGTTGGTATAGTCGGGATGCATTCATCTTCCTTAGTATAATGAATCCAAAGCGGTTTCCGTGGTGGCCGTTGCTATTTGAACAAATCAGAAGGGATTTGTTGAAACCTTCGAGATACTACCATATTGCTATAGTAATATCCAGAAACATGGGAGAAACTAACAATGAGTGTTAGTTTTAATAACAACTCGGCAAACATAGCCGGACCAATAACAACGGAATCGTCAGGATTGCCTACAATGGGGTGAAGGATAATACAATCACCATCACCATAGGAACGAGTAGTGATGATGGACATTAATGACGGCACTGTCAATAATCCATTGATTATAAAAACGAAAACTCGGAGAAACATCATCACGAACAACACCACCGGTTGAATTGTCATCACCGACATCTTAACCGCTGGAAACATGAACCATCACGGATGAACGATTGAAGTGGGGAATATGAACAGTGCCGCCCATTGGATCTCGTATAGGGGAGGCCATGATATGTATTGAATTCACCGACACCGTAAACGTAAGTATCAGAGATTGGAAACGATGGTTATATACAGAAATGGAATTGAAATGAGGAATATAAAACTAGATATGAAAGGGATTCCGACCGACGCCGGAAAAGCCAGTGTCGATCGGAGAAGAATCGTCGGAGGAAAAGTAGAACTTTTTTTTTAAAAAAACATGTCATTAAAATTATGATATAAATTTATGGGTAAAAATACATTTGTTTTAAATAATCTTTGCTAGGGTGCACACCTTTTGAAACATGTTAAACCTTTTGAGGGGTTGAAAGTAGATGGCAGACTAGTGTCTAACGTGTTTTAAGGTGACATTGATCTAACCATAACTCATGTTGGCTTGTGGTAAAGGCTCATGACGTAATGATACAATTTCATCAATTGTCCATGCACCGATGCACGACTATAATACAATGATATATTGATAATACAATGATATATTTATTAACGACATAAATTTATAATACCAAATGATCCAAGTATCCAACCTTCAGTCTCTAGCTATGTCGACACTATTGAAAGCGCTACTTGTATAGAAAACTCATATTCATAGACTTATCAAATTGAGCATAGATCTAGAGAAGTATTTGTTAGTGATATATTTCATCCATTGACTGACTTGAACCCCAAGAGAAGGTGTTTGCCCTAGTTTTTTTTTTCTCGCGCACGACCAAGATGAAGATTTTCCTCCGGCGTAAATCGATGCTATAGGATTCTTTCTGATTTTTTGTTTCTTTCCATTTTTCCATTTAGCAATTAATTTCTCAGTAAAACAAATTACATGTAATAAATTTTCTCTTTGTCACCATCCATAATATATATTTCTAATAATATTACTGATTACCACATTTTGTATACATAAAAGGTACATATTAGCTAAATATTTTGATAAATTTGGCTACGAACTTGAATTTTTTTAGAAACCTGTCATTAAAATCATGATATAAAAATTCATGGTGGACACCCTTTTGAAACATGTTAACTATAATGAGAAATGTCGTATTTTTTTACCTTTTTATTCTTTGAAGTGTTTAGCGGATTGAAAATATATTCTAATAGTCCATGCTCGATTGACGTATGATATATGTTAACGACTTATAATACCATGAGTCAACCTATTACCTCCAAAAAAATTACAACTGGCTCTAGCTATTTGGACCCTATTGAACGCTAAGTGTGTAGAAACCTCATATTCGTAGAAATTTCAAATTGAGCATAGATCTAGAAGTTTTTGTTAATGGTATTTCATCCATTGACTGACTTGAACCCCAGACTAGCACTATAAATTAAGAGCACAATGGTACGGTTCCAACATATCAAACATTCAAAGTATAATATAAAAACCATATAACGTTTCTTTTTTATTATTTCATGAAAATGTTTGATACAAGGATGGCTTCATCACCAATGTTGCTGATTCTTCTCAGCCTTGTAATGGCTTCCTTCTTCGACACCACAGGTTTTAATCATATTTTAAGCTTATGTAACATCCATTTATCATCACATATGACCCTATTGATGCTTATATTATATTGAATTAGCTGGACAAATCGGAGTATGCAACGGGATGTTAGGCGATAACCTACCAAAACCATCGGACGTTGTGGCTCTGTACAACCGGAACAACATCCAGCGAATGCGGATTTACGGTCCCCACAATGAGACTCTCAACGCTCTCCGCGGCACTGGCATTGAGCTCATCCTCGACGTTCCCGACGTCGTACTTATGGCCTCCAGCCAAACCGAGGCCGACACGTGGGTCCGAGACAACGTACAGAAGTACGACGGTGTCAGATTCCGGTACCTCGCGGTCGGAAACGAGGTGAAACCCGAGTACCCAGCTGGGAAAGGGACGGTTCTCATCCGGGCGATGCAGAACATCGAGAAAGCGGTTTCCAAAGCAGGCCTCGGGGTCAAGGTCACGACGGCTATATTCATGGGAGGCTTAATGGACACGTATCCTCCGTCGAACGGAAGATTCAAGGATGAGTATAAAAACTTTCTCCAACCCGTCATAGATTTCTTGGTGAGAAAGCAATCTCCGCTGCTGCTGAATAACTACCCTTACTTCAGCTACATTTACAGCTTGAACAGCCCGTACCCCATCTCTCTAGAGTACGCTCTGTTCCAATTGACCAAGCCTATAGTCCATGACGGCCCGCACAATTACACAAACCTCTTCGATGCCAATCTTGACTCGGTCTACGCAGCACTGGAGAAATCTAACGGCGGGTCGTTGGAAATCGTGGTGTCGGAGACCGGTTGGCCCACGGAAGCAGGACCGGGGACTAGTACTAGTGTGGAGAATGCGAAGACTTATGTGAATAATTTGATACAACATGTGAAGAATGGATCTCCGAGAAAGCCAGGGAAACCTATAGAGACTTATATATTCGCCATGTTCAATGAGAATAAGAAGGATCCTCCTGCGGAGGAGAAGTTCTTTGGACTGTTTCTTCCGAATCAACAGCCTAAGTATGGCGTCAACTTCAACTAATATCCTTGAAGAGACTTGTTGAAGAAGCAAGGGATGTCTGTAATTGGTATTTGTCTATTTGAGGGTTTTTTTCTGTGAGTATTTAAAAAGTGAACTTGTTGTAATAATAAAGGAACAATGAGCCTTAACTATGTTTTTAGGCCATCGTTTCGATAATGTACAATATATATGGAAATTGTTCGTTCATAGTAAAAGAAATTCTAAAACCTTGGATGAAATATTTTTTTTTGTCAACAAGATACAAAAAATCTAATGATAATCCTTCATCTAAATCGGTGATTTTATACAAACACGAAAACAATTTAAAACTTCAATGAAACATTTAAACGTAACAAAAAAAAAAAAAAGCTTAGGCATCATCAACATGGCGTCTATTTTTGTAGTCCAAAACTGAAGCGGACCCCAAGAACTAGAAGTTTTGTTGGCTATTAATTAGGACAGACAGTGCTTCTTTGGTTCTAGATAAGACATGTCCTTTCATGATTGAGATCTGTAGTACCGAACTCAATCTTAACTTGTGGTCTGAGTTTTAAACTAATTTTTAAAGTTTTGTTTTGTGAAAATTATTTAAAATAACACTAATTTTAATCATGATTATTATATTAGTTTTGGTTACTAGAGTAACACTAATTTAATGAAAAATATATTTTTTCTTACTGAATAGTTTGATTAAATTGGTTTTGATATTTCATATAATTTAATTCTAATTATTTTAAATTACCCAAAAATATTGTAATATACATGTAAAGGAAAATATGATAAGAAAATGTTGGAATGTGTAGAAAAATAATCAATCATTTTGAATGAATAAAAAAATTTCAGTCGTCAATTCATGGATATTTGTGGCATGCAAAATTTTCTCTTTATCACCATCCATAATATATATTTCTAAGAATATTATTGTTTACAAAATATTTTATGTATATATAAGGTACATATTAGCTAAATATTCTTATAAATTAGGCTATGAACTTGAACTTTTTTTTAGAAAAACATGTCATTAAAATTATGATATAAAAATTTATGGGTAAAAATACATTGTTTTAAATAATCTTTCCTAGGGTGTACACCCTTTTAAAACATGTTAAACTGTAATGAGAAATGAGAAATGTCGTATTTTTTTATTCTTTAAAGTGTTTTAAGGGGTTGAAAGTAGATTGTAGACTTTAGTGTCAAACGTGTTTTAAGGTGACATTGATCTAACCATAACTCATGTTGGCAATGGGTCTATGACGTAATGATACAATTTCATTAATAGTCCATGCACGATTGACGTATGTTATCTGAACGACTTATAATACTATGATCCAACCTTCAGTCTCTAGCTATGTCGACCCTATTGAAAGCGTTACTTGCGTAGAAAACTCATATTCGTAGACTTTTCAAACTGAGCATAGATCTAGAGAAGTATCTGTAAATGATATATTTCATCCATTGACTGACTTGAACCCCAGACTCGCACTATAAATTAGACGCACAATGGTACGATTTAAACATATAAAACATTCAAAGTATAATATAAAAAACCATTTCTTAACATTTCTTTTTTAATTATTTCATGAAAATGTTTGAAACAAGGATGGCTTCATTACCAATGTTGCTGGTTCTTCTCAGCCTTCTAATGGCTTCCTTCCTCGACACCACAGGTTTAATCATTTTTTTTAAACGCATGTGTAAGAGCAGGTCCATTGGGGTTTCATATGGGTTTTTGGGCTCAGTTTTCCAGGGCAAAAGGAATTAAAATAAATGGATCAAATTAAATTGGGTAAGGAACGTCTCTTAGGTAAGGGCTTTAAGAGCCCGTCCCTTAGCGACGTGGCGATGTCCCATTGGCTATTTTTTTTTTCGGGAAAAAGGATTGTGTCGGGGACGAAAAAATTGGCCCATTCGACATTCTCCCTTTGTTTTTCACGAGCGAGAGAGAGTTCCTAGGCGATTTTCAGGCGATATTCTCGTGATTCTCTTCTTCTTCGCATTCTTTGCTTGATTTTTGTTTTTCAATAGCGGATCTACCATTTCGGGTTATATTTGCGTGTTGTGCATCGATTCAGGAAGCGATTTAGGGTTTGTTAGGGTTTTGGGGTTTGAACGATTTAGGGTTATTTAGCGATTTAGGGTTTCTTTTGTTTGCGGTTCGAATCTGATTCTGTTTGTGATTCTCATTTGTGATTCTCTTAGGCTTTCTTTGTAATCTCAATCTCTCCTCGTTGTAGTCGTGATTAGGGTTCTTTAGCGATTTAGGGTTTGTATGGTTTATGGGTTCGACTCTGTAAATTACTTGTGATTCTCCTCGTTTTGCTATGTAATTAAGGTTATGTAGCGATTTAGTGTTTGTTTGCCTTTTGCGGTTCGTTTCTGTGATTATCTTCTATCGTTGTACTAGTAACCTGCACCTCGTTTCTATGTACTTGTGAATAGGGTTCTTTAGTTATATCGGGATTGTTTGGTTTTGCGGTTGGATTATGTTTTCTTCGTTTGCGAAACACTCATCTCTTAGTAATCTCAATTTTGTCTCGTTGTAGTTGTGATTTGGGTTTGTTGTAACTTGGAGTTGACTTGGTTTTACTGATCTTGTATTAGTGATTTGGAGTTTACTTGGTTTTACTGATCTTGTATTAGTTGATGTCTCTTTACATAACTTGAATATCAGTTGCATTTAGACCTTAAGGATAGCAGTTGCTTTAGACCTTAAGGCGGTTGATATGAAATTTGATCTTGTATTAGCAGTTGCTTTTAGACCTTACGGTTCTTGATATGATCATTGATATGTTAAGTTGTTGATTCTTGATATGATCCAATTTGTTATTGATATGTTTCTTATCCAACACATCTCTGTCTTCGTTTCTGCGATTGTAAATGCTTTTGTTCTCATGTTCTTTTCCTTTCTTCCGCAGAAGAATAGTCTTCAAAGCTTCCGGCCATGGACCCTATCTTGAAAGAAGAGAGGAGAGAGATGAAGCGTCTCCAAGCTCACTGTGACATGCTAGGATTTGTTGCAGACGGAGAATATGGAATCCCTACCAGTTGCCCTTGTGGGGGAAGAATAGTGGACGAGGTGGCGAAGGAGGAAGCATTTGACTTTCTCCCTGGGAAGAGATTCCTCACGTGCAACGACTACAAGGTATATCTAACCAGCTGATCTTGTTCAATATGCTTCATAGATTACACACTAACTGTGTTCGTGTTCTGTTACAGGCAGATGGTTTGCATTTTAGGCAACCATGGGTTAAAGGTGTTCAAGAGGAGATCTGGCTTCTCAATAAGAAGGTGACACAGGCCGAGGGGCTTACGTGGCAGGTAGATGATTTGTACAGGGAGATTAGGAAGCTGAATCTTCAAGTCCAGGCACTGAAGGTTAGTAGATTGCAATCATTATGTATAATTTTATGGTTTTT
Organism: Orychophragmus violaceus; assembly: GCA_030180135.1. Classification (NCBI taxonomy): domain Eukaryota; kingdom Viridiplantae; phylum Streptophyta; class Magnoliopsida; order Brassicales; family Brassicaceae; genus Orychophragmus; species Orychophragmus violaceus. The sequence goes on along the minus strand of CM058231.1, from coordinate 101,310,914 downwards.
TTAAGAAACTAAAACTCTAGCCTTTTGGAACTTTACAGGAAGAGGTGGAGAAACAAAACAGACGCAGCGGTTGACCTTGAGAAGAAAAGTTAAGGTCAGTTTCTTCCCTATGGTAATTCTATAGCTTTACTTTGATAAAAAGTACCACTAGAAACTACATTCAGAACATAACTAAAACCCTTGTATAACTAAACCAGAACTGTAGAAGTGTGGTTCTTAACCGAAAACTTAACTAGAAAACTGTATTTAATAGATAACCTAAGCCATATTAACCCTCAACTGTTACGACATGATGTGTCTTTAATGAATGTTAAAGATTGTGATTTGTTGTGTGTTAATATCTTGGTGGTTAGGAGTAGTAATAACACATAATAAATGTAAGATCTTGCTTCTATAATAACTACAAGATATTCCCTAACAAAATCCTAAATACACCCGTATGGAGTTTTCAAACACCACCTCCTTAGAATCCTCTGGATTTGTTGGCCTCTTAAATAGTCAGATAATAGACCTTGATTCATCAGAAATTCCTAGGTTTAGCAGCCAAACTTCTGATGAATCAAGTGCCAAAGAGAGAAGGAAATGGTCACCAAAATAGGATGTAATCCTCATTGGGGCCTGGCTCAACACCAGCAAAGACCCCATAGTCAGCAACGAGCAGAAGGCTGGTGCTTTTTGGAGGAGGATTATGGAGTACTACAACTCCAGTCCTTTGTTGGTAGGGACACCAGCAAGGGAACTTGGTCAGTGCAAGCAAAGGTGGCATAAGCTTAATGACCAAGTCTGTAAATTTGTGGGATGCTACAATGCTGCAGTGAAAGAGCAGTCTAGTGGCCAAAACGAGAACGACGTGATGAAAGTAGCCTTGGATATCTTCTACAATGACTACGGTATCAAATTTTCCTTAGAGCATGCGTGGAGGGAGCTAAGACACGACCAAAAGTGGTGCTCGACCATTGTAACCAAAGATGGTGCTAAGGAGAAGCGCAAAGTTGAACCAGAGGTGGTAGTGGAGGAGGATGAAAGACCTATGGGTGTTAAGGCTGCTAAAGCTGCCAAGAGGAAAAGAAGTGGAAAGGAAGAGGCTGTGGATCAATTAAAGACCATGTTGGAAATGAAAGAGAAACTAAACAAGCAACAATTGCTTGATAGATTACTAGCTAAGCATGAACCTCTTTCTGAAATAGAAACAACCCTTAAAAACAAGTTAATTAATGACATGCTATGAGAAAACCCTTAGTAAGTCTAGTTTAGCTTAATGTTTGGTAGTGAGTGGTGAAACTTATTGGTTGTGTATGCTAAACAGTTTGTGTTTTTTTGTGTTTCAGGGAAATGCCAAGGAAAGTTGATGAAGAAGTGGATCTCAGCCACTATTGTACCTTTTGTTATGTTGTTGTAATGTGACACTATCTTGTGTGTTTATGTCACGGGTCTTTTGTTATAATGTTGTAATGTGAACCTTGCTTATGTGTTTATGTCACAGGTATTGTATTACTTTTGTTGTCTTGTAACTGGATGTTTTGGGTCACGAGAGTTTATGTCGCTCGATGTATTTTACTACTTATCTATTTAAGCTCTCTTTATGTTCTCAAGCAATGAACCCAAAACAATTTCTAAAGCTACTCTCTCTTTATTTGCTCCTTATTCATCATCTGCCTCCTCTCTCCTTCTTTGCTCCTTATTCATCATCTTCATATTTAGTTTCTCTTAAACTATCTACTTAAATAATTTCTAAAGATGTATGGTTCTTCGTCAAATAATATTGATGATATGTTGAATGAAGCTTTCCAAGAGAGATTTGAGCAACATTTTGAGGAAACATTCAACGACATCCTAGAGGGTCAATCAACAAATTCGAAGAAACGTGCCTATATAGAACGCAATCGCGAGCAAGGCCACGACCGCTTATGGAAAGACTATTTCAGTGAAGTTCCAACATATCCGCCTCGCATATTCAGACGCCGTTTTCGAATGAACAAATCATTGTTTCTACGTATCGTAGACCGCATTTCAAATGAAATTCCGTACTTTCAACAAAGGCGAGATGCATCGGGAAGATTTGGACTATCTGGTCTACAAAAATGCACAGCAGCTATTCGTATCATGGCTTATGGTGTTGCGGGTGACGCGACTGACGAATATTTACGCCTAGGTGAATCTACAGCGCTTTTATGTTTGGAAAATTTTACTAAAGGGATAATACAGTTGTTTGGTGATGAATATCTAAGGAGACCCACACCAGAAGATCTTCAACGATTACTCGATATTGGAGAGATACGCGGGTTTCCTGGCATGATAGGAAACATCGACTGTATGCATTGGGAGTGGAAAAATTGCCCGACCGCTTGGAAAGGACAATATACACGGGGTTCAGGAAAACCGACAATCGTCTTAGAAGCTGTTGCATCACAGGATTTGTGGATATGGCACGCATTTTTTGGACCTCCAGGTACATTAAACGATATCAATGTTCTTGACCGGTCACCTGTTTTTGATGACATTTTACAAGGCCGAGCTCCAAAAGTGAATTACATGGTCAACGTACACAAGTATGATATGGCGTACTACCTCACAGACGGTATTTATCCAAAATGGGCTACCTTTATCCAGTCTATACCACTTCCTCAAGGCGATAAAGCAGAGTTATTTGCTAAACGTCAAGAAGCAACCCGCAAACATGTCGAACGTGCTTTTGGAGTTTTGCAAGCTAGATTTGCAATTGTTAAAAAACCGGCTCTTCTTTTGGACAAGGAAAAAATAGGAAATATAATGAGATCATGCATCATACTGCACAATATGATAGTAGAAGACGAACGAGAAAGCTACACTCAATACGATATATCTGACTTTCTCGATGGTGAGGGGGAATCAAGCAGAAGTTCACAAGTTGATTTCTCGTATTCTACAGACATGCCTTCGAATATCGGTAATATGCTTGGAATTCGGAATCAACTTCGTGATCAACGGATACATCATCGTTTAAAAGCTGATTTGGTCGAGAATATATGGCAAAAATTTGGTCATCTTGTTGGATAATTATTGTATGTTTAAGATTAAAATTAAAATAAATAAAAACTCTAAAATAAAATGTTTGAAAAAAAAAAGTTTTTTTTTTTTAAGAACCTCAATTACAGGTTCACCAATGGACCCTTAAAAATAACACAGTTTCTTAACTATTCATAATCAACAAATTTATTATTAAACTATGGTTAAGAGACCCATTAAAGGTCTCACCAATGGAGATGCTCTAACATCCATTAATCATCTCATATGACGCTATATATTGATTATACTATATTGAATTAATAGCTGGACAAATCGGAGTATGTTACGGGATGTTAGGCGATTCCCTACCAAGTCCATCGGATGTTGTGGCTCTATACAAGCAGAACAACATCCAGAGGATGAGGATTTACGATCCAAACGAAGAGACTCTCACCGCTCTCCGCGGCTCCGACATCGAGCTCATCCTCGACGTTCCCAAACCCGACCTGGAACGTATCGCCTCCAACCCAGCGGAGGCCGACACGTGGGTCAGAGACAACGTACAGAACTACCAAGATGTGAGATTCAGGTACATCACGGTCGGAAATGAGGTGACACCCTCGGAGCCAGCTGGGAGGGCTCTCGTTCGGGCGATGCAGAACATCTAGAAAGCCGTATCTGGAGCAGGCCTCGGGATCAAGGTCTCGACGGCTATATTCATGGGTGCCTTAATGGACACGTCTCCTCCGTCGCATGGAAGATTCTCGGATGAGTATAAAGACTTTCTCCAACCGGTGATAGATTTCTTGGTCAACAAGCAATCTCCTCTGCTGCTGAATAACTACCCTTACTTCAGCTACAAGGACAACATGGACAACATCCCTCTAGAGTACGCTCTGTTCCAACCGACCCCTGATGTCAGTGACGACCCTTACATTTACCAAAACCTCTTCGATGCCAATCTTGACTCGGTCTACGCAGCATTGGAGAAATCTGGCGGTGGATCGTTGGAAATTGTGGTGTCGGAGAGCGGTTGGCCCACGGAGGGAGGACCGGGGACTAGTTTGGAGAATGCGAAGACTTATGTTAATAATTTGATACAACATGTGAAGAATGGATCTCCGAGAAAGCCAGGGAAAGCTATAGAGACTTATATATTTGCTATGTTCAATGAGAATAAGAAGGATCCTGAGTTTGAGAAATTCTGGGGGATGTTTCTTCCTAATCAACAGTCTAAGTATGATGTTGATTTCAACTAATATCCTTGAAGTTGACTTCTTGGAGAAGCAAGGGTTAGTCATGATGCGATAAATGGTTTATGTCTATAAAATTTGAGGTTTTTTCGGTAAGAATATTAAAAAAGTGGGGAACTTAATGTAATAATAAGGAATAATGAACATTACCATGTTTACCTCATCGGTTTCTATAATTTAGTGAGAGTTGTATAAATAAATCTAATAATATATGTATTTATGAAATTGTTCGTTCAAAGTAAATAAAAAACTTATAAATCTTAGATGAAGCATTAAGACGTAACACAAGACTAACTAACTGTCTAAGCTAAGCCATCATCACACTGCGTCTCATCTTTTTGTTTTCGAGTTCATAGCCTTTCGTCGGGTTTTGTTTTGATCTATGGCTTATTTAGGCTAGTTATCGTTACTTTTGATTATTCGCTACAAGGCGGAAATTAATGAATAATGATTGTTATTTGCTTTCATGTTTTATTTTTTTGGTCATGGGCCAATCATATAAATTTATAATTTTTAACGCAAATGCAACACCTAAACTTTCATTCTTTTCAATAAAATTTTATTTAGCAAGAAAAGACAATAATTTTATTAGTCATGTGTAGAAGTAGAACGGGGAACCGAGTTAAGAGTCCAAGGAAAGAAATCGAGACTTATTTATTTGAGATGTTTTTTTTTTTTTTTTTTTTTTTTTTTTTGATAAGAATGTTAATATCATTTAAAATGAAATGTTTAGGTGTTACAATTTGAATTCACAAATCGCTAAACCTAATAGTTGAACCCAAGCCCAAAAAAAAAAAGATAAAAAACGAGGGAACTAAAACGATCGAAACCTTATCCCTTTTGCTAGAAAGCATAAGAGAGAAATTTCCGATAAACAGATCGGAATCCGAAATAAGGATGAGCTAGACTTAGATAGAAACACACACGAGAGACCGAAGAACCGCCAATAAAGCAAAAGAAGTTGTTTCATCCGGCAACCCGTAAAACAAAGGCCATTCGACAGCAAAGTAAAAGGCTTGATTGAAGATTATCCTCCACATCTTCGACTCGACGCACAAAAACTCCTGGATCCGGCCCAAGACACGGGATTACACTAACTCACGGCGCTTAATAGCAAAAGACTCGACCACCAAGAATCGACTGCATCACCACTCCGAAGCCTTACTACATCCTCCAAAACTCAACCAACAGACCAAAGAACAAATCGAGCATAAACTTCTACTCTAAATCTAACCTTCACTCAAACAGATAACCGAGCAAAACCACTATCAAAGCGTAAGAAGATAAGGAACGAGAAGGGTAATCAAACCCAATAGTCAAGACAACGCCTCAACCTCTCGGAGATTAGCCACAAGCACGACCAAGCCTTACCAACAAACACGAAAACAGTGGCGGTACCACTAACCGAGGGAAGAGCCATGGAACCAAATCTCCACACGACCACCAGATTCGGAGCAGAGAAGCTGACGATTCACCTTCACGAGATCGGCAGTCCGTCGGAAGCCCGCAAAAATAGATCTTTCCCGGCAACAGGAACCACCGCAAAGGCGGAGGTGAGGCAGATCTAGAACCGGCGAGTAAGTCTGTCCTCAAGCAAACCACGCACGGCCGTCGAATCCACCCCCGCGACGCCACGGACCGAGGAACACGACGCCATCTGCCGCCGAGGGAGAAGATCTGTGGAGCTGTGACGGAGGATGGAGAAATCTTCAACACGACCACGAAAGCTTCCACAGCCGGAGAGTGGGGGAGCACACGAAGAAAAAGGGGGGGCGGAAGAGCCCTCTCACGGCGCGGACCGCGGGAGAGGCAAGGCGGCTGCGACTTTGGGAGTTCTATGGCTTAGGTTTTGAGAGAGAGAAGAGAGGACGCGCGTTACCCACACGCGAGGGTCCTTTTATTTGAGATGTTTGATGAGAATGTGAAGACGACTCATCCGAACAAGCAGCCTAAGTACGATGTTAAGTTGGTTGAGAGCCTAACCAGTGTTCCATCAAGGGAAATATTTAAAGAAAAAATATTCAAGGATTAAAGTTGGAAAGATTGTAATGATAATGAGTCTTTTATTTCTAACTTAAGACTGTGACTTTTATAACATCTTTCTTTTTTACTTAATGTTAAGTTACGTTTATTTTGGTTTTATGATCATCCTAAGGAATTGATATACATTATAACATTTATAAACTAATACTTTATAAGTTAATATTTCAAGTAATTTAATAAAATATAGTAATAATCTCGATGTCATTAATTTATTGAAATTTTACTGTATAATTCTGAGATTTTTTTTTAAATGAATGTAAAATTTTATTCAATCAAAATCAATATTACATCTTGTGTATTGTTCCTATGAATTTTGAAAAAGCTAACAAAGAATAAAAGAGTAAAGGAACCTAAAAAATAGCTTCTTTATGGTGTTGTGTGTTGTCAGGTTCGAACCAGACTTGCAAACTATCGCTGAAATCTCTGGAACCTTCCGTCTCTAATATATGCAAGTTGTTTCGAACTTCTTTGTTAATGACCTTTTTGTGATGATTTTTTTACAAAATTAGTTTCGGTAAATTAAAATTTGTATGATGCAAGAGGAGATTTTTCGGATTAACTTTAAAGACTGACTTCAAATTTGTGGGAGATTATAGACCTAAGGTTCGGAATTTCTACGATATTCAGAAAAAAAAAAAAAAAAAAAAACAAGTTCATGAGATATGTTTTGAGTTAGATTTCTGATGGTGGAGAAGAGACTAAATTAATCGATTATAGTTTTGTTTACTTCTCTTGTTTTCTCATGCATATAGAGGAAAATATCAGGAAAAAGGTGTTGGAATGTGCAAGTCCATTTGTTTTTTTTTTTTTTTTTTTTTTTTTTTTAAATTCCATTCATTCTTTTGGCTCCCTCTCAAAAGAGAGGACACTTTGAATACAGATACACGAATGAGAATGTTTTTAAAGCCTAAAAGAGGTACCTATGAACTAAGACAACAAGACAGGAACTAAAGAGAAGCCGAAACAAAAAGTGAAGTAGAGAGAAACAGGGCAGTTAATTCCTTTGGAACAGCTCGAACCAGTGATGAAGGAAGGATTGACGGAGAGACGATGATGCGATCGGATCCGAGGCTGGAGATCTCGTGGTATCTCTATCTAAGCCAATTAATTTTGCCCGGAGAATCAGCCTAATATCCTTAACCAAGACGTGTTCAGATTTGGGATCATTACCATGGAGCCTTGAGTTGCGCTCCTTCCAAATGAAGTATGTTGCTGCGTGAAGCAAGAGGCGAGAAATAGTCTTTATCTTTGGGTCAAGAGTAAGACCATTAACCCACTCCATGGCTGGTTGAAAAACGGTTGGAGGAGAAAGAGCTGGGCTATTGAAGAGATCAGCCCAGATCCTTGAGGAATAGGGGCAATCGAAAAAAAGATGGGCTCGAGTTTCTGGAGCGGCGGAGCAAAGAAGACAGTTTGCCGGCACATTCAAGTCCCATCTACGGAGCTTATCTCGAGTGGGAAGCCTGTCTCTAACCGTCACCCAATAATGAAATGCATGCTTCGGAACTCGTCCATGAAACCAAACAGATGCATACCAAGTAACAACAGTAGTTGAAGGATTCAAAGCATTCCAAGTTTTAATTGAAGAGAAGTTACCCGGTTGTGAGTTGGGGCCATTTTTCCAAAGGAAAAAATCTGGTAACGAATCGTCAAGGTGAGGAGGAGAAGGCGGGAGACATTGCTTAAGAAGGCTGATTAAAGGATGCCTCCCACGCGGTAGTCTCCAAGTATTAGCATCACACGCTTCTGAAACCGAGGCAAGCAAACGAATACCCGAGACTCGTGGACCATGATCCCCCACCATATCAATGATTGGTCCCAACCCCGTCCAATCGTCCAACCAGAACCGGGCTTGGTCACCTGAGACAATTATGCAAGACAAAAACGGCCTAGCAAGAGACCGCAGCTTCATGAGTTGCTTCCAGATCCAGCTTCCTTCCGAAGAGAAATCAGTTAACCAGAATGTGCAAGTCCATTGACATCATGGCGTCTATTTTTGTCGCCCAACTGAAGTCGACAATGAGAAGAAATGTCTTCGGTTGTTAATATCACATAAATTATCACTACTCAATACACTTCCCTTTGTAATTGTGAACTCAAGTCTAGAACCAAATCTCTCTTGTGCCCGTGGCCACAAACTCCCTCAGGTTAATATCAAATATCTTCTACAATGGTAGCAATAGCTCTCACATTAATATCTAAAATTTAGAGGAAAAAAAACCAATACAAATTTTTGTCTAATAAAAGACTTGAAAGACTTTTGTGTGGATTTCTCAGCTATTTGAGAGATCCACACCATTAAAAATTAGTATAATTTATTTTCTTAATTTAGATATTTATATAATTTGCCCTCTCATTTGAAATGTTTTAAATCTGTAATTTTATTGTGCACCTACTAATTTTGTAGCTTGATGTAACTAAAACTCTTAACAACATGATACATCAAAATGTGTACTTTTTTTTTTCCGGCAAATACCATCAAAATGTGTACTATAAGAGTATTTGTTAATTAAGACAAGTGATTATGAATAAAAATACTGGTTTAAACTTTAAACTATTCTATCTTTTTTTGGAATTAAAATGTAATCATAGAATCAGTAACGCACAATAAATACATAAATAAACACACAAAATTAAGAGACTTTAGTGTCTTAACATGTTTTAAGGTGTCATTGATCTAACCATAAGGTCCATAACTCATGTTGGCTAATGGGTCTAATTAAAATCTAATGGCGTAATGATACAATTTAGCTACTATATAGTCCATGCTCGATTGACGTATGATATGTTAACGACTTATAATACCATGAGTCAACCTATTACCTCCAAAAAATACAACTGTCTCTAGCTATTTGGACCCTATTGAAAGCTAAGTGTGTAGAAACCTCATATTCATAGAGTTTTCAAATTGAGCATATAGAGATCTAGACAAGTATATTTATTTTATTTTAAAAAAATCTAGACAAGTATTTGTTAATGGTATTTCATCCATTGACTGACTTGAACCCCAGACTTGCACTATAAATTAAGAGCACAATGGTACGGTTCCAACATATCAAACATTCAAAGTATAATATAAAAACCATATAACGTTTCTTTTTATTATTATTTCATGAAAATGTATGAATCAAGATCCTCATCACCAATGTTGCTGATTCTTCTCAGCCTTGTAATGGCTTCCTTCTTCGACACCACAGGTTTAATCATCTTTTAAACTTAAGTAACATCCATTAATCATCATCTCTTATGACATTATTGATTATATTGAATTACGTAATTTAATAGCTGGACAAATCGGAGTATGCTATGGGATGTTAAGCGATTCCCTGTGAGTGGTTGTCTCTATTTGGGTCGGATAAACTCGCGGGTTAGCGGGTTAGCGGGTTCTGAGTTTCACATTGGGCCAAATCCGATGAGATCAGCGGAGCCCAGCTAAAGTTCAGGTCAAAGTCGAATAAACCAGCTGGGCCTTAACTTGAAAATTGGCCCAGCTCGGATCGGTTACAAACCGTTATAACGGTCATCGTCTTCCTCGATGGGAAAGAGGTTACAACAGGAGAAACAGGAGAAACAGAGTAAAACAGAGAGACGAGAGTGTTACAAAGCATTCGGGTACAGGGTTTACAACAGAGAAGAGTTCAGAGGTGCAGAGGGTGAAGATCGTGACGGTGATTCTCACGATCTTCGGAGAGTTTGACGGCGTCTTGCTCGAGCGACTGTGGCTTCCCTCTTTCTTCTCAGGCGGTACGCAGCGGCGGCTCTGCGATACTTTCTCCGGTGATACGCTATCTTCTTCACCATTGATAGCTTGCCTTTTAGGTACCTGTGATCAAGAAACATTGCGTTAATCTTTCACCTTGATTGTATTACGCAAGATCATAGTAGAAGGCTTGGTGGTTTGGATCCACCCCCAGACAGTAGCTTCGGTGAAGTCTGGGTAAACAATCCTGTGTGTTCATTTTGTTTTCTCGCATTCAACAAAGCAACAAACCTGCAAATCAAACGAACTCGTTAGAATCGATTAAGAACACCGGCTAAGACTTAGGTGAATAGGATAGTAAGTCCTAACAAGTGGTATCAGAGCATCAGGTTCTTGGTGCATAGGAGATCACGGTCCAGTGATCTAAGGGTGTTCAGGATCTGAGGTTATCGGATCAAGGAGGTTCGAAGGTGTTGTGATCTAAAGAGTTAAAGATCACAACCATGGAGGCTGTTAAGAAGTTTGAGATGGAGAAGTTCGATGGGAAAGGTGATTTCGGGATGTGGAAGTTCAGGATGTTAATGGCTCTTGAACTCCAAGGACTGGGACAGGTTACAAGGGAAATCACAGGAGAGTCAACATCGGATGAAAAGGAAGAGGGTAAAGATGGCGAGCCCATGACTGAGAAGCAAAAGAAAGACAGAGATGTCAGAGCAAGAAACTTGATATGCTCATGTCTTTCTACCATTGTTCTACGAAAGGTAATGAAACAGACTACAGCTGCAGGGGTTTGGAAAGCTTTGGAAGATGATTATCAGACAAAGACATTGCCAAACCGGATATATCTCAAGCAAAGATTTGCCAGTTTCAAGATGGAAAAACACAAAAGCATTGAAGAGAATATGGATGCGTTCTTGAAACTAGTGGATGACTTAGCAAGCTTGAACATCGAAGTCTCGGATGAGGATCAAGCTGTTCAGGTACTGTCAGGGCTTCCAGAACAGTATGCTTCATTGGTGCACACACTGAAGTATGGGAATAAGAAGGAAACACTGACTTTGAGTGAGGTGGTAACCTCGGCTCATGCTAAGGAGATAGAGCTCAGGGAACTGGGTCTGCTGAAGAAGACAAAGTCAGAGTCTGAAGGGTTATACGTGGGACAAGGAAAGTCAGGGAAGAAGCCATCAGGTAAGAACAGCTGGAAAGGAAAGGGTAAAGGGTCAAAGGACTCTAAGGATAGTCAGTCAGCTCAGCAAAAGGTTAAAGAGTGTTGGGTATGCGGAAAAGAGGGACACTTCAAGAAGGACTGCCCACAGAGAAAGAACAGGAAACCTGGCAGCTCAGCAAATGTGGCTATGGAACAGGAGCCAATGATTCTTACTGCAAGTACAAAGTACTCAAAGGACGAATGGGTACTTGACTCTGGATGTACGTTTCACATAACACCGGATAAGGATCTACTGTTTGACTTAAAGGAATTCAATGGAGGGAAGGTCCTTATGGGTAATAATACCTACAGTGAGATCAAAGGCATTGGGAAGCTCAGGATTATCAATCCAGATGGATCATCTGTGGTACTAACAGATGTCAGGTATATGCCAACAATGGGAAGGAATTTGATCTCCTATGGGCAATTAGAGAAAAACGGCTGCCACTACGAGGGAAAGAACTTCACAGTCACGTTCTACAAAGAAGGTCGGAAAGTGATATCTGGAGTCTACAAGGATGGGTTATACTATCTTCAAGGATCGGCAATTGAGGGAGAAGTATCGGTTGCTAGAGCAGAGGTGAATCTTACGAACAGATGGCACTCAAGACTCGGACACATGAGTCTTAAGAATATGAACTTCCTAGTTCAGAAAGGTTACCTTAATGCTAAGGAAGTACACACATTGGATTTCTGTGAAGAATGTGTTCTCGGAAAAGCTCACAAACTGAGTTTCCAACCTGCTAAACACACATCCACAAGCAATTTGGAGTATGTTCACAGTGACCTCTGGGGATCAGTTACAAATTCAGAAAGTCTATCAGGAAACAAGTATTTCTTAACCTTCATTGATGATCACTCTCGAAAAGTCTGGATAAGATTTCTCAAGAGTAAGGATGAGGTCTATGAAAACTTTGTGGAATGGAAACAACTGGTTGAAAATCAGACAGGAAGCAAGATAAAGGCTTTCAGAACCGATAATGGACTTGAGTTTTGCAACAAGCAGATGGACAAGCTCTGCAAGGATTCAGGCATCAGAAGACACAGGACATGTTCTTACACTCCACAACAAAATGGAGTCTCAGAACGTATGAACAGAACGATTGCAGACAAGATAAGGTGTATGTTGGCAGAGGCAGGGTTAGAGAAATTGTTTTGGGCAAAGGCAGCATCTACAGCAGTCTACCTAATCAACAGAACTCCAAACGCAGCCTTAAAGTTCAGGATACCCGAGGAGGTATGGACAGGGAACAAGGTGGAGTTCAGTCACCTCAGAAGATTCGGATGTATAGCTTACGTTCATGTTATTCAGGACAAGATTAGTCCAAGAGCAAAGAAGGGATTATTTTTGGGTTATCCTGAAGGAACCAAGGGTTACAAGGTCTGGTTACCCGAGGAAGATCGAGTCACTACGAGCAGAAATGTAATCTTTGATGAGGAAAAGCTTTACTACCAGAAACAACAGGTCAGAATCAGTGTGGATCAGACTGAGGAACAGCCAGGACAATCTGAGGCTACGAAGGAGTCAGAGGGTGTTGAGGGTACAGAATCAGTAGAAGGCACATAAACTACAGATGTTACTAAGGAAACTGAAGCTGAACAGGGATCAGGGTCTACTGAGCAAGGTGGAGTAGTTTCAGATTCAGAAGATCTGGATTCTGAAGAAGAATCAGAAAAGGAAGAGACACCCGAGGCAGTAAGAGCAGCTAAGAACTACTTGCTTATAAGAGATAGGGCTCAGAGGAAGAAAAAGAAGCCAGCTATATTTGAAAGTGGTGATTACGTTGCATATGCACTGGCAAGTGCAGAAGTGATCCAGTTGGATGAACCAAGGACTTATGCAGAAGCAAGAAAGAGCAAGGACTGGGAAAGTTGGAAGGTTGCGATCATGGAAGAGAAGAACTCTTTAGACAAGAGTAAGACTTGGGAACTTGTTGACAAACCGTCTAACAAGAAGATTGTTGGCTGCAAATGGATATTCAAGATCAAGGATGGAATTCCAGGAATAGAACCTAGACGCTACAAGGCAAGACTAGTAGCTAAAGGTTTCACTCAAGTAGAAGGTGTTGACTACAATGAGATATTCTCACCAGTAGTCAAACACGTCTCCATCAGGATCATGCTATCTATTGTGGTCAACTATGACATGGAGTTGGAACAACTGGATGTCAAGACAGCATTCCTAAATGGAGTTCTAGATGAGGAAATCTTTATGGATCAGCCAGAAGGATTCATCAAGAAAGGACAGGAAGGAAAGGTTTGCTTATTGAGGAAGTCTCTCTACGGGTTGAAGCAATCACCAAGACAGTGGAATCAGAGATTCAATGAGTTCATCAAATCTCAGGGGTTCAACAGATGCATAAAGGATCCGTGTGTCTACTACAAGGCAAAGGAGGTGGAAAACAGTATCTATCTACTTCTGTATGTAGATGATATGTTGATTGCAGCCAGAGATAAGGGAAGTATCAGAAAGCTGAAAGAAAGTCTGGGTTCAGAGTTTGAGATGAAGGATTTGGGGCCAGCTAACAGGATTCTTGGAATGGAAATCATCAGAGATAGAAGGAAAGGAACTTTAAAGCTATCTCAGGAAAGATATCTGAATCAGGTTTTGAAAACGTTTAATATGCACAACTGTAAGGCTGTTGTCACACCCGTAAATTCTCAGTTTAAGCTCAGGAGTTTGACAGAGAAGGAATGGGCCATAGAAGCAGCAATCATGGAATCTGTTCCCTATGCAAGCGCAGTAGGGAGCTTGATGTACGCAATGATTGGTTCTAGACCAGATTTAGGCTATGCTATCTGCTTGGTAAGCAGGTTTATGGCAAAGCCAGGAAGGGATCATTGGGAAGCAGTTAAATGGATTCTAAGGTACCTGCAAGGAGCTGTAGGAGTTTGTCTTCACTTCTCAAAGTCAGAACACTTTGAGATAGAAGGATTCAGTGATTCAGATTATGCCACTGACCTTGACAGAAGAAGGTCAGTGACAGGATACACATTTCAAGTCGGTGGGAACACCGTTAGTTGGAGATCTACTTTACAGCATGTAGTGGCTTTGTCCACTACAGAGGCAGAGTATATGGCATTATCAGAAGCTACAAAAGAAGGCCTATGGCTACGAGAGTTCTGCAATGAATTGGGATTCAGTTTCAGTTCATTCAAGCTACATTGTGATTCACAGAGTGCAATTTGCTTAGCTAAAAATTCAGTTCATCATGACAGGACCAAGCATGTGGCAACTAAGATTCATTTCATTCGAGATATTGTGGATTTTGGGTTGGTTCATATTCACAAGATTCACACTACCCTAAACCCAGCAGACATGCTAACTAAGTGTTTACCTGGCAATTCGTTCGAGAAGTGCCTCGTAACACTTGGGGTCACCTCCTGAGCGCTGATACACGTACTCGTTGATGGTCCTGTTGGTTGGGTCATCTCGCACGAGTACAAAGAAAAAGAGAAACAGGTTAGTTTCTCGGAAATAAACCAACATGCATGTGTTAGATCGGAAGACAGCTCTGATAGATCTAAAAGGATAAGAGTATAAGCTATTGGAGAGGAAGCTTACTCGGTACATGCAGGAAGCATCTCGTACACAGCTCTCTCCACGCGATCTGAAAAAAAGTTACGAGGAATGGTTAGGGTTCGAGAAGATCGGTGAAGATCAACTCGAAACTCCGATCAAGCATCATCTAAATCTCAGGAGTTTCTCAGTTCAGAGATTGAAAGATGAAAACTTACTGGGTGAAGAATCGAAGTCGACTGGAGGAAGTCTCGGCGGAGATCGGTTCGTCGGTAAGGAAGTTGATGCTATCTGAGTAGGAGTCGAAGGGTTTTGACTCGGTATCAGAAGGAGCGGATGAGTCGGGTTTGACTCAGGAATCGTGGTCTGAGTTAATGGTTCAGGAAGGATTGGAGATGGAGGAGGAGATGATTCGTCTATGAAGAACAAATCGGAAAAGCCAGGAGGAGTTTCATCGGATGAGTCTCGGTCGGACATGGTTTCAGACAGATGAAGGTTCGAGAGAGAAGCTCAGCGGCTAGGGTTTGTGGTTTCTGGACAAATGATTCGACAAAGGTGGAGATTGTGAGTGGTTGTCTCTATTTGGGTCGGATAAACTCGCGGGTTAGCGGGTTAGCGGGTTCTGAGTTTCACATTGGGCCAAATCCGATGAGATCAGCGGAGCCCAGCTAAAGTTCAGGTCAAAGTCGAATAAACCAGCTGGGCCTTAACTTGAAAATTGGCCCAGCTCGGATCGGTTACAAACCGTTATAACGGTCATCGTCTTCCTCGATGGGAAAGAGGTTACAACAGGAGAAACAGGAGAAACAGAGTAAAACAGAGAGACGAGAGTGTTACAAAGCATTCGGGTACAGGGTTTACAACAGAGAAGAGTTCAGAGGTGCAGAGGGTGAAGATCGTGACGGTGATTCTCACGATCTTCGGAGAGTTCGACGGCGTCTTGCTCGAGCGACTGTGGCTTCCCTCTTTCTTCTCAGGCGGTACGCAGCGGCGGCTCTGCGATACTTTCTCCGGTGATACGCTATCTTCTTCACCATTGATAGCTTGCCTTTTAGGTACCTGTGATCAAGAAACATTGCGTTAATCTTTCACCTTGATTGTATTACGCAAGATCATAGTAGAAGACTTGGTGGTTTGGATCCACCCCCAGACAGTAGCTTCGGTGAAGTCTGGGTAAACAATCCTGTGTGTTCATTTTGTTTTCTCGCATTCAACAAAGCAACAAACCTGCAAATCAAACGAACTCGTTAGAATCGATTAAGAACACCGGCTAAGACTTAGGTGAATAGGATAGTAAGTCTTAACATTCCCTACCAAATCCATCGAAGGTTGTGGCTCTGTACAAGCGGAACAACATCCAGCGAATGCGGATTTACGGTCCCCACCAAGAGACTCTCACCGCTCTCCGCGGCTCCGGCATCGAGCTCATCCTCGACGTTCCCAAAACCGACATCGAACGTATCGCCTCCAGCCAAACGGAAGCCGACACGTGGGTCCGTGATAACGTCATAAACTACGACGATGTCAGATTCCGGTACATCACGGTCGGAAACGAGGTGAAACCCTCGGAACCAGCTGGGAGGGTTCTATTCCAGGCGATGCAGAACATCGAGAAAGCGGTTTCAGGAGCAGGTCTAGGGATCAAAGTCTCGACGGCTATAGCCATGGGAGCCACTACGGACGCGTTTTCACCGTCGCGTGTAAGATTCACGGATGAGTATAAGAACTTTCTCCAACCGGTGATAGATTTCTTGGTTAGCAAGAAATCTCCTCTGCTCGTGAATATCTACCCTTACTTAAGCTACAAGGACCACATGGACACCATGCCTCTAGGGTACGCTCTGTTCAAACCGGACCCTGGTAGGGAAGCAGACTCGTACAGTTTCCAATACCTCTTCGATGACAATCTTGAATCGGTCTACGCAGCATTGGAGAATTCAGGCGGCGGATCGTTGGAAATCGTGGTGTCGGAGAGCGGTTGGCCCACGGAGGGAGGACCGGGGAATAGTGCTAGTGTGGGGAATGCGAGTACTTATGTTAATAATTTGATACAACATGTGAAGAATGGAACTGGGAGAAATCCAGAGACTTATATATACGGTCTTTTCGATGAGAATCAGAAGAGTCCTGAGTTTGGAAAATTCTGGGGGATGTTTCGTCCTAATCTAAGTCCTAAGTATAAAGTTATTTTCAACTAATATCCTTGAAGAGACTTCTTGAAGAAGCAAGGGTTTAGTCGTGATGCGATAAATGGTGTTTGTCTATCATAATTGAGGGCTTTTTTCGTTAAGAATACTAAAAGTAGGTAATTGTTGTAATAGTAAGGAATAATGTAAATTGTTTAAATAAAGGTGTAATATCCAGTTTGTGTGGTATATGCGGAGAAGATTAAAATAAATTGTTTAAATAAAGGTGTAACATATATTTATTTTTTCGGTCACATATTCGAATAAAACTCTAGAAAAGCGTATTTGAGCTAGAGCACTTGAAGGATGAGTGATCTATTGGAAAATGATTCACGGTATAGTGCGAGTGAGGACAAAACACGAAGAAAAATCGTGTGATAGTTGCAAGAATAATAAACAAGTCTTTAAAACCTTCCACAAATAGTGCATCGGTCGTCGGACGAGAATAGACCCACAGACCAAATAAAAAGGTGTATTACATAAATCTACAATATATATGAAACTATTCGTTCAAACTTCAAAGTAGATCTTTTTTTTTAAGTCTTAGATAAAACATTAAGATGTAACACAAGCCTAACTAACTGCATAAACAAAGACATCATCAACACTGCGTCTATATTTGTCCAAAACTGAAGTCGACCCCAAGAAGCATAAGTCATGTCCCTTCATGATTGCGATCTATAGTACTGAACTCAATCTTAACTTGTGGTCTGAGTTTTGTACTAATTTTTGAATTTTTATTTTTTCATAATCTTTTGTACTGAACTTCTAAACTGCTATGAACTGTAAGTTTTTTAATTCGTCACAAAATTATGATATAAATTATATGATTCATTTGTAGTTGTTAGGATGTTAATTATCTTCAAGTATATAGAGAAATATTTTTTTTTCTTTATTCCTTGGAATGTTTCGCGTATATAAAAAAAAAAATTGGAACTTCAGAAATTAACGTCTAACTAACGTGAACTTCCTGAGATTGAGAAGTTCTTTGGACTGTTTCTTCCGAATCAACAGCCTAAGTATGGCGTCAACTTCAACTAATATCCTTGAATACACATCACAATATATTGTAAAGGTTTCTAAAAAGTGGGAACTTTTAATAATAATAAGAAATAATGAGACAAGACAATAATAAAATGGTCATACATACATCCAAAGTATGTTCTGCTCCATCAGTTTCGACATATACCTAACTAGAAAGCTACTCGTGTAGAAAGCTCACATTCTTAAGACTATTCAAAGCATAAGTGAACTAAAACGATGATGTTAACGGATATGAAAACAAAACTAAGTTCTGTATGTGTGATTTGTGAAGACAGAGAAAGATAAAACGAGGAACCGTTTAAAGATTCTTCAATGTTGCAGAGATTTATTTGTACCAACCAGCAAGAAAATGCCGAAGCAGGAAACAGAAGGCGCAAGCTAGTGCCTGCAACCGAAACACAAAAACCAAATTTGTAATCTCTCTCTCTCTCATGAGTAGCAGCAATCCAACTTGTGTTTAGAGATACTGTAAATGGGTATTAACAAGCTTACCTGGAAAACAAGAAGATGAATACACAGAGACTTTTCTGATTTCCTACCAAAAATCCTCAAGTAGACGTTAACGAGCGTCCCATCTTTTGTTCCGGTTAGTAGTCCTGTAGCAGGATCAAACCTGGTTCAAAAGAGAGAGGAAGAGTCATGTGTTGTGGGCTCTGCTTTTATGTAATAGGACAAAAATATTTTGCTTACTTGGGGAGACGATGCCGTGGACATTTCACAATGCCAGCAAGCTATAGAGTTACACAATAGCTAGTTAGATGCTCAATAAGCAACTGAGAAGTAAACGAAAGTGTGAGAAGGAGAAAGGTGATCAAACCTGCGGAAGCGACAACAGAAAGTTCAACACTTGAGGAAGGAAAAAGATTAGGAGAGTTTCACTGCAAAGGAGAATTTCCAGAAGATGGAGTTAGTTCATTGCAGGCTTCACACTAGTTAAATGCAAAACTGTGTATGATGAAACTGAGAAGAAGAAAACAACAAGGTCAGTATGGCTGGAAATACACCTGAAGTGACCCAGAATGCCAGCGACTGCCATAGTCATTCCGGCGAAGACTGTGTAAGTGTCTCCAACAAAAACTGCAGAAGGGTACCTAACAACACCAAAAGAGAGGACATGAATGTGGTTAGAGAAAGCATTACTTCAGCTAAAGATAAGCAAAAGTATTCAAGAGAAAAGAATTGAAAGTTTTACCAATTGTAAGCAAGCATTGCCAAGGATGTTGCCATCAATGGCTGAGTAAGATATATAGAGAAGGCATGAGCTTGACGAAGCTCAGTATCCACAGATGCTCCGATTTGCATAACGTTGTGAATCAAGATCTACAATTAACTGAGATGCATCATATCTTTACTTAAGAGAAACCAATGGGAAGGAAAATGGGACAAAAGAACGAAGAATTCCGACACATTTTGAGAGCAGAGCTTACAGCAGCTGCAATAACTACGGTTTGACCGATTTCAAGGCCATTCAGACCAGCATGAATGTTTATAGAATTAGTGCAAAAGACAGCCAGTAACGCCATATATAACTTATATATCCGTCCTGCCATAAATACAAGTAAGTAAATCAATTTAAAAACAGTTGCTTCACCATATAACACAATGTAAAAAAAATTGTACCTAGATCAAGTATTTCCAAGCCAACATAAGAAACTAGAGGTTTTGGTATAACGATAGTTGTATGTCCAGCATAAGCCATCAGCAATGGAAGAGTTGCAAAAGATGGCAGGAGAAGTTTCCTACGCATAAATGACAATAATAATAACAAATGTGAACAAAGTTCATGTATGAGCTTTAATCAAACAATAGAAGAAGTGCACCTACACTCTCCAAGGCACATCAAGGACGTCATCTACAAATCCAAGCAAAATCATGAAGCAAATAGATGCCAGTGCTGCATTGTACTCCACAAGCCACTGCACAGAGTCATTCAGACAGATTGATGAAATATGTCTTCAAAGCGATAAAAAGAGCCAAGAGCTACTAAGTTCGTAGTTCACATCCATCCAACAACAAAATATTACAGTTATCACATGAACTTTGCTTAATCACTGACGCATTCAGCCAAAAGAAATGAGTAATCAAGCTAATAGCTTTTGAGATCAGTACACTTACCAAAGAATCTTCAGTGAAATTAAAGAACTGAAATATTATCGCCACAATCAAGAAGACAATACCAACAACAATTCCCAATGACTCGGGCCTACAAAGAAATAAGATGAACAAATCAGCACACCACAACTCTTGAATCCGACCACAAGCAGAAGTCATATGTCCGAGAGATCAAATCAAGCCTAGACTTCGATAGAACATACTAAAAAAATCAAATCTAAGAGAAACCATTTCAAGAACACTAATTTGAAACCAAAAACAACTAAAGGAGACAAATTTAAGGGGTAAAACTTACACTTTAACTTCTCCTTGAGGCGTGCCTCTTTTATTGATATCAAAACCAAACATGTTACGCCTCAGAACATATCGAGCAGCCACAGGAATCAATTTGAGTGTAACAAAGAACCCCACTAAGCTAAGCCCAGCGTTAATGAGGATCGGACGCTTGAGCTCATTATCAACATTGTAATGGAAACAGAGAAGGTAGAGGTAGAGCGAACACAGAAGCGAAGAGATCACGAAGATCACACCCAATTTGGGCGGTGCGAGATGGAAATTTTCTGTGGAATCAATGGTCGTCTTATGCTCCGTTGGTGCCGATTCCGGTTTAGCAGAATTAGTCACTGAAGAAGTTCTTTTACGAGCTGTCATGGCGGATCCGTTGGCTCTCCTTCGGTTCCCCGCCTCTGGATTTTGCTTTCGACTTTTCGCTAAAGCTGAAAGTCTGTGTAGCATTCAATGCACCGCACGCGTCACGAGCCCAAGATGGACTTGCCAATACGACACCGTATCTAGAGTTTAAGAACCTTTTCAATTTCATCACACAAGAAATCAAGAAATCAGATTTGTTAAAAGAGCCCAAAGTTATCTTTTAACCGAAAACCAAATTAAAATTCGAGATATCTGAATTACAATTAGATACATCTAAAATATTAATTATATTTAAATTTAATATAACACAAGTTATCTAGAATTGCAATTATAAATTCAAATATATTTGTTAATTTTAGACTAAAATAACTAAATTATTTAAAATAAATAAAAATATGAAACTTCTTATTATATTTTCGAAATTTGATAAATTTTAATTTAATTGTAAAAAACTTTTATTTCATGATTTTTTGGATATCTGAAACAACCCGAATCCAAACCGAAATTCTAAAATACCTAAATGTATCTTATATGCTTAGATCCGAAAACTCAAAAGATCCAAACCTAACCCAAACGGATATCAAAACTCC
Source organism: Orychophragmus violaceus (assembly GCA_030180135.1). Lineage (NCBI taxonomy): Eukaryota > Viridiplantae > Streptophyta > Magnoliopsida > Brassicales > Brassicaceae > Orychophragmus > Orychophragmus violaceus. Next base: position 101,289,623 of record CM058231.1, on the reverse strand, counting down.
CATGCCTAAGTTTTAGCTTATGTGGATGTGAAAAAACTCGGAACAATTTAAAAAGCCCACATTCTGGAGATGAAAAGAGAGCACAGAAGAGAACCAGTTGGATATGAATTTGTATTTGAAGTAATAGAATCAAACATGATCAAATATTCTGCGTATTACATAAAATAGAAGCCTGCTAACATTCTAATACCCTATTCATCTGTGTATAACCTAAAGGAAAAAAGCTTTCCGAAATGTACACCAGAGCTCATGTTCAAAACCTGTGAATTCATTCTAAAAAATCCACTCTTCATGAAAAAAACTATTCAGGTTAGGTTGCTTCCAAGTTCCAAGCCTGGAGGCGATTCCGGTGGTACTGCTGATGCTTGAGATTCACTGTCAAGATCAAGATGGGATTCCAACACCCTCCTCCTGCCAACTGCCTGAGATGATTCTCGTGTGGTTGAAGAGTTGTTCCCATCTTTTGAGAGAGACATGTGAGCTGAGGTTACTACAGAGCTGAAGACACCTGCCTCTTTTAACTCTTGGATTATAACCTGTGAATGATAGCAGCTTGTGGAAAACCAAGCATAGATCGTTCATGTCAGAATGGAGAATAAGGTTGGATTACTAACCATGGGGGCATAAATGCGAGTCAGAATTCCCTTCCCAAGGAGTTTCAACTTCAATTTCTGGTCTGTCCACACAACGTGCTCTCTGTACCTGTATCAGTTGAAGCTTGTTAGATTGCATGGGATCAAGAGTAGTGATTATATTTGAGTCGATTATTGATACCATTGAAGCATTTCCTCTGAGCTTGCCGTTGAAGCAATGATAAATGCCTGCACAAAGATGATTACCAAAAGTTGTGTGAATTGTATGCTTCAGAATAGTAAGCAAGAAATAGAAAGAAAACAAAGTATCAACTCCCACTCACAGCTCTATCAAATTCCAACATGAAACATCTCTTAACATCCACCTTAGTAGGCTTGCAACCACAACGATCACGTCTTGAAGTAAGATCTGAAAATCTTGGATAAGTGTAGTGCAGCACAGCAGCTTCTTCTAGTTTCACCTCACTGTAAAAAATGATGCCACAAAATAGTCAGCACTCAGGCAGACAGACACAGATACGTTCATGTCCCATTACAAAGCAAAAGCTCTAGAGTTTAACATATTGGATGCAGAGTAAAGCGATGTCAATAACAAAGAGTCAAATGATAGACCAAGTTGTATAAGCCAGCCAGGGAAGACCATACTTTGGACTCTTCCTGTAGTTGTGCCATCTATGAGCACCATTCGGACGAAGATGGTCTTGAACACGAGCAGCAGCTTTTCCATTTCCATAGGTTAGGAAATAGTTTGGATTTCCACGAGTGGACTCTTTATAACTTCCAAAGTAAACATCTCTTGGAAGATGATCAAAATTCTTCTTGAACATTGATACCTACAATAAAAATGAAAGTACAACAAAAGAAATTGTAGTTTTAGATCTTTAAAGCAAGTAAACACAGAAGAAGATAATGTTCTGTACCTCACTGAAAGGTTCTTTGATATCATCTCGCTCAACGCTGCTCTCCTGAAACAAGAAGACAATGCTGATGAAGCCAGAACTAAAAAGCATTTGCCCAGTAAGAAAATGAGAATCCTTATCTCCTGTAAAACTCACATAGTTTGGAAAGACAACTGCATCCACGTCTGCAGAGATATTCCCAAGCAATTTCCGTAAAGAATATTCATGGCTTCCAGAAGGATGTATAAGCTCGTCGGTGTCAAGATGAATTATCCACTCCATACCAGCATCCTAAATACACCTCATACCAGCATCCTATTACTACAAGCCGTATTCAACTATGGAAAATGTAATAGATACCTGAGCCATGACGATTGCCATCTCCATGTTCAAGGACTGTTTCACGAATAATTCATAGTTGCACGGCTTGTAGAAGAAGCTCGACAACCAAGTCTCATTCCATATTCGGCTGTACACCAACAAGAAACGAAATAAGGTAAATCAGTCTCTATAAACATTTTAGAAGAGACACAACAATCACAATGCAAGCACAACATATCCATTACTAATCTTTTCTAACCGAATGATGCTAATCCATTGATTCTAGACCACTCTAACCCACAAGAACTTCTCTACACTCAATTTAGAAAATTTCTGCAACTAAAAAGCCACAGATATCCACAAAGATGAACACCAGATATACCTTTTAGCCTGCTGTTCTTCTAATTCTTTTGTCCTGTGTATAACTTTTACACCCTGCAAAAGAAATCGCATTAGCAACAAGAAAACTATTGGTTACAGAAAAACAAATCAACGGATCAGGAAAAAAAAAGCTCTATAGCTTACTGGGATGGTCTCCAAAACTCGAGACACATTTGGGGATGCAGCCTTCCCTTCAACAAATAGATAAAATGTAGAAACTCCAATAACTTTGTGATAAAAAATCCATGGCAATGTTTGCTCTAAACCAGCGGAAGTGCTTGTTGTAATGCATATCTATCATACACAAAAATTCAAAATTTGCAGAAAGTCAGAACAAATTCATAAACCCGGATTAATAAGATCACAACTTTTTTATAATCAAATCTCAGGCCAGATACAAGTACCAGATATGTAGCTGGAAGAATCATAAACAACATTATTTCATAGATTGGGCTCAATTACAGAATTTCTCAGCACTGATGACTCAAATTCTACGTCGAAACTCTTGTAATCGCAAACCCATCACAATGAAACCCAGCAAAAGGATCAACAAGAACCCTAATCATATCAAATCATATATTAAATCATGAAACCCAGATTGGATAACTCACCCTAGGTTTCAGATCCGATTGGTAATCAAATTTCCAGTCCCGGAAATAGGGAAACGAAGGGGCACGACTTTGACCTAGAAGATCAACGCAACCCGAATCAGAACCTGAACGACTCAACGACCGTTTCTCATGGGTTGAGGCCATTCCAGGGAACTCGTGATGATCCGTAGACCAATGCGTAACCGGGTCGTCGAGTCCGCCACGCCATTGGAGAACGAAGGCAAAACAAGCGAGGGAGAGAGGAAGAAGGGTTACGAGCAATAAAAGACGCGAGTAAGAGGATGATGATGATGGTGATGAAGATGAAGAAGAAGACAGAGTGGGTTTTGAGGAGGAGTACAAGAGACCAGCCATGTGAGGATGGAGCGGAGAAACGCCAGAGGGAATGAAGGAGATGATATACACTATGAATCCATGGGTAATGTGTGTATATAGAGATGATGGGGGGAGGGAGACGAAGTTGAAACTGAAAAGTGTTTGAAAGGAGAAGGAGACGGAGCCGTTTTGTCAGTTGGCCTTTCCTCTTATTTTCTTCCTAATAAATCAAATATAATATACAAAAAAAATGTATTTACATGGAAAAATACAAATAAATAGAGAAATATCCTATGTACATCCAAAAGAAATCAACATTACATTATAGTCTGAATTTTCTTTATATATTTTAGACAGAAACTCAAACTAATTTCTTAATTTTTATTATAGAAATTTATGTATTTTTATTATTTAAAATGTCTATAAAAATTAAAAATTTATTTAAATTATGGAATAATGGAATCGCGTTTACAAACACATAATTTCAAATATAATTTTGTCATTCTATAAATTATCAAAATAATTTTAGGTTTTATAGAACATAGTTTAAAATTACCCAGATAGTTTTTAATAGTTTGAATTGTTAAATTATAAATAAAATTGATTTCAATAAATTTCAGATTTTTTCATATATTTCACTACTTACCAAGTTATACTATTCAAAATGGCAAATAATCTAATTAAATCTAAGTACTTAAATGCCTGTGGAAATTTTTTGGTAAACAATAAATTAGTAAGAGATCCACAAACTTTTGATATTATTGCAGGATGATAAAAGAAAATTGCATTAAATTATAGTGCAAACTGACGAATTAATCGGTCTTCGGTAACGTGAACTAATTAAGTTACTAATCTAGGACTAGGAGAATTGATAATTAAAGTTTCTACCAAACTCTACTACACATAAATAAAAGTTTTCTGCCAAACTCTACTGCACTGATCGAAAGGTTTTTGCCAAACCTCTAATTAGTTTACTAAATATAAAAATAGGCTAATTAATAACTCCATAATGTAAGCAACGTGACCACGACAGTATTGCATCAGCTATGTCTTAATATGACCACCAAAGGTATACAAAATGAGAGTGCCAAAAAAGAAAAAGACACAAGAGTTTAGTGTAGTCTTGGCGGTCTGGTTATTTTTGGTTTTGTAAAGTTTTTGAATTTACGACTGCAAAATCCATTAAATATTATAACTTTTGGTCCAGATTTGGTTTGGATTTTTGATTGTTCGAATCGAGTTCGAGTATTTGAATTACTAACAACTCTTTAAAACTCGAAAAAATATTTAATCAAAATTATTTAAATTATCCAAATTACATTAAAATATCCGAAAATATTCATACTATCCAAAATTTGATAAAACTATTTAAATTATCTGAAAAATATTATAATTATCTGAAATGAGGTAAAATCAAGTTTTTTTAGTATCCTTTTTCATTTTGGAATTGGGTATTACTCACTAAGCAAAATACCTTAACTTAAGTATCATTTAAATACTCTCTAGAACCGAATCTGATCGGAAATGATTTTTCAGATCGGATTGAGGTTCAGTTACAACTGCACCAATTCTTACTCTAATGAATCAGATACTGGTCTTATCAAAATTATTACAGACATAAGCAACCATTAGTTGCTTTGGATACAAGTAAACAACAAAAAATCCCAATCAATTCAGACTAAATAGCATCAATTGATCTTCTCATGCCAATATGAGCTCCAAGCAGTGGTCCAATGTTCCCATCCAAAACCGATTTCAGGTCCATAATCTCTAAACCGGTTTTCAAATCAACCACCATCTTCTGACCCTTAAAAACATATCTCCTGGTTTCTTCTACTTTCCACGGTTCCACAATATTCTTACTGTTGATTTTATTTACATCTGAAATCTTTTGCTCTTTTGCTATCACAAGCAACTTCGCTTTTAACCGGTTTAGAGCTTTGATCCTATTTGCAAACCGGTTTCTTTCTCCTACATCAACAATCTTATATTACAATCTTGCATAAAAATGCAGTAAACTCAACCATAATGCACTCAAGATTACCTGAAGATTCAACAGTTATGCCACTTGGTATATGTTGAATACGAACCATCTCTTTTGCAGGATACGATACAATCAAAGTCTCATCCTTTACTTCAAAATCAGGAGATGCTCTCAAGAACAATGGTATGATTTCTACAGAGGCTGAACATACCTATCACAAAGAAAACATCTTTAAGTTCTTTACTTATGAAGTGATTAACGAGACGAGGAGTTTATATACCTCATTAGAAGTGGAACTTGTAATGAGGCGGTGCAAGCCTCGCTCACCTAATAGATAACCATAAGCAAACTCAAATTCAAACTCTATTGTGGCTGAATATACACCATTGTTATTGCTCAAGAAGCTGCATTTCTCAGCCACTCTTGCATTTTGGCCTAGCTTCTCTGCCCATTTGATGTACATGTTTACAACTTGTTCTGTCCATATCTGCAAATCGTCAAAATGTTATGATAGCATATAGAAAGTAAGACAGAAGGCATCTTGAGAATGGTGAAACTGACCTGAGATTTTGTGTCTTGAGAACCAGATTTGATAACCATACATGCACCTTCAGCGTCATACTCATCCCTAAGAAGCTTAGACATCTCATAGTGATGCAAAGATCTACTTACATCGAGGGATGAATCATAAGCTTGCTCGAAGAGACTATAATCTACAGCATCCATCTCATCTAGTTGTATGATTAGCTTAGCTTCTTCAGCCTAATTAACAAACACATTTAGCGAAAGAAAAAGCAAGAAGCTTTGTTTGAGTAAAGTAAAAAAAACCTTGTATTTGAGGTCTTTGAGTGAATCAACTGCTTTCGCACGAGCAGCTAATTTGAGAAGAATCTCATCGGATTTGGCTGGATCATCCCATAAGTCATAGTAGCGTAATGTTTCTTCTTGCTTTATCCATTGCTCTTCTTCGAGCTCAAGAGCTTCCGGTGCTAACATCTCAGCCTTAAGAACAACATCTTTGATCTTCTTCTTTAGTGAAAACAGTCCTGAGACATATATTTTAAAAAACTTAAAGGTCCCAACTTTATCAGAAGAAAGAGCAAAGTCATACAACCCAGTTCCAAATTTACTATTTTTCTTAACCTAAACAACTCATCAGCTTCAATGACTATCTTTAGATGAACACTAGAGAGAAAGAGAGATACCTAATTGCTTATAGACGGTGTCCATGTCATCCATTGAATGAGAGGACCGAACAGAGAAGAGAAGAGATCGAGATGTTGTTCTCTTGTCCAAATTTCTTGAAAAGCGCCGCCATGAACAGCCTCCGCTTGTTATCTTTGCCGCCATTTTTGTTCGCCGGAGCTCCGACTAAAATATCAAATGAGGTTTAAGCTCAGTTCTTGTCTCCACAACCTTATCTTCAGGCTCTGTTTTTAAAAGTTTGAGTTTTTATGTGTTCCACGTATAGCTTACTGTTAACTATCCTTCATTATCATTCACATAAAGAAAACCGTATTTAATACAATTATGATTCGTAATCTTATGAAAGCATATGATAATTTGGAGGGTATTTATGTAATTATCCGTAGGGTTTAGAGTGAACTGAAGTGTCGAAACTCTGGTCCGAGCCAATACGCTGCGTTTTGACTCTCACTGACTATCCTTTCGACGAAATAGCTTATCCCGGGAAATTTTCTGTGTGATACGCTGAGACGAAATGGTGGTTTTGATTTCAAGTACAGTGAAGATTTTCAGAGTAAGACTAAAGCTTGAAGATGGGAGCTTTCGCGTCAACCGGTTAAAACCCAGACCCGAAGTTACGTTTTTCTCAGGTAATTTTCTCTTTTCTTTGTTGAAATTTGGAAGAATTTCTCGTTTTCGTGATGGGATTCTGAGGAAAAACTGAAACTTTCAATAGGGTTAAGTGAGACGAAGAAGAAGAAATGTGTAGTTTCGGTTAAGTGTTTAGCTGTGAAGAAAGAACAAGTTGTTCAAAGCGTGGAGAGAGTTAAAGGGACAATCTTTCACAAGAAAGGAAAAAATTTCATCATGAGTGAAGGAAGAGATGAAGATGAGGAGTATGGGAATCTTATTTGTCCAGGCTGTGGGATTTTTATGCAGGACAATGATTCAGATTTACCCGGGTATTATCAAAAGAGAAAGGTCACTGCAAAGAACTTTGAGGAGGGGGAAGATGTGAGTGAAGATGAACTTGATGGGTTTGAAATGGTTGATGATGATGAGGAGGAGGAGGAGGAGGAGGAGGAGGAAGATGATGAAATGGATGATGATGTCACTAATGCATTAGAGGATAGCAACTCTGAAAGTGAGAATGAATTCAACTGGGAATCAGATGAGTGGGAAGAGAAGGAGGAAGAAAATGAAGTTGAATTCGATGGTTTTGCTCCTGCTGGTGTTGGATATGGTAATGTTACAGAAGAGATGGTGGAGAAGAAACGGGTTTCGAAATCAGAGAGGAAGAAGATAGCTAGAGAGGAGGCAAAGAAAGACAAGGATGATGATGATGTGACGGTGTGTGCTCGTTGCCATTCTCTGAGAAACTATGGCCAAGTGAAGAATCAAGCTGCTGAAAACCTCTTACCTGATTTCGATTTCGATAGGATGATCTCAACTAGACTAATAAAACCAATGAGTAAGAATTCCAGTACTACGGTTGTAGTCATGGTTGTTGATTGTGTAGACTTTGATGGTTCGTTTCCTAAACGAGCAGCCAAATCTTTGTTCAAGGCGCTTCAGAAAGCCGAAAATGATCCTAAGGTTAGCAAAAACCTCCCAAAACTAGTGCTTGTTGCAACAAAAGTAGACTTACTCCCAACACAGATTTCACCAGCTCGGTTAGACAGATGGGTGCGCCACCGTGCCAAGGCTGGAGGAGCGCCTAAGCTGAGTGGTGTCTATATGGTTAGTGCTCGGAAAGATCTTGGTATTAAGAATCTATTAGCTTACATCAAAGAATTGGCTGGTCCAAGAGGAAATGTGTGGGTTATTGGTGCTCAAAATGCCGGGAAATCTACTTTGATTAATGCGTTCTCTAAGAAAGATGGTGCAAAGGTCACAAGGCTCACTGAAGCTCCTGTTCCTGGAACAACTCTTGGAATATTGAGAATTGGTGGAGTATTGTCCGCAAAGGCGAAGATGTATGACACTCCCGGCCTTTTGCATCCTTACATTATGTCCCTTAGATTGAATTCAGAGGAGCGGAAAATGGTAGAGATAAGAAAGGAGCTTCAACCTCGGTCTTACAGAGTCAAGGCAAGCCCTCTCTTACATATAAACAGTTTTGAACTGCTTCAAGTAGAATATCTTGTTTCAAGAACTAAGCTGATTCTGCTGAATCTTTGACTTGCAGGCAGGACAGTCTGTTCACATTGGTGGTCTTGTAAGGCTAGACCTCGTTCGTGCTTCCGTTGAAACAATATACATAACCGTATGGGCATCGCATAGTGTCTCATTGCATCTAGGAAAAACAGAAAACGCTGAAGAAATACTCAAGGCCCATTCCGGTTTACGCCTACAGGTAAGCTGTAAACTTGTTTCTTGTACATTTCCACAACATCAGAATGTAACTGAACCCCTTTTGTTCTATTAAACAGCCACCAATAGGAGAGAACAGAGCATCTGAACTGGGAAACTGGGAAGAGAAGGAGATTCAGGTGACAGGAAGTAGCTGGGAAGTGAAAAGCATTGATGTTGCAGTAGCTGGTCTTGGTTGGTTTTCGGTTGGTCTCAAAGGTGAAGCAACATTAGCATTGTGGACTTATCAGGGCATTGATGTAACATTGAGAGAACCATTGGTTATTGACCGAGCACCGTTTCTTGAACGGCCTGGATTTTGGTTGCCAAAAGCCATCACAGAAGCGCTTGGAACATATTCTAGCAAGCTTGATGACGCTCGTAGGAGGAAGAAGCAACAAGACAGCACTGATTTTCTCTCTGATGTCTAAGTAAGAGATGTTAAAGTTTTAGTGCTGATACAAGTTACAGATTAGCTTACATCAGTGTTGTAGTCACCATGAAAATAAAATTTTCTTTCTTCATTTTGTGAAATTGAGTTAACATATTGGATGGGGCTGGGTGTTCCGGTTCGGGTTCGATTCTTTCAGATTTTTGGGTTTACAACTATATTACCGGTTTGGGTATCTATAATTTTTCGATTAAGTTCAGTTTAGTTTTTTGCAGGTTAGGTTTGGGTTCATGTATCCAAATTTACTAAAAATTATATGAAAAACTTAAAAATTTATTCAAAAAGATCTGAAAATACTTTGTAATATTTAAATTATTCGAAATCCGTAAAAAACTATCCAAACTACATAAATGTATCCGAAAGTATTCAAAAATATTTATACTATCCGGAAAACTACTCAAACTACACAAAAATATAAGAAAGTATTGAAATTATCCAAAATTAGGTATAAATAGTCGTTCGGGTTTTGGTTCGGATTGGTCCGATACGCGAAATACCTAAACTTAAGTCTCATTTATATTTTTCTAGAATTGGATCGGACCGGACTTAGATTTTTGAATCGTATTTGGATCGGATTTCGGTTCAGTTAGAAACGTCCAACCCTAATATTATTGATATCAATACTATTAAAAAATTAGAGTCATTAGGAAACTAACCTTTGTGGCATGTGTTATTTACAATTTGTGCCACTAGAGATTTAAGAGTGTTTTTAATATTCATTAAGGGTAATTAAGGAATATAACAATTTCTCTACTATTCATGTTTCCAAACAAGACAATTACTAAATATGTATCCAAACAAGCTAAATATAATGGATTTCACTTTTCTAGTTAATTAAAAATATAAACATGAAACTATTAAATCAATTGATAAATATGACTAAATAATTTAAACATCAACTATTTTGTATATATAAGATAATATTCTTTAATTATGATTATATTCAAAATTCAAATATAATATATTTTAACATATTCTTTATTTTTTATTTCAAATATAAATATTTATGTTTATATTATAATACAATTTTAGAATTTGTTTTTACTATTGCATTTTTAGCGGGTTGTTACATCATATTGCAAAATATTTAAACTATTATAAGAGCGGGTTGAAAAATAAATTAGCCAATTTTGAATTCTAAAAATGAACTTTGCACGAGTTTAAAACAAAATAAAAACTTATAATGCAAAATCGCTATTTCAATCTCTTTATCTTTACGATATATCTTTTCTCAAATAACACACAATTCTTTTTTAAAACCTAAATTATTAATTTATTTTTATAATGTGGATTAAATAATTATAAACAAAATTTGATTGCATAATTAAAAAAATTTAATTACTAATAATAAAATAAATATAATTTAAATTTGTAAAGAAAAGTAAATCCGCGCTTTCTAAGCGCGGATCAAAATCTAGTTTGTGTATCTTAAAATAATTCTCAAATCCACCTAGAAGTAGAGACTGAAGTAAGGTTTATAGAAATACAAGGAAAAAAAATAGAAGTATATGATTTAGGATGAATTTGCCACATAACTAATCAGTGGATTACACGATGTCACACGAATAATAGCATATGCTTGTCATCATTACAATGTGCATATCCTCAGTTAAGAGAAAGAGAAACTATTAATCATGCTATCTTCGAATGTCCTCCAGCTCGGTAGGTCTGGGCTCTCTCGCCTATTACGTCAGCCCCGGATATCTTCCCAGCTTCATCAATATTCACCAACTTGGATTTTCTTTTTTGGAGAGCGAAGGAATGGATAAACAATGAAGATACTATTGGTCTCTTCCCATGGCTGATGTGGTTCATTTGGAAGGCACGTAATAGGAAGGTATTCGAAAATCTTAATGAAGATCCTAAATCGACTCTAGAGAAGGCTAGGCTTGAAGAGGAAGCTTGGAGGAAAGCAAACGAGACAGATGAAGAAGAGGATCACGCTAGGGCTATGATCCAAACCACTATCCCGCCTAACTTAATATCGTTTGTTAGTCTATCTTGCTTCATTGATGGTTCCTGGGCAGATTCGGACTCGGTCAGCGGGCAAGGATGGGTTGTACAACAAGGAAATGAGATAATCCATTTAGGTCTTAAGGGTTCTAGAAGAAGTCTATCGCCCCTTCACGCCGAGTTTGATACCCTCCTTTGGGCTATGCAATGTCTCCAGAGATTACAGTTGACCAGTGCCTGCTTCTTCTCGGATTGTTTGGAACTTATCAGTATGATCTATGACCCAGAAGAGTGGCCATCCTTTTCTTCAGAGTTAGAAGATTTCCGCGTTCTTAGAAATTTCTTCCTTGTTTTTGTATTAAGTTTATTAGTAGGAAGTTCAATACCCGTGCTGATAGCCTCGCTAAGAGCGCTAGAGTACGTGACTTTTTATTTTCCCATGTAAGCTCATCGGTTCTTGATTGGCTATCTCTTGAGGAAAGTCAAGTACAGAATTCTTAATAAAAATGGAGTTTTGTTGCCAAAAAAAAAAAAAATGAGAAAAGAGGAGAGAGAGAGGCTTTGTAGCTTTAGCCAAAGATCTCTCATCGACACTTACTTCTTCATCTTCTCCATTACCAAGTTTCTCTCTTTCTGAATTCCGACATCTTCCTTCTGTTTTGTTGTATCCATAACCTAATCTCGATCCAATGGAATGAATCACTTCACTTGTCAACTCTGTGTCCAGAGATCTCCTTCTCCCCCTAAAGTCGCAGAATTTTGTTCTGTTTTGGATTGTTCTCGATCGTATCGATCAAAAGTTAGGATCTTGTAGGGATTAGGGAATTGTAGGCAGAGAGCTGACATGAAGAGACAATGTAGGATTTGGTTGCCTAAGCTGCTTGCATCAACTGATGATTTAACTCACAGTCTGTTGTTCGGATGGTTCGTGTCCCATTCCACTTCTTGTCTTGACGTTGTTGTGGCCTTCATCACTGATGAAAGCTCCTTGTCTAATGGCGGATCTAAGCTCCAAGTAACAAACTTTACTTCAAAATTTCTTGTTTCCATACCTACCTTGGTCTCTAGCATTTTGATAAACAGTTTGTGATCTCTAACAGGAAGTTCTCCATGAAACAAATGAGAAGATGCCCTCGAATTTACGGGACAAAGCAGCATTTACTCTTCTTGGTCGTTATGATACGTGTCTTAAAGCAGATTTAGTAGCCGGATCTTATGGTAGTCTTTGCAGATATAGTTGTGGTTGTCATAAAGTTGGTGGCTTTTTAGAGAACTTCTGGAAAGATTCTGTTAGCAGTCACTGGATTCATATGGTGCACCATTCTTCCGAGCGTAGAATCATGGAGTTTGATTCAAGTTCTAGATTGCATCATATACATTGGAATGGGGATATTGTGTCTCAATGTGATGTACACGTATGTAAGTCATGATGTCCTTCTCCTGTATTATTATTCTTTTGTTTTAATCTATGCACTGCTGTGCTTGACTCTATAGTGTGGACATGTCAGGTTATAGTCTATGACACTCCAGTATTTGGTTCTCACCATTTCTTGTTAAGCTTTTGGAATTCTTCTCTTCAGACAAAAGCTCATCTTAAGAAACCCAATTGGGTTGATGATCTTCACAAGAGGCAACCTCTGACTGAAATGGTTTGAGTAGTTTCCAAAAGGATTCTCTTTGCTGTGTTGTTACTTTCTCGACGTGTTGTTAATATGTTCTTATTCTTATGTAAGCAGGAAACTGTGATTCTTTCTATAAATTGCGCCTCATCTGCCAAGTTAGCTTATAAGAAGTTATCCACGCAGCTGGAGACTTCTTCCCAGAACTTTTCTATTAGTTACTTGTAAGCTGGCGTGAGATTATACTTTACTTGTTCAGTTCTTTCTTTGTCTTTGTTGTTAGCTGTTCTAAATGCTTGCATCTTACTTTTCAGGATATCTTCTTTAACATGGTGGTTACTCGCCACACTTTTAAGCTCTTTATCAAGTCTATATTATAGCCTTATCCAGTTCTTCTATCTACTTTCAAGTTTTCCAATTTTCTCATGGGTTCATATAGCATCAAGGAGGGTACTCAAGAATACATGGATCAACTTTAGAGTACGCAGTTGTCAGATCTTATATTGGCCAATCTTCCTTCAAGAGAATGTCATGCAGTAAGTTCAATCAGAATACCTACTTATCTCTGGATATAAAAGGCTTAATTCCCAGTTACTATCTAGCAATGCATTTCTCAATTTCCTGACTAGTTCACACAATTGTGTAGCTAAAATTCTGCACACTTCTCAACTTAGATCACTGCATTTCATGTGTCTGATTAGGTAATGATGTTGTGTTATGCTTATCGATTTATGACAATTACTTCTGGGTTTCACAAGGTCCATATCCTGTGTGGAACATGCAGAAAAAGCTGCGCTGCAAAGACATTCTACGTGGTCAGCCATTGCTGTTGATCTTGTTTTGGGGAACTTGATTGGTCTATGTCTATTGTTTAACACCGGACCTGTCTGCTCGTGGATCTTCCACTTTGCAATGGAGTTTACCAATGATATTTTGCGATCTGGTTGTGTGTGGTTAATGGGAGTCCCTGCAGGTTTTAAGCTAAACACAGAATTGGCTGGAGTTTTAGGCATGGCATCTCTTAATGTAATCCAGATATGGTCTACTCTCTGGATCTTCATGGCTTCTTTCATCTTTTATTTGATAAGAGCAATTGCTGTCATGGGAATCACCTTTGGTGCAACAGTATCTGCTGCATTTGTCATAGATGCCATTACTTTTGCAACACTTCATATAACTGCTCTTCATTGGGCAATCACACTTGTGTACTCTCACCAAATTCAAGCTTTAGCAGCTTTGTGGAGGCTTTTCAGGTAAGTTTGATTATTAAATTTGCTGAATCTTGACTTATTCTCATCTCAATTCCTTAAACCTTATCTTGAATTATTCTTTGTTCTTCCAGAGGACGGAAAATGAATCCTTTACGTCAAAGGATGGACAGCTATGGTTACACTGTGAAGCAACATGTAGTGGGATCTCTTCTGTTCACTCCTCTTCTGCTTCTCTTGCCAACAACTTCAGTTTTCTACATCTTTTTCACCATTACAAAAACTACAATCAACTCCATATGTATGTTGATTGAATTCACCATCTCTGTCATCCATGCGACACCGTATGCAGAGATTATGATCTGGCTTGTAAGGCGTAAAAGGTTCCCTTCGGGTGTTTGGTTTGAAGTTGAACACTATGGGAAGAATATCCTCAGTTCCGCGAATGATGCTTCTCAAGACAGAAGCAATACAGTGTCCAATGGTCAACTAGAAGAACATAATATTCCTGAGAAGAAACCGTTTCTAATGGTGTCCAATCTTCGTAGCAATTGTTTAAGCATAGGTGAAACTCTTGCTGTTTTTAAGTCGATGAAAAGTTTCATATAGATGATTTTTATGTTTCATTTTTTGCTGACATTATATGAAACATATTGCAGGACAGATTCTTATACCTCACTATACAACAATGTTTTCAGGAATATCAGCTTCTTCTCTGACTACTTCAGCTCGCGGAGTCCTCAGTGGGAAGAGGTGAATTTAAATGGTCTTAGCCCTCTCTCTCTCTCGACCTCTCTTTTTAGTTTATTTACCTTATGTCGTTCTTTCTAGAATGCCATCAAAACTGGGGCTTGATCTCCCTCCTCCAAGGCCATGGATGCACATGCCATTGAGACAGTACTGGATCCTATGCCACAATTCCATCATCTCATGCGCGGAAAAAGGTGAATTCTCCAGCTAATCTTCTAGCTTTTTAAGTGCCTAAGCATTGTGATCCCTATAATTTGTAAATCAGCATTTGAAGTTTGAACTATATAGATTCTGGATTGCTTTCTAGTTGCATCTATGCAAGTATAATTATAGGTTTGTACAACTTTTAAGGCATAAAGTATATAGTTTCTTATGATTTGTTCAACATATTACTAAGCTGGACACTTTAGATAGTAAATGATTGTTTTAGAATAGTCTTCTGAAACTTCTTTATATGACAGTTTAAAAATGGATGTTCCTTTCAGGTTCTAGCCAAGATTTGTCTTTGGAGAAGGGACTTCCAAAAGTATCTCAATCATCATCGTCATAGGCCTGGTCAGACTTCTTAGCTAAACCGTTTCAGGTACCATATCGTGTTAATCTAGCACCAAAGCTGTTTTCATAGAACCAAATTCCGAACTCATCACACTTTGTTATGCACTTATGCCTTGTTACTGGGTTTAAAACAGACTGATGGATCCTCTCTTTTGGGTACGCAGCAAATGAAACGATCAGTCTGACTAGCAGTGGCAAGGCTTGTGGACAGAGCAGCTCGGAGAAGTTATATATTGATGTCTGATCGTTGAATAGTCTTAAGACTCTTAACAGTGGCTCAAGCGTTGATTAGTATTTTATTGTCTGATCGGCCCTTGATTTTGTTGGGCCTTTTCCTTGGTTCTGTTAATCAATAGTTATTAGATCTTTTTTTTTTGGTTTATCAGCTTTATTTCTGGTTTAACTATGTATTTTTTTTTTTTTGAGATTTTATTGAAAAAATATATTTATATTTATGAACCTAATAAGTAACAGATTTAAAGCAATGAGAAAATTGTGCTAAAGTTTTCCATTGGGAGGAATTATAAGCAAATGACCTGAAAAGAAAGTTGGCTAAAATATTATATATATATATATATATATATGGTAATTAACCTTTTGTCTTTATGAAACATTTAAGCTGTATATATAGTACACATAGGAGAAACTACATTATCATTTGATGGGATAAAATCATTTGGAATGACGAATTCATCTAGATTCCAAAGAAATTTTACCATTCACATAGAATGAAATGAAATGACAATTCCATCAATTCCACAAAAAAAGAATTATCCCACTGTCATTTTGATAAAAAATAAATGGGATGAATTTATTCCATTTTCTTCATATTCCATTCATCATATTCCATTCATTATTATTCCATCTATTCAATATTGTGTTTATCATTTACAATTATAATAGTGGAATGGTTGGATAAAGATGAATGAAATAAGAAGAATGTAAATTAAATAAAATGGAATATATTTATCTCACTCATTTGTTATCAAAATTCTAAAGAAATAGTTTCCTTTGAATTTTTGTGTGGAAATGATAGAATGTTTATTCCAATCCATTTCATTCCAAAAATATAATTCAAGGTAAATTATTTTTTTTTTATGGAATTAATCATTCCATATAATTATTCTATTCCAAAAAATGGTAATCCAATTTCATCCTTTTTTTAAAGGTTATCTATATTTAAATATTTTTGTTTTTTTTTTGAAGCATACAGACACGAAGGAAAAAACATAAAACATAAAACATAAAAGAAAAACGAAAAGAATCTAAACTGTACCCGATACTTAAGCCCAAAACAGGGTCCAAAATAGGCCCAAAACCCCTACTTCCCAGCCCAAAATGACTGCAACCCTAGCTAGCAAACAACACACGCCGCCGCCGCTTGAAGAGAGACCGTGACTGAGCCGAAGACCACACCGCCAAAGCTGCCTCCACCGGACGGAAGAGAATACCCTGGAGCCCCGAGACGCCGTACCAAAGAAAGAGCCGAGATGGAAAATGCCATGCCTAAACAGAGAAGCACACAGACCACCGGAGCCGACACTATTTTCGGTCCACCGAAACCCACGTCGATGCCTAAGCTAACCAGCGCCGGTGACCCGAGACCTCCGAAGTTATACTCGGTCCACAACACCCGCCGCGAAACCCCTCACCCACACCGCCGCAGTCCTCTAGCGGGCTAGATAAGACGAGGAGGAAATCCAATTGCATCCTTAGTTATGTTCTCCCTCACATTTAAATATTTTTAATAATGATTTTATGTATTAGGAAAGAGATTTTATGTATTAGGAAGGAGATTTTATATATTAAGACCAATATTTTCTTTAACTATTTAAAGTTATATTTTTTCTATTTAACTATTTAAAGAGATTATGTATTTGTTACAATATCTTTAACTATTTAAAGTTATATTTTTTTCTACTCATAATATTTTCTTCTAATATAAAGAATAAAACTCAAAATTAGTTTAACTTAGAGTTATCTTAAAACAAATGACAAAAAATATATTTATATTTTTACGACATAAATAGCTAAAATTGTGAAGCAACTGTGGCCTAGTGGTCAAGTGGTTAAAGCTTTACATCGGCAGGTATTGGGTTCGAATCCCCGAAGGCGCAGTTTTACAAGATTAATGGAGGCAAGCTTATAAGGAAGTTTTCAGGAGAAGGTGGAGCCATTGATCGTGACCGTTGATGGATTCTCGTAGAACGGAGGTAGTATTATCTGTTAAATTGTCCTTGTAATAGTTCTCATAATCTGTATCAGCGTTAAAAAAAAAAAATAGCTAAAACTATTTTTTAAATATCTTTATATATCATAAATTGAGATATTACACTTATAAATATTTTGTTTGTTTGTAAGTGGTATATTATAAGGTTGACAAAAGAAAAAAGTCTAATTCGCGGAACATAAAAAGAGTTGAAAACTTGACTAAAAACTGGGTGCGAAACTCATTAAAAACCAAAAAGGACAGAACTACATGAAGGGCATAATGGTCAGTTATGCTTTATTCCTTCCACTTCAGCTTGAAGACTTAACCACATCTAGAGAGACAGATACATTAAGTGGAAACGGAGAGCATTAGATCTGCCTGTAAAAACGTTTGTTCTGCATCTCAATCACCCAAATTTTATAACTTTCGATGATTTGCGTTATGAATTTTTAACATATTCTGATTTTTGTTTGACTATAGGGAATTAGGGTTTGAGTAGCATGTCTGCTCCGTTTTATTCTCCGATAGAAATGCAACAAGCGATGGGTCAAAATCCTCCTGGGTAATTGTCTTCTCGATAATCTTTAAAAAAAAAACAAATTTATCTGTTTTGTTTTGATTTGTGTTTTTCTGGTTTGAATGATTGAATCTCTGCGTTAATTCCTTGAACAAATAAGAATCTTGAACTGATTATGTCAGAAAATTGGACCAGCCTCTCTCTTCTAGACCTAGATTGTAATGTGAAGTAGATATCTTTCAAAATTCTGAACTGAGAACCAATTATCTATAAAAAATTATACTGTATAGTCGAACAATGTTGTCTTTGAGAATATTGTGAAACATGGGATTGAGCAAAAGTTAGGGTTTTTATGTCTTTAGGGTTGACGGTTGTGTATCTGTGGAGTCTCCATGGTCTATTTGACATTTGATTCCTAAGAAAGCGTTTTCACCATTACAGTATATTGACTGCATGTCATATTGTTTGTCGACATATTTATTTGAGATTTAAGAAGGCAAATGAATTGTGGTTTTGAGGTCTAAATGTCCAAATGTAGCTTTTGTTTGATACGAGTCATGTGTTTGTGCTAATTTACATGCAGGTTTGATACCGAACCAGTCCCAATCAGTACCTACCAAGACACTGAACCTGTCCCGCTCTCAACTTATCGAGAAAACGAACCAGACCCACTCCACACCACTCAGCAAGAGAAGGACGACTTCTGGGAAAACGGTTTCAACAGGGACAACGAGATCATTGGAGAGCCAGAGCCCTTTCAGGCCAAGGAAAATGGAAAGAGAAGCGTGGACGACAGCTCGTTCACTCATGGGGAAACTGATCTCAACCAACTTCCTGCGATTCCCCCGGTTTCAACTGGTCAAGGTCCTCCGTATGCCCCTGTTGATTGGCCAAGCCCTGGTGATGTTTGGACTTGGAGAGTCGGGAGGAGAGTGACTGCTCTTGGGTATCATCAAGATAGGTTTCTGATTCTCCCTCAAAGGCTTCAGCTAAAGAATGTCCCAAAGTCTTTCGCAAGCAAAAACACTCTTGCCCGTTATATCCAATCGAGTTTCCCTGACATGGATGCTGATGCATTCTTTGCATCATTTAGCTGGAAGATTCCTGCTCTCTTCCAGCCTGCAAACAAAGGTACGATATTGCTACTCTTGATATAAATTAGCAATTAAAGTTCATGTCTTTAATAGTTTGAGCTAAGCTAGGTCCTTTTCTTTTGTAGTTGATGCTGCGTCTCTCTTTGAGGAAACACCTAAGGAAGTACAGACCGAAGCAGCTCCAAATTCTGAGAATGGTAAAGAAGGAAATTCCCGATACAGCAAGAGGCAGAGGAAACCAATGCCGACAGAGACTTATGAACCCGTTGTAGAGAAACCTAAAGCAACTCCCCGAGGTAGTAGCAACAAGAAGAAGAAAGGAGCCACAACTCCTACCACTGAACCTCAATCCTCGACCAAACCGAAATCAGCTCGGCAATCTTCGAGACGCGCTTCGAACCAGCATCGCGGTGGTGCTGTGGACTTGAACTTCCAGAACGAGGAGGAGGGTGGACCTGCTACTACTGGACCAAACACTAGTGGCAGGAGAAAGAAACGCAAAGTTAATTTTGAGGAAGAAGATGTTTCGATTCCGCACATATATGTCTCTCCAATGAACGGTGTCCTTGCTGTCTCGCACGAGCCTATCGATGTTGACCCGATAGAGTTCGACAGCTACCTGAACTCTCTTGAGAACCTTCTTCACCAGGGTCCAGAAGATGCTGGGAGAGACTCCACTGTTCTTGTAAGTGCAAGCTCTCCAATGAGAGAGTATGAATGGGCTGAAGCTCGTATGAAGATCTCGTCTCTTCTAGAGAAGGATTTCCCTACTTTGTTTGCTTCCAAGGATGCTGCAGAGATAGCAGCATTAGCAACTAAACTGAGGGCAGATCCAAACCTTTCCGCTGAGGAGATAGTGAGGTTGAAGCTTATGGAAGAGATTCCAACGTTCAGTGAAGTGTTTCAGGAGAACAAAGCGGTGATTGAAGAAGCAGACAAGTTCTTCTCTACATTGGAGCTTAACAAAGCTAAAGTAGCATCACTTAAATACGAGTACAGCGATCTGAAGCACAAACTAGGGAGTATCCAGATGGAAGTAGACGAGAATTCTGAGACAATCCGCCAGATCAATGAGCAAATCGCTCAGCTTGAAGCTAGAAGGGCTGAACTAAAGCGGTACATTGGAAGCAAGGAGAAAGAGAAGGTTGATTTGAGCTACGGACAGAAAATGGTGGCGAACTCGATTCCCAAAGTGGTACAAGAAGTTCAAGCAGCTAATTCGAAGAAGCCTGAATGGGAATGCAAGAAAGACAATGCTCTGAAGCGTGAAGCAGAGATCTTCTCCAAATTCACTCCCCTCAAAGGCTTCTTCCTCTAATGAAATCAAATCTGGCCTTGTCATCATCTATCCTATTGACTATCTTACCTTTAAGCCAGCCTTGTTGTATCATGTAGTGGTCTTTTTTTGTTGGTTTATGTTGCAGACTTCTTGAAACCTGGTCTAAGCTTGGAGTTTATTATGTATGCTTATGTTGGATGTTGAAACTTTTTGTTAGTCATGTTGCTCTTTTGGTGGAGCCTTTAAACTTGGCGAGACAGTAGAGTAAGAGAACAATAGTGAGCTTATTTGTTTGATGTGTTCTCAAACACCAAATTATGTTTTATGGTTACTTACATAAACTCTTACTTCAAGAACCTATGAAAATACAATAAACTGAGACTAGAAAAAACAGAGCTTTCTTCAGACAGAAGCTAGATTGGACCGGTTTTAAAAGCAATATCAAGATCAGAGATCAAATCATCATCATCTTCAATGCCTGCAGATATACGGACAAGATCTTCTGTCAAGCCTCTGGCCTCACGTACTTCTGCAGGTATGCTTGCATGTGACATGAAGCATGGCATGCTTATAAGTGACTTAACACTCCCTAACAAAGAGAAGGAAGTGGATGAAATCATAATAAAAAACTCTACCAAATATTATTACAGCTTCTTTAGAAGAAACAATATAAAACTCTCACCAAAACTGACAGCAATGCTGAAGTATTTGGTGATCCTGTTATAAAGCTAAAATCTGACCCTGCACCCTTTGCCTGAGAGAAGTGGAGACTGTGACCAGGATGATCTGGTAGACCAGCATAGTACACTACACTTTCTTCACTTTTGGATGAGAAGACATTGTCTTGATTCCTCGCAGGCAAAGCCAACAGTCGAACGGAGCTAATCCAGAACCTTCTAATACAACTCCTTTGCCAATCTGAAAATTTGAACAAATGAGTATGAGGAAGTATCTCAAACACTTGAAAGCAGGAAAGAGAAGTAGAAGAAACACACTTTTCGCAGCACACCCGCCATCACATCACTGTGTCCGGCTATGAACTTAGTGCATCACGATATCTAGAAAGCCAGACAAGTTCAACACATATGATAACTAACAAGTAGTTCTAACGAAACTTTAACCAATAACAAATGCAACAATAGTGAGTTTATTTGTTTGATGCATATCTTTGAAAAGCCACTTTGTTGGCAATTAATTTAAGTACTGTTTGAAAGAATGACAAGGTCGATCCATGAAACTGTATTAAGAGGTTACACATCACGTTTCTTGAACAATAAACTCACAAAGATTCAAAAGCATCATTACACAAACTGTTGCTAGATTTTACTGAACAAGAAATAGCCTTCCACTTGCCATACCTTGTCCAAAATCTCCATCTGAAATCATCTTAGGAACCGTAACAATCAAAGCTCCATCAACACAAGCCACTGTAATAAGCTCAGGCAGTGTCGATTCCGGAAGCCTAAAACGCCAGACATCAAACTCTAACTCATCTAAAGACAAACCATTTGTTGTCCTCACAACGATTTTGGTGATACCTGGATGGATCTCCACCATATAAGCCCTCATTTCTCCGCCGTCGTCCGTCTCCGCCACGAATCTGAAACAATCGGATTTCTCTTCAACCGCAACGTCTACTTCAGACCTTAATGGAAGCTCAAGAACGCGGTTGAAGATATGAGGTAAACGACGGAGATTCTTTCCGGGTTGATGGATCAATGTGTTGTTGTTAAGCCTTGTGGGAATTGGATGGACTCTCATGGCTTTCAGGTCGATTGGATCAAGGTCAGCAATAGAAAGTATGAGATTACCGATCGATTCAAAACCATAAAAGAAGAACTAACCAAACCTTCCTAAGCAAAATTTGTGAGTTTTATGAAGAAAATGTTCGGTTTTTATAATCAGAAATGTTGGATTATTTCGTTCAAAAGATCAAAAAATTACGAGAAAAGATTGCGTCTTTCCTTGTTTATGAGTGGGTGTAAAGGCTGCAGCAAGAAAGAGGATCGGAAAATTGGGATAAGGGATTCCTACATTTATACAAATATTCTTTTTTTTTTTTTAACGCTTGTAGACTATATTTTATTTCATAAGACCTGTAAAAGGCCAGTTACAGAGGTAGCGATGATAAAAACAACAACACGTGTCCTCATCTGACACTAAACAGAAAAGAAAACACGCGTCAATTGCTTGTTTTTGCCGTCATGCATCACCGATCGTCGTCAGAGGAAAACGCCGTCGAGATTGCAGATCTGAATCTCGCCACCCACTAGAAATTCTTCCGTTGATCCTTTCTCCGATGAAGATTCATCTGCAAACAGAACCGCATTCAAAATCAAAGCTGCTCCGCCACACCATCAAAATTTCTACCGCCGAGGAAGCTCCACGCCGAACACACCATACTGATGTGATCCTTGCCCACCCAACGATGCTCATCCGCTATGAGCTAGTGAGAAACGCGAAGATATGACTCCAAGAGCAACTGGAAACTTAGATGAAGCTTGAGAGGAAACAGCCTGCTCCGATGAGGCAGTCACCGCGGAGAAGATGGATCGAAAATCCGGACTTGCTGGAAAGTGAATCGGACAAACAGTCCGAACAAAGATCCGGTAGAACCCCGGGAGAAAACTCGCAACGGCGAGAGACTCTGACAAAATCCGAGTAGATAGGAATTTATTCAAGACCAGACAAAAAGGAAACTATAAATAAAAGAGAACATCGACGATCGAGTTTTCTCTTCTGAAAGATTTTTGTGAGTTAAGAAGAGGGAAGTAATCGTCGAACTTAGAGAGAAAACTCTTGCACATCAGAATCTTCATTTATACAAATATTCAAATTGGGTTTAAATTTTTGGGACCAGCTATATTAAAGTACTTTAAAATTTTGGTTTGACTTTATTTTTTTTGTTAATCATAAATTAAAAAATTATTTACAATTAAATAAAATATGTTAAATCTGTATGATATTTTTTAATTTTGATAAAAAAATTGTTATCTCATTTATTTGATGTTTTAGTTATTTTGGTTTAAAAATAACCAATATATTTAAATTTTAATGGTAATTTTAGATATTTGAATTATTTAACTTTAAATATAATTAATATTTTTAGAGTTATAATTGTGTTTTGGATATTATAGGTGTCAATTCAATTTTTTTTTTTTTGGATTCATGTAATTCTTCGAATATAGAAATTTAAGATCTATTCATGTATTTTGTCTCTTCTAAATTTGGTTTGATATCGCCTTTTCGAATAAAGTTCGGTTCAAATTTTTGGATCAAAATCGTTTTCCCGACCCTATATTTTTGTATATGAATTTTTAATATAAAATAAATATTAACATCGATTTAATATATATATATATATAAAATAAAATTTCTCTGATGATAAATTATCATTATAAACTTCGATGTTTAAATTTTAAAATTTGTAAATGAAACTTATGCTATATATTTTTAATATTATATTTTCTTGGAGTTAACAAATCCAAGACATAACTTTTTATATAAAATTAATTACAGCTATATTTTCTGTTGATTTTGGTCTTGATTAAATGTAAAACAAATTGTAGAAATAAATGATAGCTAAAATTTGTACTGTTGACACGTAATAAAATAAATAAATGTGTTAGATGGAGAAAGTTGCATTATGTTTTCTCTCTTTTATTTCTAATTTACATTAAAAGGATTTTTTGTAGTGATAATATATGTGTCGATATCTTTGCGAAAATGATAAAACATGAGACTATATTTCATAACAAGTAGGTTATTGGAGTCTCAACCAGAAAATGGAGAAAACTGATTAAATTTAACTTAATTGAAAGGGTTTTTGTTGACCAAAAAAGTACATTATTAAAATATAATTTAAAAAATAATTCATGGTCTTACCATTTTTCTTTTTTGTTAACTGGTAATATTTTATATATAATCTGTGGTAATAACCCTTTGTCTTTCATGAAATATTCTCCTCTCATTTAAGTATTTTTAATAAAGATTTATGTATTAGGAAGAAGATTTTATATATTAAGACTAATAAAGATTTTGTTACAATATCTGTAACTCTTTAAGGTTATATTTTTCTCTCCTCATAATATTTTCTTCTAATATAAATAATAAAACTAGAAATTAATATATATATATATATTATTTACTCTAAATATTTGATTTCTTTTTAACATGAAAGTTCTTGTTCTTTTCCAGATTTTTATTGTTCATGCCTAATTTGACTTTTTGTAATTTTTTCAGTGAAAATTAGTTGTATTGCATTAGTTCACAAAAGTAATTAGATAAATATTTAAAAAAAAAAAAAATCTGAAAACACCACAGAAAGTCAGAAACATATAAGGAAGGGTTTTAGAAAGTTGGTGGCAAGTGGCAATCTCCTTGCCAAAAATCATTACATAGTTATTTGAAACGTGGCTATGTTGGATAGGATGGATAACCGTTACAATTCTTAATTTCCTTTTAAACCTAGTACACACTTTAGACACGCTTTCCCTCTTCTGCTATATCAACACAACTACTCTGTTGCTTTTGTCCGAGAGAAAGAAAAAAAAAACAAGTGAGAAAAAAATTAAAGAAGAGAAAATCATGAGTCAACCTCCTGTTGGTGTTCCTCCTCCGCAAGGTATCTCTCCATCGATTATTATAGCTGCTTTGATTTTGATCTCGGTTCTTTTCTTTAGTTCTTGTTTAGACACAACCGTTTACAAGTTCTGATGTAAGTAGTGTTGTTAGATCTGTTTGTTTTGAATCCATTTCATATTCTCGTGGATCTGAATTAGGTTATCCATCAGATGGACATCCTAACCCTAAGGACGGTTATCCTCCGCCTGTTGCATTTCCTCAGGCACAACAACCCTATCCTCAGCAAGGATATCCTCCGGAAGGACAAGGATATCCTCAGCAAGGCTATCCTCCAGCTCCTCCTTATCCACCGCAATACCCACCGCCTCAGGAACAACAACAACAGCAGAAGAGTAGTCCTGGTTGTCTTGAAGGATGGTAAGTCATCAATGATCCATTCAAACCATTTTTCTTTGTTCTGGTTGGTTTGATGATATGTATTTTCAATTGTAAGATCTCTATTAAATGGTATTAGCATGATGTCCCGTCTCTTTTTGGTCACAAGTTTGTTATTTGCATCTTTTAAATTTGCTACTATTATACGATATGATTTATATTCTGTCGTTGAATATGTGATGCTTTTTTTTTTTTTTTTTTTTTTTTTTTTTTGCAGTCTGGCTGCTCTGTGCTGTTGCTGTGTCTTGGATGCCCTCTTTTGAGTGGAGTCTCTGTTTGAAAAATGCGAAGATGGATTAAATGGAACTATATTGTTTGTGGGTTTATCTTGTATTGATCGTATCTCATTAATTATTATTCTCCTCTTTCATTTTATGTATGTTATTCATATGGATCATAAATTAGTGGTTATGGACTTTCTTGTGCTTTTACTTTTTTTTGGGTTGAATTGTGAAATTTGTTTATCAAAAAAAAAAAAAAAAGTTTTTACAAGAACAAGTCAAGAATAGTTGTTTAGGATATCAAATCTAAGCGAAAAGAAAATATCAACACAGTGGAATATTATCTTGGCTAAATCAAAATAGTTTATGTGTTTGTTGGAGTCAGCTCCCTCCACCGGTTGAGAGCTTCATCGTCATATCGTCTCTTCAGTGAGGGAAGGTGGTTTTCAAGTAGTCGTGTATTATGGTTGTGAGACGGAGAGGAGTACGATGAGGTTGGATAAGGTGTCACCGGCCATTACATTTTCTCCAATACACTAGTCTGAAAGGCCATTTTTACGAGGGAAGAGTTTGGTTCCTTCAATCTTTGAATGCAAATAGTGTGTTTCCCTCCAGTCGGGGTTGATCAATTGTTGCAGCATATCTTTGAGCATAACATGTCACATACTGTATAAAAGTATGGACAAGCAAAGAAGAGGTGATCATTAGTTTTGTTTTGGTCACCACAAAGAAGACAAGGTCGGATATGGTTCCACTGTCTTGTACGAATTCCCGTAACTAGTCTATCTTTGATCGCAAGCCAAATAATGAATGCTTGTCTTGGGATTGTTTGAGAAAACCAAACAATAACATATCATTTCATTAGAAAATGTTGCATCCCAACTGTTGCCGAAAAGGTTCATTTCGTAAACTCGGTTTGGTTACTTCGGTAAGTAAAATTTATTTTTGGCTCGGTTCGACAAATTAATCGGTCAACCGAAGTTTTTTATAGACCAAAATAAACCGAATTTAACTAAAATATATTAAACTTTTGACCCGAACCGATCCGAATAAATCCGAAATAACCAAATATACATAAAATTAACCGAAATTATCTAAAATTAACTGATTTTATCCAAAATTTCTGTTAATTTCGGTAAAAATTCAGTAACCTAAGCAAAAAAAAAAAAAAATCAAAACTGAAAAACGAAAAAACCAAAAAACCAAACCGAAAAATCGAATTCTTAGACTTAAATACCATACTCTCTTTGAAGAGAACTTGTGTAACACCCGTCTCCCGGCATAACCGGAGACGCGGCATTAGGACGCCCTTTGAACCGAACATGGTCCAACCGGGACGCCAACTCAACTTGTCCGAGGACCCGGCGCTTCCTTCTTATTGAAAACCACCAACTACGTCACTCGACTGTATCGATCCCGCATCCGGACCTGCAAGAAAACGGGGACAGGAAAGGGGGAAGAGGCCTGAGCAATTGTTTCAAACACAATCACTCAGTGAGGACGGACTTAGGGAGTCCGCTATCCCGCTTACACCACACAACTACGGATCACAAGTCCTAAGCTAATATCACCTTGCAAACAGGCCCGAAGGCTTTCACCACGCAAACTACATCCACTCGTGCTTTCACACTCGTGAACCCCTCTCTAGCCCGAAGGCTCACACAACCGGCCCACCCGGCATCTCTTGGCCCACGGCCTTTGTACCAGGGGAGGCTCGCCAACACCTCCCATCCGACGATTTAAAGGGCGCGTACCAAAACTCGTTATACGCGCCCTGCCACGAAACACCCTTTCGGAGGCCCTACCACAACTACCAATCATATCCATCACACACAATCAACGTTTTTAGGCTCAGCGAACAACCTAGCAGTTCTACGTTCTCACGCAATCACATCGAGATCTCTACTACCTTAGACTACCTAGGAAAGACGACATTAACAAGGGACTATCGCCCGAAATCGAATGAAGTAAGGGAGATCACGTTCGGTCCTCACCTTAGCCAAAGAAGTGGGCAAAACCGTGAATTAGCAACCCCATTGACCCGAACGGACATCGGTTCTGAAAAGAGGACGAGAAATCGAGTGAGATAGGCTTTTGAATCGCTTAAATCGGCCTCAGGATGAGCGAGATATGATCGATTGAAAATATCCCACTCAAACCAGCTAAACCGATCTAAACCGGGAATTGAAATTGGAATTCAGAATTGAAATTGGAAATTGACTAAACCGAATTAAACCGGTCGGTCAACCCAAACCAGACCCGGTCAAGGATCCGACCCGAATGGGTCAGACCCGACCTGACCCGATCCGACCCGGACCGGTCAACGGTCAACGGGTCCGGTCAACGGTCAACCGGCGGCGACGGCGGCGGTCAACGGCGGCGGAGCTTTGGCGGGTCTCCGGCGACGGCGGCGGCTCCGGTCGGCGGCGGCGGCGGCGCGTGGCTCCGGCGATCGGCGCGTGAGCTCCGGCGCGTGGCTCCTCTGCCGCGCGTGGATCTCACGCGCCCGTGGCTCCTCCGGCGCGTGCGGGCGCGTGCGGCGGCGCGTGGCGGTCGGCTCGGCGGCTCCGGCTTCGTCTCGTCACGACGGTCACGGTGGTGTGCTCGGTTTCTCGGGATTCAGGGTATTTTGAAAGATATAAAAGTTTGAAAACGTTTACGGGTTTGGAAAGCCTAGATCTGGTTCTCGGGATTACCTGGTGAGATTTGGAAGAAGGAAAAACGTGAATAGTGCTCTGGAAGCTCGAACGTCCTCAGATCCCGACAGAGCTTCGCCGAAAGAAAGAGAATTGGGTTTCTGGGGAAAAAGGGGCAGTATTTATAGGGGAGGCTCTGCAGAAACCCTAGGGTTTTAGAAAAGGAAAGCAGGCTCATGGGCTTGGCTGATGGGCTTGGCCTTATAATCAGAAAAGGAAACGTCCAGATAAGGAAGGAATAGAAAGGGAAGGTGGATTTGGGTTGGCTTTTTGGGCTTTTCTTTTAAAATTTTTGGGCCTGGGTTTGGGTATGTTACAATTCTCCCCCCCTTGAAAAGAATTCGTCCCGAATTCGGTGATGTGCGGTTTCCCGCTCACCTCTGAACTCAAGGGATCCGCTCTATTCGGGGCGTCAAACTAACACACTAGGAAATCCGTTCGGAAGGCACGATGTAAATAAAGAATCAATAGAATAAGGAATAGGGCTACACGAGGTTCGAATCAAAAGAAGAAAACCAGCTACGCGAAAACCGCGGAAGGAAAACCAACGAAAACAAAATCCCAAAAACTCTAACACAAATAACTACGCCCTACTCCCATCAACCCCCACGCCCCCCGACTCTAGCCACTCGCTGATCCCGGGGTCCGCAACTCAAGGTCCAAGTCTCCTCGGTACACCAGGCCTTCCTCGCTGTCGTACTCATCGGGGTCTGACTCCGGCTCCGGCTCTGAATCTGAGATGACGATCACTGGAGGTGCTGCTGCCGGCTCCTGACTCGGTGTATCCCACTGCCCATCCGGTCCCTCCTCCAATCTGTTCCCCTCCCTATCCAACCAGACATACTCTCGCTCCACCCGTACCCGCGGCGTCCCTTGCTCCCACTGCTGATCAAGCCCCTCCGGTCCTTCCTCAGGGATGTCCATCTGCTTATCCAACCAGACATACTCTCGGTCCTCCCGTACCTGCTGCATCCCCTGCTCCCGCTCGCGGTCCGCGCCCACCTGCTGCCGGGCCTGCTCTGCCCTCTGCTGCTCATACCTCGCTTACCTACGCTCCAAGGCAGCCCTCTGCTCCGCCAGCCGAGCCCGGTCCGCAATCTCCTGCTCTCGCTTCAGTCGCAAATCCTCATCCCAAATGGCTTGCTGCTCGGCCATGACCTGGCGCCGGGTGTCCTCGTCGTTACGACGCTTCTCCCTCATCTGCTGCCGAAACACTGGATCCCTCTGGTTCCTATACACAGCCTCTGCGTACCTAGCAGCCATCGCAACCAGACTGTACTCTCCGTACTCACTCCCATCCGTCATCCCCTCTCGGATCTCCGGTGCTAGCCCATCCATAAACAGGGTCATCAAATGGATCGGGGATCTTGGGTGGGTACAGCCAGCTCGGAACATGAATGCATCCATGTACTCCTGCACACTCATGCCTGCCACATGGAAGGGCCGGGGAACGTCCCGGGGAATCTCCTGCGCCCGCCTCGATGTCGACGCCCCTGGTATCCCGTCTGACGGTCTCACTGTCATGAAGCACACACGACTCGGTGGATCGGAATGATCATCTGCCACTACATGCTCCTTCCCCGACCTCTGGACCCGGGGTGCATCCACTGGCGCCGGTGGGGCCACTACTGGCGTCTTCCGGGGTCGGCCTCTACCCCTCGCTGGTCTCACAACTGTCTCAACCGGAACTGATGCAGACACTGGTCTATCCACTGAATACCGGGCGGATGACTGGGTGGCGCCGGGAATCTCAACCGATGTCTCAATCGTAAGTCGTCTCCTCTGTCTCCTCGGTGCGTTCCTGCGGGGTGCAACACGTGTGCGCAGAACACTGGTAGAGTTTGGAGTCCAGTCGGACACGGAATCAGAGTGTGAATCGGTGGACATCCTGCATAAAACGAAACTAAGAGAGGTCACAACAGGAGATAATCAGTGATATATTGGTGTTTGAAAGATTTCACAAAGTATCTGTTTTATAAAAAAATTCGCAAACGGTTTTGAAAAAGATTGAAAAATGGGTTTTGGGGTAAACAACGAAAGCTTATCTCCCAAGGCAGGACTGGGAGACCTTTAACCTAGGCTCTGATACCAAATTGTAACACCTGTCTCCCGGCATAACCGGAGACGCGGCATTAGGACGCCCGTTGAACCGAACATGGTCCAACCGGGACGCCAACTCAACTTGTCCCAGGACCCGGCGCATCCTTCTTATTGAAAACCACCAACTACATCACTCGACTGTATCGATCCCGCATCCGGACCTGCAAGAAAACGGGGACAGGAAAGGGGGAAGAGGCCTGAGCAATTGTTTCAAACACAATCACTCAGTGAGGACGGACTTAGCGAGTCCGCTATCCCGCTTACACCACACAACTACGGATCACAATTCCTAAGCTAATATCACCTTGCAAACAGGCCCGAAGGCTTTCACCACGCAAACTACATCCACTCGTGCTTTCACACTCGTGAACCCCTCTCTAGCCCGAAGGCTCACACAACCGGCCCACCCGGCATCTCTTGGCCCACGGCCTTTGTACCAGGGGAGGCTCGCCAACACCTCCCATCCGACGATTTAAAGGGCGCGTACCAAAACTCGTTATACGCGCCCTGCCACGAAACACCCTTTCGGGGGCCCTACCACAACTACCAATCATATCCATCACACACAATCAACGTTTTCAGGCTCAGCGAACAACCTAGCAGTTCTACGTTCTCACGCAATCACATCGAGATCTCTACTACCTTAGACTACCTAGGAAAGACGACATTAACAAGGAACTATCGCCCGAAATCGAATGAAGTAAGGGAGATCACGTTCGGTCCTCACCTTAGCCAAAGAAGTGGGAAAAACCGTGAATTAGCAACCCCATTGACCCAAACGGACATCGGTTCTGAAAAGAGGACGAGAAATCGAGTGAGATAGGCTTTTGAATCGCTTAAATCGGCCTCAGGATGAGCGAGATATGATCGATTGAAAATATCCCACTCAAACCAGCTAAACCGATCTAAACCGGGAATTGAAATTGGAATTCAGAATTGAAATTGGAAATTGACTAAACCGAATTAAACCGGTCGGTCAACCCAAACCAGACCCGGTCAAGGATCCGACCCGAATGGGTCAGACCCGACCCGACCCGATCCGACCCGGACCGGTCAACGGTCAACGGGTCCGGTCAACGGTCAACCGGCGGCGACGGCGGCGGTCAACGGTGGTGGTCAACGGCGGCGGCGCTCCGGCGGGTCTCCGGCGACGGCGGCGGCTCCGGTCGGCGGCGGCGCGTGGCTCCGGCGATCGGCGCGTGAGCTCCGGCGCGTGGCTCCTCCGGCGCGTGCGGGCGCGTGGCGGTCGGCTCGGCGGCTCCGGCTTCGTCTCGTCACGACGGTCACGGTGGTGTGCTCGGTTTCTCGGGATTCGGGGTATTTTGAAAGATATAAAAGTTTGAAAACGTTTTCGGGTTTGGAAAGCCTAGATCTGGTTCTCGGGATTACCTGGTGAGATTTGGAAGAAGGAAAAACGTGAATAGTGCTCTGGAAGCTTGAACGTCCTCAGATCCCGACAGGGCTTCGCCGAAAGAAAGAGAATTGGGTTTCTGGGGAAAAAAGGCAGTATTTATAGGGGAGGCTCTGCAGAAATCCTAGGGTTTTAGAAAAAGAAAACAGGCTCATGGGCTTGGCTGATGGGCTTGACCTTATAATCAGAAAAGGAAACGTCCAGATAAGGAAGGAATAGAAAGGGAAGGTGAATTTGGGCTGGCTTTTTAGGCTTTTCTTCCAAAATTTTTGGGCCTGGATTTGGGTATGTACAACTTGCTTGCATAATCATTCTCTTTATGCTTCCATAAGTATTGGTCTGGTCATACACCATGTTGAGGAACCGCTTTTTCTCTCGCATGAGCCATGAAATTTTTGAGCATGCAAGCTTATTACTTTCTTTTATTTGCCAATGAGAATAACAAGATGTTTTTTTTTTTTTTTTTTTTTTGACAATAGTGGAAGTTCCGGACCTTAGACCCATAATTTCCTCCAGGTCCGAAGACAGCCTTTGGAAACTCTTATTTAAAGAGTAACTCTTCGTACCAAGGATGATTTGAACCCGAGGCACAAAGGAACCAACCCCCTTATATTACCACTAGGCTACCAACACCTTGGTTACCCAAACAAGATGTTGCACGGTATATATTGGCAATCCTCTTTGCTTCTTCATAGCTTTCATCTCTTCTTATTTTATATATTCACAGTTTTCCTTATTATTATTTTGTCCATTTGTAGCCGCATATTCTCTCTTTTTCTGTATTTTAAATTTAAAACTCAACACATACCAAAATCTTCCCCGAAAATCCAGGAGGTCGGGTTAAAATATTATTTGTTTTAAAAAAGTTTCGTATGCATAATTTAAAACGTTAAGTATTAGGGAAAATCATTAAGCATGATAGTATATTGAGAAGAAAAAAAATATTTTAATATTAGAAAACTCAGCTTCGTTAATTAAAATTTGTGAAATAAGCGATGGTTCCTGTCTACTAGTCCTTAAATAAATAGTAAAGTAGCAGACTGAATTTGGAGTGAATTAATATCATAGTCATGGACGATTTGGTTTACAAGAGAAGACTGTCTACACAAGAACGTAAGTTTATTTAACTAGGTTAATCAAGATATACATCAAAGCTCTAAACAAAAGCCAATTCTGATATATACCCTTGATCATGAAAGCAAACCTTTATTGCCTATTGCATCTATAAGACTCGATCAAAACCTATATTCTAAAAAAAAAAGAAATATAGATCATAACCTTATTGATGTGTATAGTCACAACGTACAAAGACGCAAGACTGAAAGGAGAACCGTATCTTGATTATAAAGCTATAACAAAGAACCAGATCTATCAAAACTTTTACTCATCATCTTCGATCCAAAGTGGCTTCTTCGTCTTCCATGTTTGAGTACTCTTCTTTTCACGTATAAGAAGAGACAAATTAGAAGCACGAGTTTTATCAATCACTACTAAACCCTCTCTGTGTTGGGTTATCTCCAAATTTGGATTAGCAGCGACGACAAGGCTTGTAGCCGGAGGAGAAGCTCGTGGGTAGAAGAAATCAGTCGGAAAGAAACTGTATTGTAGTCCAGCCATTTCTTGATTTTAGTGTTTTCTCTTGATCTTTTTGTGAGTGTTAGTTTCAGAGAGAAGCATTACGAGTGTGTATATATTGGCGATAAAGTTCGAGAGCTGACTTTTACCTAATGCCAAAATTTAGGGGTCCAAAATATAAAACTTTAAAACAATGGGGTCATTTTATTGAAAAACTTGGGGTTCTTTTTGTTAGGTATGAGAATCAGTAGGCATAAACCAGGATATTCGAATATATTAGAAAATCTTGGACGGTGGTGCTTTGATTTGGTTGTTAAAGAACTCAAGAGCCAAATCTCAACACTCCACTCAAAAATATAAACTATTGTAATGTTTGGATGGCCATGTGATCTTTTAAGTGACGAAACAAAATTATGCCGCCAAAATTCACTGACGGTTGTGGACCTGGTGGATTTTTATAATGCATGACTCTTTAAATAAGCATGAGACATTCTTCACGCCTCATTAGGTTTGTAACTAATGGATTTCTGATTATATTAGTAGTTTTGGTTAGTATGAGACTGCATTAATAGACTTGTTTCAAGACCAGTCATCATCATGCTATATGTAAACTTTTCCTCGTGAGTTATGGCTCATGCTATTGTGAAAATTCTAACTAAACGATAAGCAAACTAAATTATAAAAATAAGAAATTACTAACAAGATCAAAATATGCCAAATCACTTGAGTCTTTCTCAAATCATTTACACTAGAATAATTTATTTTGAAAACTGATGAAAATGGTGCATATGATATTTGTTGATTACAACGAGATTACGTCAAATAAAAATAAGAAATTCATTTTCTTTTCATCTAAACTAACCTCTCTCTTTTTTTAACAGCATCTAAATTAACAATTTTAAGATAAATGTACAAAAATTGTATATTTTAGGCTGGGCCCATCATTATTTGAACTTATAGGCCCAAGAAGATGCACCTAAATCCTTATAAATATTGTAGTCATATAAATTCACTCTGTATAATTTCACTATGGTAAACGACGCCTCATCCTTCATTTGGCAAGACCCGTCTCTGAGGAAAAAAACCACTAATCCAACCAGAGCCATGACGGAGGACAAAGTTCTTTGAAAAAATTTTGTATGGTGGTGCTTTGATTTGGTTGTTAAAGAACTCAAGAGCCAAATCTCAACACTCCACTCAAAAATATAAACTATTATAATGTTTGGATGGCCATGTGATCTTTTAAGTGACGAAACAAAATTCTGCGGCCAAAATTCACTGACGGTTGTGGACCTGGTGGATTTTTATAATGCATGACTCTTTAAATAAGTATGAGACATTCTTCATGCCTCATTAGGTTTGTAACTAATTGATTTCTGATTATATTAGTAGTTTTAGTTAGTATGAGACTGCATTAATTGTTTCAAGACCAGTCATCATCATGCTATATGTAAACTTTTCCTCGCGAGTCATATGGCTCATGTTATTGTAAAAATTCTAACCAAACGATAACCAAACTAAATTATAAAAAAATAGGAAATTACTAACAAGATCAAAATACGCCAAATCACTTGAGTCTTTCTCAAATCATTTACACTAGATAAATTTATTTTGAAAATTGATGAAAATGGTACATATGATATTTGTTGATTACAACAAGATTATGTCAAATAAAAATAAGAAATTCATTTTCTTTCATCAAAATTAACCTCTCTTTTTTAACAGCTTCATCTAAATTAATCATTTTAAGATAAATGTACAAAAATTGTATATTTAAGGTTGGGCCAATCATTATTTGAACTTATAGGCCCAAGAAGATGCACCTAAACCCTTATAAATATTGTAGTCATATAAATCCACTCTATATAATTTCACTATGTTAAACGACGGCTCATCTTTCATATCGCAAGACCCGTCTCCGAGGAAAAAAACCAATAATCCAATCGGAGCCATGACGGAGGAAAAAGTTCCTGCCGACAAAGGAGACAACATGACTAAGCCTCGAGTTTCACTCCGGAGATCGACACATCTCAGTGGCCCATCCTCCTCAAGAACCATCTCAGTGGCCCATCCTCCTCAAGAACCTCGTACCGGTCACTACATAGTCTACAATCCCACCTCCTACGGTCACTGTCCTCTGAAGCAGCCTCTGGCGAAAAAGATCAGGTATAGCGTCATAAATCGCCATAAACTCGCGAACCCTTCTTCTCACGAGGTCATTTCTTGGATCAAGCGAACACAGTGGAACCTTGACCCGAAGATGATGATAAAGAATAAGTTGGTTTTTTTTTTTGTGGCATGGTACTCTTTGCTAGTGTCATTAGACTTAGTCGTCTTAGTAGTGGAAATAAGGTCCTAAAATGTAGGAGTAGTTGAGTTGTTTCAAGTTGTTAAAGTCCTCCAAGAATGTAGGAGACATTTTTATATATGTTTTTGGCTATTCCAAATAATGAAAATGCTGAGTTTTAAGTCTTATCATTCAGTTTTAGGAAGACATATTAGATTAGTGATTTGGATTTATTTAGATATCTAAGTGATTTAAACATATTTTGGAAAATTATTGTTACGATTCTATATATTGAGTGGTTAATATAATTTTTCAGGCCATTTGAGAGAAAGAAAAAAACTATAGAAACTAAAACTCATAAATCGTAGAATAACATGTTGATCTAACTAATGTATTCTCATTGTGAAGTGTTTCCAATAACAATAACACAATTATTATCTGAGTATATGTGGTCTAGTGGTAAGGAGACTGAGTATATGTGGTCTAGTGGTAAGAAGACTAGTGGTAAGGAGACGGATTCAGACACTACAAGAAAACATGATAGATTCCAACAAACTTTTTCAACAATAGTATTTTGTTGCATATTTCCAATAAATTTTTCATAAAATTTCGTATAACATTTTATTTGTTGGAAATTAATTCGTAGGAAGATTGTTGGTATTTTCCGACAAATATTATATCGTTGGAAATTAGCAATAATTTTTAAGTTGTTGCAATTATCAACAAAATATTTGTTGGAAGCTAATTGTGTTCTTACACGGTTCTAGATTATTTATTTCCCATACAATTTTGACAAAAAAATTGTTGGACATTCATGAATAGAGAAAAAGCATTAACTTAAACCTAAAAACAACCCTTTAAACTAATAATTTTAAAATTTCCGTTTTAGTTAATTTTATTATTTTAAATTATTATTTTAAAAAGAATTAAATTAAACCTAAAAATAACCCTTTAAATCCTATATCCTAAACACCAAGCTCTTAATCATAAACTATTTTTATGTCATTTTTATTAATTACACTAAAAATATTCTTATTGGATGAAAGGTCATCATAAGGATTGATATATGAACGGTTAAACAGAAGGTCGTATCTCATCACCACCATATTCACATCTCATGATATGCTCTCTCCCTCTCTCTCTCTTGTTGTTCCTATCATTCAAGTTAACTAATCGTTTCTCTTTTATCATATAAGCACGTTATTACGGAAACCACCTTGCTCTATCCTCCACGTGATTGCGTCTTTGAGATTTGGAGGTTGTAACGTGTTTTTGATTAGATCTGTAGATGGACTTATTATTTGTTTAGATCTCTCTGATGAACACGAGTTTGACGAAGGAAGATGAAGACGAAGACCACTCCGGAGGAAGACGAAGCCACGGAGCTCGGCGCCGGATGAAGACACACACCACTCCGGAGGCGAGAAATAGAAGGCTGCCGCCTTGAATTTCATTGGTGGTGGTCGCCGGACGAAGACCTTGCTCGTCGCCGGACGAAGACCGAGACGCGGTGGTCTTTTAATTTTTTTTTGTATTTGTTTATATATTTACGTGTATATATATTTGTATATTTATTTGTTGTATATTTAATTTTAATCATTTTTAATAAAATTAAATAAATAATAATTTAATTTTAGTTTATTTTTTTATTTGCATCCTTTTTTTTAGTTTTTAATACAATAACCACGAAGTCTTGCATTGATCACAAACTACCAATGATTTTCGAACAAAATATTGGACGGAAGTTTCTGATAACGTATTCGTTGGAAATTTGTTGATACATTTTCTTGATAATTTATGGGAAACTCCACGATAGATTCCAACAAATTTTCAATAAAAAATTCTGTCATAAAGTTTTGACGAATTAGCGATAAAATTTATTTGTCGGAAACATTCCCAACAAATTTCCGACAAATCCAAATTTCCAACGATCAAATTCCAACAAATGTATATTCTATTGGAAATATGTTGGAAACATTTATTTCTTACGAATTACTAACTAATATGTTCGTTGGAATACACTTTTTTCTTATAACACTTTTAGTTGGACCCATTTGCTGCAAGAACTACACCACACCGTTCTAGACATTTACACGAATATATGCCTTTACTTTCGGCTCATTTGTATCTCCAGAAAGAGGTCTATATGTGGGCATGCACCTCAATTGAGAATTATTATTGGTCTGGGATATATACCCAGGTTATTAAAAAAAAAATAACACAATTGTTCTTTTTATATAAAAAATAAGATTTTCTATTGACGCTTTTGTTTGTGGCCTGGTTTCTTCTCACTCTTCATAAAAAGTTTACATTGTTCGCTTATCCATATACAAAGAAAATTTCCATAACAACAACAAAAATCGATCTTGAATATGTCTTAATTATCATAATTAGAAGATGATCGGCTAGAAAAACCTAGAAGTGGTGGTGGTGGTGATGATGATACATCGTTGACGGGTCATGTTGATGATGATGCATGCTCATTCCTTCCGTTTGATTCCCATGTTCATCACCATGATCCCGATTTGTAGCTCCAAGATTAAGATAAACCAATCTTGAATCCAAATTACTTCCACTCGTGTGTTCATCTTTCAACCTAGGGTAGATCAAGGTGTTGTTATCATTATTGCTATTGTTCCCTTCTTCTCTAGAAATCACCAATGCTGCGGACTGGACAAGCTCTAGACAAAGCCTAAGCTTATTAGGCTCAATGTGAGTCAATCCAGGAATTGTCCCCTTAAACAAGAAATCCGACGTTAGGGTTCTAAGAATATCAAGAGGAGTGATACCATCAACTGTCTGAACATTCGGATCAGCATGGTGGTCCAGTAAGACAGCCACCATGTCTGGAGAGACCATCTCCGCCGCAATGTGGAGTGCGGTTTTCCTAGTGGGACCCGCCGGATAGTTCACATCGGTTGCTCCAAGCTCAAGAAGTGCCTTCACAACCTCTCTACTACAATTCTCTACAGCGTAAATCAAAGCTAAGGACTCGTCTAGATTGAGTCCTTCTCCCATAACCATTAGCTTCACGAGTTCGACATCTGAGGAGTCCAGTGCTCTTCTCATCCTTCTGATTTTTTGGTCCTCTAGGTCTAGAGCTGAGGCTAGGTCATGTTGGTGAGGCATTAGGGAACGAAGAGGCATGGAAGATTTGAGACGTAGATCCTCAACCTTGGCTACGAGTTCTATTGGGAGATGTTTGGCTAGAATCTCTGTTGGAAGACCTGATTTGGCGACTAGGTAAGAGCATGTGGTCCACAATTGATGCATGTCTTGCTTTCTTGAAGCTATTAGAACTTTCATCACGTCTTCAATAGAGGCTTTCTCCACCATGCTTGTCAAATGTTTCTGTGATTATAAAGAAAGAATGTTAAGACACAATGATGAATTTTAAGACAATATCCACCACTTATATTTCATTTTGCATAAATATGCATGTTCATCTTAAGGAGTGCTCAACAGGAACCATTCTATCAAAACCCAAATGAGAAAATAGGGTAACACCATTAATCATGGGA
The DNA here is from genome assembly GCA_030180135.1 of Orychophragmus violaceus. Classification (NCBI taxonomy): domain Eukaryota; kingdom Viridiplantae; phylum Streptophyta; class Magnoliopsida; order Brassicales; family Brassicaceae; genus Orychophragmus; species Orychophragmus violaceus. Next base: position 101,250,514 of record CM058231.1, on the reverse strand, counting down.
AAAATTAAAGATATATTGGTTACTAGTCAAAGTTAAACTATTCTCATAGGTATATTTTTATTTACTAAAGAGTTTGGATATTGAAGAAAGAAAACAAAAAATAATAATAAAAAGATCTTCGGTCTGCAACATAACACATCAGTCCATTGCTGTCGAAATCCGGACAGGATGTTGTAGTACATGCAATGCAAGAAATCTTTAAGCTTAGTTACACATGAAATCAAGACAATAACAACTCCTATCTATGATGTCAAAAAAAACTCTTATCTATATTTATATACGTGCATCATAAATAGGGTTTCAGTATTCAACTCAACCAAACCGAACCAAATCGGAACAGTTCGTTACCAAGATTAAAGAACAGTACTAATCATTACCCTAGAGAAACTTTCTTAATTAATTAGAACCTGAGTAAGCAACGCGAGCTGCTCAACGCCAAAATAACGAGCGGCGGCTAAGATATCCAAAGAGAGATCTACAGCTGCAGTGCAATGAGTGTGCCAACATCCTCTATCTCCACAATTAGATCTTGGCTCGTGCTTATGCGGTACGATAGAGACTTGACCACTGTATAAAAACTGAAGTAGAAGCAAGAAAACTTCGTAACCGACCGAGTTAACCGGTATGACTCCTCCCAAAACAGCTGATCTGGCTCCTGAACCGGTTTGGTTAGCCGAATCGGTTTGTGAAGGATCAGATCCGCAAAAGAATTTGCGGAAGAAGAGGCTACGTGCCGCGAGGATGCAACGGTGAGCGTGGACTAGACGGCCTTCGACGTTGAAAGTGACGTCGGAGAAAGCTTGACCGTTGATTAAGAGATTTAAATAATCCAACGACAGAGATTTTAAAGATTCTTCAAAACTACTATTGCTCATCGCTTCTTGCTGGTTCTTGGTTAAAAAATTAGGGTTTTCAGAGAACCTATAAAAAGTTATTTTCTTTGATTTGGTAAGCTATAGAAAATGAAGAAAACAGTTTTTCCAAGTGAAAAAGGGTCAAGCTTTTTATCTTTGGAAGCTCATGGAGAAGATGAAGAAGAGAGAGAAAGAGTCTATAGTGTTTGTAAGATTGGTTTGTGTGTATAGATATAGAGAGAGAAAGAGACGACAGAGATCTCAATGGCCGGACCGGGGGGTATAGAATTAATTTTGTAATAAATAAAGACGATCAAAATGATTAAATGTCGACGTGTGTAATCTTTTTATTGGCTGGGAGCAATTGGAGTTTTATTGTTTTTTTTTCATCAGCAAATCAGCAATTAGAGTTAGAAATTTCTAGTGAGATCCTTTGTTACTACAATAGGAAAATTGCTTAACATAGAAGTACGAGCCGAATCCATTTTGGGGGCCAATCGAATATGGAAAGAAGATAAATAATCAGTTTTAATATAAGATTTTTATAAGAAAGAGAGAGAAACTAATTATAATTAGCTACCGACTAACTAAGACTCCCTGAATTAACAACCCATGTCGTCACCTAACACTTTAGTCGCATACATAATCACGTATAACATTAGCTACAAGGAAAGTAAACCAAGACAAGACCTTTGGCAACTGTCCTTTTGGATTGGTTCACGACATATATATATATATATATGTGAAATTCATTCAACACCGTGATGTCATATAAGAAACATATATACATGGACCTAATGTTAATAAAATGCAAAATAATAAGTGTTTGAGAAAACGCCAATTGACCTTCATGATATGGATTACAGCGTACAAAATATCATATATAATAATACCATTTTAGATCGACAGTATAACAGTATCATCATTTTTTTTCTTCAAAAGTATATTCAAACTATGTATATCGGTGTTTGGAAGAAGTTTAAAAATGATGTTTACTATTTTGCAACTTTTGTGTATGTTTGATGGAAAAGAGAGTACCTAATTGATTTCTTATGTTAATCTCAGTAGTTCCATTAACTCGTATTCATACGCATATATATGAGTTTAAAGCTTCGAATGGAAAAAGTGGATCAAACGTTACATATTAAAAGCAAATATGACGTATCAAACAATTTAAAATAATTGAGATTCTGAATAGAGAAAGCGGATCAAACGTTGCAAATAAAACTGATTAAGTACGGAAGCGGTTCAACCGAATGCATAGTCAACAATAATTAATAAAAAGACATAGTTGCAAAACCATAAGTAAAACTATGTTTTCTTTTTTTCGTATTTGATCTAAAAAATCCAAAATAATATTAAAAAATCTAATAATTTATAAGAGATTTTAAATTGCTATTTCATTTTTATATAGTTGGAAATATAATAACAATATTAGTTGGCCATGTATAAAATTTATTTGAATTGATTTATTTACTGAAAACATCATATTATTGTGATTACCTTTAATCAGAGACATACAAGTATCAAATATACTTGTAGTTATTGTTTCATTCGTAAAATCATTTGGCTAATTTAATTACCTCTCTATGTTATATAATAAAAAACATAATTATAAAACATGATATTACGAAAAAGAAAACATGTTACTAACAGTGATAGCGGATGAACTGCTGAAAACACTCCTATTTCTAGCTAATAGTGGTTTTTCATTTATTTGTATTACACAGCACATTATTTTGATCCATTTGTGGATCCTTCATCAATTTTTATTTTATATGTTTAATTTGTGAATGAGAGATATAAGTGGGAGATCCTACTTAGTGGTAGAACTACCCTTTTTTACACTCTCCATTCATAGCCTAAATTTGTTGGCGTCTCAACTTTCGCTCTGATTTGTGATATGTGCCCTACATTATAGTGTCATAATTAATAAGTTTGGCTAGTGTCTTGTATAAATAGGATGTTTCAATACAAATATATACATTTATTGAAATATGTATGCTAAGAGGAAATTGTTAAAGAGGGACTACAAAATGCCATATACAAATTTCCTTTCATTTTGTTGATTGATAGGTATCAAAGTATAAGTGTGATAGCTTTTGAATGTTATAAGTATACACAAACATGAAAAACAAAACTGGTTGGTTGCGTTCAGTATACACGGTGATGCAGCCAAAAGATTTAAATCTTGAACTAAATGGAAGACAAACAAGCAAATTGATTTCAAATAAATATTTTAATTAAAAGTTAAAACATTAAAAGTGATATAATTATATGGATCGTGTTTATACTGTATTACCGCAACATTTCAAACGAAACGTTTCTGAAACTTGATTTCTTTTAAAGCATTCACTACATTAATCGCAGAAAAAACAGACCAACCACGATCATTATTGGAAGCCATATGCATGCGTGTTAAATTGTTATTTGTTAATATGAAAATAATGGTAAGTTGGACAGGACGGTGATCATGGATAAGAACACTGGCCTAATTCGTTAAGGCAAAACCACTAAAAGTCTCAGACTGTACTTAGTAAATATGTGATTTGATGGTTTGACGTTTGACCGTTGGTCCATTTCTGACCATCTCTTCCCTTGTTTCCCACTTTCTATTCCACGTTGGAAAAAAAACAAAAAAAAAACAAAAAGAAATCTTAGTTCTCTACGCGATTTGTTCATTTTTGTTTACGATTCTTAGTTTTCGATCCACCAGCTTGTGCTATTTGTTTTCGAATCTGAAATATAAAATTCTTTGGATCTAGCTTTTTTCGGTGACGAGTCTCGTCTCCACCTTCCTTCTTTGGTTCGCCTTTGGCCAAACCAATCGTTTTCTCGTCACAATGATAACATTACCGGAGGAGGAAACGTTCATTTTCCACCATATCAGAGTAATAAGCTTTTCAGTAACATAGTAATTACATATATATTTACATTTATATATGACAATAAATATGTTAATAGGTTTCAAAAATGTGTACTTTGTTAAATATGAAGTTAGCCGTACATTTTAAATTTTATCTACTATTATAATGAAATATTGATATTTTTTCTTCAATATTTGATATATTAAATATTAAATTAGCAACATATTTATAAATTTGTCTAATAATTTAAATATTTGACATATAACATATATTATCTTGCTATTTAAATATATAAAATATATAAAAAGAATATAACGCTAATTGCTAAATATAAAGTTAACGACATATTTAAATATTTATCTAATAATAGACAAATTTAATATGTAATAAAAATTATTTTGTTATTTAAAATATAAAAAGAATCAAACATTGGTTTTTTGAACAAATGACATATATGTAAAAACCAAGCATAAATTAGATCTATTTATTACATCATATTTATCTATTTAATACTCAATTTTTGGTTTTTCACTTAATTGACTCTAAACCTAAATAATAATGGAGATAAAACACAAAATTAATAGTAACAATAATTAATGTAAATTTAATAATTGGTGGTGGAGGGTTGGAGGGCATGGGGTAATGCGTGTCGGCCGGGTCGATCGAGTCCTTCTGTCGGAGATCACTATAATATTTTTAGTTATTTATTTATTTTAGTTTAATTTCATTACGAAAACATTATGCAAGAATTACGAAACATAAAATAATTAAATCCACAATTTATAAACCACTTCTATTGAAATAGGATAGTTCTAAGTTAATAAATGTGGAGAGTGGTTTATATGTGGGATGGGTTAGACCACAATATCTGTAACCAGACCCGGCTCAAAATATATATAGATCATGTGCATATTTAAATTTATTTACCAAATTTAGGGATCTATATTTACAAAATTTGTAAACTGGATTCTATCTTAAAAAAAAAATTTAAGACCTTAAAATATAAACAAAACTAATAAAAAGTGAAACCGTGTGCACACGTATAAAGCCGGGCTTGTCTATGACTATTCGGTAATATATGCAAGTTGATAATTAAAATATACAGAAACGAAGTAAGACCCATACGTTTCATATTAACATAAAAGAAAGTATGAAACACCATCAAAATAATAACATGCACATCAAACAAGATGGGTTTCACTTGTGGTTTTTTATTTTTATTTCTTTTACTGAAAAGAATAATAAAAAAAACTGAGTAAATTAATATCATTGATTTCAACAATTTATTGTAAATATTTTTGTTATAATTTTAAATAACAAAAATAATTATGTATCTCGTATCTTACTTTTTGTTATCATTCAAATTTTATTATGCAGTATTTTTTATGTAAGCTTTTTTTAGATTAAAGTTTTCGATTTATCAGCATCTATTTAAACAAACTGATAGCTTCATTGTAAAACAGCTTGAGTATTTTGATAAAAGCGAGAAATTTTTTCTTGAACTTTTTTTATTCGATTTAATTCATTAAAACAAAAAACGATATTTTGAATCCCTTGGTTAAACAAATTATATAGCTAATTTAGTGTTAAATTTAGTCTTTCAACCCTTTGCCAAAAACAAATTATATAGCTAATTTATTGCGCCACACCTTCTTTTGGTCCGGTCGAAATTCAACAAATGTCAGAAAGGAGAAATGCAAAAAACTAATTTTCTCCTTTTTCTCATTGGTGGCTAAGGCCAAAGCTCTTTGTTACTGTCAAAATGTAATTTTATACAAAGGTATTATGGTACATATTAAGTGGGAGTAAGTGACGTGACTTTCAGTAGCGAACGAATCCTCTGTTTAATAAAACAATAGATCGAAAATGTAAATCAGACGAATCAATGTTTATTATTATTTGCAAGAGTGATTATACACAATAAGGATAATAAGAAAAGGTAACCATATTATAAAAGAGACGAGAAAATATGTTAAAAAAAGACTCAAAGAATAAGATAATGTAGTTTGGAGCTTAGAAGATGAATTATTCTCTCTAACAATATATTTTTCTCTCTTTCTAGAATTGATCCCCTTTCTTAATGGAGGATCTTAGGTATTTATAGTGCTTTATCCTTTTTAATTCTTGGATTAATAGCCCGACTAAAGATATCCGCTAGTTACCTACTGTTTTTAACTTGCGGTATATAGTTTTTATAAACTTAACAAAATAGGTCGGTCCATAGATAATGATTATGCCGTTTCGCCCTTTTATACTTTACACGCTACATTTATTTAAATTTCACAATATAGCTCTAATATTAAATGGACCGTGTCTTTAGGAGAAATTATCGAACTCAAACCCTTTGATCTTATTTACTAGATCGATCTCTTGAAAAATCGAGAGAAGACGCCAAGAGGGAAAGAAGAGGAGAATGCTAAGTCCATCACCAAAATTATCATGTTGTTCAAAGATTTCACTCATCACTTAAATGTTTTTAGCTGAAACTTAATTATACTTTAACGATGGTTTTCCACCCGATGGACCGTTAATCTAGAGTTCATGAAAATCTTCTTGGAATGGTACATGCACTATGAAGTCAGCCAGGAATACACGTGCGGGGTGGCATATTTTGTTTTGACAAAAAAACTATAAATAAATAAAGAAACTGTTCTTTTTTCCAAATCTATCTATTTTTTTATATATTTGTAAAATACATATTGTTTTAATTTGTGCTAGGGTTGAGAAAAAGTGGGAAATATTATTGGAAAAAAAAAGATGACAACACAAGAAGGCACTGGCAGTCGTATGATGACTGATGAGTTATAGATCCGATTTGACGTTTGTCTTGTCTTTTCAGTTTAGACTTTCCCTCTCTCTCTCTGACAAAAAAACTAAATAAAAAAATTTCTTCGACTCACCGTTGGCATACAAATGTTTTTCCATGCCACAAAATTAAAGGAATATCTTACACTCACATATATAAATTAGTTTGATTTTCTTTTATTATGATAAGGATTTTACTTTCGGTAGGTCCTCGCTTAACCGGATCCTAGGGCTTTGCTTTCTATATCTTTACACTCACATAACTTTGCGAATTGTGTGTCAATAGAGCACTAGCTCGAAGTACTGTCATTCATAGAAGATTAGGTGTATGGTCTTCAGATATAAGTGAGGTGACCTTTTTAAAGCAATGACATTTTTTTAGATGTATATTTTTTTCTTTCAATTATATCAATCAGTACGGAAAACTATAGTATAAAAGATAGATATAACATCTAGTTAATGACTCGTTGCCATATATTAAATTATGTATACATATATGATACAGTAAGACATTTATAAATTAATAAAATCAAAATAGTATTTTATTAATTTAAAAATATAAATTAATCGAAAAATTGATTGGATCAAAAACTCAATTTAAAATTTAAAATTTAAAAAATTATTAATTTACCAAAATATTAATTTATCGGATATTAATTGATAGAAGTTACACTGTATTTTTTATTGTATTCAAAATTGTTAACCGGAATTCTTTTTTGGAAACTTAAACTAGTTTCTAAAAAATTTAATTGACTGTTTGGTCCATAAAAATGTTATACAGATTTACTACTTATTCATTTAACTAAAGTTGGTCATTTAAACACATATAAACTAAATCACAAAAATGAAAAGTCGTACTATCCAATCTAGTTTAGACCTAATTAAGTGTTTTGTAAATCTTACTGTTCTTAAACAGTTAATAACTAACGAATGTGGGTATGAACAAGTAAAGAATATGAACACGTCCTTCTTTGAATCTATTACTTATTAATTAGACATAAGCCAAACATGGTCAAGTCTAGTGGTTTGAAGTTTGAACAATGCTAACTAAATATTTTGAATTTCCATTAACTAAGTCAGATTTTGTTTATCTGAAAAACTGCCCCACAAATACGCTTCGTTGTATGTGTTTGTTTATATATATGTATCTATTATATATATAGTATGTGTGTAGCATTAGTGTCTATTTTCTTTCCCCTTGGATGACAGCTTTGAAAGAAGAAAATAGCATGAATTTCGTTCCAATAGTCAAAGTCATCTTCAAGTGAAACTCCAAAAGACAGAAGTGTTTGTTAATAAAGGATTGCAAATAATGGATAAATAAATTTAAATGTAATTTCATAAAAGAAAGAATAAGAACAAGAAGACAGGTAGTGAAACAGTATCTCAGCTGTTTATTATTTGTTTGATAAAAAAGATTTACTTCAACAGTTAAAAAGTTAAAAACATAGAACAAGAAGATCTTTTAGTGTTGTCATATATAATAATGTTCTGATTTCCAAAGGCTGCTATGAACCATCGTACCTACTTCTCGACCAAAACTTCTCAACTTTCTAATCAATTGCATGCATAACAAATATGTGAACATGCATTTTTAATATATAATATATGTCTGAATATAAATAGTTTGTTTCCTTTATATTTGAATTTTCAAACTGCATAGATCACTGTTCAAAGTCTTGCCTCATTAATGAAGAGAAGATCTATCTTTTAACTATCTATTTGACCAGGGAGGTTATATTCTTACATACATATGGCTGAGTTTTTTTTTTAACATCACATACATCGAACTTTATAGAGGGGTCAAGACTAATCTTCAAGAGAAATGCAGCCTACATATAAATTCTTTCTCTGGATATGCAAATGTGCCTTAAAGCAAAAACTCATATCCGTGTAGGTGTCCAGAATAAAGTGTTGTAGTTTCGTGCAGCAGATGAATCAAATCCGAAATGTATTGTACCCTGAGCATGTTCCTTACCACTCGACCACTTTATCCGGACTACATATGGCTGAGTTATTTACTATTTTTTATTAGGAAGGTTATTTGCTCAATTTTTACTAGAAAAATGTCATCTACCAAAATTTATAGCTCTAAATTTTTGGCAGTAGCAAAGGAGCTCGTATATGTGCATGTCTATGTTTGCGTCGTTAGTGTATGTATGTATGGGAGTAAGATTTTGTCTAGATGCAAAATGATTTGACAAGACAAGACCTTGTGTTATGCTTTTGCGTGTGTGAAGTGATGTGTGATGTGGACTTATTTTGACTTGACCCCTCATTCTCTTCACCTTTTATATTCAATAATTTTCTTCTTTATTGTCTACCCATAAGTTAATACTATGGGTCTGATTGGTGACCAAAAGCGGAACGGTAAGACTAGCGGTTAGCGGAAGTGGTAAGCGGTTGAATAGTGCAAAGCTGTAAGTGAAAGCTGTAAGCAAAAGCTGTTAGAGAAAGCGGTAAGAAAAAGCTGAGAGTAACCGTTTTTACTGTAGCTTTGATAACGTTTTCGTGATTGGTAACAAACAAAGCGGTAAGCCTCTAACGCTTTTACTATTACGTCACCATTCGAACCCTATATCATCTGTTTAACTGTCAGTTACTGTTTTAGGTTAATCTAAAGTATTCCATCCTCTGTTTAAGATTACCCTTGAATCAATGGATAGTATGGCATATGGTCTTTAAAACATGCGTGGCACTTGTAATCTTAGAGATCAGTATGGTCTTTAAATGTTTTTGTCGACATTATTGCTAAAAATTAAAGTTATAGCTCATGAAACTTATTTTTTATGTAAGTAAAATTAAACTAGTTGGTTAGTGTGTGTTCCGGAAAAAAACTGAACCGACTAAACTTGATTTAATATGTAGATATGGTTGAAACAAAAAATAGAACATGCATGGCACATTGGCACATATAAGTAATTTTGTTTGTAAGAAAAATAATATATACATTATGAGAAATTTTGCTAGTGTGTCCATTATTTGTAGGAGACCAGCATGAAGCTAAAAATTTAGGACAATGAACATAAAATATGAGAGACAGTAAACGTATAATCTTATACCATATGGAATGGAAGCATCAAAATGGGCTATTGTTTAAGAGATAAACCTAAAACAAAACTAAGATAATCTGGATTTATTAATTTTCGCATAATCACTGAGTGAGAGAAACATAAATGCAATGTTGAAAAAAAAACTTTGTGTTACTTATTTATTTCGTTCTTCATTGTTTTAGACTTTGTTTTATAATATCATATGTACCCCAAACATAGTACCAACTACCAAGTTCGTTTAAACAGACGAGGCCTGCTGAGTGGAGTAGTAGCTAAACAATATAGGCTATGAAGTAAGTTCAGCCCAATGTTAAGATATACACAAAGGCCCATATATCGTGAAAGCAACCTGAAGAAGAAAATCTTCACGACAAGGAGAACTGAAGAAGGAAAGCTTCACGACATCACACTCCAAATTGATTGACATACAAAGAAAGTATCAGAACATAACTAAATAGGAAAACAAGTTTCTGTAGTCTAGCTAGAGACGAGATAACACATTTACACTTACATTAGTACTCAAAATGTTCTTATTCAACCTCGAGTCTTTGTTAACATAATATGAGAGATTGGTACCTCATATAAACTCATGTCTTCTTGACTTAAAACCTAATCCAGACGACTCTAAGATTCCATTGCTAGTTTTAACTACTTTTCCTTTAGGTATCTCTTTCTTCTTCATCGTTTTGACTTTTGATATAAATGCAGATCCTTTTACACTCAAATAAAATTAAACTCATACCTAACTGAAAACATCATACTACCAAAACAAAGTTGTGAATATGTATTAAAGTTAAGTTCCTAGCATGCTCATACACGGAAAAAAATACAATAATGAACTATTTATCTTTTGCCTTCAACGATTTTGAAAGCGTTAAAGATCTTGAAGTCTAGGTAGAATGGAAGTATGCTTCCCGCTTTGGTTTGAAATCGATATTGGAATCAGAAGCTTTTGTAAATTTTTGAAAGCTTGCTTCTAAAATGTTTTCAAAAACTCTTTAAAACGCTTAGAAAACTTATATTTCTTAAAAGTCTGATATCTTAAATAATCAAGAAATGTATAATTATTTTTATACGTTCTTGTTTTATCAGAAAATGCAAAAGCTACTAATAATAAAAAATAAGAAGAATAAAATCATATATAAGGTTTTGAAACTAACAGTAAACATTGATATTGATAGATAACAATTTTATCTTTTATGTACAAAGAATCTTCCTCACATACATTATATTAATCATTTGTGAGATACTGAAAATGATTAATTTGATTAGTTAACTAATATTATCTTTGAATATTTTAATTTTTTAGTCAACAAAATAATTTAAAGTTGTTTTATTTAATATATAATTAAGAATGAATATAGTGATTTTAATTTTTAGTTTTGAATTATATCATTTAGTTGACAAAAATATCATTTTTAATTATGAGCTTTGTAATTCATTAGGTTTTAATATATAGGAGAAATGCCACAAAAATACTTGAACTTTGTAAGTTTGACTAAAAAATACATGAAATATAGAGCTCACGAAAATATTTGAAATTTCATTATTTTTTCACTAATACCTTAATTTTCGATTGACCAAGTCAAAACAACACACTATTAACTTCACTAAAAATCGTTAGAAGGTATCGTTAAGATGAAAGCTTTGGACAAAACGACGTTATTTCGAAAATCAAAACTTGTAGAGTCTAGTCTCGAATTTGGGTATGGGGTATAATGCATGGGGTTTGTAACTATTGAGACAATGGCATTTAATCATTATATGCTTATCAAGAATAATATTTATATTAAATTTAATCATTTATTAAGTTTATTAAATGTTTTTGCTAAACTTAAAACATTCATAAATTTATTAAAACGTTTTTATATTCAGTGTCTATAAATTTTAATAAATCGTAAAACAAAAACATCTAATAAATTTAATAAATATATATTTGTGAATGTTTTTAACTTTATTATATTTATTAAAATACATTAGTAAATTTAATGAACGATTAAATTTAATATAAGTATTATTTTTGTTGAATATATAACGATTAAATGTCATTGTCTCAGTGGTGACAAACTCGTTTCTATTGTACACTATACCCAAGTTCGAGCGTAAGACTATGTGGGTTTTGATTTTCAGAAATATTAGAAACGATTTCGTTTTGTTCACTTAAGCTTATTCAAAGCTTTGCACAAAACGACGTTATCGTCGTTTCGTGTTAACGACACCTTCTAACGATTTTTTAAAAAAATATATAAAGGTGTGTTGTTTTAGATAGGTGAACCAAAAATTCAGGTGTTAAAAAGTCAATAAAAATTTAGGTATTTTCCCGTGAGCTCTATAGTTCAACTATTGTTAATAATTTTTTTGGTATTTTCCTATAATAAACAGGTTTTTTACCATAGAATTTTTTTAGTATTTTGTTTTTGTTTCCTGCAACAAATTCAAAACTCATTGGGATTTGAGTTGAGTTGAATTTGCAGTCTTCGAGATTATTTGGATGAAGTGTGTTCCAATTATGTTTTTATATTAATTCACCAAGAATTTGAAATGATGATTAAAGCGAGTTGTGATTAACATTATTAGAGATATTTAAAACTTAAAATTAGACTTGTGTCTTGCCATGAGAGAGAGAGAAGGAGATGAAGAGGTTGTAGGTGTGAGATGATCTTGACGTCTATAATCCTGTTAAAGTAAAAGTCACTCTCTTCATCGTAAAACTCTTCGTCTCGCCTGGCTTGAGCTGTTTCCGCGGTCGAGGATTGTGAATATCGTCGCGACAAGTGGGACATGAATGATTGCGACGGCGTAGCCACGAGAGAATACAATCTCTATGGAAACTATGAGAACACAACAGCTTCATTATCTTCTTTGGACCATTCAACATCTCCTCTAAACAGATTATGCAGTCTTGTTCTATTGATCTCGGACGACCTTCAAAATCATAATCATCAAAGCTTACATAGTCATTGAAAGACGTTTCTTTAACAACTTCAACGTCAGCTTTAACCAAGAAATTTCCATCTTCTTGTCTAAGGAGACGGTCTATATTAATAACATCTTTGGAGATATCATGAGCGATGCGGTGCTGAAGCCAGCTCTCAATCCATGTCTGGGACAAGATGCTTGTTACAAAACGAGTACATCTTTCTTTTCCGGCAAATATTACCATAGATGGAATCTCAGACACGAATTCTGTTGGTTCGTTCTTGTCCCCCTCTAGGTTCCCTTGTTTGAATAAGGTTTCACGACCGCTTGGACTCCTGCAAATAGTCCGTTTAATTTCTCGTATCGTTATTGAAACAGATCCTGAAGATGTGGAATCGATGACGCTGTACTTTTGATATGCATAGTTGACATCCCATGTTGTTGATACGTCCTCCATTGTTTTTGAGCAAATCCTATCTAGCTAGTGCTTTACTTGACAAATACCTACGATTTTGTGGCTTGTTTGTTTTGTTTTTTTTTCCTTGCAGATTCTTTCTTAGTCTTATATAGCGCTTCAGCTAGGTTTCCACAAAAATTAAGTAGACCGACACTAAATTTTGGAAACCCTTATCATCCGTTAAATTACGTCTGCATCATATCGGTACACAAACATTATTACCTCATAATTTTTTTTTAACAATAATAATATTATAAAAAATTATATCAAACTATTTGTAGTTAATTATAGACATAAATATGATTGTACTTAACCTTTTATTAAAAATATTTTATAATTTATTCTAAAATAAAACTAATTAACAACAAAATAAATTATAATTATATACTTATATATTAACATCTATGTATAATTCTCATCAAAAAAATATTTTATTATTTATATAAATTTTAAATATAGATTTAAAATTTATATAAATAATACAAATTTACTATATAAAATTGAACTATCTACAACAGCTATATTTATTAATATTTAATTTTTTCATAAATATTTTATATTTATCATCTTACTTTATTTTTATCTAAGTATGTATATTTCAGAAATAAAATAAAAATAAATATTATTATATATGTGTAAATATTATATTTTATTTAAGTATTTTATCGTTTATATTTATTTAAATTTAAAATTCATATAATTAATACAAATTTACTATATAAATTTATATTATCCACAGCGATCATAGTTATCAATATTAAAAATTCATAATTTAAAAATATTTTTTATATTTATCTTATTTTTTTTATCTAGATGATATATATCTTTAAAATAAAATAAAAATTAACTATTAAAACTAATATAGTAAATAACAAAATGATAAATATAAATTAAGGTTAATATTATGTAAGACCTACATAAAACAAAGGTGTTATAAAGTCTCTTGTTGAGCGCGTATAACTTACGCGCTTCTCTCGTTTTCCAAAAAACCCATCGCCGAGCTTCCTAGGTCCGTGAGCGCGTCCGGCCCTCTCCGGCGTCGGCTTTCGCCGGCGTCGTGGGAGGGCTATTGTTTTCTCCTTTCGCTCCTTCCAGTCCATCTCGTGTGAAGACTCTCCACCTTCGCGCCGCCCCCTTTCTCTCCGCAGTCTCTCGGCGGTGCTCCAAGTTCCGACAAGCAGCGGCGGTCCCTGGTGTGTCTGATCTGCGGCGGTTACTTCCCCTTTCGTGTCGGTTTCCTGCTCGAGGACGGTGGGTCGAGCATCGGAAGGGGTGGTGGTCGTCTTCTTCGCGAAGCTCTCAGATCTGCGAAACTCGTCGTCTGTGGTGGCCCTAGCGATGACTGTTGGATGTCGGTGGCTCTGAAGCGGGTGTGGTCACGGCTACGGTGGCTCCGCTTTAGTGTCTGCCGGTGATTCGGGTTTGTAGGTGTTGTGGTTCTCTTCTTCTAGTTTCGTGTCTCCGGCGACTCTGTTTCGTGCGTGGTCTATGGAGTGCCGGAGAAGGTGGTTCGTGGCTCTCGAGCGGCGTGTCCATATTTCTTCGGTTTATACCGTGCTTAAATCGCGCCGAGGATTAGGTGCATCTGTAAGATGAATAGCTTGGCTTTGTCGGCGATCTAAAATTCTGGCTGAGTTTGTCTTGGTCGGTCATGCTAACCGGACCAGATCTTGCTCTACCAGGTTGCTCCTCATCCGGTGACTCGTGATTTGGTCGGATTTGTGTCCTGCTCAAGCCTAGACTTCGTGGATCTGGGGTGTCGTTGTATTGTTGTGTTGCGGCAATAAATTTCGACTAGGGCTTGGCAACAACCGGTTAAATCCCGGTCTAGCTAATCCTTATTACCTACTTTATCGGCTAGGTTTTTTGGAGTAGGACTGTGGGCTTGTTTGCCTTGGGTTTGGAGAGTTTTGCTTTGGTCCGAGCATCCGGGTTTGGTATGGTCTCGTTATTATTCTTGATAAAGGAGGAGGTAGTAAGGCGGTGGAGTGGTGATGCATGGTTTTGATTCTCGCTGACATCGGGGAAAGATCTTGGGAGAACAAACAACCGCTATTAAGCTCCATTCGTTTGTGTAATCCTGGCTTGTGTCGGATCTAGGTGTGTTGGTGAGCGTGTTGATTAGGTGATGAGGACAATCAGTAATTGAGCCTATCTGCCATCGTTGAGGAATGATTTTTTGCTCAGGTTGCCGGATGAAACCACTTCCTAGTTCCATTTTAGCGACATTCAACCTCTCTCGGTATCGCTTTTAGCCGTGCGCTTCTCGTCAGTCTCCGAGTTTTCAAGCGTGTATCGCTATTTCGGATCTAACGCTACCAAGCTGAAGATTCAAAATAGCGATTGACTTCGCTTCCATGTTTTTTATCTTTTTTTTGTCATGAGACCAATTATTAGGTGTTGCTTATTAGAAAATTCAATATGTAATCCCTACACTTTAACACACAAAAAAAAAAAAATCCCTACACTTCATTTTATAATGATATTTACAATTTTGCAAAAATAAAAAACAAAAAAAAAATTATATAAGACCTACTTTTTCGGTTCGGTATTTCGGATCCGGATATTTCGTCAATGCCTAGTGTCAACTGTTGTCGTTGTGCAAAATTTGTTTAAGAGATGCAATATAAAAGCTAAGATGGATGCGTTTGTGAAAACAGATCTTTAAATAGTAGTAGAACTTGTATTTTACACTCTATGGTTCATTTGAAGAGTAGTAGAACTTCATAGTTTCGGGTTTTGATTAATTATGATTACACTTATCTATCCAAAAACTTCATAGTTTCTTCCTCCAAAAGCTTTTGGATTTCTCACATATTATCTTCTGTACATATACTTGGCCAGTGGAAAGCTGAGGCTTCTCGCAACCTATAACACCAAATCATAGAAAGAAAAAACACATGTGGTCCATCAGCATTCTCTTTGTACACCTTACGCTATTTAACTCTCAATAGTTGCAAATAAAAGTCTATGTTACCTTCAAAGCCAGATCTTCAGTCACCATGGAACGGTATCTAATAGAACCTTCTAATGGGCAGCTTCCACTTTTGATTATCAAGTTTGCATCACAAAGACTCGACACTTGAAGCAGAATATCAGACATCATGTTGTTGTTATTCTCTCTGTCGTAACCCGTAGCTTCTTCTTCTCCTTCTTCTTCTTCCTCTTCGCCAAATGAAGAGTCTCCTACAGAGGCAATGCACTGGAATATCGCTAATAGTCTCTCCAATGGAAAGCTTCCAGGCCCTTTCATTACTGCTTCTTGCTCTGCAATTTCCTTCTTCTCCATCGATTTCTCCGAGGCCCTGACAAGGTAACATCATCAAGGGACAACATCAGATTCTTTTTATTCAAAAGCAATATGACAAAAGAGAAACAACGGTAACTTACTTTCGCTTTCTTTTACGATTATCCATACCCCCTGTGGAGTCAAACATCGAGGCATCTAGCGTTGCTGGGTTTCTTGAAGCAAGAAACGCCGCAATGAGAAGGTACTTAGCTGAAGTAGACATATGGAAGTCAAGTTCTTCACCGTTTTCGGAACTGAAGCCGCCTTTCTGCCTTCTCTCGCCTCTGGTGTTACCATCATTAGACCGACTTGAGACCCTGAATACCTCATTTAAACAAGGAGCAATATGCGGGTTTAGATGGCTATACAGCCTTCTCTTCAGCTCTTCATTCGGTGAAATTGATAAATCATCAAGCGGTTCACAATACTTTCTGAACAATGATGAGAAAGAAGTGGAAAGTTCTTCAACTCTCCTGGTGACTCTACAGAAAGGTCTCAATACAACACTGTTTGACACACAACAAAAAACTACATTTAGTAAACATTAAAAGATGGAGTCATAGAGAAAGCAAGGAGGTTAATACTATAGCCTTACTCGAGAAATGCGGAGTACAGTTTCCGGTTAACTTGATTTTTCAAGAAGATCTGACGAAGTTCATCTTCAGAATACACAGGAAAATAAACAGGTAGAGGGTCTGTGTATCCCATGTTTGAGTAATACACATCTGGTGGCAATCCACTGATAAGTATTATACCAAGTTGAGGCATCTTCAAAAGTGAATACAGATTGAAAAGAAACTGTAGAATCATTCCCCCTTTGTCCCATTCTTTAATAAGATCCAAATGATCAACTATCAGGTACACCATCTTCCCCATGGGTTTTCTTGAGACTCCAGAACCAGAGTCAAGACTTTCCACCACATTACTAAGAGCTTGTCTAAGTAAGTTGACAAACTCAGATGGTTTGTCACATCGTTTTGAACTAGAATACCCATTTGAAGAAGACTTCTTATGCAGTAACAACTGATTCAGAATCGACTCAAACAAGATACGAGGATTGCAACATGTACGGCAGCTTGAGTAAACGAAAGGTCGATTGAGATGTTTTAACATTTGCAGAACAACACTTGTTTTGCCAGTAGAAGCGTCTCCGTAAACCATTATTGGAAGAGTAGGGGAATCTAATGGGCCAATGAGACGAATCAGGTCGAGAATCTGAGAGCGTCTGCCTGGGAAATTTGAGAGGAGAGCGTCTAAAGTGATTGGTTCTTCTCCAAATGTGAGGTCATTAATGGTTGGTGTGTGGGGTTCATTGGGTTCTGGGTTGTTAACAGTTACAGAAGATGAATATCTAGTGCTTCTTCTAGTGACTTTCGAACTCTCCTGTCTCGTCATGTGTTGTGCCTGTGTCCAAATGTCAGAATAAAACATGTCATTGGTGGAACACGAGTTCAGGAAAATTGATTAATTCTACTAAAATTTTGTTTTGAAATGGACGAAATTTCAGTATAATTTTGATTAAGGTAGTTAAAGCACAAATCTATTACAATCGTGTTCATCATTTCAGAAGCCAATATTTACAGCAATCAAACAAGATGCAGACGATAATAATCTAGACATTGTTCAGAGAGTATCAATATCCACTAAGATACGACGAGCAATTCCTATGTACAAAAATAAAAAATCCATGGCCAACTTCAGTTTGGATTTGTACCGTTATATCACGAGCGAGTTAGTTGGTTCGTCTTGAAGAAAATCGCAAAGAAATCAGAGGTAGACGGATTGAGAAAGAGCCGAGAAGAAGTTAAGCTTTAGGGTTTCTTTTCGAGAAGGAGAAGAACGTCGACTCAGCGAAGAAAGAAACAGTGAGAAGAAGAACGACGAAACGTATCGTTTCAGTGAAGTAGAAAAACGGCGTCGTCTGGACGGAAGAACTGTAATGAACAACGCGTTTGGGATGTAACTCCTACTTTTTGTAGACTGAACCCGTATATAAGTTTATAGTGGAATGTTTTTTAATATTGGTCAAATGTGTGACAGATGAACCAGGGTCGGCATAAAACACAGTTATTCAAAATGTCAAGCAGGCAGAGGGAAACACAGTTTGTTTAAGAGGACCAAAAAAAAAACTCAAAAGCATATTGAAATTGTATGCACAAGCTTAAGAAGTGAGGATCGTGGTCATTGACTCATTTCTTGCGAGCCAACGCCGCAATGACACCACCGGCTATAAGACCAACGGCTCCTACGGCTGAAGCAGTGATGCCTATCCCTATAACACCATCTGAGAATACAAAAAGAATACTATTCAGTAACTCTTGGGACTCAATCAGAAAAATAGCAGTCCCTAGAACTTTCATTTCTTGAGTTTTTTGTTTGGCTTACCCTTTGTGATTTTGTCTTCGATGCACTTCTTTAGGACCAAAGCTTGTCTCCAATCGGGTTGCATCTACCAAACCAAACCATCCATCAACAGACCGAAAGAAGATGTCCATATACATATAATCAAACAGTAATAACACAACGGATGATGGAAGAAGTGGATGAAACCTCGATACAGCGGTCAACAAGCTGCCTGCTCTTTGAGCAATCCCCACATCTGTAATAACCAACAGCAAGAAGATAGAGCTTCTCTCGGTCTTCCAAAGGAGGAGCACTGTTTGCAAGAGATGCTGCAATAACAAGAACAACCAAACAGATCTTATCAATCTCATGGTGCGCAGAACCAAAACCAAACTTTCAGGCCATGTTTGCAAAAGAATAAGATATGACCTTCAAGCATGGCTATTCCGCGTTGCACATCATCGGTTGAATGGGAATGAACGAGAGCCCAGGACAATCGCATCAGACATTCTTTCTTAAGTTCTTCAGAGCCAGCAGCTGTGGCATCTCGAACCTCTCTTTCACATCCCTACCATCAAAACATGAGCGTTAGCTGGTGAGCTTTAAGATTTGAACAACTTCAAAAACTATGACGCTGTGACATTTAGTAAAGTTGTACAGATACGAAACTAGGACTTTCTACAGCAAGAATCCAAGTGCAAATAACCAGCAATCTTGATGATTTTTCAGTACTTCTAAAGTTCGATTCAAAATTTCCGATTCCAAAACGAGTAACTGATCAACGACCGACTAATCCTAGGGAAATCAAACCCGATTTTTCAGCAGAAATTTCCAAAAGGAAACACACAATAACACGATTACAGCTGTAGTTTCCGTAAACAGCTCATGAGCTCAAGGTTATTTTTTCGGAAACTTACAGCGATGACATCTCCGTCGGACCATGGGATCTTATCGCCACCGCTAAAGAAAGAACCGATGGAGTCAAAGAAATTTCCGATCTTAGCATCCATTGAAGCGATTTTTTAGCTTTTTGATTTTTTCTCTGGTTATTCTTAAAGGGGAGTGGACTTGCTCCTCAAGGTCAGGTGCTAAGGGAAGATCTTTATCTCGTGACGTGATCAACAAGACCCTCTATTTTCAGATTTATCTACATTTACCCCGTATCTTCTATTTAGTTATTAAAAACCCTATTGGATAAAATAAAAATAAAACTCCAATCCGATTGTAATTTGTTGATTTTTCCAAATGGATGAACATGAATTTTTACTCAATTGAGCAATTCTGATAGTTTTTATGTTCAGTTGACAAATTAAAAAATGTTGAAAATGTTGGGGGGCTGTTACTGATTTTGCAAAAGTTTGAGCTATAAAAAGAAAGAAGCAAAGTTGATGCTCACAACAAATTAAGCATATTGTAAAACAATCACACCTGTGCTTGTCTCATACAACTTTTTACACACACAACACACAAAGAGTGTTTAACTTCACATGATCTCTTACATGGCAGGTGGGTATGCAATATTATTAAAGTTTGATTCAGCTCTCCTCTGCACCGCCCTCTGAACAGCTCTTCTCAAGCTCCACTCATAGCAGAACTCCAAAGTCAGCCTCAGCGCTGTTCCTAGCCCTAGCACCACTATCACTCCTGCAACCCACCCACCAAGTGTTGTGTAAAACTTACTCAATCAGTAGATCATATAACTTAACTAAACAGGTCAAAACAAGCGTACCTATAATTATGTTAACCGGGAGTGCATTCACACCAAGTGTGATGGATATTAACACATCCAGCATTAGACCACCTATCAGAATTGAGAATGCTACCCATAGCGGACTGAAACATCCCTGTGATGACACAAGAATACTTAGAAACTATAGTTTTCATCCAAATGGTTACTCTATATATGTGACCCACTTACTCTCTCACGCTGCTCTTGTCTATAGCTGGGATCAATCCTCCAAACCCAGTAATTTGTCTGTTCAAAAAGCACCATCATGTGTTACATATTCAAGCTATAAATATCCTTTCTTTGTTCGAAGAAAAAATGTACTTACAGTTGGTTGGGTCTCTGGAGGTGGCACGTTGATAGCCACTGTCCTGCAGAAACAGAGAACCAATGAGCATTAATCTCCTCTCATTGAAATCAAGCAAACGTTTGAATGTCTACTTACTGGCAGATCTCGCACTGATTATTGCCTTTGGTGCGAAACCATGCATCTATGCATGACCTATGAGCTTTAGCAAGGCCACCGCGACATTGACACCCTAGTTCGATCAAAGCCTCTTCTTTCTCTTGCTGACAAACCCTACTTACCAAAAAAGAGAGAGTAATGATGACTTATGAGCATGATTAAGTAGTTACTAGTTAAACCATGTTCATATCTAGATTGTGACAGGCAAACATATCACAACATATGAGCAACAGAGCAAGACAAACTCATCAACCATCAAGTTAGTCTCTTAATAAGAAAAGGAAGGGAGCGGACCTACACTGCTCGTGAGAGCTGGCGTTCCTGGACAGGCAAACCTTTTTCGGAGACTCTTCCCTCTCCGCTGGCCCGTAGATCTGAGCCAATTCTACGGTTTCATGTGCCCGACTGGAATCTCCATTGCAGACAACAATGGTGAGGTTCACTTCCTTGGCAGGCTCGTTTATTGACTCGATTAGTTTCTCGGGAATCTTGTCCTGCTGCTTTTCAGGGTCACCAGCGGGGCTGGCGCTACTATGCATCTGATCCTTGCCTACCACAAGTTCCTTCTTCGCTTAAGTAGCCATATGACTACGACTCACGGGTGAGAATTAGCAACACACTTTGGGACCAAGTGCAAAAATAAAAGCGTGAGTTAGTTACACAAATACAATAATGTGCCAATAAAACACTAATCAGATACGGAATCTATCACAAAGTGAAAACATTACTCTAATACATGTGACATAAAGTAAATTCAACTAACTAAACATTTGTTACAAATGGACAAAAGTATTGCCATCTCAGAACATAAGTACAAACATAAATTGATAAAACGTGACTTACCGGAGAAAGAAGAAGATGATCTGACTATGCTGTAAAATGAAATGAAAGTACTTTCAAGAACATATAGATTTTTCTTGTTCCTCGCTTCTCCTGCTATCGCCTCACCAGCTATCTGCACTCTGTCCCACACTTAATTGTGATTTGACATACACAACCAAAGGGAAAATAATAAGAAAATGAGGAACATAATAAGGGCAAATGGAGATAACAATCAACACAACCCAAGGGTCAAACCCGTAGAGATACAGAGATGAATGAAAGCATAAACTTTCTGAAAGACAGGAGGCTAAACATAAGCAAATGAATGAATCCAGAACGATACAGTACCCAAAACTAACAATCAAAGGTTCATAATTTCGTACTTGACGAGTGAAGAAACTAAAGAAAGTAAAAAAGCAAATCTAATTTGACTCCCAGTTTAAGTAGCCAAAGACCAGCAAACAAGAACCCAAAGAAAAAAGTTTGAATCTTTGGATCAGCAAACTCATCCACCAAGTGACATAAAGGAGATTAATTGTTGCTGCAAAAGTATTGTAATTGTACCTTCAACAAAGGGTCTCCTTAGCTCACTTAACTCAGCAGCAACCTTAATCAGAAAAACAAAATCTTAGAACTTAGAACTTGAGATTCTAATTAAGCTCTCTCTGGAAACAGAATTCGATGCGAGGCTTACCAAAGAGATGTAATCAATCTTGATTTGAAAACAATATTTTGGGATTTCAACTTTATTCGATGCGAGACTTACCGATACGTATGAAACGGAGGAGAGTAGAACACACAAATTATGTGAATCGAAACAAGACTTCAATTTTTGTAATTAAGAAAGGTATTCTTTTTCTCTCTCTCTCACTCTCTAATAAAATCTCGCTAATTGAAAGGGGAAGGGGTTTTGTTGAGCCTGCTGTACTGTTCTTCAGGTTGTAGGCAAAGTATATTTTTTTTGCTTTACTGAGTTTAATGGCAAGAAACCACAACCCTTGGATTAGTACACAATATAATCTCAACCGTTGGATTAGATTTCTTTTTTTTTTCTTACCAAAGATGAACAAATGCTAGTTTCAGCATCCTTTAAATAAGGTAGGCATATAGTTGTGCTGTCATTAATTAGAAAGATAACTAACTAAATACTCAAAAGATAACTAACTATAAATACTAAAAGATACTCCCTCCGTTTCACAATAAGTGTCATTCTGACAATTTTCACACAAATTAAGAAACATATTAAATTTTCTATTATACCCCTAATAAATAATTTGAATTTTGGTATCCTTATTTTTCATTAGTTAATATTGAGGTTAAAATAGGTAATCTATGTTAAAAGTTGTATTGGAAATCTAAAACGACATTTATTTTGAAACGAGAAAACAAGTCTAAAACGACACTTATTATGAAACGGAGGGAGTAACTAATTAAGTTTCTTCAAAATTAATTGATTCATGAAATCTGACTGCAAAGGTAAAAAAATATTTTGCATATTAATCTTTTAAATTTTATAATTTCTTTTTTTCAAAATTTGATAAATAATTATTAAAAAAAAACACAATATATAGAAAATACTATCATAGGTTTTGAGTTTTTGAAAATATATAGAAATTTGGGTTTTGAGATTTATTCATAGGTTTTTATTTTTTTTAAATCAAATAAAATTAACTTAAAATTAGATAAATAATTATATGGTAAAATATAGACGTAGTATTTTCTATATGGTAGATAATATCATTAATGATTAACCTTTAGTAGATTTAGATAATGTCAAACATGTTTATACATTCGTGAATTTAGATAATATCGAACATGTTTATCTATTCATAGATTTGGAAAAATTTATCCATTAAAATATTTAGATGATATTTATCAATTAAAATATTTATTAATATTTATTTTATATATAGAAAAGTTTTCTTTTTAACGCTGTTACAAATTATGAGAACTATTACAACGACAATTTTACAGATAATACTACCTCCGTTCTACGAGAATCCATCAACGTTCATGATCAACAGCTCCATCTACTCTTGAAAACTTCCTTATAAGCTTGCCTCCATTAATCTTGTAAAACTGCGCTTTCGGGGATTCGAACCCAGTACCTACCGGTGTAAAGCTTGAACCACTTAACCACTAGACCACGGTTACTTCACATATATATAAAAGTTTGTAAACAGAAAAATATGAAATCGAAGAGAACTTTAACACTCTATTATCTCTCTAATTTTTCTGTTATTATTCCAAACACGATCGACTCTCAGTCATATGTTTGGATTGGAGGCTATCTCTTCACGATCACATGGTAGACTATGTCTTCTTGGATCATAATTATGAAACGATAGGGTAAACCTTCTATTTAATCAAAATTTTATGTAGTGGGAGGATAAATCTTCTCCTTGATTAAAATTTTATGGAATGGTAGGGTACGTCTCCCCCTTGATCAAAATTTTATGGAGTGGAAAGTTATGACATCTTCTTAAATTTATCGTAGGTGATGCATCTTCGATTATTTTAATTTTTTTTTTTAATTTATGCTTTTATATTTATGTTATTTTAAAATTTATGTTATTAATTAGGTCTTTAAATTATGTATTTATGGAGTGTAAGGTTAAGTCCTTCTTTATTTATACAATTATAAAGTTGAGGGTTAAGTCTCCTCTAAATTACATGGATATTTGTCGTCCTAAGATAATTTTTTAAATTATATTTTTCATTACAGTTTTATTATAATCAATTAGTAGTTATATTATTCATTTAGTTATCAAGTCAAGTTTATTATTGTTGGTCGAAAAGACATCGGATAACACGGATGAGATAATATTTTTAGGTCACCATTTACATGATGTTTTAAGAGTTAATGAACTATCATGCTCATTCATTGACTCTATTCTTGAAAGTGAATATTGTAAAAACCAATAATTGTAATAATTTTCAATGACGAGAATGTAGACACAGTATAACCCGTGGTCACGCTTGTGAATGAGGTAGTTGACATGGACATAAGAAATATTTGAGTTCATAAGTTAATGATATTCATTTTGATGTCGCAAGTTTTTTTGTTGATCCAGAAATATCATCAAAATATGTATATCGATATGACATGATATTATGAATTTGGATTCAAGATGGATATATATGTAAGTAATGATAGACTTTTTCTAAGGTTCTAACTCAATTTCTCATGTTTATTCCAATTATTGTAGTATTTAACGTATTAATCCAGAAAGGTAAAAAAAATAACACACTAGAAATTCAAAATACAATTCAATTTAAGCAAAATAGATAAAAGGAAAGATTATCTAAAACCTACACAACTAGAAAGCAAGAAATCAAATAAACAAACCAAACAAAAAAGTCAACTAAAAAAAACTGATAAAAATGCAAAACAATTAAGAAAAAAAAACACTAAGTGAGATAAAAGATTGATCCTAGAATGAAACTATGAAGAATAAATTAGCTAAAACAATCAATAAATTTCAATCAATGGCTAAACAAACATAATGATCATAATTAAAATAATCACATGAGATATATAACTAATTAAGTTTCTTCAAAATGAATTGATTTATGAAATCTGACTGCAAAAGGTTTAAAAAATTATGCATATTAATCTATTAAATCTTTTTTTTTCTTCGAAAACTGATAAATGATTATAAAAATAAACGCCATATATAGAAAGTAATATCATTTTATTCTATTTTCTTGTGATAAACCAATTAAGCAAAATATAGAAAGTTTGGGTTTTGAGTTTTCTTCATTGGATTTTATTTTCTTAAACAAATAGTTTTTTCTCATAAATAGATAAATAACTAGTATATGGTAAAGTATAGACGGAATATTTTATATGAGTCGCTTCTCTCTCTTGGAGAGAATTCTCTCTCCCTTGTTCACCGACTCCATCTTCCACAAGGCGAGAGATCGTTTTCGCGGCTCTTCTTTGTTGTTAATCGTAAGGTTTTTTTTTCTGATTTCTCCTATGATGTTTCTTTTGATCCTTGTTGCGTGAAATCTTTTTCCCCTCCGGGTTTGATTTTGTTGTTGCGCCGATGATCTTGTTCGGATTCTTCCGCTCCTCCTCGGCTTCGTTTTGGTTTGGAGTGATCCTCGCTTGGATCTCTCTTCCAATAAGTCTCCGGCGTCGATTTTACGTGCTGGCTGATCCTTTCCGATTTATCGGAACTCACCGGTTGTCCGGTTCTTCTCGTCTTCGGACGGCGACGATCTTGCTTCCTCTCTCATCTTTCGCTTTCGCTGTGGTTCCTCTGTTTTCGTTCTGCTTCGCCTCCGCATGTCCTCTCCGCCGGGATTAATATCGCCTACGTGCCACTGCTTTTGAGGAAAGCCTATGGTGGATCCTGACGGGTTTCTTAAGCTCATCGGCGTCGGTGTCTCCTTGGGTTTAGGCTATTGTTGGCGGCGTTGTTGTTACGGTTGTTCTTTGTATGCAAGTGTTTACTACGGCGGCTTTTGGAAGCTTGGATCGGCAAATGGACCCTCGTCTACAGAAATTTGGACCGGTACGGCTCGGCGGCGCTTTCCTTTTCGCTTTCCGGCTGATTTTCCGGTGGTACCTTCTTCCCTGACGCGTGTTCTGCATGCTCGTCCCTGTGCTGCCGCATGGCATCCTTATCCGCTTGCTCCGGGCTTGGATGGGCTTAGTTTGAATTCGTTGATTTTCTGTATGAGGCTTCGGCCCATTTGTAAACATTTTCCGCCTTGGCCCGTAATCGATTTCGTTGACAAAAAAAAAAATATTCTATTTTTGTTTTATATATATAAGCCTTGTGATAACTTATTTAACTATTTAAGACTATATTATTATATATTTTTTTATACAGTATAATTGTATATGAATATGTGTTGGTGGATTGGTTAACTATGTTCAATGTTCAATGTTTTGATGCATGCTTACAGATTTGATGCATGTTAACAAATAAAAAATAAAAGTTTATATCTAATGAATAAATGTAACATCGGTGATTAAAATGATGCATAAAGAGTTTAATTGTTCTGTAAAGTATGTGATTACATCTCTTTTTTCTTACCATAGAAAAACAAAAGCTAACTTCAACATCCACTAAACACAAGTATGTTTTGTAGTTGTACTGTTATTAGAAAGATAACTAACTATATACTCAAAATAATCGGACAGATTTGCTGAAAGTTTGCCAATTTTTAAAGCTCCGGGCATCTAGATCACAAGCCTCTTGTTTCTTTCCTCTGCTGATTCTTCTGGTACAGAATCTAATTGGTTTCATGAGATTTTTCAGGATCTTATCCACACCTAATCCTCTTCTGACTCGATGGGACGCCTGATTCTCCTCCACGTGTATTGGGGAATCATCGACCACCGCACTGTACATGGAAGAGAAACCGGACTCGGATAGGCTCCGACCAAGCAAAGCATTGTTGAGGTGAGCCTCGAAAGATTTTCGCTCCAACTGATCCATTAACGAGCTTTGACCGTCCCCGAAGCTTCGAATAAGTGGTGGAGTCTCCATGTCTATTTTTGTGTATAGATGATAACGTAACTGTTCTTTTTAAGGACAGACAGAAGTGGAAAATGTTGTCAAGTCTCAAGTACAAGCAAAGGATCTTCTTTGTTTTTTGTTATTACTTCAATTTCTTTTCTTGTGTTTAAAGCAAAGGATCTTGTAGGAAGAAGAGTAAAACCTACAAGCCGAAAACAAGTTCACAAAATGATCAAGGAATGTCTAGTAGGCTTCTGCCAACCTGAATCCGATTTGGATTAGTCACCAGAGCTTTTACATGAGTTCATAAAATGAATGTCTAGTAGGCTTCTGCCAACCTGGGTTCGATTCGGGTTAGTCACCGGAGTGTGTTGGCCACCGGAGCTTTTACATGGGCTCTCCGGCCTAAGATTAGTTGGCTAAACCGACTAATCATTATTTTTAAAAAGGTCACAAAATGATTTTTTTTATTGGTTTAACTTCACCACACGCATCGGTAGGCAACATGTGACTCAGTGAGTTCGCCTCTGTAATTCACTTTCACAACTTGCCCTTTCTCTAGTCCATAGTATCGCACAACCGCATCTTTCTTTGATATCCGAGGAAGCTATCAAATTAAGTTTCGAAAGAACAGTTACTGAGAAGATTGAGTTAATAATCAGCCAAGTTTTAAGTTCCAAGAAATGGATAATGTACCTGTTTTTCCTGGACACTGAACTTCTTGAGAAGTGTTTTCTTCTCTTCATCATTCAGAACCCGATGTTGCGGTTTCAGTACATGCTTGGTTAGGTTGACTAGCAAGTCGGTTATCTTAAGGAGACAGAAAGAAGGAAACTAGGTGTTACAGCTTTGAAGTTGTTCCATATTGTTCAGGAAGAAATATCTGTATATACCTGGAATATCTCGACCTTGAAAGTAAACAGTTCGATGGCTTTCAAGGCTTGATTGGTTACATGGTTTTGCAGAACCAATATCAGACCAGTTATTGTTTCTTGGTTAAGTATCTCTGCCGCAACACTGCGGATTGTGTTGACTTTAACCATAGCAGTACCAAAAAAGACAACCTTGACCTGAAAAACCAAAATCAACCAGACCCTTAACACCAATAAAACACTCTTAGAGAAACACAATGAGACTTGAGCTGATGTAAGAAGCATCACGAGTTGAGAATAGTATACATTCATAAGTAACTGAGAATTTGTAAACAATATATATGCATTCTGATGTTACTAAAGAAACCAATGACATAAGCATCCACCTGCCAACTTTTTCATAAAAGAATGGCCGTTCGTTCCTACGGGTTATGAAATCATGTGACAAGCATGCCTATAAGCACTCCACATCAGTGATATCATGAATGAACCACCCAACAAAATGGGTAAGACTTTCAACAACAACAAAAATCAACTTAACCGTTCTTTTGCAGTTTGATTTCATTCTAGCAATCAAAGATGTGAACTTGTAGATATCATAACTCACGCATTTGACTCTGCTCTAAAGAGCAGAGAGATCACTCAAGCATTCCGACACAATCTACTGTCTAGAGATCTAAGAATCACTTTGTAAGTTTTTCACCAAAAAAATTCCACATTACAAAGTTTCAGGGGACAAACAGACTTGAAAAGGGCTATATAGCAGTAGTTCTATCAACAGGAATGATTGATATACCTTTTTAGAAGAATCGGAGCGATGATGAGCGGAGATACGGAGACGGTCTACCTCGGGACGTTCGCCGTAAACAGTTCGAAAATCTTGGAGGGAGAGATTGATATCTTCGAGGGAGACTTCATAGCCTCTGTCTCTGAGCATCTCCAAGGCATTCCGCCGCGCAAGATAGTATCTATGAGACTCTTCGCTCGATGGATCCACGTACTTGCTCAGACACAGGCCCGGACCCGACACGGAACTCTCTTTCCCTTTCCCATCCATTGTATCTCCCTGTCTGAGCAAACTAGAGAGTACAGTGATGGATTTATAGGCGGATGAAAACGATGACGTTTCTGTTGAGAAGAGATTGAAAACCATGACGGCTGTTTCTGATTGGACTTTTTTTTTTTTTTTTTTGTCAACAATGAATCGATTCATGGGCCAAGGCCGTATACAAACAATTGGGCATAAGCCCTACAACAAAGTGACGACAAAAGTCCACTAAAAACTCAAGCCGAGGATAAGACCGCGACGTGGCGGACTCAGCTGAAATCGAGCATGCAGGAACACGTGTCGCGAAATGAAGTACCACCGAAAAATCAGCAGGCGAACGTGGAGGCGTACGAAGCCGAACCAGACCATACAAATTCTTTGTAGGAGCGATGGACCAATCGCCGAGCTACGCTTCCCGAAGTACCAGAAGAACCACATGCATCAAAAGAAACCGGTGACAACAACCTCTCCGAAGCAACCACACCCGAAGAGACGCCGGTGCCGAACATGTTAAAAACATGCATGAGTCCGCCATACGCTTGGCCTCAAAAGCACAGGAATGCTGACGATATTAGTCTTGGAGAAGTGGAGGATCGAGACGGAGCTGAGACAGACCAAGGATTCCACGGCTAGAAAACAGAGAGAAGCGAGATCGAGAAACAAGAAAAGAAATCCCGGAACAACCGGGAAATTCCGATAAGTCGGAGAATTCAGCCAGCCATAAAAATCGACCACCGTATTTATTGGGCAGAAATCCGAAAGAAACAAGTTCACCCAAACATGGTGAACCACAAAACAAAAACGAATCCGATCCGAAAGAGAGATAGAACACAAAAAGAGGATCGGATTCGAGAAATTGGGGAAAAAAGATCTCATGATCTAAAAGATAGAAGTCAGAGAAAATCGAGAAATCAAAAGAAAAAACCCTTGTCCAAGAGCAAACCGCCGGTAAAAGATCCATCATGAAAACGCCGGCGAGCTCTCGAAAAGAATTCTTCTCTCTAAAACCTAAGAGAGAGAAACCTTTTTCTAGTTGGACACATCAAACCAAACTACACTTTGGCTTTTGTTTTGTCAAAACAGGATTTCTTTAATTTTTAACTTATTTATGTACTACCAAATTACCAATTCTGCCATGATACCAATTTTTTTTTTGTTTTTATCTGAAGTTATATTTTAATTAAACGAGCTAAAATATATAAGAATGAAATACATAAGCAAGCAAACATAATAAAGTTTCCGAAAACAAAACAAATAAAAAGAAAACTTAACCGGAAAAAAAATATAAAAAATTTTGGAAACTAGATTTGAAAGAAAATAAAAAAATTTCTGAAATAAACTCTATGAAAGAGAGCTAAACCTACAGTTAAATATGACAAATCCGAATAAATATAAAATCTAGCAATAACAATTCAAACTTTTAGTTTTTAACACCTGAATTTTTTTTTAAACGAGATTCACCGTTGTTGCCTACCACCTACGGCACCATAAGATCAGCTTATTAAACAGCCATTGAGAAACACAACTAAGATCCAAAAAACCAAGACTTGCGAATAACCAATCATCATCTAACATATTATGTACTTACATTAAAATAGTAATAATCATTTAGCTTCAAATGTTAGAAAATGTCCAAGGCCAAGAACAAAATATGGAACAAAAAACACACCACCCCTCAAGAGAGTAACAACCATTAGCCTTGAGCCATTTCTTATTCCAATATACAATGCTTAACCCAATACCATCTTAGTAAGAATCATCACAGTTCACTTAAGCCCCTTTCACCCACACAGCCTTCTGATCCAACATACCACTTAGAGACAACACTGACGACAACGCACCAATCCATTCTCATTACATTTCGGACATCTCTTAAACCGTTCATCTTCCTCCTCAAACACTTTGGTACTACCATCACAATTACTACAAGGCACAAACCTTGCATCACCACAGTTCCTACATGTCCCCAAGCATTCACAAGCAGGGAAATCCTTCAACATCTCAGCTAATTCACCACTATCATTTAGCTTCATAATCTCCTCGACTCCACCAATGTGTCTTCCTCTGATAAACACCTGAGGCAAACAAACCGGTTTCTCTACAGCGGCCAGCACGCTTTGAAGCTCTTTTCTGTATTTGGAATCCATTGAGATGTCACGCTCGTCTACCGTCACTTGAAGCCCTCTTAGTATCGTTCTAACGCAACAGCAATCCTCGTAGGTTTTTCGAATTCCTCTGAGAGTTGTGAAGTAGAACACAATCTTGTCTTCTGCTCCTTGTAATCTCGGTTTGGTTTGTGAACTCAATGGACTAGAGCAAACAGATGCTGGCTCGCTTCTGATTGGGTTTCTAGTGTTGACATTGATACTATGATTGCTTAGTTGCTTAGAAGACAAAGCTTTCTTGTAAGATGAGACAATGCTAGGATCTAAACCAGACAAGAAAGATTCTTCAGACAAATGCTTCCACAGAGGTTGCTTAGGTTTATAAGACAACGGGACCCAATCTTCTTTGTCTTGTTCGGTTCTAACGAATTCGTAAGATTCGTCCAGTTTCGAAGCCGACCCAGTTAGACCCATACTCTGATCCGAGTCGGGTTTAGGACAAACATCCGAATCTAGATACTTACCAGTTTTGGGGATTTCGAATTCGAATTCGTCGTCCAAGCCGTCCATAAGCTCCCATGTGTTAATGACTGAGTCAGGAGAGAACGAGTCGAGTGAGCCCGGATCTGGGTTGTTCTTTCCGGTGATTGAGATACGAGGAAGCGTCTGTTGGTCGGAGTTGGATCCGTCGAGATGGATGAGGCGGAGAGAGCCGTATGAGGTAGACGTGAGTGAAACGAGGTGATGAGTGTCGCCTTTTCTAGCCGGAGGATGGTGAACCAACGGCGTCGGAAAAGAGAAAGCTTTGTGAACCGCCGGAGAAGGGTAATCGGAGGTGAGTTTCGTCGTCGGTGAGGAAAGTGTAGCAGAGGAAGAAGTTGAAGAAGCTGAAGATGCAGTTTTTGAAGCAGACGAACCCATTTTGAACTGAACTTTGAAAGTTTGGTTTTTTAGTTTCTTTTCTGTTTCTGGGTTCTTCTGAGATTTTTTTGTTCTCTGGGATTGACAGAGAACGTAAGAAGAAAGCTAGAGAGATCAGTGAGAGGTGGAGAAGAGCTGTCTAGGGCAGTTGAAGGTGGAAGATGGTGTAATTTAATGGTTGAAGAACGATGGTGATGTTGATTGTGTAACGAATGCAGAAGAATCAAGAATCAAATATAGTAAGAACTTTTTTTTATAATTCGGGCAAACATTTAAATCTAATTAAATTAGAGACGACAACAAGAAAAAAAAATTAAATGAAAATGTCATTATCTGCATAACTGCAATCTTTATCATTTTTATTAGTACTATATCAAGTTAGGAGGGAAAAAGAAAAGTTTATTAAATTCGTCAAATAATATATTGACATGTCATTTTCAAAAGATTTTACAATGTAACTTTTTTTATATTTAGTCGACACAATATAACTTTAATTCAAAGTATGTGTAGTGTAATATTTGAATTATAATTAATATTTATTCTAGCAATTCAGTACTTTCTAAATTACTTTTATATGTTGACAAAAATTTACTTTTATATTAAATCATATGAAAATATAAGAAAAGTTTTTTCTTTTGATAAAATATGAAACAAAATGATTTTTTTTATTAAACGGTATTAAATTTTTTACATGTATGGCTCAAATAATACTACTCCCTCCGTTTCACAAAGAGTGTCGTTCTAGCATTTTTTACACATATTAAAAAAAATAATTAATTTTTTTGCTTTATCCTTAATTAATTACAGTATATAATGTGTTCACACTCATTAATAAGCTAAAAGACAACGATAAAATTGAGAATGTATTTAAAAATTTACATTGAAAATGTAAAACGATATTTATTTTGAAACAAAAATTTAGCTTTAAAACGACCCTTAATATGAAACAGATGGAGTATTAAATTTGGAGATACACGACTTGGACAGAGTATTCACGTGAATAATAGTATAATCAATGACTCTGGGAAAGTTTCTATATCTGATCTGTTATCGAAACCATGCGTTGAAACTACATTTAATTTGTAAAACTAGATTTTGACCCGCACTTCTAAGTGCGGGTATAATTTTCTTTACAAATTTTACTTTTTATTCATTTTGTTAATAATAGTTTAGATTTTTAATTATGTAATCTAATTTTGATTATAATTGTTTAACCAACATTATAAACAGTGAGTTATCAATTTAGTTTTTTAAAATGAATTATGTGTTATTTGGAGGAGATATATCGTAAGGATTAAGAGATTAAAATAACGATTTCGCATTATATATTTTAATCTGTGTTGTATCGTAAGATCATAGTTTGGAAAAATATATATGTGAAAACAACTATTGTAAAAGTTATGTGGTATATGTTTAATTGTTATTTTATTTATCTAAAATATTATTTTATAAAATACATGTTGTAGTCGTATATATAATTTGCAAATTTGATGGAACTATCCGTTAAAAACTTCATTCAAACATAAAGCATAATTTGACGCTTCAAATATTTGAATAATATAAGTATGAAATCATTTTAATATTTTATTAATTTTAAAATATATCAACTGGAATTATTTACTATATGCGATTTTTTTTTAGAAAATTTATAATCGAGATTGGCTAATTAATTTTTCAACCCGTTTAATTAATTAAATATTTTTCAGTTTGATGGAAAAACCTGCTAAAAAGTACAATCGTAAAAACATCAATCGTAATATGTGTATATATATATATTTGAAACAAAATAAAGAGATATTAAAATATATTATAAATATATTTTGAATTAAATCATAAAATTTTGAATTAAATCATAAATTAGAGAATCTTAATTTATATATAATAGTTGATGTATAAATTATTAATTATATTTATCAATTAATTTGTTTTGATTTTAATTAATTAGAAAAGTGGAACCCATTAGATTTTGGTTGTTTGGCTACATGTTTAATAATTGTCTTGTTTGGAAACATGGATTGTAGAGATAATAAATCAAATATAAATTGTTTTACAGTTTTACCCTTAATGAAGGTTACAAATCCTAATAATATCAAGGGCAAATTTCGGGAACAACATTTATGTACCATGGCAAACCTTCCTGTTTTAATAGTATTGATTTTAATCTTCTAGTTCATTGAGATGGTGTTATAGTGACTGGTACATACCTAGCTGTAGATTCAAATTCCCACGATAAAGTATGGTGCTTTGCTGTTACCTTTTTCTTCTTTTTTTGTTTGGGGTCAAATGCTTTGCTGTTAGATTAATAAAATATATGGAATGTTCTTCAGAACGGTTTAGTTGAATCAAACAAAACCGTGTAGGGAAAATGACAAAATTAGACTCTAAAAACAGACAATTTTTTTGTTTTTTAGGAAGATATGTGTATATATATGTGACGGTTATATCTACACTACATTGAATGTCTTATGAAAATTCATGTATGAGTATGACAGTTCAATTTGCACAACACGAAGATCTCTTGTAAGTGTAATATATAGTTTTGAATTCCAACTTAAGACCTCTTGGTGTAAAAACATAAATAAACAGCAGCTTTGGCAGACAAATGTGTTACCATTCAGTAACAAAGAGGCTACAAGATTTGTGAAATTATAGAACTCAATTGTTTTCAACAACATTTATGAGGTCGTTTATGGACTAGAATTCTACATACTATACATACTTTATACCGCAGCTCTCTGCTATGCTCTGCTCGGCTCTTGGCTGAGAAGATCTGATAACAATTCAAGATGACGTGAGGCCGTGTTCTCTGCAGACTGATTGCAGTTATATGTCCTTCCTGAAAACAGAAAGGCCTGAGTGCAGAACGTAATTATACTGCCTACAATGACTAGTTAGCTAATGAGAAAACAAGAAATCACGAACAGCAACAGGTGATCTTGGGATAATAATAATAATAATACATAACCTCAAGGGTTATCACTTATGTCGGCATTGTAGGTGTCAGAAACTCATCCTATAACTGTTTAAGCTAAGCTTATGGGATCATATCACCAAAACCTTATGTAATATATTTTGAGTCACAACTCGCAAGTAAAGAACAAGAGCAAATATCTGAATGATCATGATCCTGGACATACTTCTACATCAACACAAGAACACAAAAACGCAACAAGGATTAGAGTTGTTGATCACAAGAACCAAATTGGCGTTGAGAAAATCTCGCTTATGTTCATGGTATTGATAAGTATCATCATCAACATCCAGGGAATCCAAAAGACTTAGTTTCACATAGGACCCAAACCATTAGTGACTGAGAGTCTGAGACATATATCACATCCGCGTTCAATTTGTTCGAGAAAACTTGATCTGTCTTAGTAATCTATTAACACAAACTATTATCAAGTTTCATGGGAATCTGAACAGACAGATCGAAAACAACGGATCAAAGGAGAGAGCTAAGGAACCTCGAATCGATTCACCCGACATGGAAAGGACCAATATCTCCGTTTCTGAGAGAACCAGCGATCTC
The DNA here is from genome assembly GCA_030180135.1 of Orychophragmus violaceus. NCBI lineage: Eukaryota > Viridiplantae > Streptophyta > Magnoliopsida > Brassicales > Brassicaceae > Orychophragmus > Orychophragmus violaceus. The sequence continues at coordinate 101,214,961 of CM058231.1, read as the reverse complement.
ATCGGCGATAGACAAACAAGTGAAGACCCAACCGCTCAGAGAAAACCAAACCATTCTCATCAGATAACTCGCCATGCCCAGCGGCATCGCCATCTCACAATTTCTCTGCTTCTCTCTCTTGTTAGGATCAAATGAGGATCATTAGCATAAATGCCACAAACTCTGAAAAAATAATCTGAGCTGCCACTCAATAATCCATTTGCCACTCATAATGTGGATTTCCGATAATGCCCTTAATGAGATGATGTGGCTTTTTTTTTTTTTTAAGTCGAGCTAGGATAGACGACGTCGTTTTGGAGCCTCTCTCTGCTCCTCTCTTTGGGATTCACGACGTCCACTGCTTCGTTTGTCGGTCCACTGCTTCGATTCTGAGCTCAGCTGCTTTGCTTCCACGAACGATCCCGAGCCCGATTCCAGCTCCTCTTCACCTTTCTCCACCTCCCATCTTCTCGCCGGCCATCGTATGTCTTCATTCCTCCAATGAATCTACTCCCTTTGGTATTTTAGGGTTTTGTATGAAATTTGTGATTGCAAGGTAATGTAGTGCTGCATTGTTAGTTTTATGTTGAATCTACCCTCATATTAGGTCTTTTGTTGCTTTAATCTAATAATCAACTCTATTCGTGCTTGATTTAAGCGGAATTGACGAGAGAATTCATGTTCTAAATCTGAGAAAGTACTCCAACTGGTACATCTGATAGCAATAATAGTTGGACTAGTTGGACCAAAAATACCAGTTGGACCGTAACTACCTTTTTTACCATATAATTGTACTAGTTGTACCTTAATGGCACATTTTAATAGTGTTTTATTTTGTTCTAGGCGATGAAGAAAACCAACACAAACGTTCATTTTGACTTTGGAGGGTGCTATTCAGAAGAGCATGAGTGGATATCAAGTAATCCTGTATACGCCATATCTATGAAGACTTCATCTTTGGAGCAGATAACTTACTCGGTGTTAGTAGATAAGATACGGAAGAAGGTTATGATAGATGGATCCATGGGGAATTTGAAATTGAGTTATAGCCTATCTAAAGCTCGGAGAGAGTCATATATTTTAGATGACGAAGATGTTTATGTTTATCTAACAACTCTGGACAATGAGGGACTTAGACCTGTTTTGCATGTGGAGATATCTGATGTTGTGGGAAACATATTGAGATTCGATCAACTTTCAAGAGTGGAGCACCGAAGCTCAGTTGGTGTGAATTATGAGGAGCCGGTTTCAAATGGCAGAGTTGATGTTGTTGGTAATCCACATGATGCTGGCATTCTTACCGTATACAGAGCGGATGGAGCTGAACTACAAACCCAACCTATTATTGAAGAGTTGCCGGATAATGATGTTGAAAATGTTGGTAATGAGGATAATGTTGTCGAAATTGTTGGTAATGAGGAATGTGAGAATGCATCACGTGACCAAATGGTGGATGTGGGCAGCACATTGGGTAACCATATAGATTCTGCTATGGACGCTATTGTGGACGCTGGTATGGATCCTAGAGATGAATTTGTTGAGCTGCCATCATCTGTACAACCACCGAGTCAGTTTGTGGAACAATGGGAAGATGGTACGGGTATTGAATTATATCAAGAATTTTGTTCTAGGGAGGCATTGCAAGATTTAGTTAACAGAGCTGCAAATAAGAATTGCTTCGTGACCGAAACTGTTAAGTCGGATACAGTCCGTCTGATGCTACGTTGCCGACAAGTTTCTGAAGGCTGTAATTGGTATTTACGAGCTGCGAGAACGAAACAATCAGTATTTTGGACTGTAAGAGTATATAGAAAAATGTATTCCTGCTCTCGGATTGCTGCGACTACAAGCAATACTAAAGTGAGAGGCTCACAACGATTAGTTGCGAGTTTATTGCATAATGACTATCCCGGTCTAGTGGAGACACCGACCCCAAAAAGCATCATGAGTCTTGTAGAAGGAAGGCTTGGTTTGCCGGTTTCCTATTCCACCGCATTGAGAGGTAAAAAACAACATGTTTGTGATGTCCGTGGGAGTCCTGAAAAAAGCTACCAGATTTTATTTTCTTATTTATATGAGTTAGAGAAGGCAAATCCCGGGACAGTGACGAATGTGGAATTGGATAGTTTGAAAAGGTTCAAGTACCTATTCATTGCTTTAGGTGCTAGCATTGAAGGGTTTAGAGCAATGAGGAAAGTGATAATTGTGGATGCAACCTTTCTTAAGACTGTATATGGTGGTGTGTTGGTTTTTGCAACAGCTCAGGATCCTAATCATCACCATTACCCAATTGCGTTTGGTGTAATTGATGGTGAGAAAGATGTTAGTTGGGACTGGTTTTTTAGAAAGCTGAAAACGGTTGTACCAGATGTACCTGAATTGGTTTTTATGAGTGATAGGCATTCAAGCATCATCAAAGCAATCGAGAATGTGTATCCGAATGCAAAGCGTGGCCATTGTATATGGCATATATCTCAAAACGTGAGAGGAAAGGTGAAGTATGACAAGGACACGGCTGCTGAGAAATTCAGGGACTGCGCACATGCATATACTCAAAGTGAGTTCGACCTACTTTATACTGATTTTAAGACTATGTTTCCCAAAGCAGATGAGTATCTAGAGAAGAGCATAGAACGAGAAAAGTGGGCTAGGTGCTACTTTGAAGGTGATAAATACAATTTAGACACCAGTAACTCCGCAGAATCATTGAATAGTGTGTTTAAAAAGGCAAGGAAGTACCCCCTACTACCTTTGATTGATGCAATTGTTGAGAAGCTTTCTGAATGGTTTAACAGACATAGAGCTGAAGCTGCTGCTGCGCCGGACTTCAAGAAAGTGGTGCCTATTGTGGAGAACATACTCCACGCCAGATGTGCAACTGCACGAAGACTAAATGTGACTGAGCTGAACAGCTTCTTGCTTGAGTATGACGTTACGGGTCTAGATGGTAAGTCTTATTTGGTGGACTTGAAGATGAAAAGGTGTTCTTGCAAAACATTTGATATAGACAAGTACCCATGTGTCCATGCAATTGCCGCAACCAGAAAGCTCATGAGGACTGAAGGCAGAACAACTAATCTTTCAATCTATGATCTCTGCTCCAAGTATTATCTGATAGAGACGTGGGCATTGGCATATTATCGAACGATTTACACAGTGCCTCATGAGTCCCATTGGAGAATTCCTGCTGATATTAAAGAACAGTATGCTTTACCTCCAGAGTACACTCCCTCACCAGGAAGAAATCAAGAATTGCGGTTTCCATCTACGGGAGAACGGCGCCGAAAGAGGCGGAACAAGTCTGTACCTGGCATAAACTTAGAGAGGTGGTTGCAGCCAGAAAGTGACAACGAGGAAGCTTAAGTTGTATTTGTCGTTCTTAAATTTTTGTAAAAACCATTTGAGTTCAATTTCGTTGTGAAACATTCGTTTGTCGCTTTAGTACAACCGGTTCAACTATGAACAACTATGTTCAGCTGTGTTTTTGCCAACTTAACAAAACTATAGAGGTTAATCTTTTCAAACACATTAAAAATCTCTAAAAACAATATAAAATTTTAAAAACACCAATATGCTAATAACAATTAAAAATGAAAATATGTAATGATTTGAAAGGTGTAATTGTGGTTTCAGATAAAACACCCCTTGTAATACTAGAAAGACTTTGTTTGTAGTTATTCACTAAATATGAAAAAGAGATAAAAAACGTGAACTAATGCAAACTGTTATAAGAAAACATCACAATTGATATGTAATTGTGAAATAACATGGGTCCAACTCATTAAAATATCTACTTTCAAAGTCCAACTATAAATTTTAAAAAACCACAAAAGTACAACTAATAAGAAAATGGTACAACTGTACAACTTAAGAACAACTATGAACATTTTTAACTTAAAAGAAGCGGGAATTTTAAAAAACTAGAGGGAATTTTTAAAATTTTAAATTTCAATTTTTTTTTTTACGGTTGCTAAGTCCCAAATATTTCATTTCATCCATTCATTCATTCGCTCAGAGAGAGAGAGAGAGAGAGAGAGAGAGAGAGAGAGAGAGAGAGAGAGAGTTCGAGCGATAGAGAAAGAGAGAGAGAGAGATTCCGGCCTGAACAACGACGGAGAACAACCGGCCACCAAGGTAAGGGTTCCATGAGTTAGAGATAGGGTTTGACCTAGGATTCCAATTTCGCGATTTTGACCCATGAGCTAGAGATAGGGTTTATGTAATTCGAAATTTTGACCCAAAATTAGACCTAGGGTTTATGTAATCTGCGATTTTAATACCGTTTGTTTCTTTGGTTTTAGTGACGATGCCGATCAGTTACAGTGAACCTTCTTCATCTGAACCTGAGATTGAAATGATTTTCTATAGAGAAGATGGGGCATTCGGTATCCCGAAGGAATGTTGGTGTGGAAAACTTATGAAGCTTGAAACTTGCGACATAGGGGAGAACCGAGGAAGAAAATACTACATATGCCCAATGATCGAGGTAGAATTTAACATGTTGATACTATATTGTTTAGCTTTATTTGGCCTATGTAATTTAACATGTTGATTGTGTGTTTATAGGATGGTGGTCACCACTTAGAAAAGTGGTGGGATCATGCAGCAGAGGAAGAATTTCGTCTGATTGGTATACGTCTTGAAGAGCAGGACAAACTCATCAGAAGTGTTGACAGATATGGAGGTAATGCTGGTCCGGCTTTGGAATCAATTCGTGAGTCAATGCGCATAATGCGTGAGGAAATAGATGACCTTAAGAAACGTTTAGCCAAAAAGGAAGACGAGATTGGAAAGCTGAAGGCAGTGATGCGAATGTGGCTAAGATGAACTTCTCTACTTGTTGTTGCTTTCTATGTAAGATAAGATGCTGAACTCTGTTGTTGTTGTTTCTCCCTCTTTGTACTTGTTGTATTTTGTTGTTGTTTTCTATGTAAGACATTAAGTACTTTCAAATATTTTCTAAAAATTTAAATGTCCTAGAAACATAAGACATAAGACATAAGTATAAGTTGGACACAAAAGTACCAGTTGATTGTTTGTTTATAGGATGGTGGTGAACACTTAGAAAAGTGGTGGGTAAGTTGTACCAGTTGTACCAATTGTACCAGTTGAACCGAAACAACCAAAGGTAAGTTGTACCAGTTGTACCGACGCTGCCAAAATAAGTATAAGTTGGACCCAAAAGTACCAGTTGAACCTGATTGAACTTATCATTAAAAAACATCTAAAATACTTAAAATGCAAAACATCAAAATCATCCAAAAGTACACAACAAGCCAATCATCCAAATCATACAAAAGTACTCAAAGTGCCAATCATCCAAAAGAACTTCAAGTGCCAAATATTAAACATAAGAACAAAGTTTCACAAAAGTACTTAAGAACACTACTCTTTCGCTTCAGTCTTCTTCAGTCGCTTTGATTGTCGCTGTTGAACTCGATACGGGGTCCTGGTCAAACGAGATGGTTGTCTTTGCCACTTCTTCCCGGTTTGAATCACCAATCCACTATCCTTTTCTTCCACAGTCTTCTTTGATTTCTCCTTCTTCTTTTTCTTATGTTCTTTCTCCTTTTCATTCTTCTCCTGATCTTGGGCATTTTGTTTCTCTTTCTCAGTCTCAGCTCCTTTCTCGCTTGCCTCACCTTCTTTCTCAGTCCCATCTCCATCTTTCTCTCTTACCTCACCTACTTCCTCAGTCCCAGCCACCACTTTCTCTGTTGCCTCACCTACTTCCTCAGTCCCAGCCACCACTTTCTCTGTTGCCTCACCTACTTCCTCAGTCCCAGCTCCATCTTTCTCTCTTGCATCTTCTCTCTCATACGCAAAAAATGGAGTGCTAAATGGTGGGCTCTTAGGATCCAGAACAAACTTCTGAAGATCTTTCACACTCACATCCAACTCACCAAGCTTCGCGTTTGCTAGATCCACTTTCGCATCAATATCAACAAGCTGCACCGAGAGTTTTTGAAACTCTTTAGTCATCATTTCCTGAATAACTGAGAGAATAGATGCTTCAGGAACATTCATCAGCTTTGGGACTTCAGGTACATCCTCCAACTCCTCAGGTACACTCCGGGACTCCAAATCCTTTTCATACAGATCCTTCCACCAAATTTTCTTCCTTTGCACGATAAGACGTTCTCTCCACTTATCAACAACCGGATCAATAAAACCTATCCCATTATCAACATCATCGCCTACGATACGCGCCAAAAGAGCTTTCTCATGCGTGTCCGGTTCCAAGATACTAGTGATATCCTGTTAACAACATTAAACTTAACTTACATTCACATCCATAACAATAATAGTAAGTATGATCACAAACTCTTACCTTAGTATTTCCAAGAGCTTCATAAATTTCTTCCAATGAAAAACCTCTCATGCATGCTTCAGTGAACTTATGCTTGCACATCCGTGGACACTCCACATTGGCTTCCACAGGTTTACGAAATGAACGACCAAGAACTGGAATACACTCAAATGCGAAAATCTGAACATAAAGGTAAAAACAGGTTAGTATTAAAATCAAATAACTATTACACAAATACTGAATATCATATTAAATTCATTTATAGTTACCTCAAGAGGAACTATGAATCCGGAAAAGCCAGTTTGCGCGTTTGGTGACCCTTTCATGTTCTTCATTACTGCCCGGATCCCTTTCAAACAGTCATCGAAAGTATATCTACCCCACGGAAAATTCTCACAAGCACTCACATCATCCACAATCCTCAGAAGGAACGAATCTACTATTCCATTAGACTTTGACTTAGATTTGACTATCTTGCATAAGAAGTACAAGATAGCCAACTTCTTCCTGTCTGAAGAGCTCTTCTTCTTCATTTGCTCCAGCTTCACTTCAACATCTTTAACAGTTATTCCGTCAACCTTTCCAAAGACCCTTTTTGCAAACTTATAATCTCCCAACTGCTTATAGTTCTCTGGGTAGTCAAGGCAAGAAAAACCAGTCAGCAAGGCGTGTTCTCTTATGGAATACCTAATGAGTGTCCCATTCACCACAAACCAACACTCTGTTAGCATATCCGTAGAAGCTGTGCGAAGGAGTAGCATCCACATTCCTTGAAGCATGTGGTTTGGCTCTCTTGGCATGTGGAATACATGCCTAAACTGCTCATGTTGCGTGAACCATTTAAGTTCTGCTGGAAAACCCTCCAAATACTCAACTGTGGCCCTAACACTGCATCTTGTTCCTATCTTACACACAGTCATGTAATGAGATGGACCAAAGAACATTTTCTCTGGTTGTAGGGGTTGGGATACATCATCATCATCATCGTCCTCGGAGTTATTCTGCAAAAAGAAACAAAGCATAAATAAATACAGTTGTACTAGTTGACCCATATGTACCAGACAAACATGTTTAAGTAGTACTAGTTGGACCATATTGTACCTGAATTGTTCTCTCCCGAGAAACTCCAACAACAACTTGATCTTCGTTCACTTTCTCTCCATGAGCTTCCTCTCCATCAGCATCCTCTCCATTAGCATCCTCTCCATCATCATCCTCCACATCATCATCCTCTCCATCATCATCTTCCCCATCTCCATCTTCTCCATCTTCTCCATCTTCTCCATCTTCTTCCTGTTCTTCCTCTACTTCCTCTTCTTCCTCTACTTCCTCTTCTTCCTCTACATCTTTAGCTACATGATCTTCGTTCACCTCTTCATTCACCTTTTCCCCATCTACTGTTTTCGCAGCTTCTGTAGTCTCATATATCCGACCACCGATACTTGCACGAGCCATTACTACATGTAAAAATATTGACATTTAGAAAATAAATATACATACTTCAAGTAGAAACAAAGGTAACACATGGATCGTAACACATTAAGAAAATACAAAACACGGTCCAACTGGTACAACTAGATATGCACATAGCCAACAATTACATACCAAATACACTCTAATCGAATGAACAAAGAAGACCAAAAAAACGCTCGAACCAACACCAATATGAATACGAGCAAAATCGAACAAATTACTCACAAAATCGAACAAATTACTCCCTCAAACTAACCAATACGAGATAAAAGCAAAGGTTCCATCAAAAAAGGGAAATCTTACCAATTCGAAGAATCGAAGTAAAAGGGTCGGAAGACGACGGCGAATGTTACTCTCGGACAAAAGTTTGTCGGAAGGGAGCTCTCGCTCTGGTCGGGTCGTCGTCGGAAACGAGGTACAGTGTCGGAATCGAGGTACGGTGTCGGAACCGTCTCCGTCGGAAAGGAATTAGGGATTTGGAAAATAGGAGGAGTTAGGGATTTGAAAGAAGGAATAAGGGATTTTACTGGTATCGGGGCAAGTAGATCCGAACTGGTATCGGGTTCGGTTTAGGGCGGATCCGCGGGCCTTCGGTTTAGGGCGGATCGTTGGGTCTGGGCGGATAGATTAGGTTGGGTTGGTAAATAATTAAGTTTTCTTAAGGTTTAATTGTCTTTTACTGTTGATTCCGATTTAAAATAATTCAAAAAGAATATAAAAAACATAACGATGGCAGTTATGATTTTTTTTCCAAAGTTGGTGGCATTTCTGCCAGGCGCTCATCAAATGATTGATTGGCCGGAGCAGCCATTAGAGGATCGAGTTTCGAAGAGTAATAATTAAGGATCTTTGAGCCATAAAGATCTCGCCACGTGTTCTTATTTCCATTAATTGATTCACCAGCTACGTCCCTATCTGGGCCAGTCAAGCCGCCGTGAAACGCAACGTCATAATGCTTAAACAATTTAATTTCTAGACTAATAAATAGAAAATAATGAATAAGAACAACTAGGTTTTCGGTTCGTTCCGTTTGGTTAATTCGATTTTTTTTTCATTGTTTAGTAGCCAAATAAAAACCAAAAAAATTGATTCAGATTCAATTTGGTTATTGTTCGGTTCAATTCTATTCAATATAAATATTTGTGTTTAAAATCGGAAACTACCCAAAATTTATCGGACTGAATTTATTTTTGGTTATTTTATTAAACTATAAAAATAACTAACATACCAAAAATAAACTAAAATACCCTAAATATCTGAACTACTCAAAATTTAAAATGTTCTTAAAAATATAAAATTGGTTAATTTTTAGAAAAAGTTGGTTATATTTAAAAAAAATATATAATTATAAAATTTAAATATTTTGATTGTTCTAGGTATTTTATTTAAATATAACTAAAGAATTATGTATTTGTAAATAAATTTTAAACATTTTAGTTATTTTAAATTTAATTATAGCTAATATTTTTAAAGTATATTCTATCTTAAATATCCAAAAGTAATTATCGGTTTTTGGTCCATTACCTATTCGGTTTGTAACCATGGTTTTCTATCATAAGACCCATTCAGGTTAAGTGTAATCTTCCGATCGGATAATTTCGATTTGGTACGGTTTGGTTTTTGGGTTCCGGTTAATTTGCCTATATCTAGTAATACCCATGGGTTTAACCGGATTCAGATTCGGATTTGACCCGACATGGTGGTCCATGAATTCCCGCTCCGTTGCCATTTTCAATTTCAAAATGAAATTGCATCTCTCCAAAAGCCGAATCTCGCTCTCTCTCCTCTGAGCAACGTCTCTCAGTTTCTCTCTCTCTAAGAAAATGGCTCCTCCCTTTGTTTTCCCCCAAATTCTACGAGCCCTAGAAGAAGATCCGGAAGACAATAATCGATTGTTCGCTCAGAATCCCGTCGATGTGAGCTCGCTTCGCCCTTCGGATCTCGAAGAGTTCGTTAAAGGTAAATACTCCTCAGTCTATGAGCGTATTCTACTATCTTAATTTTGTGTCTGATTTTCTAGAAATTCGATTCAGATGCACCGTTGAATTCCAGAATTAGTTAATTCCGAGAGTGTTTAGGGTTTATTTGCGTTGCAATTTGAGAGAGAAATTGGATTGTGAAGATAGTCATTAGTCACTCCCCTGTACAAGTGAAACTGAATGATATGATTTTGATGAACTGTAGTCGAGAGATTTAATTTTGTCAGATAGAAATTGGGATTAATAACTTTCACTCAAATCATTGTGTTTAAAGATTAGAGTATCTAATTATTAATGCTAAGACAATGAATTTAATGAGTGGTATGACTCTTGTTGATTTGATATGTGAGTCAATTTTGTTGACTGTCTTCTTGTGGAACAGGTGTATCATTTGACTTATCTGATAGAGAACTCTTCTGTATCGAGGATCAAGATGTTTTTGATCGTGTCTACTCTCTAGTCAGGAGCTTCTATAGTCTTCCTCCATCTTGCAAGTGTAATCTTGTGGAAAGCCTTCGCTCCAATCTAAGTGTTCTTCTTCCCAATGTCGACTCCATCTCCCGATCTGTACAAGATCAGGAGGATGAAGTTCCAATCATTGATAGGATCACATCACATCGCAATGCCTTGAAAATATACACTTACTTTCTCCTCACTATTATTATGACTGAAGAATCACATATCAGCTCAGTCGACAGCACAAAGGTGATTCCTTTTTCGCAGCTCATTATGTGTTTTGGTCGCCTTTACTATAATGATGTTGTGGATGAACAGGTCGCAGCACGAGGGAGGAAAAAGCAAAATGTCCAGTCATGGAACTGGGAACCTCAGAGGGGTAGGATGCTCAATTTGATTGCAAACTCTCTTGAGATCAACCTACCCTTGCTCTTTGGGTCATCAGACCTAGACGAAAACTACCTGTCTTTCATTGTCAAGTAATTTCTGTGACCTAATTAATCTTGTTTATCTTGCATACTTCATGTTAAAAGGTACATTCTCATAATTTTTCTCAAATTTTTTTCCTTGTAGAAACTCGTTCTCTCTTTTTGAGAATGCCGCAGTCTTAAAAGATCCTGAGGCAAAGGATTCCCTGTGCCGCATCATAGGGGCTTCTGCTACAAAGTACCGTTACATTGTGCAGTCATGTGCCTCAGTAATGCACTTGATACACAAATATGATTTTGCTGTTGTACACGTTGCTGATGCAGTTGCTAGAGCTGAAAGTAAGTATTCTGATGGTACCTTGGCCGTGACAATCATTAGAGATATTGGGAGAACTGATCCAAAAGCCTATGTTAAAGATACGGTTGGGGCTGATAATGTGGGACGTTTCTTGGTCGAGCTTGCTGATCGTTTGCCAAAACTAATGTCGACAAATGTTGGAGTTTTGGTCCCTCATTTTGGTGGTGAATCATACAAGATAAGAAACGCACTAGTTGGTGTTCTTGGAAAATTAGTTGCAAAAGCATTTAATGATGCCGAGGGAGATGTGAGTAACAAGTCCCTTCGTCTGCGAACTAAGCAAGCAATGTTGGAAATTTTGCTCGAACGGTGTAGAGATGTTTCTGCCTATACAAGGAGCCGAGTTCTTCAGGTTTGGGCTGAACTGTGTGAAGAGCATTCTGTTTCGATTGGCCTTTGGAACGAGGTTGCATCAATATCTGCTGGAAGACTGGAAGATAAGAGTGCAATTGTTAGAAAATCCGCATTGAATTTACTGATCACGATGTTGCAACATAACCCCTTTGGTCCACAGCTTAGGATAGCTTCATTTGAAGCAACCCTGGAGCAGTATAAGAGAAAACTGAATGAACTTGAACCAAACCGCCCTACTGAGGACTCATCAAAAGAGCCAACTTCAGATGGTGACTCCTGTAATGGAGATGGGGAAATTGATGACTTGCAACCTGAAGTTACAAACAACATGCATCAGGATAGTCTCCCTGATAGCTGTCAACCAAATAATGGGGAAGAAATCAGTGAGAAGGATGTTTCTGTTCCAGATATTGGTAACCTCGAGCAGACCAAGGCCTTGATTGCTTCCCTTGAGGCTGGATTGAGTTTCTCAAAGTGCATGTCAGCTAGTATGCCGATCCTCGTTCAACTGATGGCTTCATCTTCTGCCAGTGATGTTGAGAATGCTATTCTCTTGTTGATGAGGTGTAAGCAGTTCCAAATTGATGGTGCAGAAGCTTGTCTCCGTAAAATTCTGCCTCTGGTATGGTCTCTTATCACGTATTGTAACTCCAAAAAATCCAACATTTTCTGAGTTAACAACATCCCCTGCATACATAAATACTTTTTTATGTTGTCTCTGCAGGCCTTTTCTCAGGATAAGTCCATCTATGAGGCAGTGGAGAATGCCTTCATTTCAATATACATAAGGAAAAATCCAGTTGAAACGGCGAAACAGCTGTTAAACCTTGCCATAGATTCGAATATAGGAGATCAAGCAGCACTAGAGTTTATTGTTAATGCTTTAGTGTCAAAAGGTGAAATATCTAGCAGCACGGTAGGTTCCTTTTGTGACTCCAGCGTATGTGTATGCTTTGAAATTATGCTCAATACATGTAGTCATGCACGGTCAACAACAACGAAGAAATAATGAGCGTTGTTATTGATTATTGATTCATTGTTTCTCGAGTTAAAGGATTCCACCTCAATAGGCTAATTAGTTCTTTTTTGTCTTTGTAGATTTCGGCTCTGTGGGACTTCTTCTGCTTTAACATCAATGGGACAACTGCAGAGCAAAGTCGCGGGGCTCTATCTATCCTTTGCATGGCTGCAAAGTCGTCTTCTAGGATTCTTGGGTCACACATACAGGATATTATTGATATTGGGTTTGGCCGTTGGGCAAAATTGGAACCTCTACTTGCCAGAACTGCATGCACTGCTATTAAGCGGCTTTCCGAGGAAGATAGAAAGAAGTTATTGCTCAGCAGTGGCAGCCGATTGTTTGGTATTCTTGAGAGCTTGATCACTGGGAACTGGCTACCAGAAAACATATATTATGCTACTGCTGATAAAGCTATAAGTGCCATATACATGATCCACCCAACTCCAGAAACCTTAGCTTCTACTATTGTTAAAAAGTCCCTGAGCACTGTGTTTGACGTAGTTGGACAAGATCAAGCACAGAACGATACCGACGATAATATTGGGGATTTTCTTACCACAGTTCAAGTCGCAAAACTCAGTAGATTCTTGTTCGTTGTCAGTCATATTGCCATGAACCAATTGGTGTATATAGAATCCTGCACTCAGAAGATCAGAAGACAGAAGACTAAAAAGGACAAAGCGGCTGCTGAAAGCCAGAATACAGAAGAAAACCTTGGGGCCACGCAAGAGGTACGGACCCATTCCGTAAAAAGCAGCTGGTGGCAAAAACGTCGCAACCATATTGGGTTCTTTTGCGTGCTAGTGTTATATCATGCGGTGTTTTCTTTGTTTTACAGAACAATAGCATAAATGCTGAGCTAGGACTTGCTGCCTCTGATGACGCACTGCTAGACACACTCGCTGAAAGAGCAGAGAGAGAAATTGTTTCTGGTGGTTCTAGCCAGAAGAATCTGATTGGGGACTGTGCAAGTTTTCTCTCAAAGCTCTGCAGACATTTTTCTGTGCTGCAAAAGGTAGTTAGTTCTTCATTCATTTTTCCTGTTTCATGGTGTGTGATGAAGCTCTAAGCTTGTGTTTTAGCTCCCTCTTCTTTCGCTTTCACATTTTTTTTCTTCCGATACACATGACAAACAAAAACTTGAATTCCTTTCTCACAGCATCCAGAACTACAAGCTTCCGCAATGCTTGCATTATGCAGGTGTATGATTATTGATGCAAGTTTCTGGTAAGTTAAAATCTGTATTTCATATTCTCTTTATCCTTTACAAAACTTAACTTACAGTTAAAAATTGATGTGTAAACCTCAATGTATGCCAGCGAATCCAATCTCCAGCTTCTCTTCACAGTTGTTGAAAATGCACCTTCTGAAGTTGTCCGGTCAAATTGCACTCTTTCCCTTGGAGACTTGGCAGTTCGTTTTCCAAATCTTTTAGAGCCTTGGACAGAAAATATGTATGCCAGGTTACGGGATGCTTCAGTTTCGGTCAGGAAAAATGCTGTCCTGGTCCTTTCACATCTTATATTGAACGATATGATGAAGGTATAGCTCCTTACCACTCTCCTTCCTCTCTTTAAACATCTGCAATAATAGTTTGAGCCTTGAGGTTTCATTTCGTGAATTCTGATTTCAGGTGAAAGGGCATATTAATGAAATGGCTATATGTATAGAAGATGATGTGGAGAGGATCTCTAGTCTCGCAAAATTATTTTTCCATGAACTGTCTAAGAAAGGTCAGTCAGTTGTGCGATATCTACTTTACATGACATAGCTTGTTCAACTTTTGAATCAAATTTAACGCTTGAGCCTCTTTCCTGCCAAACAAAAATCCAGGATCGAATCCTATATACAATCTACTTCCTGATATACTTGGGCAGTTATCCAACCGGAATTTGAAGAGGGAGTCATTCTGTAATGTCATGCAATTCTTGATTGGCTCCATCAAAAAGGTATATATCTTTTCGATATCGAAGTAACAGTGACTTGTATTCGGTCTTAACTAATCACTCATCTGTATCCTCAAACAATCTCCAGGACAAACAGATGGAGGCTCTGGTCGAGAAGCTTTGCAATAGGTTTAGCGGAGTCACAGGTATGCTTGAATTGATGTTACATTCTTACACCTGTTATCTAAGTTTAATAGAAAGCATTTCCGTTATAAGTCCTACACCTTCACTTGCAGATACAAAACAGTGGGAATACATTTCGTATTCTCTTTCGCTGCTGACGTTCACAGAAAAGGGAATCAAAAAGCTTATCGAGTCATTCAAGTCCTACGAGCACGCTTTAGCAGAGGATTTAGTGACGGAAAACTTTAGAAGCATAATCAATAAGGTACGTTTATCTGGTTTCCTTTTACCCCATGGCATTCTCTTCGTTCTTCTCGTGCTGTATGTGAGTTTGGCATCTGGTTGTGAATCTGATGAGCAGGGAAAGAAGTTTGCAAAGCCAGAACTTAAAGCGTGTATTGAAGAGTTTGAGGAGAAACTCAACAAGTTCCACATGGAAAAGAAAGAACAAGAAGAAACCGCAAGAAACGCTCAGGTTCATATAGAGAAAACCAAGAACATTGAATCTCTTGTTGTCCCCAGCAAAGTGAAAGAAGAACCTGTAGAAGAATATGATGAAGCTGAAGGTTAGTGATTTTTTCAGACTCTTGGGTAAAGGAAAGTTCACTGTACCAGGCTTTAGATAACCAAAAGCACCGTTTTGTGTTTTCCCAGTTGTTTCAGACAGTGAAATCGTGGATCCATCAATGGAAGAAGCAGGGGATGGTTCGAAAGCATCGGATTCTGAGGAAGAAGAACCGGGGAGTGGTTTGAAAGCATCGGACTCTGAGGAAGAAGAACCATCCGAGTCTGAGGAAGTGGCATCTGATTCCGAGGAGAAAGAACCAGATTCTGAGCAAAGTGGTACAACCAGAGCTAATTCCTTGAACCAAAACACTAGTCGCGGTGTGTGATAACTTCCTTATGTATCTTTAAACAATCTCACAGAATATAAGTTGCAGGAATTTATTTTGGAAACAGTTTAATAAAGTTGTTCGGTTTTCAGGGGAAGAAGAAGGCGAATCAGAAAGCAGCAGCAACCTCAGGAGAGGAAACCGTAGAGAGGAATCGAGCAGAGTCAGGAGAAACCTGAGGTCAACAAGAAGAACGTAAAGGAACCGTGTAGAGGCAGAGAGAGAGAGAGAGAGAGAGAGAGAGTGGTCAATTTGCTCAACATCTCGAGAGCTATCTTATAACTAGGTCTGTTGTTTTTATTTATGATGCTTAGATATTCGTTTAGGGTGATATGAGTAAGTGACAGATTCATATTCTTTCTGTTGTATTTTTCTTGGGAGTGACGAATAGATTATTGTTGTTATGGACGTTGTATCTGTTTTGGGTTTGGTTAAGTTCTTTCGTGTTTTTGTATTTATAACTATGGAACCCATATAACTTTTAGATTGGGTTTGGTTTGGTTATTTGCGGGTATGGTTTGAGTTCAGTTGGCTTCTTAACTACCAAGAAATCTTAAAACAACATTACTCTTTTTTTTTCACTGGAAGGATTTCATTCATTACCAAATACGGATACAAGGATAGGATACAAGAGTAAGAAATCTTAAAACAACATTACTCTCTCTTTTTTTTCACTGGAAGGATTTCATTCATTACCAAACAACATTACTCTTAAAACAACATTACTCAAAAACTAAAAAATATATATTTAGAAATATTTAAATTATCCAAAAATCCCATAAAATTTATCTAAACTATTTATATATGGAAGTAATTAAAAATATTAGTACTACCTAAAAAATACAATAAAAACTTACTCAAACTATCCATACGTACTATAAATTATTAGAATTATCTAAATAATGTAAAATTTTGGATACTATTTAAATTTTTGGTTCAGATTGTTAAATACTAGATAATTATCCACTACTCCCATTCATGTCTACCACTACAACCAACTTGTCTTTCACTTTAGTATTGTTTATATTTTCTCATACCCTATAAATAGAGGGCTGAGTGTCATAATGTCGAATAACAAAAACATAACAATTACAAAAACATCAAGACTCTTATTCTTTCTCTCTCGCTCAACTCTCCATCACTTACGTTCCTTTTTATTTCCATCAGCAATAATATATATATAAACACATATAATATATATCACAAACACTAAACATATATATATATATATATATATAATAGTTTACAACACGTTATCAGCACGACGCTCTACCGATCTGTTCATTCGCCATCCAACCGTTTCTCTGTCCACCAACTTTCCATCCGATCATTCCCACACAGTTTTTTATTTTATTTTATTTTTTACTACCGAAAAGGTGAGGTTTTAGTTATTTTTACTAAACAATGACTCTACGCTATTTATATTTTTGTTATGATTATCTCGGGAAGATAGGCGTTGCCTTCCCCGAATTATTTGTCGTGGTGGACTATGTCTCCTCGATTGTTTTTGGAGTGGTAGGAATAAAACTCCCTCCTTGATCATATTTTTATGGAGTGATAAGATAAACCTCCTCCCGATCATATTTTTATGGAGTGATAAGATAAACCTCCTCCCGATCATATTTTATGGAGTGGTAAGATAAACCTCCTCATTGATAATAATTTTACGGAGTGGAAGGTTATGCCCCCTCCTTGTACTAATGATTATGATGTTTTTTTTAATTAATTTTATATCACACTTCAAAATTTGGTACATTAAAATTTATGAAAATTTATTCTAAAATGGATAAGTTAAATCATAATCATTTTATTTGTTGTGTTAATAATATTATCACCATAAAATTAATGTTAATTATATTTTGTCCACATGAATTTAAATTTATGAATAACAAATTAAATAAATAAATATTTGTTTTAACTTTTATCACCAACGGTCATGAAGTAAATTTCAAAATATTTTTTTAAAAATTTTCGAATATTTTCTAACGGCTATGAACATTATTTTTCAATCTATAAATACACTTATCATTCACTCATTCTTTTCACTCAAATTTTCATCTTTCATAAAAATCTCCCAAATATTTTTCTTCTATTTTTTTTTTTAAATGATGATTCTCATGTTGTTAATTTTATGTACGGTTGCAATTTTTGCTTCTATTTATGGTATTATTATTGAAGAATTTACTCCGGAAGAATTCATTACAGTTGTTGCATTAATTTTCTATGCTTCAATTTTTTTTATAATCTCTTTCATCATTTATGTTAATGGTTCATTTTAACATATTATTATCTAATAAAAGTGTAACGATTATTACTGTTTTTTTAATAATAATTATGATGAATTCAAAAATTAAAATTATTTAATTATGAAAATAATAATCGTTGTATTCATCAATTAATGTTCATCGATAAATTGTTGGTAAATTTTAAATTAAAATTTTGAGTTGAAATCAATTTAATTTGACATTAATAAGTTGTTATTTTTATCGATACAGTTATCATGTCGAATCTCGTTAAGCTTGAAATTACTGCCCTCGACATATCGGGACAGAATTATCTGACATGGGCAAAAGGTGCAAAAATGCATCTAAAAGGAAATGACCTTCTCAAAACCATCGATAAGTCAGAAACAACAACAGATGAGCAAAAGGCGAAGGCCATGATATTTTTGTTCCATCATATCCACGATGGCCTAAAATCTGAATACATCATAAAAGAAGATCCCGCGGATCTATGGCAATCCTTGAAAGAAAGGTTCGATCACCAAAAGAATGTGATCCTCCTAAAAGCCAAGCATGAGTGGATACACCTTCGTTTCCTGGATTACAGAAGTGTTAGCGAGTATAATTCCGCCTTATTCGGGATCACCTCAAGGATGATATTATGTGGAGTGGAGATAACTGATTATGATCTCTTAGAGAAAACTCTCACCACATTTCATCCCGTAAATTTAGTCCTGCAACAACAATATCGGGCTAATAAATACACTCGATACGCGGAATTGATGGAAGTCCTCCTCGTTGCGGAGCAAAACAATCAATTGGTGATGATGAATCATCAGTCTCGTCCAGTTGGATCGGCTCCATTCCCTGAAGCGAATGTCGTAGCATCCAACACCAACAATAACTATCGTGGGCGAGGTCGTGGACGCGGTAGAAGCCGTGGTCGAAATTATGGACGATATCGTGGACGAGGAAGGAACTTTAACACCGGAAGAAACAATAACTTCCGAGTGAATGAAGGTGGTTTCAACGCCAGGCGAAACAATAGTTTCCAAAGTAATGAAGGTGGTTTCAATCCCAGAAGGAACAATTACTTACAGATAAATGAAGGTGGTCGCAAAATAAAGAAACCGACCGAAAGTGCTTGTCAAAGATGTGGCATGAAAGAACATTGGGAACGAACATGTCGCACACCAAAGCACTTTGTCAATCTGTATCAAGCGTCTCAAAAGGCCATAGTTAATAATGTCGAAACCAACTTCAACAACAATGAAGCCGGGCCTTCCTTCAGTGGCCTAAATGATGATGTTTCTCTTGATATCGCGGATTTCCTTGTGGATCCCGAAAACTAAAACGGCTATGACCGATGAGACCAAATAAACTGCCAAGGAGGCTTAAAATAAATGTTTGCATATGTATAATATGTTTGTCTTGTGTGTGTGTGAAAGTGTGTTTTCCATTGTAATAAAAATAAATATTTTTTTATATATTTATCTTACTTTATTAATACATCTATATGAATATTATGAAACATAATGTCACAAATCGGAATTCATGATGGAGACATATGTCTGGCAGACAGTGCTACAACTCATACAATAATCAGTGATAAAAAGTATTTCTCCTGTCTCAAAATAAAAGACTCCGCTGGAAGCGTGAGTACAATTTCTGGAAATGCCAAAATAATAATTGGCTCCGGAAAAGTAAATTTTTCAATGCCAAGGGGAACAAAGTTTGAAATACATGATGCATTATATTCCCCAAAATCTCAACGGAATTTATTAAGTTTTCGAGATATCCGCAGAAATGGATATCATGTTGAGACTATGAGTAAAAATGGTATTGAATATCTTTGCATTACATCGGAGAAGAAACATGTATTAGAAGAATTAGAAATGTTATCCTCCGGATTATATTGCACAAAAATAAATATAACTGAATCATATGTTACAATAAACCCGAAGCTTGCTAATACATTCAAAGTTTGGCATGAAAGGCTAGGGCATCCTGGTTCAGTCATGATGAGAAAAATTGTGCAAAATTCTAATGGCCATCCGTTAAAAAACGAGAAAATTTTGCAATCAAATGAGCTTTTATGTAATGCATGTTCTCAAGGAAAACTTATTACTCGGCCTTCACCAACTAAAGTTGGGAATGAATCGCCTATATTTTTAGAACGTATACATGGTGATATATGTGGGCCGATTCACCCACCATGCGGACCATTTCGATATTTTATGGTATTAATTGACGCATCTAGTAGATGGTCACATGTGTGTCTTTTGACCACAAGAAACACGGCTTTCGCAAAATTCATTTCCCAAATAATCAGGTTGAGAGCACAATTTCCTGATTTCACAATAAAGAAAGTAAGGCTTGATAACGCTGGAGAATTCACTTCAGCAACTTTTAATGACTATTGTATGTTATTGGGAATTGATGTCGAACATCCGGTTCCGCATGTTCATACACAAAATGGAATGGCGGAGTCTTTGATAAAACGGTTGCAACTCATTGCTAGACCATTAATAATGAGAACAAAACTCCCAATTTCAATATGGGGTCATGCTATCTTGTATGCAGCAGCACTCCTCCAGTTAAGACCAAGTGCGTATCATAAGTATTCCCCATTACAATTAGCATTTGGCAGAGAGCCAAATATATCTCATCTCCGTGTTTTTGGATGTGCGGTTTACGTTCCCATAGCCCCACCGCAGAGAACAAAAATGGGGCCACAAAGGAGATTGGGCATATATATTGGGTATACGTCACCAAGTATAATTAGATACCTTGAACCGCGAACTGGTGATATGTTTACGGCACGTTTTGCTGATTGCCATTTTAATGAAGATGAATTCCCCGCGTTAGGGGGAGGGTTAAGAGAATCACCAAAAGATATCACATGGTGTACACAATCTTTGGCTTATCTTGATCCTCCTTCGAATCAATGGGAGATGGAAGTTCAGAAAATTGTGCACTTACAAAATATAGCAAACCAGTTACCCGATGCATTTACAGATACAAAGAGAGTGACTAAGTCATACATACCCGCTGCAAATGCTCCATCTCGAATTGAAATTCCAAAAGAACAAACTGATGGAACCATTGCTAATGAACCTAAGGTTCAGTTGAAGAGGGGGAGGCCAATGGGCTCAAAATATAAAAATCCTCGAAAGAAAAAGAAGTTGGGAGAACAAAATAAAAATGTTTCAGAGGAACTACATCAAGAAAAATGTCAAGAAGACATTTGTGAAAAGGATCTCGGAAAACAAGAGAAAGATGAAAGACTCGAAATCGAACATGATCAAGAAAAATGCGAGATCTCCATTAATTATGCCCAAGATGGAAAATTATGGGCAAGACAAGATATTGATGACTTGGATGGAGTATTCTCCTTTTCTATATCTAAGGAAATTGATCATGAAATTGATGATTCGGATCCAAAATCCATATCAGAATGTCAGAAAAGACATGATTGGGAGAAATGGAAGATGGCCATACACTGAATTATTCTCTCTCAATAAAAGAAATGTTTTTGGACCTATTGTCACAACACCTGAAGGTATAAAACCAGTTGGATACAAATGGGTGTTTGTAAGGAAGAGAAATGAGAAAAATGAAATCACAAGATACAAAGCGAGACTAGTTGCCCAAGGTTTTTCTCAAAGACCGGGAATTGATTATGATGAAACATATTCTCCAGTCATGGATGCAATCACATTCAGATACTTAATGAGCCTAGCGGCATCTAGAAATCTCGAAATGTATCTTATGGATGTTGTGACAGCATATCTATATGGATCACTTGATAATGATATATACATGGAAATCCCAGAAGGATTAGAGATGTCCAAAGAATTGAATTCAAAATCTAAAGAAATATGTTCGATCAAATTACAGCGATCTCTTTATGGATTAAAACAATCGGGACGCATGTGGTATAATCGCTTAAGTGAATACTTGTTGAATAAAGGTTACATCAATAATGCGATATGCCCTTGTGTGTTTATTAAGAAATCATCGTCGGGATTTGTGATCATTTCTGTATATGTTGATGACTTGAACATGATTGGAACTCAAAAGGAAATTAATGATGCCAGAAATCATATGAAAGAAGAGTTCGAAATGAAAGATCTCGGAGAGACAAAACTTTGTCTTGGACTACAGATAGAACACCTCCGAGATGGAATATTTGTGCATCAATCAAATTATACCAAGAAGCTCTTAAAACGTTTTTATATGGATAAAGCGAACCCTTTGAGTACTCCTATGGTAAATAGATCACTTGACGTTGATAAAGATCCATTTAGACCTTGCGAAAATGATGAAGAAATATTAGGTCCTGATGTACCTTATATGAGTGCTATCGGTGGGCTTATGTACCTTGCAAATTGTACTCGACCTGATATAGCGTTTGCTACAAACTTACTTGCAAGATATAGCTCATCTCCCACACGTCGACATTGGAACGGAATAAAACATATATTCCGTTATCTCCAAGGTACGATTGATTTAGGTTTATTTTATCCTAGAAACTCCGAGTTTGGTCTAGTTGGTTTTGCAGATGCTGGATATTTATCAGATCCTCATAAAGCTCGTTCACAAACCGGATACGTTTTCACAATTGGCGGAACTGCGATCTCTTGGCGTTCTCAAAAACAGACATTGGTAGCAACTTCCTCAAATCATGCAGAAACTATTGCGCTCCACGAAGCATGTAGAGAATGTGTATGGTTAAGATCTATAACTCGTCACATTCAAGATGCAAGCGGAATATCCACAAAGAAAGAACCAACAAAGATGTTTGAAGATAACTCTGCTTGTGTCACTCAACTAAAAGAAGGATATATCAAGAGCGACCGAACGAAGCATATCCCTCCAAGATATTTTTCATACATTCAAGAACTCGTGAAAAATCAAGAAGTCACCATCGAGTATGTCCGTTCGTGTGACAATTCAGCATACCTCTTTACGAAGGCGCTTCCAACCTCAACATTCAAAAAACATATCCACAATATTGGAATGCGTCATCTACGTGATTTATGAAGATCTATTATTTTCAGGGGGAGATTATGTTACTGTACTCTTTTTCCCTTAGACATGGTTTTTATCCCATTGGGTTTTTCCATGATAAGGTTTTTAACGAGGCAGTACATAATACAAGATGGATAATTAAGGGGGAGTGTTAAATACTAGATAATTATCCACTACTCCCACTTCTACCACTACAGCCAACTTGTCTTTCACTTTAGTATTGTTTATATTTTCTCGTACCCTATAAATAAAGAGCTGAGTGTCATAATGTCGAATAACAAAAACATAACAATTACAAAAACATCAAGACTTATTCTTTCTCTCTCGCTCAACTCTCCATCACTTAGGTTCCTTTTTATTTCCATCAGCAATAATATATATATATATAAACACATATAATATATATCACAAACACTAAACGTATATATATATATAATAGTTTACAACACAGATCAAGTATTATGGGATACCTAAATATTTAGACTTAAATCCATTCTAATATTTTTTGAGTTTTTTTTTTTATGGGGTTTCAGGTTTTATTTCGCCGTGTAGGAGCTTTAGAGTAGGTGGTTTACCTACTTTTCTCCCCGTTTTTACTTTCTCGTTTTTTTTCTTCATTTTATCCAAAAATAGCACATAATTTTGCATCTCTAAATTACTCAATACAGTGTTGCACACTAACCACTAACAGCTTGATTGGTTCACCCGCTGCCACCCGTAAACGTTACGTTTGCGGGCGGTTGCGGTTGATAGCGTTTAGAAACAATCATCACAACCGCTTTGTACCGTTTGGAATCGCTCCTTACCGCTAGAAATCAAAAGCTTCTTCCCGCAAGCGTTTGCGGTTGCGGGCGGTTGCGTTTACAGAAAAAAAATACGTATAAATCTAAAATTTTCTAAAATTATTACCTATAACTATTATCATCATATCACGTATGTATAATTACTAATATCGTTATCTATAATTATCACATCCCGTATGAATCTTATTCCTTAACACTATATATTTTAAATCACATGACATACATATCATATCAAATCACCCATAATATCTTATTTTATATATATAATTATATCCTACCTATTTTCTATATAATTAACCCTAAGATTTTTGCAGCCACAGAAGAATAGTCCTAAGATTTCTACGGCCACAGACGACGTTAAAGCAAAGAAATTATGGCCTCTACACAACCAGAAGATGGTCAAGAATCAAACGTAAGTTTTTTTGTTCTATTAGTAGTTACATTATTGTTTTCTTTTGATGTTCCTATGCTTTTCTACGTGAGTTATACATTTTATGTTTCATGCTTATGTTTGGTACTTGTGTGTTTACTTATTTTTTGAACAGAAAATCAATTGGTCAAACGAGATGACCTGTTTCTTACAAGAACTAATAACGCTAGAGAAACAAGCCGGACATAGTAAAGGCAAAAGTTTGTCAGAACAAGGAAAACGAAACGTTCTGATGGAATTAAACAAACAATATGCGTTGACTCTAAATTGGAATAAAATTAAGAACAAGCTTGAAGCTCTTCAAATGAAGAATCGTTAGAGATGGTATAGCGCGAAAGATATGGGATGCTCGTCAAAGAAGAATCGTACATGAAGACATGGGTGGATCTTTTTCTCACCTTTTTCTTTTGGTGTTTTTTAAACAAGAAGCTATGTTAGTGTTTTGGAAATTTTCATTTAGTTCTTTGAAAATCTATTTTGGACATTTTTTTGAGAAACACTTTTAATTTTACATTTTCGATCTCTGTTTCTTGTTCTCCAACATGTTTAGAGGGTGTTTGATACAGTAACAAGTCTTTGGGAAAGTTAATTCACGTGGCTCCTTTTGGTCGAAATAATATGCTTGTCCTCTACAGTTGTCTTGCAGCTCCTCGCCCAACTTCAGCTCTATTATAGTGGCAACGTAGAATCTGAGATCAATCTTTCTTTAGAAATGGAATTGATTCATTTTCTTTCTCGAGAAGCATCCCAAGCTTGATTTGATTTAACACATTATTTTTACTTTAGTATTTTGACTACTAGGGTCTGGAGCCCCCGCGCACGCGCGGGGGTGTGGTTGACTTACAAAGCCTCATATAATGTTTTATGGTTGTTTTAATTTTGCTAATCATGTTTCTATATTTCCAAGTCTTCTTTGTTATGTTAGTTCCTTTGAATTCCTATTTGCTAGAGCTTCTTTGAATCGGTTCATACTCTTTCGTCTTTGAAGAAAGAGAACTACGATGGTGTATTTGATTGATGGACGTAATGGTAATCATTTTATTTATGTTATATAATATTTAGGAGTAAAAAAAATCATGTGGTTTGGCTTTGGGTGTATGGGCCCATTGAGTGAGGAAACATTGTGCAGGCCATGCGTGAGTATTACGGAGGTGTTGTTCATCGATGTTAGTTCATCCGTAGTAGTGACGATGCTTACAATTTATAAGCAAGAGGAGGTATATCTACGTTTATTTGACGCCATTTGATTCATGGCATACGTTACATGTGTTTTTTTTTTGAATTTAGCAATTTTTTAAAACAGCTTAATTATTTAATAACAACAAACATGACAATTTAAAATGTCTGGAACTCTCTTTAATTAAAATAGAAATCTGCGGCTCTGCGGCTCACTAAGAAGGCCATAGAGATACATAAAGAAAATTGCAAATATGGAAGACCGGAAAAGAAAGAGTACGTGAATAAAAAAACAAAGAAAGATCAAGCTACTTAGGAAAGTGTGGCATTCAAGAATAGGTTCCCTGTACGGTTTTAAATACAAAGTGGAGAAGGTTATAGGTGAGATGGTATTCACGTTTGTGTGACTTTGTACATCACAATTGTGAGCGTCTGGGTTTTAAGCTTACCGCCAAACAACTTCCGATTGATAGTTGTAACCAATATCACACTGTTGACATGCTTGTGTACAAAGATATATGCCTGGATGTCGCAGCGGCATCATCCCACAATGAGAGGCATACAATGACATCCCTGCAGACAATGGAGATCTGAGTTAGTTTGTAGCTTGGCAAAGGTGGAAAGAGCATATGATGTTGGTAAATGAGGTAGCGACTTATGGCTTTCTTTTTAATTCGAACTACAACGCTTGAGATATACATGTGTTAGATGGAAGTGACTTAAAAAGGCTTGTATGAGGAGAATAGCTTAAACAATAACCATATATCACAGAAACTCGTGTCCCGAGATAACCAACAATGAAATCCATAAGTCGCTTAAACAATAACCATATATCATGGATTTCATTGTTGTCGTATAATCTTTCTTACCCCTTGCCACAGAGATTTCCCATTTTCTTCCTTTCCTCGACTGCCAAGGGAAGGGAAAAATTGATGAATGATCCACTGAGAGTCTACTATTCCTATCTCTCATAAGCAGACTCCTTCATTTTCATACAAAAATATGAAAGCCTCATCGTTAATCGATTAAAAATAAAAACGTTTCTATTAACCCTAATCAACATGTAATGTTTACCTCAACAAATCTTCTGAGTGCAAAATCAAGACCCCAACCGTGAACCAGATCATTCTGTTATAAATGGTTCACAAATAAAGTGTAAGAAAGGGTTATGAAAAAAAAATTTATCTTAAAAAATAGAAGACGACGACGAAGAAAAGTGATAAGAAAGTAACTGTAACCTGGATCATATGCCACATGCAGCACCACACATCTCTTGAGAATACATGAGCTATTGTCTCCACAAATCTGTTGTGTTATCAAACTTCCAAAGTTATATATGCGGAGATGTGAACATTGAGTTTGATAAAGATATTTTGTTTAGCATACGCATCACATGTAGGCCGAGGAAGATTAGAGCACCATTCGAGTTTCTCTTATGTTTTCCTGATAAGATTCAAAGCCATATATGAGTCATATATACTTACGGGCTTCAACATGTTCTCTTATTTTAGTGATCTGCCATGTAGACTCTTTCTCTGGGTCCAAACCAGGCTGTGGAATCTCAAGGCCATGCTTCTTGACCATGTATAGATATCTGATACAACAAACTTAGTTAGAAAAATTGATTAGGAAAAAGAAAATGGAAGTGAGTGTAAAAGAAACTCACTCTTCTGCGTCAAAGTGATCGACTCCAAGATCTTCATACCATATGAATATATAATCGTATCGGGCTATAATGTTAGGGTGCAAGAACGTCTTTGCAGACCACCTTAATTCACAATATATATGAGAGTTCAAGAAACTTTGGGGGGAGAAAATAGAGAGGTATAAGAAAAACTATAGATACCATTTAGCCTGCTTCAAAACACATGTGTATTACATTCTTCGAACACTCAAAAATCATCATCCCAATCACTTGTTCTCCAAAATTCGCCGCAGTCCATATTGTCCCAAGCAAGATGATACACTAATTTGGATCCACAATGTATACACCAATCATATCAAAGCAACCCACCAGGATGTTTATGCGCATATATATATATATATATATATATATATATATATTGATATGATCGAAGAATATATTATAGAATGACTTCACTGTCATCTTCTGCGGCCTTACCGGTGCTGGTTCCGTCGTAGTTCCACTTAAGCAGCGACGGAGTGTATGTATCCTCCAAAACAAATTAGAGCGATCATAGAAGGAAAAAAGTGAAGGAGAAACAAAGGATGAATAAACGATGTATCAATTACCCTGGCTTTGCTTCTAATGTCCATTCCAGATCCATCAATCCTGTTCATTCACATTTCATACCGAAACTCACAATCTCATCGCTGCAGGACATCTAAAATCGAGTGAGATGAATTGTGTTCATACCCAAATTATCGAACCCATAAGAGATCAATAGCAAAAGAAAAAAGGTAAAAAATTTCGATTGCAATTGCAGGAAGAAACAAAGATAATGAGTCGTCGTGAGAGAGAAACAAAGAGAAAGGAGATCGAACCGCAATGATTTCCTCGGTGGCGTCAGAGAGGTTGACATTGAAGAGATCTGGAAGCAGAGACATGGCCGTGTGGGAGAGAAGAATACAATTAAAAAACAATCAAAAATTATGTTGTTTAGGAAAGACTGTTCGTAGAGCTTTTAAGTAATTTTATGATGCTTTCTTGAACGTTTCATTTTTTTTGCTAATAGCGTTTCGTCTAACCAGGAGGAAGAAGAAGAACTGAGGGTTACACGTGTATTGTTTTCATTGGCTGATGTTTTTTGCTGACGTGGATGCTCTTAGAGGAGAGTAAAAAAATCCCTAATTATATATATGATTTTCATTCAACCACTAGTAACCGCAACCACTTGTTAACCAATCAAGAATATTCCGCAAACACAACCGCTTTCAATTGTTAAACCAGTCGTACAAAACGTTTACAAACGCTACTAACCGCAACCGCCCGCTTCCGCAAACTCTCGCAACCGCAACCGCAACCGCCGCGTTTGAACCAGTCGAGCCCTAAGTGAATTGATTGAATAAAATGGACCAGATTCAGTTTCTGTATGTAAGTAAATAAACCGAAACAAAATCGAAACAGACCAAACCGGATACTTAAACCAATACCTTTCACTTTCTTTCGTTCTTCTTTTGTCCCCACTCTTCCACTTCAACACCAGAACGACCTCCCTCGCCGCTATTGTCTCGTCAGCTGTAACAATATCTCAGACGAGAATTCGACGGCGGAGGAGAAGCTATTAATATTTCTTTCTCTCTCTCATCTACCAAAATGACATCTTCTCTATCACTTCACTCCTCCTTCATACCTTCATTCGCTGATCTCCCCGACCGAGTAATCCCTTTATTTTATATTATTAATTCTCTCAAATATATTATTAATCATCATCATGTCTTTACCGATTTTAGTGATGATCGATGCTCTCTGACTCTGTGTTGTTCCTCTGAAGGGTTTCGCCAGTAAAAACTCTCCGACCAGTGTTTCCATTTCCAAGTTTCCAACTTGGGAAAAAAACCAGATCTCAAATCGAAACCTGTTGAAGCTAAGCTGCGTGATGGAGAAAAGTATCGATGGAAATACACATTCTGTAGTTAACACCACACCGGATTGCTTAAATGGTTCATCAAAAGCTTCTCTCTTTTTTAACTGAACACTCTTTGGAATCATATAGATGATGATCATATATAAGTTCAGCAGTTTTTGTTGATGGTGCTCTCATGTTTTTTTTTGCAGCTACTGATATCAAACAAGAGGCTAGCGTCTCTACATTACTAGTGAACTTGGATAATAAATTTGATCCCTTTGATGCAATGAGCACTCCTCTTTACCAGACAGCTACATTTAAGCAGGTACTAGAAGAGAATTGTGGAGTCTAATTTACGTTTTGTCACTTCATACTTGTTGTTTGATTACTTTGCAGCCTTCTGCGATCGAAAATGGTCCTTATGATTATACAAGAAGTGGAAATCCTACACGAGATGCATTGGAAAGGCAACTGTTTCTTAGCTTCTTCTTGATTCCCAAGTCCTTTACTTTGAAAGTATGTTTGAAAGTTTTCTTCTTTTCTTTGTTAGTCTCCTTGCGAAGCTTGACAAGGCAGATAGAGCTTTTTGCTTTACTAGTGGAATGGCTGCTCTTACTGCTGTCACACACCTTCTCAAAAATGGTAACTTTCGGTATTGGCCCCTCTCTTGTCTTTCCATTAGGTTGGTCGCTACTTGGTCTCATTGTAGTATACTTGACTTTGTTTCAATAGGTGAAGAAATTGTTGCTGGAGATGATGTATACGGTGGCTCAGACAGATTACTATCTCAAGTAGTTCCAAGATCTGGTGTTGTGGTAAAGTTAGTATTTAAACCTATGATTCAGAATTTTAAAAGTACTTCATTCTTAAAACGATGATAAAGTAATGATTCCATTTGATATATTGTAGACGAGTAAACACAACTAATTTAGACGAGGTTGCTGCTGCTATTGGTCCCCGGACAAAGCTTGTGTGGCTTGAGTCTCCAACCAACCCCAGACAACAAATTTCTGATATACGGGTAAGTTCTCTGTGAATACCAAAACCACATGTCGAAAAATCGACTTATTTTTATGTAATGTTTAATTGGTTTTATGGTTCGCTTGGTTTGTAGAAAATAGCTGATATGGCTCATGCTCAAGGTGCGCTTGTGTTGGTGGACAACAGTATTATGTCACCAGTGCTCTCTCGGCCATTAGAACTTGGAGCTGGTGTGTTAAAGACTTATATATGCTTACTATTGGTTAAAGTTTCGTTATAACTACTTCTCATATTTGTTGAACTTGTCTGGCTTACTAGATATTGTGATGCACTCTGCTACTAAGTTTATTGCTGGACACAGTGATGTGATGGCGGGTGTGCTTGCTGTAAAAGGCGAAAAGTATGTTTTCTCTACTTCTCTTTTATGCTTTCAAGTGTTTGAGACAGTTCCTCATACGTTCTCATACTCATTTGTTCAAATTTACAGATTGGCAAAGGAGTTGTATTTCCTACAAAACTCAGAAGGTTCTGGATTAGCTCCTTTCGACTGTTGGCTTTGCCTGCGAGGTATCAAGACAATGGCTTTACGTATAGAAAAGCAACAGGTCTTGACTTGTACCCCTTCCTCTCTTCTTTGTTGGTTTCGCTACTTACATTAGATGGTAAACATATTCAGGAAAACGCACGGAAAATCGCAATGTACTTGTCTTCTCATCCAAAAGTGAAGAAAGTGTATTATGCTGGTCTACCTGACCATCCTGGTCACAATCTCCACTTCTCTCAGGTACTTAAACGCATCAACTGATATACGAAAAGAAAAAAAGATAATCTAAGTTCTCTTCACTAGATTGCATCTTCTCGAAAATGCAGGCAAAGGGTGCAGGGTCAGTTTTTAGCTTTATAACAGGATCGGTCGCACTGTCCAAACATCTTGTAGAAACCACCAAATACTTCAGCATTGCTGTCAGTTTTGGTGAGAGTCAAATATACTATTTGTTTCTTCTGAAGAAGCTGTAATAATATTTGGTAGAGTTTTGGATTCTGATTTCATCCACTTCCTTCTCTTTGTTAGGGAGTGTTAAGTCACTTATAAGCATGCCATGCTTCATGTCACATGCAAGCATACCTGCAGAAGTACGTGAGGCCAGAGGCTTGACAGAAGATCTTGTCCGTATATCTGCAGGCATTGAAGATGCTGATGATTTGATCTCTGATCTTGATATCGCTTTTAAAACCGGTCCAGTCTAGCTTCAGTCTGGAAAGAAAAACTCTGTTTTTTCTAGCCTCAGTTTTCTTGTATTGTCATAGGTTCTTGAAGTAAGAATTTATGTAAGTAACCATAAAACATAATTTGGTGTTTGAGAACACATCAAACAAATAAACTCGCTATTGTTGGATTTGTTCTGTTGCTTTCTGAGGTTGAATCTGTATTCGAGCTTGTAATAGACTTCAAAGCCAACATTAGCTGTGAATGGTTTTTCGGGTACAGCAATTTAGGACTCATTCGGGTATTTACGCCGGGTCCGGTTCAGTTCGGTTTCTTTAATTGGGGTTGATTTCGGTTCAGTTCTACGGGTCCGGATATTTTGTCCATAGCTGAAAACATTATTATGCAAGTACAGATCTTTCTTCAAAGTAAAACACAGCTCTCAACAATATTCTTGATCTGTGAAGAGAGAATAGAGAGGACCCGGTGAGCAACTTGTCCTTAAATTCTGTTTCAGGTTAGGTAAGAACAAGAACATGGAACAAACCATGACACATCTGCACCAGAATATACCAGATTTAGTACCTTTTTGTTCACTAGGCTACATGACAAAGTAACATTGTGAATTGAATTGAAAACTACAGTTTACAGATAAAAGTGACAGATCTATTGATCCTTTCATGCATCATTTTCAGATCTTAAGAGTAGTATTTTTGTTTGTGTCTATTGTTCGGACTTTTGGTTTTGGTATCTAGTTTTAATATCCAGCTTTAATATGTTATGTTTGTATCCGAACAATGTATCCATTTTTGGTAATGTAAGGAAGATCTACCATTGGAGTAAAACAAAATTGGGAATTGGGTTATTCACCATGTATGATTTACTGTTGTACATATAAACATTATCATCATTCATTCATTATCATCCATCTATATTCCCCTCTCTACATTCCCTAGTGAAACCATGTATTGTACCAGCAGAAGCATTCCTACAACAATCTACAAAACTCTAAAATCAGAAACCGAAAAAACGAAACATCATGGGGATAGAATCAGACAGCGGTTGTGATACCCTCGAATCTAGGACGTGATCTATCTGTTGAGAGCCCTTCTTCCATTGACTTCCTCTTGTTGTTACTCAATGTTTGCTCCTCTTGTTGTACCACTTGCAGATGCACTAGTTTCGGTTCTAATTCTGATTGTATAGGCAAGATTTTGGTTCCTATTTCTGTTGAATCTTTAATCTCTAGTTCAACTGCTGTGGCTGCTGCTACGGTTTCAATCTCTTCCAACTTCTGGTTCTTCAACTTTGTTTTCATCATATGAGGTTTCAACTTGTTTAGATCAGTCAATCTTACTGGTTTCAAGAAAAACTCTTCAGCTCCTTCTTCTAAACATCTGTTCATATGATTAAAGACAATTAATAACAACCTAAAGGGGCACCACAAAGCTCAAAACTTTGAAGATTCGATCTTTCATTGTTCTTTACCTGTTGATCCTTGCAGGAACGTTCTCAGAGGACATTATTACTACTGGTATGTTCTTAAAAGCTGATGATTCCTGCATAATTGTAAAACAAGTCCATATATAATCAAAAGATGTTATCAATAAACAAATCAAAAGAGAAAAAATATTCCAAAGATATCTCATATTGACATTCTCACTTTCTTGATTATATTCAAACAAGTACCTTGACTTTCTTGAGCAAATCATAACCAGTCATGCCTGGCATACAATAATCTGTAATTATAAGATTCACTTCAACTTCCTGTCAAAATCCACAATCAAACAGAACAAACAAATTTTCCATTAGACAAAGACTTGTAAACTTAAATTCTAATCAAACCCAGTAAGAAAAAAGAGGAAACTTTTCAAACCTGGTGAATTCCAGGAGATGTAGAAAGCTCATTTGGGTTGTTACTCTCAATACCTTGTCTTAAACTTAAACCCAGAAACTCTAAAGCCTTAGAGCCTGAATCAACAGTTGTTACTGCAAATCACCAAAAAACATAAAGCTTAGATCTTTCTTCGATTCTTAAAAGCTATAAAGACTCTTTTTTTTTTTCATTTTCGTTGATACCTTGACACGAAGACTTTTGAAGCAGTCTCTCTATAAGTTTCCGATCGAATAAACTATCATCGACAGCTAAAACATGAAACTGCGGTTCCACTGCCATACCCATTGCAGAAAACTGAAGATCTAAAACTTAAATCGACGAACCCAGATGTAAAGTCTCCGACTTTTTTCTTTTTCTTCACCAGAAAGATTCAGTTTTTGTTCTCTATTTTTAGTCTCAGCTCACGATGCGAGGAAGAGAGATAAAAGGGTTTATGCTAAAAACAAGATCTGGTTATATGTTTTTCTTCCACCAAATATTTGCTAAAAGAGAGAGGGAAAAATGAATAAAATTAGCTTTGAATTGTGGAGAAAGCAAGTTCTGAGAGAAAAATATTTGGTTTTTTAAGAAGACAACGCAAAGGGAGAAAGAGACGAAGTTCACAAATTTATAAAATAATCAAAACAAATCTTTATGGGGATTTTTAAGGATTAGATAAGAGGATGGAGGCTTTGCTTTATATACTGCTACTACCCCTACATCTTTGCTTTTACACGAAATTTAAAAGGTGTACAGACCAAAGATTCCTGAATGAAAAACCATAAATTCTTTGGGATTTCAATGGTAATTTTTTTTTTTTATAATTCTTATCCGCCTTGAAGATGTTTTTAATTTTAAATCTAATTTTTATTACATATTTTAAAAATTATTGTCTTGTGTACATTTAAATTTTTTAAAATATTATGTTATAGATATTTTTATTTTTATTTTAATAATTTTTTATTTTATTTTTAGATTTATTTGATTTATATGATCGTATATAGTATTTTAAAATAAGATTTGTAAGACTATACATACAACATATATACGTGAAACGGCAAAAAATTATATTATTTTATTTTATACGGTACAATGTAATTATAAAGTAAAATGTAAAATAGTTATATATGTGATTATACATCGTTTACACAATATTATTTGTATAAACTATAATTTGATATTATTATTTAGTTTTAATTATTATTTTAATATTATAATAATACTTTGTTATTTTAATAATAATTTGTTAATTTTAATTAATTTATAATTTATAAAAATAATTTATATATTAAATGATATAATTATATGTACTAATTGATTTAATAATTTAAGTATGCTTGCTTTTTATTTTTTACAGTTAATATTTAGTGAATAATAATTTATAATGTTATTTTAATATTAGTTATGAAGTTATTATTATTTTACTAAGTTTTGGAATTGTTTTATTAGATTTATTTATTATAGAAAAAATAAAAGACATTGAAAGATATTATGAATATAAATTATTTTACAGTTTTATTCTTAAGAAAAACTGAAATTTTAATGATATATAATATAAATAATATGGTAAATAGAGGTTAGTTCTATAATGTGATTTTATTTAATAGAATATATGGTAAACAAAACAATAATGTGATTTTATTTAATAGAAATAGTTTACTTTTTGGTTCGTGTTTGACTATTTTTCAGAGAGAGAAAGCCGATTTCCGGTTAACCGGAAATTTCCTTTTTCTTTTGTTTTGTACATAGCGTGCTTTCCGATTGATCCTTAGTCTCTTTTTTGTGTCCATCGGATAATCACCTTCCATTTTAGCTCTCTGCTAAGCATGGATCTGTTTTTGTTTTGTTTAGTTTCTCTCTTTCTTCAGCTCTAATTTTGATTCCGGCAAGCATCTAATCATTCTCTTGTTTAGTTGTGGCTTGATTCTATTTGATTTCGGTTGTCAAATAGGGTTGAGATGATGAAGATTTGTTCTTCTTGGGGTTAAATTCATAGCAGCAATGAGTTGTGCACCGGTGGCTTCTGAAGATTGAGGTGGATGCTGTAGGTGGGGCTCATCCGGCGTCGGTGGTGCAGCGTTGGAAGATCAACAGTGGCCGGAAAATCCTTTTAGTCGTGCATGGCGAGTTCTTTCTGAAGACGACACGTGGCCTCTGTTGCTCAAGATCGTCACACCTCTCGCCTCAACGTGTCCGATTGTATTCTCAAAATTTCGGTTTCACTCATGGGCTTGGTTTCAGCCCATCTCTTTGTCTTTACTTATATTTAGCACCATGTACTATGTCTTATGGTCTTTTATGTTGGACTTGGACTTCTAATAAAATCCAGACGACAAAAAAAAAAAAAAAAAAAAAAAACTCTATGGAATAATTTTGGGTCATCCGTTTTGTCTCTGAAAGGATTAATTTATTTTTGGTTTTATAAACTTTTTTTTTTGCCAACAGGTTTTATAAACTTTATAAAAATAATTTTTTTTTGTTACATAATGACAATCGATAAATGTAACTATCCGCAAGTGCACCGTCTAACCTATAAATATAGACGAGCTTTTGAATCTCCTTCTCTCTCTCTCTACCAAGTTTCTCTCTTCCTTCTCACTACTCGACCCCGATCTCGATTAACCGTTTCCGGCCGTCGGCTTGCCGGCGGCCGGGTTACTTTTGTTTCTTATGTTATAAATCTTCCGACTTTTGTCGGATCTTTTGTTGTGTAATAAGTTTCGGGTTCTGTGCCCGATTTTGTTTTTCCGGTGGTCTGCCGGATCTGTGTCCGGTCTGTCCGGATTTGCTTTTGTTCACCTTCATCCAGTTGCAGATCGATTCTATTCCGGTAAGCATCTCGGTGAATAACTTGTATCGTCGTTCCTTGATCCCCCTTCCAAGACGGAGTAATTTCTTCATCGATTTGCCGGCGAGTTAGTTTCGGCGGTCCCTATGGTGGCCCAGATGGAGCTTTCGCTTGTGGAGGAGTTTTCAAGCTGAGGAATCGTTATTCCTGGATTTTATCTTAGCGGCAGCAACGATCTTCGCTCTGCATGCTCCGGTTGTCCCTGGATCGAAGGTTTCCGGTGAAAACCTCATGAAGCCCGGCGGTGAGGCGGTGGCGACTCGTGGAGTGTCCTGCTTCAACGTGGCAACCGATCCAGTCTCTTACGTGTTGATCGAGACACGTGGCCATTTAGATGCGTTATCCGGTCAATAGATTGGGCCGTTTATACGAGTTTTACTTTTATGATTTGTGCAAATGGGTCTGGATTTGGGCTTTATGTATTTTCATCTCTTTGCCTGCGGGCTTTAATAAAATTATTGTCGACAAAAAAAAAAAAAACCTATAAATATACGAATCAAGACAAAACGTCCAATACACACAACAACATGTATGAAAGCACGATAGATGCCTCAACCTACAATATATAAAATCTTTTAAAGTTTGTATCCATATTCTTAAAGAAACAAACAAACAAAAAAATTGATGGCTGGTTTTTTTTATTGTTATTGGTTTTTGCATGTGGATTTATTTGACAATGACACTATTTTGTTATTAAATGATTCACTATTTTATAAATTAATGTTGATTTATTCATCAAAATTATTTTTTTCCCACCTCTTATTATTATTTTTTATAGGATCCGGAAAATTAAATTATACAAACATAATATCAATCCCGCTATTAATAAGAAAAACCTAAACCTAAGAACATTTCCAACCTTGTTCCAAATGTGGTGCCAAATTTCATTTTGGAATAAAATTTGCTCCAATTCTATCTCATTTTTAATTGCAAAATGGCATAATGCTATTTTTGATTGCAAATATAGAACCATCTAATTTTCAATTGCATTTTGCAATTGAACTTTTTATTTATAAAACAGTCCTTTAAATTTTAAATATTTTTACTTTAAGACATAAATAATTATTTTGATTTCTTTTTACTAATAATTAGAATTACTAAAACACTATAATCTCTAAAACAAAAAATACAAATACCATTTTATTTAAATAAAAAACATGATAAAAACATATTTAATTTAAATAGAAATATGATCATGCAAATTCCAACTTATTTGACCATGTAAATACCAAATTATATACTATGCAAAAACCAATAAATTTGATCATGCAAAGATCAAAAACCAATCAATTACATCTTTTATTTTTGTTTAATGGTGATAGGAAAGAGATTCAAAGATAAACACACTCATTTTTCATTTCAAAACGCATTAATTAATCACTTATGAGATTTTTTTGAATGAAAATGATTAAATTAAAATCTGTTTTGTTTCATTATTTTTATATAGTGTAATATGTTTTTCTTTATATTACAATAATTAAATTTAAAATAATTTATGAAAGATTTAAAAAAAAAGAATGGATCAAATTGTAAGTTTTGAAGAAAATGTGTATAATTTGCAATTAGTAATAAATAGAAAAAGAAGAATATACTTAATATATTCAATCTCAAATGGAATATAGAATAATACATTGGAGAGAATTGCAATTGCATTTTGCATTTTTTCTATTTTGGAATGAAAAATGCAATTGAACATTGAAGATGTTCTAACTAAAAGAAAAACGGGAAATCAATGCTATAACGTTCTCATCTTTTAATCATTCCAAGCTTTTGCGGTTATCTTATTTTGATAACTCATACAAAATTAAAAGATATTCTTATATCCAAGTGTTTCTTCTCGTACGTCCAATATTTTATCCTAGTTTTATTTCAAGTTTTCCTCAATATATATGTAAATCTTTCGCAGCCTTCAAGTCTTGGTAATATAAAATTCATCAGACGAAATCAATGCATAAACGGGACCCCCAAAATCTTCAGAGATATATAGGCGACGTCGGCAAAGATGCCACCTTTTAGTTTATTATCACTAACT
Organism: Orychophragmus violaceus; assembly: GCA_030180135.1. Lineage (NCBI taxonomy): Eukaryota > Viridiplantae > Streptophyta > Magnoliopsida > Brassicales > Brassicaceae > Orychophragmus > Orychophragmus violaceus. Next base: position 101,177,502 of record CM058231.1, on the reverse strand, counting down.
ATTATACTTGTGTTTATAAAAGATAATTATAAGAAGAAAACAATACTTATCAAAAAAAACAAAACAATACTTATATTAAGCAAAACGTGAAATAATGGTGGCGTTTACCGCATATTGAGCAGTTGGGGTTTGTGATGGTGTTGCTGGCAACGATGTGGCAAAGATTTTTTTTTTTTGGGTGGATTCTCTTCCAAAGATTTGTTTCCCCATGACCCATTATCATCATCATGATTGCCATTATCAACATACTATAGCGGCTACGTGTTGAAGTCTCGGGGCCGCACGATAAAAGGCCCTCCAACGAACCGTAGCCACTCTTTCGTGTAGTGGGTTCCAGTTTGTCACTCTCTATTTCGACATATTTCTTTCATCTTTTCGTTAAATGTTTCCGAATGATTAATTAAATTAAGTAATGGGATTATGAGGTGAAACTTTTTATTTGAATCGTGGAAATGTTGGACGTTAGATTTATAATTTCTCATTAATATAAAGTCAACAATTGGATATTTTACTAAATAGCAAGTCTTTGAGTGCCACGCGCTATCAAATTTTTCTCTCTAGAAAGTCGTCTTCTTTTTCTTCGTGTGTGTCGGTGCCGGAGATCGCTCCGATCGACGACTATGTCGTTGTGGTGAAAGATCTCTGGCGATCTTTTTTTTCGTGTTTCAGCGTCGCCATTTCAGAGCTAGTGAAATCGGAGGTGGCCTTGAAGTTGTCGTGCCTGGCTGTGCGAGGTGGGAGGTCTTCCACGGCTGAGCTATCAAAGGGCGGATCTGGTCCTCTGCTCTGCTCGGTGTAGTCAAGCTTAGGAGACCGTTGAGGACTGCAGCGAGCTAAGGAAGGCACGGGGTAAAGCGACGGACTGGATCTTGCGAAGATTTTGTTTGCAGTCAAGTTTAGGTGGTCGTGCTATGTCCGGCGAGCTAAGGCAGGTGCATGAAATCGGAGCCGAGTCTGGGTAGCAGCGGAAGTCGCGGTGGAAGTAGAGGTTTGGAGTCGCGGCGAGTCGACGAGGACGGTGGAAGCGCTTCGTGAGGTTTCCACGGAGGAGGAGGCGCCGTCGGGGAAAAGTGAGGTGGCCCTATCTCCGGTGTCACCTTCTTCATGCCTCCGAGAACGGGTTACGGTAAGTTGTTGAGGCGAATCTAAAGAGCGGAATCTCGATTGTAAGTGGAACCGCCGAAGTAGGAAGGCAAAGAGTGTCCGGACACCGCCGGTTTGGTCCGTGGAAACCCCTCGCCGGATTCCTGGCAGTTGGAGGCGCCGCCGGCGAGTAAGAAGAAGATGAGGGGCGTGGGCCTAAAGTGTTGTTGCCCTAATCCAGTTCGGTTAAATCCGGTCTAGAAGTTTTCTTTTGGTTCAGTGTAATTCTATTTTGCGTCCGGTTTCGTTTGGTTTGTAGCTGGTTATTGCCGATTAATTTTGGTTTGATATTAAATATAATATTATATTAAAAAAAATTGGATATTTTATTTTTAAAAATATCATCCCATACTAAAATGAGTTCGAATCCTGAATATAGAAAACCCGACTTTATTATGTTACTATTAAATTACCACATATTTGATACTAAATTAAAGTGACATGAAGCTTTTCTATTTGAAAATAACATAATTTAAGAGAAATAGTATACATAGTTATGGAATAACAAATCCTAAATCTTTAAAAAGTTACTAAAACTTTCAAATTTTGATGCCAAATAAATATATATAAATTTCACAAAATCCTTTTTTTTTGGTCAACTACACAAAATCCTATTTATTTTTTATAAAGCGAATGTCAAAACATGACCCCGTTATTTTTCACAAGTTCGAGGGCTTCTGCGTCGCAGGTAGGAATGTTGTGGTGGGTAAAAATATCTTAGCCTAGTTTCAAGGATATCCTACCCTTTAAAAATCCTATTTTGAAAAGTCTATATATACCCTTTAGGGTAACCCAAACAAAATCTTATAGCTTTAGAGTTATCCACGGGTATCCTAACTTTTATTTATACAATATTAATAACTTATAACTATTATTTTTTAGACTAATTTCTAGTTAAATTTATGAATTAATTTGGCAAAACAGAATCTTGTAATTTTTGGCGGGAAAACAGAATCTTACGTTTTTGGTGGGAAATCGAAATTTTAAGTTTTTGCGGAAAAGAAGAATTCTTCGTTTTGGCGGAAAACGGAATTTTACATTTTTTTGCGGGAAAACAGAATTTTACGTTTTTGGCGGGAAAACGGAATTTCACGTTTTTGGCGAAAAAACGGAATTTCACGTTTTTGGCGGGAAACGGAATTTCACGTGTTTGGCGGGAAAACGAAATTTTTCGTTTTTGGCGGGAAAATAGAAATTTTTTTTTATTTTGGCGGGAAAATGAAATTTTTCGTTTTTGGCGGGAAAACAGATTTTTCGTTTTTGGCGGGAAAACATAATTTTTTTTTAGGCGGGAAAATGGAATTTTTGTTTTTGGCGGGAAAATGGTACCTTACGTTCTTGGCGAAAAAACAAAATTTTACGGAAAACGGTATTTTACATTTTTGCGTGAAAATATAATCCTAAATTTATTTAATATTATTTTAAAATTAAAATAATCAAATATTGTTTTGAAGTTTAAATTATTAAAAAATATAAATAGTTTATTATAAAATTATTTTGTGAGTATTGATGTAATTCACAAAAACCCATGGGTACCCTAAACCCTATAGGATAAACCATTTTTGAATCTTAATAGATAGGGTATCCGCCCATTTTGAACCCTCTTCTTTTTTCACTAAAAAATGTAGGATTTTGGGCTTGAATTTTGCTAAGGGTTTAGGGTACCTTACGGGTAATTACCCATATTTAACATCCCTAGTCGCAGGTGAGTCATACCCCTAGGTCAAACTATTGAGTTCATGCAAACAGTGACACTCACACAGTCACATATGAAATTTCATTGATAAATTATTTTACTTAGCCAACCGATATTTTCTCATAATCCAAAAAGATAGCGGTCCAAATCAATCGTAAATTCAATTGTTCAGCATGATGATTCCACACACACACATACTATATATAAATTCAACACAATGGACCAAATAATTGACATGAAAGAGCACTCAAGTAATACAAAGAAAGGTGTATAAGTGAAGAATTGTGAGGGGAAAAAGAATCAAAAGGATATCGGAGAAAAAGACCAAAAAGATATGGCTCGATCGATCGAGTGGTCTATTTAATTGTAATAATCCACAATGTCGGGAAGACATGCTTTTATTAGTCCACAACAGTTTAATGGATCTTCATTTAATTACATATCTTCGATGTCCCTCTCTTCATCACAACCATCCAACACTTCATCCTCTTATATCAGGACACCTCCTCTTCTTCTCTCTATTGCACAAACACTTCATCATCACACCTTTTGACACACAAACATTGTTAGATCTGATCATCAGCAATGATATTGAGCAATTGAGGGTGTAATACCACTTACTGACCCATATTTAAAAAAAAATATACCATTTACTGACCCAAAAATTCCAAACAGTAATATAATTTATTCGTATAAGCACGGATCAGCTATAAAATTTCTGTGGGTTTTTGAAAAAACTATGAAAAATCGAAATAGCCACATAAAAACTCAAATAACCACGAAAATAGTTGTGATTGTATAACCACGGAAAAACATAGTGATTTTTTTGTGCCTGCAGTATTGTACCTAATTTTCGTAACTATTTGATTTTTTTGGTATATATTTGTGGTTAGTCACGAAAAATTTGTTATCGGTTCGTGATTATACAACTAATTTCTACGGAAGAACTAAGTTATTCACATTTCTATCTTTAAACCGTGTTACATTTACAATTCTACTATTTAGATAAACATTGTTTGAGTTTGTTTGTGTGTTTGAAATTAATTTTCCAAATGTTATGTTTGAACTTCCGCGCTAATTACTTAGCGAAGGAAACCGGTTTCAAAGCGTGTTATTCTCCCATATAAGCCAGACTATCTCGATTGAATGAACTTTTCAGAGCTTTTCTTTCCGCGGATTAAACTTGGTTTAATCAAGATGGGTCAATGTCAAAAAAAATGTTATGTTTATATTGTAAAATAATACAAAAAATAAAAAATAAAAATAAAAATTCAACACTTTTTTTTTTGAAGTATTTCCATTAATACATAAATACAATATTAAAACATGTTACGTAAGCATGATTAACTACAAAGATGATAGTACTGCATAATTGGGTTTTATGTACAGAGACGAGAACCATGAGAATGTTATACGTAGTGCATGTCATAGTGATATGTGAGTTGGACCCATATGCAATACGAATCCGTGAAGTTTGAGTGGCTTGTATCCTTCATTAAGAGATATATCTAATCGATTTTCATGTAAGTATATGTTTTTTTTTTCAACTACAACACTCATTTGCGGATTGGTTACTCGATAATAACATATACTCTTCCAAATTAAATATCCGGATACGAAATTCATTCAATTTCAGGCTATATATCGATCAAGTATATACCATACTTTCATTCAAAAAAAGTATATGCCATACTGCTATGTCTACATTTATAGGAAGTAAGTACTAGTAGGAAAGAGTTTTTCATCTTCTTTTTTTGAAAAGCTAAATGTCTTTAGCTTAATGCGTATTTCTATCATAGCCAAGTTTGAATACAAATTCTATCTTGGTGTTTTAAGAGTTTTAATTCCAACCATTACAGTAGTTTGTTTTGTTAAATTCTGTTGTTTATCTTTTTGTGTGGTGCCCGTGTTCATAGTTTAGCTTTTTTTTTCTTCTATAGATTGAAACTTTGTTTCTCTCTTTTGAGCTTTTATCTCTGGAGTTTGGATAACTTCTAGAATTTATATTCTATCTTGTATTCTATTTCGGTAATAAAATTCCAACAAAAAGGTGATGTGAACTGTGAAGTGCCACTCTTTGGCTTCAAAACTTTGCAGAATTGGCCCTTCACTCTTTTCCCCTTGTCTTCAGGCTTTTCTCCTTAATGCTCGTTTCTTTTGTTCTCTACTTTTCCCCATTCAATAGTAAAAACTAAAACATTATTTGTTCTAACGTTTTTTATTTGATTTGAAATTATATTTCTTGAATTTGGGATTATAAAATTTATGAAAATATTCTATTTATTATTATTATGGTTTCAAGATTGATGAGAATCTCATTTCTGTAATCCGGATTCAATATATAATATCGACGACGTATATAAAGATTCTTTTTTTGCTTAACTTGAGATAACTCGGGTTTATGGAGAAGTCTAGACTAATCTACAAGTGGAAGTGCAGTCCATAAATCAATTTCTTCGGATATTCAAATGGACTGAAAGTAAGAATTCATATTCATGTGAGTGTCCAAAAAAATATTTTTTAATTTCGTATAATAGATAAATCCAACTTAAAACGTGTTGGCTCCCCAAACTCGCTTCTTTACAGTTTGACCACAAGGTACAAAGAGCTCATTTTCTTTTGTGAATCAAATTTAGTGTTGCAAGATTTATAAATTAAAGAGTTTCTATTCGACTGTAATAGTAGGTCAATTTAGCGAGTTATTATGCGACGAAACATTATATTGGGTGATATATATGTCTGGTTAACTGATGAACCATTAATTGTTTTTATAATAATCAACCCACCATCTTTTAATTATATGAATTAAACCACGCGGTGAGCATTTAGTTGTACTTGTACCCAATCAGTATTGTGATTGACAAAAAGAAATACTAAATTGTTTAGATGTAGATATACTCGCATTATATAGTCGTCAATGTTACTATATATATCGAACCACACGATGGCATTAATTAGGTCAACATATAATTAGGTCAACATACATATATAAGCTTTATTTAACAACTCATATGTAAGCTAAATGAGCGTTATGGTGTCAATACGGTGAACCGAACCTCATGCATTATTGTAAAAGATACGATATCTCAATTCACATGTTTTGAGAATATCAACATCATTATATATTGTATCAATATACATAGTTCATGTGTTGACCCACATTGCCCATGTATGAATATATGATCTTATTTATTCGATTATTTAGAAATTATGTACACCTTCAATTGATGTTCGATTAATAGTTGGTATAAGAGCGATTATTATATTATAAAACTAAAATTCAGTAATATGTAGCATCAGTTGTAAACGATAAAAAGATATTTATTTTTTCTCTTTTTAAAAATTTATGTGACTAATTAAATACACAAATAAAATGAAGAGTTTTTGGACATTTAGTAATTTTATTGAACAAAAAGGAAGACACGAGTGGTTAGAGATTCTTAAAATAATTATCGAGCATTTATCAGAAAAAAAAAAAAGAAATCCATTATTGATGTAGCATTTTTTTTTAAGGCTATGCTTCTAGCTATAGCCTTTTCCTAAAAAATCAGGCAATATGTTCCCTATATGACTATTAACTCTTTTTTTTTTTTTTGGAAAAAGACTATCAATACTATTAAAACAGGAACGTTTGCCATGGTACATAAATGTTTTTCCCGGAATTTACCCTTAATATTATTAGGATTTGTAACCTTCATTAAGGGTAAATATGTCATTCTCAAATACATTTTACGAATCATTAATGTAAAACTAAATTATAATTAATTAATCATAATATCTTGCAATATCTTTCATTACTTTAAATATAAATATATATTTCCTTTTTATTATACAAAATCTAACAAAAAATCTTTTTAATCCATTTTATTTTTAATTAACTAATTAATTTTGTAATTATATTATATATTTATATTTAATAAATAATTATAAGTATAATTAGATGAATTAATACAGATTTATGTTTATAAATTATAAAATAAATATAAAAATTATAGAAATCTTTTTAAAAATAAAAAAAAATATATAACCCACTACTTTTTCAAATATATAAATAAAATAATAATAAAAATATGTAATATACTTTATTTTCAAAAAGTGAATTCTGTAAAAATATTCAAATTACTATTACCTAAACAATAATTTATATTAAAAATTAATCTAAAATATTAAAAATAGATATATATTTAAATTTGATAAAACGTAAAATATCAACAATAAGTAAATATTTATATTATTCAAATATATAATTGTCGGGTTGATTAATGATTATACTAAAACAATTTTTTAGCGGGTTGTTTTATACTTTTATAATTTGAATACTATAAAAATATACAACTTATTATTAATTAAACTTTAATCTATAAAATAAAAAATTAAACCTAAATATGAATATATATATATATAATATATATATATATTATTTTATATGATACAACTCATATTAGAACTTATAATGTGAATCATTATTTTAATCTCTTTATCTTTACGATATTTCCTCCCAAATAATATAAAATTCATTTTTAAACCTAAATTATTAACTCACGTTTTATATTATGGGTTATACAATTATAAATAAAATTATATTGCATAAATAAATAAAAAATTACTAACAATAAAATAGCTAAAATTTTAAAATTGTAAAGAAAAATATATCCGCGTTCAAAAAACGCGGGTCAAAATCTAGTTCACTCTTATTCTTCCTCTGTTGTTTTTTTTTTTTTTTTTTTTTTTTTACTAAAGGGTTTTCATATATAAAGCAGCAGAAATAAAAAAAGTTTACAAGCCCTAATGACTATAGTTGGTGAAACCCATTTGGCCCAATAAACACAGCCTCATACTACAGACAACCCAATACATCTTTGAATCCACTTTAATTAGAATAAAATGCAGAAGCTCGATCTTTACGCCCTCCTTGACAATTTGATTCCAGAAACTTGATCACCTATCAATCGTAGACCTTGATCACCGATTGAATTCGATCATGTCCCTGCCATTAACGATGATCCCAGCCATATTTGCATCAGAGCTGATGAAGTTATCGGTGAGTCCGATCTATAACTCAGGAGCCTTTCTTTAATTTGCCTTTCAATCAAGTTTCTGACCACATCCTCTGATCGAAAATTTCCCCTGTGTAACCTGCTATTCCTTTCACCCCAGACCCAATAGATCACGCTCTGCCAGACTAGAAGAACAAGCCGTCGGAAGTATTTGTTGCCGCTTATCGTTTGAAGTTGGTCGATCAGTTCATTCCAATTTCGACGCGGAAGGAATCCAATCCTTGCTGCCAGAGATGACCAGAGAGACCAGGAGAAAGCACATTCGAAGAACAGGTGATTCCGCGACTCTGCTATCGTGTTACAGAGCAAGCAGTTCGAATCAGTTTGAAGACCCCAATTTATCAGTCGATCGCGAGTAGGACATCTGTTCAACATAAACAACCACGCCAGAAAGCTCTGTTTTGGTATACCACCATTGATCCAGATTAATTTTGACCAAGGTACATCACTAATCTCTCCACAGAGTTTGGAATATATTAGGCCAGTAGAGTATTTAAGATAAGTTTTACCATCAATAGTCCACTCATAATTGTCTTCATGGTCATTGAGCTGAATCGTAATTAAGAAAGTTTGTAAGTGAACCTGATTGTCGTTACGAGCAGGAGGGAGTGACCATTGTCCATTTCTGTATAGGCTTGCTAGAGTAGCAGTTGGTGAGATCCCCAGCCGAGAGGTTCGAGAAGTAGTCAAGTAGGACTCCAAACACCCAAACGGTGTCCAATTATCAACCCAGAACCGGCATTTTTCTCCATTGCCCACCACCATTTTTCTCCGGCATTCCTCTGTTGTTCTTGTCGTCGATGAGCATTCGTGTGTTAGACAAATGATAAGAAACTGGATTGGTAAGATAATGTAATCGATTAATGTAAATGTGTTGATAAATGATTTCTATCATTTTAAAGTGAATATATATTATACTATCATTTACACCAATGTCAATTACTTTGGTTTTATGATTTGTTTTCCATTATACGTACTTGTGTGTTTAAGTTATAGACGAGTACGTACGTTAAAGTTCTTTTTTTTTTTGTATATATTGCATGTCATAATGAAGAACCTTAAAAAAAAAAATATTGCATGTCATGTATATGTGTACATGCATGTACATGTTTATATATATCAATAAATAAAATATAATCTTACAATATTTTTCGCTTTTTGAAATATTAAATTTATTATCTTACAATGGCTCTAAATGGTGACCAAGGGAATGAGGAAAAACAATGAATTCTCTTTCGTTCCTTAAAAAATACATCATTTACAAATAATATTTTTTACACATAATTCCTTCTCATTCTTTCTTTCGTAGAGAACTAAAGAGTAAAATTATTCCTCATCAAATTTGGGAAGGAACAATAATTCCTATTATTTTATTGTTCTTCGTTCTTTTCCTACTCATTCTCAAAATTCTTCAAATGGTTACCATTTAGAGCCAATATGTATATGAATGACAGTGCTCCATTCCGGAAACGTTTTGAAGGAACATAGATAAAATTAATATGTAATCTCTATATCATGCAATCTTACTATAAAATACGTAACACATACTGACGAATATACATATTTCAATCTGTATATTTATATTGTTACTAATAGTTATAATACGCATTGACTCACCGTTGGTTTTCACGAAATGACATATTTTTATCAACGTAAATGTTTGACGTTTCACAAACCTAGGTATACAATAATTGGAAGAAAATATTGCATATTTAAAATGTTATTATGGAGTGAAGACATAATATTGGACAATACTCATGTCACCTACTTCGTTAATTAGCTTGAAAATGTAACGATAATTCGTTCATTTTGATCTGTTTCCGAGATTGCGCTAATAATTTAAAGATTTATTATTATTCAACATTAAAATAATAATAATGTAAACTCCAAACTTAAAACTTGCCCTTACAATAGCTGCTCGGGCACATTCAAGATATGGGAAGTGTCTCTCCGATGGAACACAGAGCCACATTATTGTACACCAAATCCCTTTTGCCTTTTCTTTTGTTCTTTGCCATATTTGCCAGCAAATATTATTTTATTTTGTTTATCGCGTGTGTTTCTATTTCATATATTACTTATCATTTAATATGTTAAGTTTGTATGATTGTGTTCCTCCTTAAGTTCGTTTAATTATAAAGCTAGTAAACTCATTTCAAACCTTTTAGTGACATATCTCTCGCTCTTTACAAACATCATTTATGATATATGAAAAAAGTCATTTTCTCTTTTAATTGTTCCCACTTACTAAAAATAAAATTTATATACATTTGATTATACACTTCACATAAACGTTTACCTAAATACTATTGGACTTATTCCTTCTAGCTAAAATTTAAGTTTATAAAACTGCTAATTGAATATTTCTTTGTGAACCAAGTGATTGTGGTCAGTAATTTTCATTTATTGAATATTTACTGCGTTGGTCTAGATTAAAAATCGATTTTCTTTAATCGTGAAGTTAAATAATTGTTTTATTCTGTTACTTTTAAACGTTTTTAGTAATATGAAATATATATGGATTTCTATAGATTTCAAAGATTAGCATGAATCTTGAATTATGATGATTACAAATATTATAGAATTTTTTTTTTTTTTTTTGTGTTTACTCATACATAAACAAATATTTAATACCAGTTTTTGCAACTTTTTTTTGAAATATTTAATCATTTTGTATTTTGACACTGTTTTGACACTGTTTTTCTTTCTTTCTCCTTACGAGACTAAACCTTGTCGAGACACTTCTTTTTGAACGTAATAAATGGGCTGGTTATTACATTTATCTAATTATAATATGGGCCTAATAATGGGCTTGCTTAAAATCCAATGACAAGTGGTTTCGTATTCAACATTACAATTTTAGTGGATATTATAAATTGACCACTAACTACTAAACCGAGGCTAAACCCGAATTAAACTATAATTACGAGATGGGTTCTTAAACTTCTCATAACCGAATGCCTCCGACAAAATAGAAACTACAAAGAAAGCTCGTACAGTGATTCGTAGCGAAATCTCTCACTAATCACCATGACGACGATGCTCATAGTGTTCACATCAGTGATTGTAACGATTATCGCAATCTTTTCCTCGAGTAGCCAAATCGGTTCACGCATCTCCGCACCGCCTGAAATCCCCGGCTCGCGTGATGTTTTCCCGTCGGCGAAGGTGGTTAACCTCACCGGAGCCTCCGGTCCAGAGAGCGTAGCTTTCGATCTATCAGGGGAAGGTCCGTACGTTGGTGTCTCCGACGGTCGGGTCCTGAAATGGCGCGGGGAATCGCTTGGATGGACAGATTTCGCTTACACATCGGCTAATAGGTATATATAGATAGTAGCCACACGTTATTCAAAGAAGATCTGAGCATTTCGATAGAGTGATTCTGAATTTCGAAATCCGTGGTTTCTCATTTTGGATTTGATTGATTATGGTTTGTCAAATTGTTGTCTTCTTGTAAGAATTGTGGAGAATTTTGTTAGATTTGATCATAGTTAACTTAGCTTCAAGATTCAGTGATAGAAAGAACATTATATTAGCAACTTAGTTTACTTCTAAGCCAGCAATGTGCTTGTGGTAGCTTCAGAGTTTGCTTGTGTCAAGTATTTTTGAATCTAAGCATTACAAAACTTAGATTTTGGAGAATGAATCTCAACCAGTTTTAGTAATTTGTGTATATGTGGCAGGATTTCTTTCCTCTATTAGTTTTACTCATCTTTTACCACTTGTGAATATGGTTTAGGGAGATGTGTGTGCGCCCGTTTGCACCAGAGTTGGAGCATGTGTGTGGAAGACCATTAGGATTGCGTTTCGATGAGAAAACCAGAGATCTTTACATCGCGGATGCCTACTTTGGCCTTCTTATTGTTGGTCCTGCTGGTGGTTTAGCCAAACCCTTGGTTACAGAAGCTGAGGGGCAACCGTTTCGTTTCACTAATGATTTGGATATTGATGAGCAGGAAGATGTGATTTACTTCACAGATTCCAGCACCAGATTCCAGAGAAGGTAACACTAATAGAGAAAAACACCCTAAAGTCTCAAAACTATGAACTTTCTTAAACTCCAAAGCGTTGTCGTGTTCAGGCAATTCTTGGCTGCTGTTTTGAACGTCGATGCGACAGGAAGGTTGATAAAGTATGACAGATCAAGCAAGAAAGTGGAGGTCTTATTACAAGGCATTGCATTTGCAAACGGCGTTGCACTGAGCAAAGACCGGTCGTTTCTATTGGTAGCCGAAACAACCACTTGCAAGATCCTAAGGCTTTGGCTCTCTGGTCCAAACGCAGGAACCCAAGACGTGTTTGCTGAGCTTCCGGGTTTCCCTGACAACATCAGAAGAAACTCAAATGGAGAATTCTGGGTCGCTATACACTCAAAGAAAGGTCTTTTCGCGAAACTCTCACTCACTCAGGCTTGGTTCAGAGATTTGGTGCTAAGACTTCCAATCAGTGGCCCGCGCTTGCACGCTCTGTTCACTGGAAGTCCACATGCAACAGCTATGAAGCTGAGTGAATCAGGAGAGGTTTTGGAGGTGCTTGAGGATAAAGAAGGAAAGACATTGAGGTATATAAGTGAAGTGGAGGAGAAAGATGGTAAGCTTTGGATTGGTTCTGTTCTTATGCCTTTTCTTGGTGTTTATGATTTGTAAGTTTCTACACTGTTAAGACTTTATTGTCTGTGCTGTGCATCACATGATAAACTATGTCTATGTCCACGTCCTTTCTGTCTTCAGATTAGTGTCGGTAGTGTTTCTTATATATACTTTTAGACTTTAAATGTAATAATAATACTTGCAGAGTTAAAACTCTGTTTCTTTTGTTTTGCTTTGACGTCCTTGTGTACACTAAAACTTAGTGCATGTAGTGCATCTGTAATAATAATACTTACATAGTTAAATGATAACAAATTGCATTAAAATTTAAAGAAAAGAATTTACAAAGTTTTTATATCTAAAAAAAGGTAAAAGAAAGCTTAAGAGAGAAAGTCCAAAACTAGATCTCAAAACATAATAAGTTTAGGAGACGAAGTGGCATTAAGCGAATTTGGTCGATCTTGAAAATCGATGGAAGAAGGTTGATGTGAAGAGGCAACTGGCATGAGATGAGTTTGGTCGATATAAACAGAACAATGCGAGGAGGCGACTAGCATCAGGAGAGTTTTATCGATGGGAGCATATCGATGGCAGCATCAAAGCTCTTTCTCCATCTCTTTTTTGCTTCTTTTCCTCTTCAATTCCAACCAATTCTTCATAGCTTCTCCAAACATCTATAGAGAAAAATAAAACACTCTAAAACATACAAATCTCTAATCCTAAACACACTAAAGAAGGTTTATTGCATTGAAAATTTGAGAGGATTTTATTTTCTCAAATCCTCTCTTATTGAATTTTACATATATACAAATCTTTCAAAATTTCAGTTTATTGTTAGTAAATATGTTTTAAAGTTATTTGCTGAATCTTCAAAAACCAATCAAAACTTTTTGTATAAAAAAGGAAAATATTAACTGAAAATCAAAATTACTAACAAAAAAAAAAAAAATCAAAATTTTAAAATTTTGATGTCATCTTCTCATTTGAATAGAAAACAAAATTTGAAAAAATAATAATAAAGATTATATATCACTTTTAATAAAATTTTTTAAAATAACAAAATATTTCAAATATCTTAAAATTCTCACTAAAATACTCAAAATCTTCAAAATTTTACTAAAATCATCACTGAAATCTTCAAAATCCATTTAAAACTTCATCAAATCTAAAAACCATTTAAATCCTCTAAACCCCTAATCTAATAAAACTTTCTAAGTTCTAAATGAATGAATTCCTAATAAAATACTTAAAACGAATGCAAGATGCATAAAAACCATACAAAGGATTATACCGAATACTTCAAAATTATGCTCCCATCATAATCTAGTCTGAATTATCAGAAAATTTTAGCCTGCAAAATTATGTTTGATCACATGCAAACATATTTGGGTTTAAAATTTCGGAAATAGAAAAATATTTTACAAAATATTGGTATAAAGTTTTACGAAAATCTTAAAGTATGTATTTTACGTAGATTTGTATACAAAATCGGTCTTGTAATTTTGAAGATTATATAAAAATAGTGTAAAATTTATTAGCTTTTTAATAGTTTAAAAGTGATAACTTATGTATATTAATTTAATAAATTTTGAGGGTTGAAACTAATATTTTATCCAGTTGTATTCAACAATACGCCGCTCTCTCTTGTTTAGAGAGAGGTTTCTCTCGATCATCGATTTCTCTTCTTCCCCAACCTAAATCTTTCAGAAGAGATCTTCGAGATCGATTTCGCGGCTTGGTTAGTATCTCTTTCCCTGTAAATATCCCAGTCATGGGGTTTTTTTTGTGATTTCGGTTTCGTGTTCTTCTTTCAATCTCTTGAAATCGATGTCTTTTTTCCCCATCCGGTTGTGTCTCTGGCCGATCTTCTTATGCTTCTGAGTTCTACCTTCGGTTGGCTTGGTCTTGTGTTTGAATAAAGGTTCCGGTTTCTTTCCGGATCGATCTCGTTGGCGCGCCTTTCCGACTAACATCAGAATTATCATCGCTCTCCTTTCCTCTGATCTAACTTCCGTCGAAGGAACTGGCTTTCGTCTGTGTTTTCCTTGGCAGGTTGTCCCTCGTGGAGTAATATCTAGGCTGCTAATCCTACTTTGGCTTAGGAATCAATGGCCGAATCAATTACTGTGTTTGGCCGGCGGCGTAGCTTCCTCGGAGTCAGCTTTCCGGTGAGATATTGAAGCAACTCTTCCTTTTATGTAGATTCTCTTCCGGCGGTATCCTTGGTGGTTAAGAGTGAGCGGCATCAAGTTTATCCTCCGATACAGCTTTTCCAGTGTTCTGGTGATTTCCAGCGAGGTTCAATGGCGCGATTGAGCTTCGGACGGTTGCATGCCGAGCGACTTTCTGGACCTGACACGTGTCCCAACTTATCCTTATCTTTTTGTTTTATTTGGTTTGGACCAGTTTGGCGTCCACTGCATCTGAGTCTACTTTTCTTCTTGTTGTTATTAATGTTAATCCCAGTTGACAAAAAGAAAAATCCAGTTGTATTCAAAACTGGTCATATATGTATGCTGCAGGGAAGTTATACACTATGCAATACTGGCGTTGAATATACGATTCCAGCTATAGAGAAAACATATTATTTACATGATTTTTTTTTATTTAATATAGTTATAGTTTTCTATATAAAAATAAGGAGGGCAAGTTATCTTGGTTGTGTTCAGGTTCTGGTTTATCTTTGGTTGTGTTGAAGGCCAACCATGTTACAAGTAATTTATAACACTGATCGCGTAACTTCGATTTATTCATTTTTTCGTTAAAATTTATTATATTAAAATAAATATTGTTATATGATATAATACAAAAATGAAATAACCGAAATTATAGACGAAGATTTAAAAACTGAATATCAACCGATACTGAATACAAAACAAATTAACTAAACCTAAAAAATACAGGAAATCGCTGATTTCAAGTTTTAAAAAATTAAAATTAATAATATAAAATCTCGAAAACACACTTATTAAACGAAAACATCAGTTGACAAAAAAAACGAAAACAGCAATATTATTTTTAAAATAAAAAAGAGAAGACACGATGAACATCGATTTATTCATTCTTGCTAATAGATAATCAGATAAGATCATATTCAAGATACAAATAACTTATTTTTCTTGCGTAATTATGTCTATATTACACGTGGCTATGTCAGAATTGGATATTTTCTAACTTATGCGGAGGAAAATGAAATGAAATCACGTGAAAATGCTATGCAACACTTTTATGTGGGGTTTTACTTTAAATTTAAATAAGGTCGGCAACAGATCCATTGAACTTTAATAATACGTTAAAGTATACAACTCTAATAAAGTTAGAACAGAGAAACTCAAATGTCATGTATATTATATATATATATATATATGAAAAAATGTTATTAAAATCCTAAACTTTTAAAATCTAAGCGATTACAATTTTCAATTTTGAAATAGAACATTAAAATCTAAAGTTTTCGTTGACATTCATTTTCGCTATAATCTTTTGGTTTATTTTTTTAATTAAACCAGACCGTTAAACTAACACACGAATCATGTTCCGTTTAAAACGTTAATCCGTCATTGTGATGACAATGTTTGTTAAAACAAAGAAGCAACAAATGGTTCTTGGTTCCATGTAGTTCTTAGTTGTATCGTGTCTTTGTTATTTGTCATTGAGTTTTTATTTTGATCGTGTCTTTGAGTTTCATTATGTGTCATTAAGTCTTTGTGTCTTCATTTTGTGTCTTATCTTTGTGTCTTTTTTTTTTTGGTTATACCAGTTATCCGGATTCCGAGGGACCGCCGCCTCCGACCAGTGGGGACCCCACATCATCCTTAACAAGGACCGGGGCCTCCGACACTGAGGATCCCCACATCATCCTTAACAAGGACCGGGGCCTCCGACACTGAGGAACGAGCGTATCATCCAAACGGTCACCGACTAATCATGGGCCCAAGGGCCATGTTAAATCTCTAGTGGCCAAGAAGGTTCGAACCTGAGTAGCGGGAGGTTACTAACACACCCTTTACCGCTAGGATACGACCTCTTGGTTTAGCTTTGTGTCTTTTGTCTTAGTTTTGTGTCATCTTGTCATTTACAATGAAACTTTGTTCATGTTACATCTTTGATACAATCCGAGATTGACATAAACAAAGTTTAACATAGAGTAACATCATAATCCGAGAGAGTGACTAAAGACACAATCCGACATTGACATACATAACTAAAAAATGACCCTAAAAACACAATCCGAGATTGACATAGAGTAACATCATAAACTTAGATATCAACTGAGAGATAGCAACAAAAGAGAGCCATAAGAACCATAAACACATTAGAGTTTGACAAGATAGCCGCATGAACAATCAAACCATGATGAAAATCATCCAAGTCCTCGATATTGAGTCTTGAGGAGTTGTGATCTAAGAGGAACTTGAGAGCCTTGAGGAGGTTGTGGTCCTGGAGGAGCTTGAGAGCCTTGAGGAGGTTGTGATCCGAGAGGAGTTTGAGATCCTTGAAGAGGTTGTGATCCGACTTGACTTTGAGAGCCTTGAGGAGGTTGTGATCCGAGATGTTGTGATCCAAGATGTTGTGATCGGAGAGGTTGTGATAAGCTAACTTATGATTCCTATTTCAATC
The DNA here is from genome assembly GCA_030180135.1 of Orychophragmus violaceus. NCBI lineage: Eukaryota > Viridiplantae > Streptophyta > Magnoliopsida > Brassicales > Brassicaceae > Orychophragmus > Orychophragmus violaceus. The sequence goes on along the minus strand of CM058231.1, from coordinate 101,160,397 downwards.
AAACACAAAATGTAATTTTCAATTCAAATAGTTTTAACAGAATTATAAAATATAAGAGTTATATCAAACATACTAACTATGTTCTTCTTTGGCCGACCTCCTCTCTTTAGTGGGAGTAAAACAGTTGCATTCTTGCAGCCTTGTTTGATGTGGCTTTTTTTGTTGGCAGTTAGAGCATGTCATGACTCTATTTTTCTTTGAATTCTTGTGATACAACCTCGGAATCACTCCAATGCTAAGATCACTTGATGATCAAGAGATTTCTAAGCCAGCTGCTTGCGGAAGTGAAAAGTGATAGAGATGGTGGTGAAGATAATGATTGACTATCTCAATCTGGTGGGTTGATTGACTCTCTCAATCTGTGGAAGAACCTAAAGTTGCTTGAATCACACAAACAATCATAAATTCTACAATCAGTAGATTAAAATTATTTCTCACACTTAGAATCTAAAGAACAACTTTAAAGAACACTCCTTGAAAGAAAAATGAATTTTGTATTATACTTTAACTAGGTTTGATTGACTCTCTCAACTTTAAAGTGATGATGCCCTCATCATCTTGCCTTATTTGAGGAAGCCGAGAACTCGTTGTTACCTTTATTCCTTGCATAGTTCGGTGGCCTTCATGGATTTTCTTTCTTCCATGGTGGTGGCAAAACATGAAATATATTTAACCTTGGCCACAATTGTGCCTCTTGGAGCTTAATACCATACATGTATGTTTCTTTCCACTTCTCTTTGATGTAATATTCTACAACATATTCCTCCACCCTCTCTTTTTTCCCTGTTATAACACTTGCAGCATGACTATAAGGAATTCCAATCATCTGCCACTTTCTACAACCACAGATTTTCGCATTCATATCAATTGTGTAGTTAACACCGTAGATCTCTATCTCATGCTTTCTTGCCATGTATATCTTGAAATGTTGTGCTCCAACTACCGCCTTCTCAATCTTAGCATGAGTTCTCTTTGTGAACCTTTTTCATCCTATCAACATATACCTTTTTGCGTTCCTGAACATGCGTGGTCTCCTAATGTCCTCAAGGAAACCCAACAAAGGCTTTCTTCTTGCCTGTCTAATAGTCTTATTGAAAGACTTATTGAGATGATTGAGAATGTCATTGCAACAACTGTTAGTTCTAAAGAAAGTTCTGGACCAGGTCTGAGGATTAGTATCTTGCAGAGTTAAATGAGCAAGCGTATTGTACTTCTTCAACTCGTCCATGTGATCAATGTACTCTCATGTGGTGTAGCTGCGTGCTATCTTCCACAAAATGCGTTGAATTTCTTTATCAAGGCTATCTTTTCTCCAATTATCAATTATATGTCTTGCACACTATCGATGCTCAGCCTCTGGAACTACGTTATGAACAACCTTGACTAGACCCTACAAAAGAAATCGAAGTCAAGTGAAGTAATACTTGCCTTATGGAAACCAAAAAACAGTAGAGAACTTACTTTTTGTTTATCTGAAATGATAGTCACAATGCTCCCACAGTCCAAGACTTAGACACAAAATTTGACAAACCATTCCCAATCATCATTATTTTCTACTTCTACCACAGCCCATGCAATAGGCACAATCCTATTGTCTCCATCTCTTCCTACTGCATCAAGAAGATGACCATTTAGAGCATGTACATTAGTGGTTCTTATGGGGTTCTTAGCAAAAGTTCTTAAGTAAAAAATAATTAAATATTGTGGGTCCCACCAGAAGTTCTTAGCAAAAGTTCTTAGTTAAGAGCTTTTAAGAGCCGAGTTCTTAACTGTTCACGCCACGTGCCGACATATGATTGGTTATTTTATTTTTATTTTTTAATTTTTTTTTTCCCATCTGCAAAATATATATATATATTATTAAAAACAGTTAAGAACCCCCAAGGGGGGTCACTGATGTACATGGTCTTATATCCCATTTCAAAAAAATCTCAGTTTAATCCTATAATGAGTGTACAGGTTTGTTTCCAAGATTTTTTTTTTTGTGAGTTAAAACAGATGTGGAGATGATTACATGATTTTGCAATCCTAGAGGTATCAATTCCTCTTGCTTATCGTTGTAGCAAGAGGTATCGACCCAATTTTGAGATAGGATTAAACCAATCGGAATGCACTAAACCAAGAAAGTCAAGCAAACAATTTAGATTTGAAGTTCTAACAACCTAAACACAATTAAACAAGCAAATAAATGAGCAAACAAAGACCAAACTCAAGAAATCAATAATAAAAGTAAGGCCAATGGGTTTAGGTCAATGAGTAGAGCAATCTACAGCTATCAAGGATGCTTAAACAATCATCATAGATGCTAATCCTAAGCAAGAATACTAATCAATCAATTAATCCAATCTCTTGGTACTAATTACTTTGCCTAATCCTTAGTCAAGATCAAATTCTCATTTGTGAATAAAAACAAGGCAAGCCTTAATCTCAAGTTCTCTTAAGCTAATAAACACTTTAGACATTCACTTTCATGAGCTAAAATATGTAAATTCCCATCAAAACTCAATCTAGCATTTCATCGAACACATGGTGTGCAATAAAATCCAATACATCTAAATCAACTTAATCAATGTCAATCTAGCAATAAACACATTTAGATAGGAAGGATCAATCATAATAAAGCCCTAAGCATCCATGAATCACTATAAATCATCCTAATCTACCTAACCCATAAGCCTCAAATGAAACTACTCACTAATCATCATATGATCAACAAAATCCATAGAGATAGTGTTAATCATAGGAGATTAGAGAAAGTATGAAAGATTCAAGAGAGAAATCTCAAAAGAAGTACTTAGATTGATCCAAGAATCAAACTTGTTCTCACAAAGTGTTTAGAACAAAAATAAAGCTTAAGAACAAATGAAAATAGGTTTTTGGCTTAAGTAGTGAATATGGGGCGAACCGGGTCAACCCGGAACAAACTGGGTGTTGACCCGGATCCAAGACAGTTTCTGGGAAATCGTATCGGTCAGGCCGGTCGATATGGAACCCGATACGAGCTCTCAGATTCATTGTCGAAGAAGTGTATCAGTTGGAGAGGTCGATATGCTGCCCGATATGAATGCCTCGAATTTAATTCGAGAGGGTGTATCGGGTGGATACACCGCCCGATGCCATGCGTCTTCGCGTCGACGGGGGGGGGATCGTGAGTTCGTCGACGGGGGGGGGGGGGGGGGGGGGGGCGAGGCTTGGGTCTTCACGGTTTGTTGGGCTAAGCTGCTCTCCGTCACGGTTTGTTGGGCTAAGCTGCTCTCCTCGTTGACGTTGCATGTGCATGGTCAACCAGCACATCATTGTTGACTATGTAAGCAAACCAGCCCATCTTGACCATTTGTTTCTTTTCCTCTTTATCCCAAACGCTTGCAACTCCTTCCGATCTCCAAGAACCTAGAAAATAAAATAAAATACTCCCAAGACACTAAAGTTGCAGAGCCTATAATACTAAATGACATCTAACTCATGAATGCAACAAAGACTTAAGAAAATGACGCGACTGAATCAAATTTGTAACTAAAACATGAATATTTATCAAACTAGAATGCCTAAAATGTGATAACATCAATTCCCCCAAACTTGCATTTTGCTTGTCCGCAAGCAAACAATCAAAGACAAATAGGAAGAAAGGTTTGAAATTGAGAGTTGCAAAGCTTTCAAAAGCAATTGTTAAGCATAAGTGGAAACAAAGCCAAGACAAGCAATTAAGAGCTACAATCAAGTTTACTCTACTTCAAAAGAGTTAGCCATTCCCATCAACACATGCATCAAGTTCAAGTCCCAACCTACACATGAATTCATATCATCATTCCCTTTAACATTCATTAAGCAATGGTGGATCATGATTGTGCAAATCAAATGAACATATTTGGCTAAATGTTTAAGGTCTTGAGATAAAAGTGATCTCAAATAAAGTGTGGGTTTAAAAAACAAAGGATCTCTCAAGAAAGGAATGAACTATAGCAAAATGCTAAGAGTAAGAAACAACTCATGCATACAAGGATATATTCTCATTCTACCCAAATCCCTACAATGATCTTAACTCTTCTTCTAAACCAAAGATTCCCTTCCCAAGCTACTCTTTTCTTAAGGCGTTTTTGCCTTCTTAACCCAACTTTGATCACTTTTTTTTTTAAACATTTAGAGGATTTCTTCTCTTTACTTAGCTCTTTCTTTTCTTTTCACTAGTCTCTTTTCTTTTCATGCCTGAGCCAACTTTGGCTTCTTTTCTCTCTTTAAAGCTTGTGACTTATCTTTCATAAACACTTAGAGCTATCAACTTTTCTTTTTTCTTTTCCAATCCCCTCTTTCTTTTCTCAATCTTTTTCTTATTCCCTTTTTTCTTTTTCTTCCCAATTCCCCCAAACTTCTTTCCTATTCTATGCATAGCCCAATGATGTAAGGCTAGCTCTACAATGAAAACCTATCCTTGTCGTTCCAAACTCAACACTTTTTGCCTAGTTTAATCAAGAAAAAGGCCTCTCATCTCTCACTAGAGTGTTTAGGCTTGAAAGAAAGTTTGGTTCAAGGTGGGGAAATCTACTTTGACTAACAAGAGAGTGGTAGAAAGGGAGAAGATAGTCCAAGTATGTATCAAGTATCCATGAGTTCACCTTTCATTGCACAACATGATAATTCAAGTCAATATTAAGAGTTCTAATAGATAGGGAATGATTCAAATCACAACATGTTTCAACCAAGAAGTGAACAATAATGCATGAGATCCAAGAAGGGTTCGTCCTTAATTTCAAGTTCACAAGATGCATCCAATAACCACATGCTCAAACAACAATTTTTTTTTATAAAGAACACAAGCTTTAACTCTCAAACTTTAATGAATACAATTCTAAATGACTTCTAGACTCAATCCTAAGCATGAAAATGCAACTATATGCTTTCTTTTTGTGAAAATTTTTCAAAATTTTTCAAATTTTTATGGTTTTCTATGCCTTAGATGCATGAAATGAGACTCAATATGCAAGAAAGAAAGATAAGAACACAAAACACATCATTAACAACTAGTCTCCTCCCCCCAAACTTAAATCACACAGTCCCTTGTGTGAAAGAAGCAAGGGAAAGAGACCAAAGAGAAAGGTAAAAATGCAAAATGAAACAAAGAGGTGAAAAAAAGATTGGAGTGAGTTACTTGGAGCTTTAAGTAGAGTGAAATGGGGTGGAGGGATGGGAGGTGGAGGCTAAAGAGTTCCTCCAAACTTGGATGAGTGCCCGATTCTTTCTTGATTTCGCCATGACCTTTCTTCTTTCTTTCTCCCAATGCCAAGACCTATATAGCCTAAAACATGTAGAGACCTAATAGATATATCAATATTGACTAGAAAACTTAAAACATAAAGCAATATTTACAAGAGATAGACATGGGACTTCCTCTCAAGTGAGCTTGTTTTAAGTCACTAAGCTTGACTACCTTTTCTTTTAGTGAGGAGGTGGAGGAGTCTTGACCTTTTGAGTGATTGTCAAGACTTTGTTGAGATGCTCTTGGAGCTTGTTTGGATTAGCTTGGAGCTCAGGAGTAAGGATTGCTCTTGCACTTGAGAATGGCTTAGACCTCCCCTTGCATTTCACTTTGTACTCTATTGTCCCATCCTTAAGCTTCAAAGGGTGGAGAGTAAGAGTGCTAGGAGCTTGAGTATGAATAGAGGTTGTATTTGCTTTTCCCTTCTTCTTCTTTCTCTTAAGAGGAGCTTCCTTTGCTCTACTCACCTTCTCTAATGGAACACTTTCCAAGTGTGCACTCATCAGCTCTTTACTACTCTCTCCAACCAAAGCATCTTTCACAACTTGGTCAACCTTTGGAGAGTACAACTTCTCAACCTTTTCAACTTGTGTCTCCTCAATCCTCAAATCTCCCAAAATGATTGATCCACAATACTCAAGCTTGGCAAGACTAGCAAAAGTCATTTCCTCCTCAAGATCAAGGTCACTTGTGATGGTTCCACAAGTGTTGATGGAGGATGACTTCATGGGATAGAACACCTTATCGTTCACTTTTGTGAGTACTACCCTCTTGTTGTTGAAATCCATTGTTGCACCAATGGTGTTGAGAAAATCAGTGCCCAAGAGTAGAGGAAGCTTCTTGCCCTTCTTCATCTTCATAACTACGAAATCAGTTGGGATTGTACAATTCCCAATCATCACTGGGTAGTCTTTAAGCTCCCCATATGGTACCTTCGTTGAAGAATCCCCAAAGGTGAGAGTAGATTTGTAGCTCTCAATACTCTTGATCCCCAATTATTCAACCATCTCAAGGGATATGACACTCACATTTGATCCGGTGTCACACAAAGCATCCTCAATAATCAAGTGGCAAAGAGAGCAAGATAGTGAGAACTTTCCCGGTGCTCCTAGCTTAGGAAGGGATGTAGGAGCTAGCTTGGTCGTGGTTAGATCTTCCTCAACCGTGTCTTCATTCACAATTTCATCACAAAGACCAAGAAGAAACTCCTCAATGATGGCTTCTTCATCCAACTTTTCATCCTTCTCCTTCTCAAGTGGAGAACCATAGACAATGGCTTCAAGTTCAGCTACTACCCTTTCATGTTCAGCATTTGAATTGATTGTATTGCAATGGTTGGTGGGAGCAACTTTCTCTTTTTGCTTCTCCATTTGGATCACTCTTGAAGGCAAGGTCTCAAGTTTGGAAGTGAGATCCTTGAAGTTTCCATCAACCTTAGAGTGGATATCAATCATCCTCTTGCTCAAGTCAATTGCACCATTTGCTTTCCCTTGGATGAGTTGTTGAAGCATTGCCTTCATTTCAAAGCCTTGATCCAAAGAAGTAGAAGCTTGAGCTTGAGGGTTGTAGGGAAGATTATGTGGAAAACCTCCTTGTTGTCCTTGTAGATTTGACTTAGGAGCATAATCTTGTTGTTGATTAAAAAGCACAAAGCCTTGTTGAGATTGATAGCCTTTACTCTCTTCCCTTACAATGGTAGATGGCTCTTGGGTAGCTTGTAAGACTTCATCTAAAAGATCATTAAGAGCTTTCAACTCCTTACTCACTTTATCCTCAACGCCTCCATTAGCCATTGGAACCTTCTCAAACCCACCAATATATTTCTCCTCATTTTGGGATAGATTCTGAACAAGTATCTCCCCTTGATCAATTGTGAGGTTCATAAACCTTCCTTTGCTAGCTGCATCTAAAATCCTTTGGTGCTCTTTATTCACTCCATGATAGAAGGTACTAAGGATAACTTCTTTGTTGAACCCATGGTGGGGACAATTATGAGTGTAGCCCCTGAGTCTCTCTCATGCTTCTTGAAAAGTCTCATGGTAGTCTTGTTTGAAGCTCAAGATGTCTTTTCTAACTTGGTATGTTTTTTGTGGAGGGTAGAACTTGAGGAGGAAGATCTTCTTGCAAGCATCCCAAGAATTCACCAAGTGAGATGGCAATGATCTCTCCCATTGGCTAGCTTTATCTCCAAGTGAGAATGAGAACAAAAGGAGCTTAACACTGTCATCATCCACATCTTCAATCCTAAATATGTTGCACAACTTCTCAAAGTAGTATAAGTGATTATAGGGATTCTCCACTCTTGTCCCTAAGAACCTTAAGTCTTGAATCAATCTAATCAAACTTGGCTCGATCATGTAAGCATTGGCTTTGATAGGAGGAGGATGGATCTCATAGCTCATGCAACATTGAGGAGTGTCAAAACTTCCAATTGTTGGTCTTTTCTCTTGGATTGGAGTGGGTATCAATGGGAGTGTCAAGGAAGCTTCTTGAGGTTGAGGTTGTGGTGAAGTTGCTTGAGGTTGTGGAGCTTTAGTGATACTTCTTTGATTGACAATCTCCAACACCTCAAATGAACTTGGTTTGTCATGTCTCTTCCTTTTTGTTGGGTACCTTTGAAAGCACAAGAGGATCAAATAAACCAAGTTAGTAACAACAAATGAAAGGAAGTTCATCATCTTAACTTGAGATGAATGAACCAAAGCAAAGAAAAAGAAAAAGAAAAGCTTAGTCTCAAAGACTTGAACTAAATAGGAATAGAAATCTAATTGATCAATCCTAAATCCCAAAATGGCAACGGCGCCAAATTGATAACAGGATTTTGCAATCCTAGAGGTATCAATTCCTCTTGCTTATCGTTGTAGCAAGAGGTATCGAACCAATTTTGAGATAGGATTAAACCAATCGGAATGCATTAAACCAAGAAAGTCAAGCAAACAATTCAGATTTGAAGTTCTAACAACCTAAACACAATTAAACAAGCAAATAAATGAGCAAACAAAGACCAAACTCAAGAAATCAATAATAAAAGTAAGACCAATGGGTTTAGGTCAATGAGTTGAGCAATCTAGAGCTATCAAGGATGCTTAAACAATCATCATAAATGCTAATCCTAAGCAAGAACACTAATCAATCAATTAATCCAATCTCTTGGTACTAATTACTTTGCATAATCCTTAGTCAAGATCAAATTCTCATTTGTGAATAAAAACAAGGCAAGCATTAATCTCAAGTTCTCTTAAGCTAATAAACACTTTAGACATTCACTTTCATGAGCTAAAATATGTAAATTCCCATCAAAACTCAATCTAGCATTTCATCGAACACATGGTGTGCAATAAAATCCAATACATCTAAATCAATTTAATCAATGTCAATCTAGCAATAAACACATTTAGATAGGAAGGATCAATCATAATAAAGCCCTAAGCATCCATGAATCACTCTAAATCATCCTAATCTACCTAACCCATAAGCCTCAAATGAAACTACTCACTAATCATCATATGATCAACAAAATCCATAGAGATAGTGTTAATCATAGGAGATTAGAGAAAGTATGAAAGATTCAAGAGAGAAATCTCAAAAGAAGTACTTAGATTGATCCAAGAATCAAACTTGTTCTCACGAAGTGTTTAGAACAAAAATAAAGCTTAATAACAAATGAAAATAGGTTTTTGGCTTAAGTAGTAAATATGGGGCGAACCGGGTCAACCCGGAACAAACCGGGTGTTGACCCGGATCCAAGACAGTTTCTGGGAAACCGTATCGGTCAGACCGGTCGATATGGAACCCGATACGAGCTCTCGGATTCATTGTCGAAGAAGTGTATCGATTGGAGAGGTCGATATGCTGCCCGATATGAATGCCTCGAATTTAATCCGAGAGGGTGTATCGGGTGGATACACCGCCCGATGCCATGCGTCTTCGCGTCGACGAGGGGGGGGGGATCGTGAGTTCGTCGACGGGGGGGGGGGGGGAGCGAGGCTTGGGCCATCACGGTTTGTTGGGCTAAGCTGCTCTCCGTCACGGTTTGTTGGGCTAAGCTGCTCTCCTCGTTGACGTTGCATGTGCATGGTTAACCAGCACATCATTGTTGACTATGTAAGCAAACCAGCCCATCTTGACCATTTGTTTCTTTTCGTCTTTGTCCCAAACGCTTGCAACTCCTTCCGATCTCCAAGAACCTACAAAATAAAATAAAATACTCCCAAGACACTAAAGTTGCAGAGCCTATAATACTAAATGACATCTAACTCATGAATGCAACAAAGACTTAAGAAAATGACGCGACTGAATCAAATTTGTAACTAAAACATGAATATTTATCAACTAGAATGCCTAAAATGTGATAACATCAGGAGACGAAATAACCTCTGTTTGTTGCCAATGGTTCGCCCCATGATTGTCTCGATATCAAATTGGGATCCACCATTCTGCTTGAAAATCTTGACCTGACAATCCCATATATCCGCGCAAAATGGGATCCGCGCAAAATGGGATTCATCACTCTTTCCTTTCTTTCATAACTTTTGTCTTTGCTTTAGCACATTGATCTTCACTCACTTTGTATTTTTTTTCTTAATCTCAACAACCATTTCAACTTTTGTCATCTTTGGATTCAGTCTTAACCTTTCCTCAAACAACACATCTATTGATGAACATTTCAACATATTCGAATAACCTAACCTAATACATGGGTGCTCACTGAAATAGGTTCTAACCTGCAACTTATGTTTCTTCCTCTCATGAGCTGCATAGAATTTCCAAGAACATTCAACACCCTTCTTATCAATGTAACAACACTTAGCAGCGACTCAAGTACTCTCAGACTTGTATAACTTGATGTCGTACCTTGTCTTAATTGAGTACCTCAACAATGCAAGCTTAAAATCGTATGGTGAGTTGTAAGTTTTTTCTAACCGAATCAAAAACTCTGGATCATCAGCATTTTCTTATAGTCTTGTTGTGCACTATATTTTTTTATCATCTTCCACGTCTTTCTCATCATCAAATGATTATTGTCTCTATCATCTACTCCAACATCTTGGTCTTCATCAGCCTCATTAAGGTTTTCACAATTTGAATCACCAGCTACTTGGCAGTCGTCTTCAGCGTCTTGAGCATAGTCAACTTCAACATCTTTACCATGTTCTCCGGTGCCAGACTGTTCTTCATTCGAAATTGAAGCCTCTAATTCTACTTCACGGGATGCAACCCTCTTCCATACTTTCTTCTTTATCGGAAATTGAAACTAAATCGAGCTCAATATTGATTCAGGATTTGCGGATTTTAGAGAATATATGAGAGAAATTGAAAGTAGGGTTAGATAGAATAAGGGATTTCAAGAAATTGGAGATTTATATCCGGCTAAAACACGATCATTTTTTTTATTAACGGCCTTCCATTAAGACGGATTAAAGCCTTAAACAGAGCGTTAATTGGCTCGTGTGTCAGCTAAGGTGTAGTTTAATTGGAAAAATCAACCTAAAAATTAGGGATAAAATAAATGTCAACGAAAACTTTGAATTTTAATGGCCTATTCCGAAATTGAGAGTTATAATCGCTAGATTTTGATAATTTAATATTTTAATAACATTTTTTCCCATATATGTATATGGAAGTTTTACTTTATTTTTAGACTTCTTTTCTTTCATACTGACCAAAAATGTAAAAAAAAAAAAAACAAGTTAAATGACATTCCACCTTTCTAATATAATCGATATCAAATGAAATATTGCGCGCAAAAACCGAAAACGTATGTAACATCTTTCCTATCTTATTTTGATTCATGTTACAATGATAAAAACCTTAGTACAAGTACACAAAAAACTAAATCGAACCGACTGAACCAAATCAACCAAACTTAAACCCACTTAAATCAGATATATTATATATAAATTTAACCAAGTGATATTTTATTCAATCCGACTGGTTATGTTCAGTTTTATACGGAACTGGACCAACAACCAATATATTTTTATTTATTAATAATAATACTAGATTTTGATCCGCGTTTAAAAAACGTGGATTTATTTTCTTTATAAATTTTAATTTTTATTTATTTTGTTCATAGTATTTAGATTTTTAATTATGTAATCTAATTTTGATTATAATTGTTTAACCCGTACTTTAAAAAGTGAGTTAATAATTTAGATTATTTAAAAATGAATTATGTGTTATTTGGGAAGAGATATTAAAATAATGATTTTGCATTATATATTTTAAACCGTGTTGTATCGTAAGATCATGGTTTGAAAAAAAAAAAATATATATATATATATATATATATATATGTGTGTGAAAACAACCATTGTTAAAGTTATGTGGTAGAAGTTTAATTTTATTGCATTTATCTAAAATATTATTTTATAAAATAATAGATAATTATAAAAAAATATTATGTTTTATATTTAATAATTAAATATTTACGAAAGTATCAACAAAACAATCCGTTTTATATATATTTAACATATTTTGTAGTGGTATATATAATTTTCAAATTTGATTGAACAACCCGTTAAAAACTGCATTCAAACATAAAGTATAATTTGACGCCTCAAATATTTGAATAATATAAGTATGGAATAATTTTAATATTTTATTAAGTTTAAAATATATCTACTGAAATTATTTAATATATATATATATAAAATTCATGCGAAGATTTTTTTTAGAAAATTATAATCGAAATTGGCTAATTTATTTTTCAACCCATTCAATGATTTAAATATTTTACAATTTGATGGAAGAACCCGCTAAAAAGTGCAATCGTAAAAACATCAACATGTATATATATTTTTTTTTTGAAACGAAGATAAATTAAAGAAGATATTAGAATATATTATAAATATATTTTGAATTAAATCATAAATTATAGAATATTAACTTATATATACAAAATTAGTTGATATATAAGTTATTTAATTGTATTTATCAATTGATTTAATAGTTTAATAATTGTATATATATTTGTTTTAATTTTAATTAATTAGGAAAATATGACTCATTATATTTTGGTTGTTTGGCTACATGTTTAATAATTATCTTGTTTGGAAACATGGATTGTAGAGATAATGTTATATTCCTTAATTACCCTTAATGAAATTTAATTAAATCATTAATGTGCAATGACACAAATTGTAAATAACACATGTCCCAAAGGTTAGTTTCCTAACCACTCTAATTTTTAATAGTATTGATTAAAAAAATATAAATATATTTTTATATTCTTTTCCTTCGTAGATTTTCTTATTTTGTTTCTTATAATTTTAATATAATATAAGTAATCCAATTATATATATATATATATATTAAACTTAAAAATTCTTATACTTTACTGTTAAAGTCTTGTTTTCCACATTTTTCTTTAATTTTCCATTGTTTAAAGTACTATTTTATAACTTACAATGATAACATTTCTTTTTAAATTAATAAAATAAAGAATAATAATAAACTGAAAATAATCATTTAGTTAAATTTTTTGATAATCAAATACTTTATAACTAAATCAAACTTAAATTAATCTAGGTTTGTTGTCTTGGTTGGTGTGGTTTCTACTCCTTAATTTCATCTGAGTCTCTGCATCTTTTGATAGAGTTCTAGATCTAAAGATTTACGTGGGTCGTCGTGTTCTTTGCTGTTGGATTTGTTCGTGAGCCCGTTACGCTTGGTCTCGGCTGGGATCATGTGCAACTGTCATTGGTTCTCTCTGGCTCTTGTTATGATCTTGTCCTTGGTGGTTTGTCATGGTTTGTTTCGTTTGCTTCAAGTGGTTTCAGTGTCGTGTGTTTTGAGAGAGCGCCTTTCCTATCTTCTGGTTGCGACAGTTTAGTTCCCATGGTGTTTTCTCTGTGTTTGGCCTTTGGGTTTGGGGGCTCCGGCTCTAACTTTAGGATTTGGAACTGTCTTTTCTTTCGCATCTAGTCGTCGGTGGTCGAATGGTAAAATTTTTGCTCTTTCGTCTTCCCCATATTGTCTGCATACGGTCTCTTGTGGCTCCTGCTGGGCTTGAACAATATAATGTGAGCCGGTAGATTAACAATAATAAAGTTCGGCTTCAGATGCTTCTCTTCTATTCTTTCTCGTTTTATGGGTATTTGGACTGTTTGGGTGTCTTGGTGTTTGATCTCGATATGTTTGTGTTGACTTGTAGATGTTGTGAGAATGTTTTTTATGTTTTATGGTTGCCTTGTCTTCAAGGATCATTTTCTTGTCCGTCGACTTTTGTCTCCTTGTTAGCTTTTGGTTCCGGGAGATGTTTGTTTTGCTCTCCAGCTTTAGACTTGTATCCGTTCAATATATCCGGTATTGTTAATTAAATGAAAAACTTTCTAGTGAAAAAAAATTAATCTAAAATCGAACAAAGTAAACCGAACTAAACAAAAACCAAATCATGATTAGTTAGTTGAGTTTATTGGGCTATAGGCCCACGTATATTTACGATAGTTATGTGTACATAGGTTAAATGAATGTACAAAACATATATAAGGCTGTCGCCTCTCTCTTTGTATGAATGAGAAAGCTTTACACACTTCTATAGCTTCTTAACATGGTATCAGAGCTTTGAAACTCACACTACAAATCAAGTTTCATCGCGTTACGATCCAAGGAACCGATTTACAATGAGTGAAGAACATGCAGGAGCAACTCGCGGTAAGGGCGACGTATGATATCGCCCTATGACCTCACATCGAGTGACAATCCTGGAACCCTAATTTCGAAACCGCTTCTCAAAGGTCCTAACTTCGACGAATGGTCCTTGAATCTGAAGCTGGCGCTTCAAGCGCGGAAAAAGTTTGGTTTTGCGGATGGATCGATACCGAAACCGAATGAAGAATCTGAAGACTACGAGGATTGGGTTGCAAACAACGCACTCGTTGTATCATTAATGAAACTTACCATTGATGAGAACATCTCTTCGTCGATGTCTCATATTGTTGAAGCTTACGAGCTGTGGACGCACATTCAGAAAAGATTTGGTGTTAAGAATGGACAGCGTGTGCAGCGGCTTAAAGCGGACTTGGCAAACTGTCGTTAGAAAGGACTGAACGTGGACGCTTACTATGGGAAGCTCACCAGTTTGTGGAAGAGTCTAGCCGACTACCAGAAGGCTAAGACGATGGAAGAGGTACGTAAGGAACGGGAAGAAGACAAATTGCACCAGTTTCTCATGGGCCTCGACGAGTCGACATACGGTACCGTAAAGTCATCACTGCTCTCTCGTGTACCTTTGCCCAGTCTTGAAGAGGCGTATAACACGCTTACTCAGGATGAGGAATCGAAGAGTTTGGGGAGCATGAATGAAGAAAAACATGAAGGAGCTAGCTTTGCGGTTCAAGCCGTGTTAGGATCACGTAACAGGCCTGTTCACAAAGGAGGTTCTGTTGTGTGCAATCATTGTAACCGCAGTGGTCATTCGGCATAAAATTGCTTTCGTCTAATTGGCTATCCACCTTGGTGGGAGGAGAACCAGAAGACAAAAGGACCACCTAATGCTGGTCGTGGAAACTCTGGTGGCACGAGCCGTGGGTCCCATGCGCTTCCTGCAAACCCGACAAAGGGGGCTACTCATGCATCGCAATGTGTCTCGACCTGCGGTGGTGGTGGTCCCTCTGGTTACGCTCTTGCAGCTGGTCCTTACTCGCAGGCTCCGCTCACCAATGCTGATCGAGTGGGCATAACCAGATTGAATGATGTCCAGTGGAAAACACTGGTCCATATGCTTGAAGAACGCAAATCTGTCTCAGCCGAACGTCCTATGGGTAAGCAGTTTCTTGAATCTTGGATAATTGATACTGGTGCTTCTAATCACATGACAGGGTATCTTGACTACTTGACTGATGTGCGTGATATGGCTCCGATATTGATTAAACTTCCGGATGGACGGTACACAACTGCTGTCAAAACTGGTCGTGTTTGTCTGGGTTCTGGTCTTAGTTTGCAAGACGTGTTTTTCGTGGATGGTCTGCAGTGTCATCTCATTTCAGTCTCGCAGTTGACTAGAGATAGGTTTTGTATCTTCCAGATTACTGACCGGCTGTGTATTATTCAGGACCGCACCACTCAGACGCTGATTGGAGCGGGTGAGGCGATAAATGGGCTGTATTTTTTTAGAGGCGTGGACGTTGCATCCGCAGTCACATCGACGAGCTCTTCATCTTTGGATATGTGGCATCAACGTCTGGGACATCCCTCCTCTAAGGATTTATCGTTGTTGAAGTTTTCAGATTTAAGTAATAGTGTTTTTGATTCCAAGAAGTGCGATGTTTGTATTCGCGCCAAGCAGACAAGAGATTATTTTCCTTTGAGTATCAATAAGACAAATTCTGTTTTTGAATTGATTCATTGCGATCTTTGGGGTCCGTATCGAACAACATCTCTCTGCGGTTCTCGCTACTTTCTCACTATACTTGATGATTTTTCTCGGGCTGTCTGGATTTATTTACTGCCATCTAAGACAGTTGCACCCACACATCTAAAGAATTTCTTAGCTCTTGTGGAACGTCAGTTCTCCACACAAGTTAAAACCATTAGAAGTGATAATGGTTCTGAGTTTATATGTCTCTCGGATTTCTTTGCTGCGAAAGGGATCATTCATGAAACCTCCTGTGTTGGGACACCTCAACAAAATGGTCGCGTCGAGCGCAAACATCGGCACATCCTCAATGTTGCTCGTGCTCTTCGTTTCCAAGCTAATCTACCGGTTGAATTCTTGGGATACTGAGCTCTTACTGCTGGATATCTCATTAACTGAACACCTACTTCGGTTCTCGATGGCAAGACGCCATTCGAGATTGTCTACAATCGCCCTCCACCGTTGAATCATCTCAGAGTGATGGGTTGTTTGTGCTATGTTCACAACCAGAGACATGGAGGTGACAAATTCGAACCGCGTGGAGCCCGGTCTATTTTTATCGGTTATCCTTTCAACAAGAAAGGGTGGCGCGTATACAACATCGAAACTGGAAAAGTTTCTGTATCACGAGATGTCTTATTCATCGAATCAGAATTTCCACTTGCAGCCTTTGTTACTGATTCGGCATCATCACCAACGGCTCAGCCTACTGAACAATGTCCTCACTTTGATGAAGAGGCTGACGAGTACTTCGCTCCTACACCTCAGCCTACATTCGTTACGCCTGCCACAAATGCTCCTACTGAATTACAACATACAGATGATGCTGTTGAATCAGAAACAACTGGAAATTCCTCCTCTATTGATCCTGACCTCGGGCTGTCTGTCGACTCTGAGCCTCCATCTGCAGCAGCTTCCGACGTCCAGGTTACTGCTGAGCCGGTTACAACTGTGCCAACAGCCGTCGCTGATGTTACCTCCTCTGAGATCATTACTTTGGGCCGTGGTCACAGAACCAAAACGGTCCCGACTAAACTCTCTGATTATGTCACCATGCTTCTTCACGAGCCATCAACTTCTTCGACACCATACCCACTCGAGAACTACATATCCAGCTCTCGATTTTCAGATCAGTATCAGGCATACCTCCACGCCGTTACAAGCGCCGTTGAGCCGAAGCATTACATAGATGCAGTGATAGATGCGAACTGGCGTGACGCAATCGTCACCGAACTCAATGCGTGTGAAGCACAAGGGACTTGGACCGTTGAAGAACTCCCACCAGGAAAGTCTGCTCTTGGTTGTAAATGGGTGTTTCGTCTAAAGTTCAACGCTGATGGCACTCTCTCTCGACATAAAGCAAGGCTGGTTGTTCTTGGAAATCATCAAACTGAAGGTGTTGATTTCAACGAGACATACGCACCGGTTGCTAAGATGGTCACAGTTCGTGCGTTTCTCCAAAAAGCAGCATCATGCGATTGGGAAATTCACCAAATGGATGTGCACAACGCCTTCCTTCATGGTGATCTAGACGAAGAAGTTTATATGCAATTTCCCCCGGGTTTCCGAACGCAGGACAAATCCAAAGTTTGTCGCCTTCGCAAATCACTCTACGGTCTTAAGCAAGCTCCGCGATGCTGGTTTGCAAAGCTAGCTAATTCTCTCAAGGATTATGGATTTCAGCAAAGTGATCCGGATTACTCTCTTTTCACGCTAGCTCGTGACAACATTCGACTGCACGTGCCCGTATATGTTGACGATCTTATTATCTCTGGAAACACAGTGGCTGTTATCACTGAATTCAAACAATACTTGAGTCATTGCTTCCATATGAAAAACCTCAGAGTGTTGCGTTATTTTCTGGGAATTGAAGTCGCCCGCAGCCCATCTGGTATATACTTGTGTCAGCGGAAATACGTCCTGGATTTGATCTCAGAAACAGGCCTCCTCGGTGTCAAGCCGGTTACATTTCCCCTCGAACAAAACCACAAGTTAGCTCTCTTTGAAGGACAATCGATGCCAAACCCGACTTCCTACCGACGTCTAGTTGGTAAGCTCATTTACCTCAGCACAACACGCCCAGAGATGTCATACGTTATTCACATATTGTCCCAATTCATGAGCAACCCGAAGCCTGCTCATTGGGATGCCGCTCTCAGAGTTATTCAGTACCTCAAGAACAGCCCAGGTCAAGGCATACTTCTCCGAGCTAAGACTGATTTGGTACTATCAGCTTGGTGCGATTCAGATTGGGAAGCATGTCCGATCACTAGACGTTCACTGACAGGCTGGTTCATTCAACTTGGTGGATCACCACTCTCATGGAAAACACAGAAGCAAGATGCGGTTTCCAGATCTTCGGCTGAAGCCGAGTACAGAGCAATGGCAGACACGGTTAGTGAAATCATTTGGCTGAGGCAACTACTTCCTGTGCTGGATATATCATGTGATGCGCCGGTTACGATACATTCCGACAGCAAATCAGCGATCAGTCTTGCTGCAAACCCAGTGTTTCATGCTCGAACAAAGCATGTGGGTATGGACTGCCACTTCATCCGAGATGAGATACTACGAGGAATCATCGCAACCAAACATGTATCGACGAAAACACAGCTCGCTGACATTATGACGAAGGCGCTCGGTCTTAAAGAGTTTCAAAAGTTTCTTCTCAAGTTGGGTGTTTGCAATCTTTACACTCCACCTTGAGGGGAGGGGGGGGTATTGGGCTATAGGCCCACGTATATTTACGATAGTTACGTGTACATAGGTTAAATGAATGTACAAAACATATATAAGGCTGTCGCCTTTCTCTTTGTATGAATGAGAAAGCTTTACACACTTCTATAGCTTCTTAACAGAGTTTAGTTGGAATTTTATTAGATCCTAATTAATCAAACTGAATGGAACCTGAACTAAATCCATAATTAATCAAGTGTCCACACCCCTACAAAAAGTGAAGTGTCCGAAGACTAACATCGTACATAGCTTTCTATTTTTTTTTTTGAACTGGATAGCTTTCTATTTCCGCACATGTATTTTATTCACAATACTCATACTAACCAATTGCCACTTCAACATAAATGGCCTTACGTGTATATCTCTACATCCACACAACAATAAAAATATCTAGACTCCTTTGTCCTTTTGAACTTTGCTTTCTTAGGTTATATAATTAATGTCACTTTGTAAGCTAACAACAGCTAGTGTTACATTACACACGTCTCTATAACAAACGTATTTTTTTCTCTCCAGTGAAACAAATGCCGAATATTAGTCAGAAAGTCCCGACTTGGGCCGTTCTTGCGGCTGTTTTGGCCGTCTTTGCAGTAATTTCATATCAGATCTTATTTGCGCCTGACAATTTAAAGGGCACGAAAAATGTATTGTCGATGGGTAAGACCATACCACTTCCTGTTGATGGACCAGAGAGCATTGAATGGGATCCACAAGGGGAAGGTCCTTATGCTGCGGTCGTGGACGGACGTATTCTCAAGTGGCGTGGAGATGATCTTGGTTGGGTCGAGTTCGCGCACACATCCCCTTACAGGTTTTAGTTTTTTCTTAGTATTATATACAAGTAACGTTTATTTTTATTAGAACACACCGACACATGCATAAATAACCAAATAATTTTAAGGGATTTTATTTTTGTTGTTTAATTGTTTTCTATCTTTAGAGGACTAGGACTTTGGATCTGTTGTCAAAATTTTGAGATCCGACTAAGTAGAAATAATTAGATATTTCCACGTAGGAAATCAATCCCTAACATAGATCAACATGACAATTCTTCCATCAAAAAACCACTTTACTACATGAACTGGTAAATAAATTTTCTCGATTTCCTGTATCTTGGGGTGATTCTGATGGAGTCTTATAATTATATCATGAGGGGACTAGGAGGACTTCTACTGAATGTGTTAGAGCCTTTTTCATATTTTTCTATCTAATAAAAAATATTAAATATATGTTTTCTTTATATATTATCCTTGTTGTATTTAGGGGGAACTGTTCACGGCATGAAGTAGTGCCTACTTGTGGAAGGCCACTAGGACTTACTTTCGAGAAGAAAACAGGAGATTTATACATCTGTGATGGTTACCTTGGGGTCATGAAGGTTGGACCAGAGGGAGGCTTAGCTAAGTTGGTAGTGGACCAGGCTGAAGGTCGCAAAGTAATGTTTGCTAACCAGATGGATATTGACGAAGAGGAAGATGTCTTGTACTTCAATGACAGTAGTGACAAGTATCATTTCAGGTATGTATGTATAATTGCTATCGCAAAAAAAAAGCGTTTGAAACAATCTAAATTCCCTTGCAAAAATTGTTTCAATGGTCGCATTTAGCCCTGAAACTTTTAACCGAACCGAATTTGCCGAATCGAACCGAAAAATATTCGGTTATTTCGGTGTTTTTGAAAAATATTTTCGGTTTTTGGTTTGAACCGAACGGTTACCTAAAGTTTTTTTAATAATCCAAAATAAACTAATTTTAACCAAAATAAATAATTTTTTAAACCGAACAGAAATAGCCGAATATACTTAAAATTAACTGAATTTATCCGAACTGAATAACCGAATATACCCAAAATTAACCAAACTAACCGAAGTAACCAAAACTATCTAAAAATAATAACCGGAAAAACCGAAAACCAAACCGAACTGAAATTTTTTTGATTAATTTCCGCAAAAAAACTCATAACCGAAAACCAAAAAACCAAACCGAAACTGAACCAAAAAACCGAAGTCTCAGATCTAGTCGCATTACAGCCACAACATTTTTTTTGTTCTCTCATACAGCCACAGAAAACCCGAAATAACCACGAACAAAAATCGTGTTTTTTCAATTTCTGTAGCTATTTTTTCGTGATTATATGAGGTTTTGTGGTTATTTCATGGCGGTTCAGTAACTATACAAATAATCTTTATTAATGATTTAACTCGAACGCCCTTTTTGTTTGTAGGTCAGGGAAGTATTTTACGTTATTATCAATGGGGAGCGGTCGGGAAGAGTGATCAGATACAATAAGAAGACAAAAGAGGCCAAAGTTGTCATGGACAATCTACGTTGTAACAACGGTTTGGCTCTAAACAAAGATAGGTCTTTTTTACTTACATGTGAGTCTGCCACGGGCCTTATCCATCGATACTGGACCAAAGGTCCTAAAGCCGGGACCCGTGATATCTTCGCCAAGGTTCCCGGTTATCCTGACAACATCCGTTTGACACCAACCGGAGATTTTTGGATTGGCATACATTGTAACAAAAATTTAATAGGAAGATTGATGGTGAATTATAAGTGGATAGGGAAGTTGGTTGAAAAGACGGTGCCGTTAGAGTTATTGATTGGGTTTTTTAACGGATTTAAGCCGCAAGGGATCGCCGTGAAAATCTCCGGTGAGACAGGGGAGATACTTGAGATACTTGAGGATAAAGAAGGGAAGACGATGCAGTATGTGAGTGAGGCTTATGAGAGAGATGATGGTAAGCTATGGTTCGGGTCTGTTTTCTCGCCGGCCGTATGGGTTCTTGATCGTAAGTGAGTAATAACGTGTGTTGTACGGTAGGTATGTCTTTTTAAATGTATTAATAAATGTCTACCAATAAATCGAACTTTTGTTTGTAGAGTAGTTGCATCCATTTTTAGCTTCTATCGACTATTATGTTTTTTTTTAATCCCTTTCTACATAAATAAATTTAGAATGAAATTGTTTTGAATTGCCGAAACTGCTTTAAATTCCCAAAATTTTCAACCAATAAAACTTTCATCTATTTCGTGAATGCAACAAACAGTAAAAAAAAATTGCATTGGAAAATCTTTTTGTGATCTTATTGTGAAATCACAAAATTGACATTGTAAAATTTATCAACTATTGACGTAAACAAACTTACATTGTAAAATCTTTTTGTCATCAATAAATACCCTTAACCGTCAAAAAAAAATTTACATTGACCAAATCAAATTAGCTCTGTCGGTCACTTGGGTCTTTCTCATTCCTAAATTCTTGTTGTTTACATATTTTACGATAATTTTTAGTTATGAAAAATCGATTTTAAACACATTTGTAAATGGTGGGTTCCCGCTCAAGTCTAACAGGCCGATAATGGGCCAATTTCGTTACAAACCGACTCGGAAGTCGGAAGAAAAAAGATAGACACGTGGTCATAATAAAGCATAGAATGGACAAGTGCCACAATTCCGAAGATCCCGTCATGCATGAACTTCGCCAGAGATCTTGCAGTTTTTTTTTGACAAAATTCTTCATATATTAAATTTTTTTGTTTGTTTTCTATTTTTTGGACCAATCTTACATAAGACCCAATAAAAGCTCGATTCGAAACCCAAAACCCTACCAAAATACAGTAGCCCAGTCCCTAAAGCCGAAGCTCAGTAAGGCCCAAAAAACCCCTAAACTCATCCTAGGCGAAACCCTAAAGCTGACGCAGCCGCCGCCGAGGCGCAGACACCACCGGAGTTGAGGGAGACGCCAAACTGACCGCCGAGAAATATGACCAACTCGCCGACAGAAACGTTGGAGCCGCCGCCGCCGAAACGCAAACACAGATCCATCCAACGCCGCGCATGAAAAGAAAAGAAGAGGCGGCGGAAGCAATCACCAAAGACAGTGAAAACCAGAGAACCACCGCAAGACTTACCTTTAACGACAGGGCGCGACCAGAAGAAGCAAGCATGCGACTGGAGGTGGAAGAAGCTAGCGGCTAGAGGCAAAAGCACCGGTGGAGAGGGAAAAGGTTATTTGGCACAAGTACACCGCCGGGAAAACTAGTTACCGAGAAGAGTCGCCGTCCCCTAGCAACAACAACCCGGCAGAGAGACATCCGAGGTTACTCACGCCAAAGACCCACTCGCCAGAACCCCACCTCTAAAACCGTCAGATCCACCCAAGGTCATACCAAATCGGAAGAGAGCGACACCGAGAAGCCTGAAGGAGGGACCGCCGAACACTGAGAGCACCGCCGACGCCAGATCTCATCCTCAAAGAGCTAGGACACCGACAGA
Source organism: Orychophragmus violaceus (assembly GCA_030180135.1). NCBI lineage: Eukaryota > Viridiplantae > Streptophyta > Magnoliopsida > Brassicales > Brassicaceae > Orychophragmus > Orychophragmus violaceus. The sequence goes on along the minus strand of CM058231.1, from coordinate 101,137,773 downwards.
AGCTCGCACCGCCGCAAAACTCACCACACCACCGGAGAAGGTAAGCCACCGTGAAGAAGTAGGGGCTGAGATTCTCACCGCAATTGAATTAAAGCCCTCTCTCACCGCCAAAGAAAGGAGGCGGCGGAGACGCAAACCGCAAAAAAGTCGAAAAACCTAGAAGAAGAGAAAAGAAGAGAGAAGGCAGAGAGAAATTCTCTCTCTCCTTCACGTGTTTTTATCTTGTACTGCGAAATCTTCCTAGATCTTGCAGTTTATATCTTGAAAAATGCACTTCACTTAAAGACCACAACAAACAAGTCTTTTAAAAAGGATGTTCCAAAGTTTGAAACGATAAAAGAGTTGGCTTTTCCTTCTAGAGCTTCAACATCATGCCAACTCATATTTGATCGAGTAGGATTTCATTTGTTCCTCAATTCTACTATGTACTCCGACTAGTATGGTTTATGTATATCTACATAATAAAATTAAAAAAACATAATAATATTATTAATATAAATTAAAGTTAACACATTCATTAACCTAATTTCATTAATGATAAATTAGTAATCAACTATTTTGAGAGTGAATATAAAGCCAAAAACACTTTTTAATTAATATAAAGATGTATTATTGTTTTGCAAATTATGTTTTTCTGACAAATCAAATATCTTGTTTTTCTAAATGTTTCAAAATATCTTAACAAGTAGCCGTCTACTAATTTAGATATTTACGTAATTAAATTATCTTTTTTTTTCTTTGCATGTATAAAAGACATTGTTTCATAAAGAAGTTGTAACGTTAGAGTAATTAGAATATTTAGTTAGTTGACAAAAAAATTAAAATATTTAGTTATGTAAACAGTAGCTATAACATATCTTGAGAATTTGTGTTTTCTATTTTTGTCCGTTAATCTATTTTTGGACTGATGTTTATGACCAAGACAATTGAGTGTTTCCTTTTTTGATGTTCAAGATTATCGAGAATTTAATTTGCTGCATGTTAATCTTGTCTACATAGTCGGACATGGTGTTTTGCAATAAACTGTGACACATTATGTGTTATTTCACTGTATATTAATTTTGTGACCAACTCCGACTTATTGGAAAAGAGTTCATAAGCTTTATACATAAAAAAATATATCGAAGTTATAAATTAAAACTTTCCAAAGAACTCATTAGAAACCAACTGCTATTTATTGGAAAGTTCATATTGGAACATGATGAATCAGGTCGTAAACAATTTGTTGAGACTCAATCCATTAAATGAACACGTCGGACTAGAATTGATATAAAATAAAGAACAATCCTCCTTCTATTTGTTCCTCATGGTGTCTCCTCCCCTGCTTTAAGGGATGCAGATAAGAGAGCGACAACGCCTTGAACTTCATCGAGGGATGGTATGATTATGATTTTTGTGTTTTTCTTTGATTGGATGTTTGGCTAAGATGAGTTTGAGACTTGAATAGACAAAAATTCGTTTTGATTTTTAGGGATTGTGCTCAATTTGCACTTAAATTCGAGGGAAATGTTGACATGGGGAAAGAGATACCATGTTCACGATGATAAGACACAAAAGTGTTTAGAAAGAATTATATTAGACTCTCATGAGAATAAAGTACAATAGGTATAGACTTATATAGTAGTAGAATTAACATAATTCCTAAACTAATATGGAATATAATATATTAGAGATAACGGTAAATTTCCTATTCTCAGATATTCGTTTCTATCTTTCCAGATCCTTCTTGATTCTTCTCGATCTTTTTTGATATGGTCGATCTTCTACAGATCTCCCAATACCCTCCCGCAAGCTCATACGTGGTAACACATATGAAATTGGACAAATCTTCAAAATACCGGCAATATACCTTGCCGTCAGGTCATCAAATCGACATTTATACTCGGTCGTAGAGTTCTTCAGCGACATTTATACCCGGTCGTATGGTCAATTCGGCTGCAATACCCGGCCCTCGGGTCATCATCGATGTTTATACCCGATCGTAGGGTTCTTCAAGTAGTAAGGAACAAAATTCGCAATTGCGCGATGTCCAAAGATAGTTCGCGATTGCGAAGTAGAAAAACAACTCCCGAGGGTGAGAAGTCAAATAGAAAATCTCTGTTTTCGTGAATGAAAAATCAGAAACTTATCGAGATTAAAAACCTTAACTTTTATATATGAAAAGCAAAAGTTCCAAAGTAGATTTTGAAGATGGCGCCTTAATTGTTGTTATTAAAAAAAAAACTAAGGCATCTATGTGAAGTAGAGCACGGCTTCTTGAAGCTCGTGTAAGATATTGAGCTGATAGGTGTCTAGTTTTATCCTATTTTACTGCAAGTGCACAGTTAAGTGATTGTAGTATATAGGGTATCGAATCCACAGAGACTCCGGTTTCGATAGATCAAGAACTTAAAGAGATTTAAACTAAGATGAAAGCAATGTGAAGTAACTAAAAGCAATGCGAGAAAGTAAACTAGTAGCAAGATTATCGGTTGTGAAAGCAGTTAATTAAGGGCGCTAAGTCTAGGGCGTTCTCAGGAAATCAGACAAGCAGACAATTCATTCAGTAATGATCTAATTAAGCTTAGTTCTAGAACTCAAAACTCGGATATAGAATTAACCAACTGTCGTTGCGAGAATTCTCTAAGTCTAAGTGCAACAATCCAAATTCCTTTGCATTTACTAACAGATTAAACCAGCTTTAATTCCAAGTTCGATATGTTCACAATTAAACTAAACCAAATTCCTTTGCGAGAAGTTTAATTGCTCAACCTAAATAGTTCAGATTCTAAACCACACTTTCGTGTCGTATTTAGCAACCTAAGATCTAGATTCTAATTGATCATGTTAGAACTAGCATTAAATACAATTTAGATCGAAGAACAGATATGATATGAATCCTTAACTGAATTAAACAAGTCTAGCAAGTCATGAAATTCTTAGTGAGAAACCCTAAACCTAACTATGAATCTACTCAGACATAGAATATGTAAACATAATCAATGAATAATTAGATATCATAAAAGAGATTAGAATATAAAAGGGGTTCGAAAACTTCTCCAAAACGAATGTAGTACAGGATCAGATCAGCCCCAAAAGCTCTAAAAACTCTCTGCTCTAAGTTATGAATGTTGTCTCCAAAATAAAGTCGAAAACCTAATTAATATAGCTAATCACGTCTTGGGGCTTCTGTGTAATTATCTGGAACTCTTGGGCTTTTCTGCAATATTCAATAATCTTCATAAACCGCCGAGATCTGGCCCATTCGCGTAGTGCATCGACCGTTGCATGATGTGCATCGATCGATGCAGATCCCAAATCTGGACAGTGAGCTCTATCTCTCGGACCAAATCTCCAAAACGCTCCAATAAGCTCCATAATCACCACTTCTGCTCCAAACATGCGTGTACCTAATAAAACCTGCAAAAGACTCTAAAGAAACACCAAAAGACTCTAAAACACACTTATATCATGGCATAAAACCAGTAAAAACCATGATATATCATGAGCCCAATTTGGGCTTGTATTAATAAGAGGATGTCATCGCGAGGTCGAATAAAACATCACCATCAAAATTGTGAACAAATCCATCTTAGTTCATTGTTCATAATAGCAAAGAAATTCAAACACACGAGAACTAAGTATGTTAATTCTCGTAATGTTTATTCTTAAGAAAAATAAAATAGGCTAATAGCCAAAGTTTTGTTGACAAACTCACAAGCCAATTTGGCTGCACCACCGCCACCTTTTTTCGAAATCAAAACCAAAAACAAACACGTAGTTTTGGCAAAGACGATAGATAATGAATTGATGAAAACCCAAGCACAATCATGTGCTCAATTTTTTTTTTTTTTTAAACCAATGAAAAACGTAAAAGATAGATATAGAAGCATTAACTTCGATCCCAAAGAATTAACATGCTCTGATACCATGATAAGTTGATGAGAGTAGAAACACAAAAGTGTTTAGGAAGAATTGTATTATACTCTTATGAGAATAAAGTACAATAGGTATAGACTTATATAGTAGTAGAATTAATACAATTCCTAAACTAATATGGAATATAATATATTAGAGATAACTGTAAATTTTCTATTCTCAGATATTCGTTTCTATCTTTCCAGATCCTTTTGATTCTTCTCGATCTTTCTTGATATGGTCGATCTTCTACAGATCTCCCAATACAGAAAAAGATTACAGGTCAGGTTTGATTGTGCGTGCACAAAATTCGGTTATGTCAAATGACAGTTCGAAGTGACTCAGAGGATTGTGTTGACAGTGTTTTTCTTCTGGATTTGCTGCATAGATCCGTGTAGTATTCAACAATGAATTTCTTCGTCACCACTTGTTCTGCATTTTTCAAATCCTCGCTGGAAGGTCTGTGGCCTTTACATTCATTCCTACCAGATTATCTTTGTACTTGTGTACATGTCCTGCATTTGTTTCCTTATTCATTCCTGTAGCGTGTAGGTAGAAGCTAAACTCAAGGGTTTTATAGCTCGATCGTTCTTGCGCTAAAGAGTTTTATGTACTGAAAATACTATCGATGGACAAGATTCTCTTCTAGGTTCTAACATGCATGTTTACTGCTTTTCCTAGGTGAGTTATCCAGTGAGTAATTTTTGCGGCTTATGATATTGTATATGGTTTTTGCTTTAAAGGGATTCCTGAAGGGTGATGGCTAAAGTCAATCTCTGATAAAATTGCATTTGGGTTCTCTTTGATCTTTCATTTTGGTTAACGTAGTTATATGGAGCTATTATTTTTTGGTGATGATCCTTGTTTCTATTTAAGAGAAACAAAAACGAAAAGGAATAGCTAGAGACGGAGGCTTGAAATTGAGGAACTAAAGAGAGAAAAGGAGCAACATGATAAGATGAAGCGTGAAAGAGAGGAAGCACTCTCAAGTTCCTTTGGTGTCACTCAGATGATGTACATTGAAGAAGTAAGTCGCAGGAGAGAAGCGGAGGAGGAACTAAGCAAAGCGAGAGTAGAAATAGAAAACATGAAGAGGGTCCAAAAGGAACTCGATGAACAGCTTTATATTGATTGCCCTCGTCAGTTAGAAATGTTCCAGAAAGAGCGAGACGAAACTATCCGGAAAAACTGAAGAGCTTTTGAGACTTCTACACCTAGAGAAGGGTAAGTCACGTTCACCATCATCCCCGTTGCAGTGGTCTGTTTCCAACAAGCTTTTTATTTTCTCTCCGAACAAATTCTTAAGGCCATGGAGTAAAAATATATTTAATTGGTAATTGTGTTGATAGTGTGTATTTATTCGATTCAAAACTCCAATCCAAAGAATCTTCTTATGAATTAAAGTTAAATATGTAAAAAAAACCATTTAAAAAAAAAGTTGAACATGCAAGTATGTAACAAAGAGAAGGAGGATGGCTTAGATTTATCTTACTCGATAATTAGTTTCGGAGAGTCCGTCAACGGCGTCAAGGCCATTAGGTTTTTTTAAATTTTCGTTTCTTGAGAATCTATTTTCTAATTTTACATAAATTGCTTTATTTATTAAATTTTAATTTGATATTTATGGTTTAAATCAATCTTAGGTGGCATTTTGATTGGTTTAAACATAATGAGGTGAACAAATGGGTTCACCTCTAGGGGTGAACCCAAGAATTGTTATAAAATAAATTATGGCTTAAAAATTATTCATTTTTTAAATTATTTAATTTTTAAACCAGAAGATACCCAAATTATCTTATTTAGATGTATTCGCACCAAAGAGATGAATCAATATCATTTGTCAAAAATACTGTTTTGAGCTCACTTTCTAAAAACCATATAATTTTAAGGTGCGCCAAGGTTCAGCAGTTCCTCCATAACTTCAGCAAGTCATACTTACCTAATTTGAACCTAAACGAGATCAAATCCCAGCACCTATATTCAGAGCATCAACTATATTTTGAACAACTTATGTACATCCAAAGGCCACATTCAATGCAATTCAACGTTTCAAGACATGGTACTTTATATTAAGCATTCTTGCAATTGTGTACAGGCGTCAATCAAAAGGTTAATGACATGGTACTTTATATTAAGCATTCTTGCCGAAAAAATCTTGGAAATAAAAGGCTAGTCACTTTAAACATAGTTCGTACGTGTTCATGATGGAGAGATCTAAGAACCCATTTTATGTTGAACATCGTCGGCTTTTCCTATGATTTTCTATTGAAAAGCAGTCCAATAAGGCATGAACGACGATTCTTTATCCACATTCGGGAGCTTGCGATGTTCGTCTGCCATTTTTGTTTTGTTATATTTGACGAAAGGTAATCGGATGACTTCGTTCCCTTTGCTTTTGAAACGATCTCGAAGCACATAGGTCTGGTCGTAAATTCCGTATGCCATTGTTGTTTCGTAAAGATTAACGAACGATAATCTGTCGTTCTTCCCCTTCCCCATTTCCATTGAAGCTACTTTACGTCTTTGAGTTTCTTCGTTACAAAACGGGAAAGATGTTTAACAGTAATGGAGGTTTGGGTGAGTTTAACGGTAATGGAAGTTGGAATGAGTTTAACGGTAATGGAGTTTGGGGCGAGTTTAACGGTAATGGAGATTGCAATTCAACAATGGAGCTATATCAGATGAAGAGGTAGAAGAAGCACAACATTTTCAAAGTAATCCATGAACCAATTTTTTGAAGATTTAGGACCATTCTGGGCTGATGGAAATGTGGAATCTATTAAATATGAATGAGATTCAACGGATCGTAGGGAATAATAATCTTCTCGGTTTGCAGCAAATAGAGAATAATGGAAACCATCTCGATGGCAGATTGCAACACATGAGTCTTAATGGTGGTATGCAACATATATGACATAATGGCGGTCATCTTGGTTTGCAACATATACCACATGTCCATTATCATGGTTTCATCAAACATAGCTTAATGGGAATCATCTCGGTGGCATTTTAGAACAAATGGGCCTTAATGGCGGTCATCTTGGTTTGCAACGAATACCACATATCCAATATCATTGTTTGTAGCAAACATAGCTTAATGGAAATCTTTTAACGACGGTCATCTTGAGAGAGAGAGAGAGAGAGAGAGAGAGAGAGAGAGAGAGAGAGAGAGAGAGAGAGAGAGAGAGAGAGAGAGAGAGAGAGAGAGAGAGAGAGAGAGAGAGAGAGATCTTTGCAGTTTATATCTTGAAAAATGCACTTCACTTAAAGACTACCACAATCAAGTCTTTTGAGAAGGATGTTCCAAAGTTTGAGATGATTAAGGAGTTGGCTTTTCCTTTCAACAACATGCCAACTCATGTTTGATTGAGTTGGATTTCATTTGTTCCTCAAATTTTCTATGTACGCCGACTTGTATGGTTTTAACTTCAACTCAGAAAACTTGTATTCTACAAAATCTTGGTTTATATATGGTTGTCTATTGAAAAACAAATTATGTTGTCTTCATAACCGAAAAGACTCTTCCTTCACTTCAATATATTTCGATTGGTAAATTCTGACAAAAAGTTTAAAAACTACTCCCTCCGTTTCATTATATAAGGGGTTTTGACTAAAAACACAAAGATTAAGAAATTTACTTTTTTACAACAAAATATGATTAAATAAATAAATTATAAACAATTCAGCCAATGACAAAGAAAACTGCAAAATATAATTGGTCACACAGTTTTCAATAAAGTTAAAGTTGTCTAAAAATATAGAAACCCCTTACATTTTGGAACAAATAAAAACCTTTAAAACCCCTTATAAATTGAAACGGAGGGAGTATAAAACTCGATAACAGACATAAACTTAAAGTGGTTCCACCATTAGAACAGTAGGGATTCTTGCTAATATATTTTTAAATTATATTCCAATTTGTTGATAATGCCTCGCAGATTCTTGAGATACAGTAGGCTGCGCTAAGAGGATACCCTGAAACTGATGAAACCAAGAAACCAGAAACCTCGTTCAGATCATATGTTTTCATCATTCAAAATCTCTGTTTTTCTATCTACAAAGGATGATGAGTGAAGGAAGAAGACTTACTGGCCACAAAATCTTCGATATAGTCACAGTCTATTTTCCCGTGTGACATCGCACCAAGCTGAAATGATAAGACACATGTTTGGCATAAGATTGGTATATAGACTATCACTAAGCAAATGAATTTGGAGTTTGTGCAAAAAGTTATAGAATCTTGGGAGATCACTAACCACAAAAACAGTGTCGGTATCATTACAGATAGTAGCTAGATGCTTCTGCATATTGACCAGCTTTTCAGAGCTGTACGAGAAGCCTGATAAAAGGAAAGAAAACAATTCTTTCTTTTAGTTCATCCTAATGCGAGATAAAATAAAGGTTGTGTGAGGAAACTATAGACTTTTCCTTTACCTATTTTTATACAGTTAGGTGGTAGATGCTTTGTAACAGGGTTCTTGATTACCCTCATAAGTTTCTCACGGCTCCCAACTGCACTAATGCTAAGCTTCTGTAGCAATTGCACTGCAGAAACCAACAATTTGAGTTAAGAAACAAGAGCAGTCTGAGAGGTTAAAGTAACAAAATAGCGCCAATGGAGATAACCTACACATGATTCCAGCGAACCGTTTGTAAGTTCTTGGTATACGAACATGTGGCTTAACTTCAAAAAGGACACCTTGTTCTGTTCTAACATACACTGCTTTCAACCTCCCAGCTTTATTGACCGGGCTATCCAAAATCATTAAAAGAGCCTGAAGAGGAAAAGTATTACTCAAGATGAGTCACAGTTTGTTATATAACATATAACTTTATAAAGTTCTGAAATTCCGACCTGATGAGTGATGTCTGGCCGGTAATGAGCAGGATCTCTGTTATTCTTTCTCAAGAAATTAGCATGATCATCAGAGTTTAGTAGCTGGTAAGTCTGCAATGAAACAATAAACATAAAATTAGCACAAAGCTCAGAAACCACAAAGAACAAACCCCATGGATTTGTGATGATGGAAACATTCATGGGAATTACCTTTCCAACTTTGGCAACTTCAAGAGAGGCCTTCTCAAGCACGAAAATAACGCCAGTCTTTTCCTTCTTATTATCAAAAAGAACAATAGGTATTCCCACATCATTGTCATTATCATCTGCTGCTTCCTCAGCTATTTCATTGTCTTCTTCATCTTCCTCTGCTTTTGAGGTGCTTTCTCTTTTCGCCTTCTTCACACTCTCTTCTGCCTTTTGTTTTTGCTCAAACTTTGGTTGCTCTTCTTCTTCATCTTCTTCCTTATCGTACCTCTCTTGTCTATCCTTCCTCTTGTTCACTTTAATTCCGTACGGCCTCACCATCTTGCTTCAAAATATATGCTAATCCAACACCAAATCACCAAGACCGAAGAGCAAAGAATCAGATGCTAATCTCAGAAAAATACAAACGTAAAACACGAATTCACTACGCTGGCGATGAATTCGTACAGAAAGTATTCAAATTCCTTCGCTTCAAAACTACAGCCAATCAATGCAAACTATAGCTTAAATTTCAAATTAAACTCGAAAAAAACAGACCCTTTGATGAATAACAGCTAAATTGAAGAGTTGGAGAAGATACCCTTGAGCTTGCAAAGACGATTCAAGTAAGCAGGCGACTGAATCGGGGACCGATTCAACTGATAAACCCTAATTTGAAAGGTCAGGGGTTTTTCCTTTTTCTGTTTCAGCCAGATGATAGAGCTGTTTGGAAGCCCATGTTAAATTAATTAGGCCCATTAAGTATTTAGGGTCAGGCCCAATAAAGAAATAGAGACCAGAAAGGCAGAAACCTAAAATAAAAGTGGTCGTCGACTTTTCGTTCCGCCGGAGTACAACCGCCTTAAGGCCTTAACATGAATTAACCATTTATAATTTTCCTTCAATTTTGAGTTTTCTCTGCAACTCGCCGTCAAGGGGTGGAAGAGAAGCGTAGAGGATTACTGTGGCACTTTTTTTTTTTTTTTAACGTGTTCTGAAGATGGCTTCTTATGGAGATAGACTGAAGTCGACCTCCATTAACGGAGTTAAGTTATACCATGTTTCATCTGCACCCAATGTTGCGACTTGGCTTAATCCTAAGAAGCAACGAGCTCTCCGCAAAAACCCTCGTAAGTATTCATCATAGTTCGATAAACCTCTGCTCAAAGACTCCTTTTTTTTCATTCTCTGTGATGTGAGTGTAGCTTTTGGTTCCCTTTTGTTGATGAAGTATATACACTGACTTGTTTTGTGACTATTTTCTGTTAAGATTATATGCAAAGAGTGGAGCTGATTCAAGATTTGAAGTTTCAGACTGCCACTACTAGAATTAAAGCGACTCCAGATGGAGAGTATCTAATTGCTTCAGGTTCGTTTTCATATTTTTATCCTTGGTGAATTAGATGAAGAGTTCGTGTGTGTTTTCACTGATTCGTTGTTGAATCAGGTATATATCCTCCACAGGTCAAAGTTTATGAGCTAAGGCAACTTGCTTTGAAGTTTGAGAGACATTTGGACTCGGAGATAGTTGATTTCGAGGTAACTTTACTGCTCCATATGACTTGTGTCTAAGCCTTTCTTGGTTCTGGACCTTCTGGTTCAATAACGTGTATGTTGGCTCTATAGATATTGGATGATGACTACTCAAAGCTTGCCTTCTTATGTGCTGATCGTTCTATTAATCTACACGCTAAATATGGGAAACACCACAGTTTACGAATTCCAAGGTATTTTAGCTTTGTTTGTCTGTGAGATATGAATTCGGATGTGGCAATTGGTCTAAAAGCTCACATTTATATGTAGGATGGGGAGAGACATGACATATGATAACTGGTCTTGTGATCTGCTTTGCGCTGCTTCTTCACCAGATCTATACAGAATCAATTTAGAGCAGGTACATTTCGAAGTGTATGATGTTTAGTTTTAGTCTGTGTTGTCATTTGATCTTCCTCATGTTAATGATTTGTGAGATATCCCTTTTCTCCTTAGGGAAGATTTCTATCTCCTCTCAGCACTCAATCCCCAGCGCTGAATGTTGTTTCACGAAGGTTTGTATATCCGTTGTAGAATGTTGTAATGTACTGTTTCAGATTATTGTTGTTTACGTTTGAGCACTGATTTTTTTTTTGTCATCCAGCAATCTCCATGGATTGGTTGCTTGTGGTGGTGAGGATGGTGCTGTTGAATGTTTTGATATGAGAATGAAATCATCAGCTGCTAGGATCAATGCGGTTACACATGGTGGTGATGCTGCTGCAGTAATTCTTCTAACACATGCTCCATATTGATAGACTTTGTAGCTTAGACGTGATTTGGTGAAAATTGGATCAATCTTTCTGATAGTCGTGTGCTTTTTTATTGGCTGATAGGAGGTTACTGCTATAGAGTTTGATGACAGTGAAGGTCTTCAAGTAGCTGTTGGGAGTAGTGCGGGAAAGGTTTGATTCTATACTTCATTTTTTCTGTAATGTTTTGGAAACCATTATGTTAGTTTGGCTGTATAGCCATGTTTTGTTGATTCTTCTGTTCTATATCTGCAGGTATTCATCTATGACTTGCGAACTTCAGCTCCCATACATGTGAAGGATCACATGTAAGTATTACTAACTCAAAATCCATCATCTATGCTATAACTTCAGGGTTTGCTTCCTCGGTGTTCATTGTCATTTCTGCAAAACTTGCAGGTACGAGAGTCCAATTTTGAGTATTAAGTGGCAACGGACTCTTAATACTCAACAACCTAAGTTGATTACTACTGACAAGCACATTGTTAGAATATGGGATCCAAATACGGTAAGATTGAGTTTACCTCTCGGTTTCTTGAACTCATTGATTGTGGTATTGAAATTCAACGAATTTCTTTCAGGGAGAAGGTATGACCAGCATCGAACCGACTGGAGGAGGAATAAACGACATTTGCGTGTTCCGTGGAAGTGGCCTTATGCTTCTGGCTTTAGACTCTAGCCTAATCCCATCTTACTTCATACCTGAACTTGGTCCTGCCCCCAAATGGTGTTCTCCTCTTGAAAACCTAACGGTATATATATATGATTCAAAACGTTTTCTCAATCTTTCCATCGTTCAAGTGGGGTGACCATTGTTGCTATTAATTCTTGTTCTCAGGAAGAGATGGAGGAAACTGGACAGACAACTATTTACGATAATTACAAATTCGTGACAAAGGAAGATCTGGAGAAGTTGCAGCTGACTCATTTGATTGGCACAGATCTTTTGAAAGCTCAAATGCATGGGTATTTTATGAATCACAACCTGTACAAAAAGGTGAGTCCTTGACATTTTTATAACTTCAGAGTAGCCTCCAAGATGTTTCTTCCTTGTTACTTACCTTCTTTCTCTTTACAGGCTTTGGCAGTGGCTGAACCTTTTGCGTATGATAATTACTTAGAACGCAAGAAGCAAGAGAAACTAGAAGCGGAACGTAGCCAGAGAATCACAGTTAGTATTTCTAATATAAGCAGCATCTGCAGATTTACCAGTTTTTTTCCTAGGTTGGCTACTTACATTCATCTCTGTGTGTCTTGTACTTCCTGCAGAAGAAGAGAAGGTTGCCAAAGGTTAACCGTGATCTCGCAGCCACCATCCAGGACGAGGAGGATGCAGAAGAGGAAAAGAATAATGTCGAGGATGAGGAAGCCGCGAAGAAAGTGTCGAAAAAGAAGAAACTCGGACTTACTGGCGAGATTTTCAAAGATGATCGGTTCAAACCGATGTTCCAGAATCCGGTATTAACAATAACTTTTTCGAGGCTTTTGTTTCTTTCTTTTTCTTGCTCTGTTTCACATTTTGTTAAACAAGTTCTTGAGAATCTCTTTGTTGTTTTCAGGACTTCCAAATCGATCAGGAATCATATGAATACGGTGTCCTACACCCTGTTGCTTCTTCTAAGAAGCAACCTTCTTTGTTAGATGAACACTTTGAAGCTGTAACAGATGATGACGAGAACAGTGATTCTGATGCATCACAAGGTTCAGACGACGAAGCAGACGATGGGGGACCAAGCAAGAAATCGAAAACTCCAAAGTTAGTGCCTTTTTGAGTACATTCCATGATTTAGACATTACAGTCTATGTTTCTGTTCTTTACTGATGTGGAAGATTTGGTGTCAGGTTGTTTGAAGTGAAAGACGAGCGGCATGCTGAAGCTTTCCACAACCGCAGATCACTGGCTAAAGAAGACAATCTTCCAATGGGCGAGCGTGTTAAGGCTATAGAGAACCGGCGTGGCAACTTTGGAGCCTCGAAAGATGTTAAATTCGGTCCTGGAGGTTCCCGAGAGATTTCTTTCAACTCTAGACGCTCCTCCACATACAAAGAAGATAGAGACGATGAGGATGGAGACGGGCAAAGAAAGGGGAGGAGAGGAGTTCAGTCTCTTGGACTGAAACAAGATGTTGTTAGAGGCGGTTTCAGAGGTAGAGGAGGTGGCAGTTTTAGAGGGAGAGGAGGTGGTGGTTCCCGGGGAAGAGGAGGTGGCCGTGGTGGTGGTGGTTCTAGAGGAAGAGGTGGCCGCGGTGGTGGACGTGGTGGCAGAGGAAGAGGCCGGGGATAAATGTAGCTTTCAAAGGATTTCTATATTTTTTTTGGAAAATGTGTCACGTTTGAGAATCTTTGAAACTTCATACAATTTTGGAATTTTTTTTACCTGTTCTTGAAATGTACCAAGGTTGGCTGATGTCTGAATCTGACCAACATAATTTGCCTACTTGCAGACATGAAGTAAAGGTAATGATTAGATAGAGATGACCAAATAATAAACCCTAGATCGATAGTGCCATTACACGATATATCACCGACCGTTGATTAACTGAATTAACATAAGATCCAAATATTTATCTTTATAGCTAGTATAGATCGTATAATCTGCATACCATTCAAAACAGCTTCAAGAGAAAATTTATATTAGTTTTGAAAAAATGTGTGTCACTTGAGAGAATTTTGGAAATTTCTTTGATTCATATAAACAATTTTGGAATATTTTGTTCATTGAAATGTATTAGTCTGATGTCTGAATCAGTGCAACATAATTTGCTTACTTTTGTTAAAGGTAATGATTAGATTAGAGATGACATAGAGTTGACCCTAGATCGATAGTGCCCTTACATGATTGAATCAAAACTAACGAGCCTAACATTTATTTATTTATTATATATATTAATCTAATGAGATGCTTTTTGTTTTTGTTTTTGTTTTGAGGTCAACAAATAAATAAAATGCTTATGTATATGCTTACAACATGAAATATTGCTTATGTATATGCTTACAACATTGGACATGTTTGCCCGAAGCTTCTTCGACCTAATTTCCACGTGCCTCCAACAATTCTTGAGTCCGAGTCATCTTTCAATATGTGAATTCTAATCCTTTTATTATCATGAGTGAATTTTTAATGCATGCAATATTCTTATTTAACTCTGATTCAATTAGTCTTATGGTGACTGGACATAGCTCACGCGTGGTCCATAGACTCTGGCATGTGTCAACCTACGTCCTGAGATCCAAATATTATCTTTATAGTATAAGTTGTCTAACACTTATAATTTATTTTTATTTAACAACAGAAAATTATTTGTTTATTTTATCCTATTATCCTCATTTGTATATATATCGCTGGATAATTATATTCCACCTATAGTTCAGCCAGAAGAGCTTCAAGATAAACAAGATTCTTAGAACTTGTCTTCAATAAAACAAAAATGTGTGCATTAGTCCCTCCACTGTTCCCAAACTTTGGGTGGCCGTCGACGGGAGAGTACGAGAGCTACTACCTCGCCGGAGAGAATCTCAACAACTGCACGTTTCTTGATTTTCCGGTACGGGAGAGTTATGGAGTCGCTCATCATCAAGAATTTCAAGACAGTTTGGGGGTCTCTGTTTCGTCGGAGGGGAATGAGATAGACAATAATCCGGTCGTGACTAAGAAGCTTAATCACAATGCTAGTGAGCGTGACCGTCGCAAGAAGATCAACTCTTTGTTCTCATCTCTCCGTTCATGTCTTCCAATTTCCGATCAATCTGTAAGTAGCTACTCCGATAAGATGTAATCAGTTTCAACTCAAAACCGATTAGCAATAATTAGTCTCCTCATTCGATTATGTCGACTACATTTAGAAGAAGAATATTGAATCAACCCTTTTTGTTTACTTTCTTGCAGAAGAAGCTAAGTATAACTTATTAACCCTATTTGTTTTCTTACAGAAGAAGCTAAGTATTCCTCAGACAGTTTCGCGGAGCTTGAAGTACATACCAGAACTGCAAGGGGAAGTGAAGAAGCTAATACAAAAGAAGGAAGAACTCTTGTTGCGAGTATCGGGTCAAAGAGACATTGAACATTATGTTAAACCGAAACCAAAGGCGGTTGGGCGTTATGTCTCGACCGTTTCCGCGACTAGGCTTGGAGACAATGAAGTGATGGTCCAAATCTCATCATCCAAGATCCATAACTTTTCGATATCTAATGTGTTAACTGGGTTAGAAGAAGATGGGTTTGTTATTGTGGATATTTCATCTTCAAGGTCTCAAGGAGAAAGGCTCTTCTACACTTTGCATCTTCAAATGGGAAATATAGATAATTACAAGCTGAAGTGTGAAGAGATAAGCCAGAGAATGTTGTACTTGTATGAGGAATGTGGAAACTCGTTTAGATGATAATTTGTTCTTGTTTCTTTTAGATGATAATTTGTGTGTGTTACAAATACTAATATGTTTTTGTTGATATATAATATTATATTTCAACAACAACAAAAAAAAGAAAAAAAAATGTTTTTGCTGGCAAAACCTTTTGTTGGGAAGTAGGTCTCCTGCTACTCTTTTTAATACTATAGGCATCATCATATTAAAGAGTTTTTATATATCTACTTGTGACAAACAAATAGAGAATATTTTATTACAACTACTAATATATATCATCAATCGTAGGCAACATTATGTTAAAGAGTTTTTAATGATTTTATATAACTACTAAATTGTGGGCAAGTGAGCAAGTTGCATATATTAATTAAAGAGCTAATCAAGAATCATTAGAATAAATGAGAAGTCATGGTTACTATCCATTGATCTTGAAATCAATATAGAAGTATATATTTGTAGATAACATATTTGGCAGCTTGCAAAATTCATTAAAAAAAAATTGAACCAGAATAATAACATTCTCATATAATGTTTTTGAAAAAGTAAATCTTTGTTTTTCTTTAAACGTAAAAAAATTTAGGTACTTTAAAATCTTTGAATTTGGTTTATTTTGGTGAAGTGAAAAATGAAATTATATATTTGTTTATAGAGGTTTTGGTTTCTTTGGCTTGGTTTAAAAATTAAAACATATATGACACAAATAAGGCTATGAATTTTACAGGATGATAGCAGTAGCTTTCAAAGTATTGTGGCCTTGTGGGTCACCACTATAAGAATCTATGAAACCTCATTGATCATTCACACTTACAATTTGGGAATATTTTTGACCAGTTCTTGGAAGAATAATTAAATTAGAACATATTTTAGTGGAGACATATAGATGGCATCAAGTTGACCTACATAATGGCTTTGTTGTGTTAAATAATGAGGCTGCATTTATTTAAGATAATGATATTAAATTTCAAAATGCTTATGTATAGGCTGACACCATGAAAATGCTTATGCATAGGCTTACACCATCGAATATATTTGGGACGAGGAAGACGCCCAAAGCATCTTCCACCTGATTTCCACGAGCCGCCAACAATTTCGTCAAGCTGAGTCATCTTTCAATATGTAAACAATAATATTCTTATAGTTTTTATACATGTAATATTCGTATTTGGATTCTTATACATTATCTCTAATAGTGACTGGACCTGGTTCATGCGTGGAACATAGGCTCTTGCTCGTGTCAACCTATGCCCTCTTTAGAGACCTAAGTATTTCTTTTTATAGTATGATAACTTGATAAGTCGTATAACACTCATTATTAATTATATAGTATTAACGAATAAAACATATATTATATAGTTTCTACAGATATATTTCTTTAATCCTTTGTCCGTATATATATACGAGAGTCAATAATATTCCAACAGAAACAGCTTTAAGAGAGAATTAGAAAACAGATTCTAAAAACTTAACCTTAATTAAGCAAAAATGTGTGCATTAGTCCCTCCATTAATTGTTCCCAAACTTTGGGTGGCCGTTGACGGGAGAGTATGAGAACTACTACCTCGCCGGAGAAAACTTCAACAACCGCACGTTTCTTGATTTTCCGGTACTGGATTCTTATGGAATGGCTCATCATTTAGGAGATTCTGTCTCCTCGGAGGGAAATGGAATAGACAACAATCCGGTTGTTATCAAGAAGCTTAATCACAATGCTAGTGAGCGTGACCGTCGCAAGAAGATCAACTCTTTGTTCTCATCTCTCCGTTCATGTCTTCCAATCTCAGATCAATCGGTAAGTAAAAAAAATTCTGATATGTCCCTTATATTTTGGAATTTCTAAGAGATTATGTTAGGAATATAAGAACTAGAGTGATATACAAAGGATCATTTAGTTTTAAGTTTGCCTTTGCATCTATACTATTTGGATGATGAATGTTGAGAGCCCTTCTTTCCTTAATTTCTGCAGAAGAAGCTAAGTATTCCTCAGACGGTTTCACGGAGCTTGAAGTACATACCGGAGTTGCAAGAGGAAGTGAAGAAGCTAATACAAAATAAGGAAGAACTCTTGGTGCGAGTATCAGGTCAAAGAGACATTGAACATTACGTTAAGCCGCAACCAAAGGCGGTTGCGCGTTAATTGCCGGCCCAACATTTTTGTATGCTCTATACAAATCTAAAAACAATATGCTCTTTTCATATATTTTTGTCTAAAATGATTGCCCTTTAAACATTTTTAGACATATATTATGGAAAATATTTTAAAAATGCCCTTTTAAATATTTTTTACATATATATTAATAAAGAAAATATATAAACAATGCCCTTTTTAGTCGGATGCCCTAATCCGTCGCTTACCTGGCTTATGCTCGAGGCCGGCTCTGCGCGTTATGTCTCTACCGTTTCCGCCACTAGGCTTGGAGATAATGAAGTGATGGTCCAAATCTCATCATCCAAGATCCATAATTTTTCGATATCTAATGTGTTAAGTGGGTTAGAAGAAGATGGATTTGTTCTTGTAGATGTTTCATCTTCAAGGTCTCAAGGAGAAAGGCTTTTCTACACTTTGCATCTTCAAATGGGAAATATAGATAATTGCAAAGTGGAGTGTGAAGAGCTAAGTCAGAGAATGTTGTACTTGTATGAGGAATGCGGAAACTTGTTTAGATGATAATTTGTTCTTGTTTGTTTTAGATGATAATTTGTTCTTATTACAATATACTAATTATCCTAGATATAAGGAGAGAAAGGAGACTCTCTCCAGCTGTCACATCAGTCCTTTTTGATTGGTCAATTTTACACAAATTTTTTTACATCATCATATAAACTAAATAAATATAATATTTAATATATGATCATTTAATTTAAATATAATTAGTTAAAATTATTGAAACAGAAATTATAAATTTGAATTTAATTTACAATCTTATAAAAATATAAATATTATATATTATAAAATTTAAATACATCTTTCAAATTTTTTATGCAATAAATAAACAAAAATAAATAAATCATAATATAAGTGAAATATCAAATTATAAGAGTAAAAATAAAGATAATACTATTAAAAAGTTTACAATAATTGAAAACCAAAAGCAAAGGACCATAAAACAAAAAAAAATATAAATAAAAGAAATAAAAATTATTAAGAATATATATAAAATATTATAAAATGAGATACAATGATCATAAAAATAAAACAAATTTAAAAATATAAGAACATAAGAAATAAAATAAAATCAATAAAATATATATAAAAATTAAATAAATCTAAAATGGTAACTAAATATTAAAATATAGAAATAATAATTATTAAGAATAGAAAAAATGTTACAAAGTGAGATAAAATGATAATAAAAATGAATTATATAAAATATAAGAACATAAAAAAGAAAATAGAATCAATGAAATATATATAAAATTAACAAAATTTAAAATGATAACTAAAAGACTCAAATATTATGAATGAAAATTAAAAATTTAAGTGTTTTAAAGAATGAAAATGTATAAAACACGTATATATTTAAATAGTATATAAAAAAACTAAAAGGATGATAAAAATTGAAGGAAATAAAAGTTTATAAAAAGTTCATTAAAAATTGATGATTAAAACATTTATTTATAAAAAAGTTGAATTAATAATCGTATGTTAGCGCATATTATCTCCTACAAATCATTATAATAATAAAAAGAAGAAAATAAAAATTTGTAAATTAAAAAATATAAAAATATTTAGACTCAAAATAAATATTAAAATATATTAAATATCTACAAATTTAAGCAAAACCCGCGCAAATTCTCTCCTAGTATGGTAATAAAAGATGAGCGTGACCTCGATGCACCACTTGAAGTTGCAAGTGAAGTTACACCTCCATCGGTCCAAAGAGCCTATGGTGATAATATATGTTTCAAAAAGTTTTTTGGTCGATTTAAAAAAAAATCAAAGATAAAAAAGTTCATTTTTCATTTGAAATGTATTACTAGTGATGATGATTAAATAATAATTTGTTATTTTATCTTGTAATATAACTTTATTTACTTAATAAATTTTAGTTCAATTGTGAAAATAAAATAAGTGAACTAGATTTGTAAATTTATAATTAAAAATTATTAATAACAAAAAGAATATTTAGAATATTCTATTTTGGAAGGAATACATTGGAGTAAAAAATATTAATTATTAACTAAAATTCCTCTCTATCATTTCCATCACTGGATCAACATGAGAGCTACGAAGTGTAAACGAGACCAAAGGGTATAGTTAAATGAGTTTAAATAGGTGGTACAAGTTTGAAATCAGAGAGAACTAGGGAGAGGAGTGTTACGAATAAAGCTTGTAAATTTAGTAAAAGCACGTATAGGCTGGTCGGCAGCCACACTATGACCTGCTCCTCTCACAGTTGCAAACGTAAAGTTCCCTTTGTATTCCTCTGTGAACCCTCCCAACTGTCCATCAGAAAACCACTCACGCCATGGCTTCACAATCGTTAGATTCATATTCTTGATCACTTGCATTGTAGCTGTCACTGAAACCGCCATGTCGAAGTCTCCACTGTACACCAAGATTCGGACAGTACCATGTCCAATTATATCCTGGACGACATCAATCATATTGGCCTCTCTATCATCTGGGTTCCATGCTTGGAAAAGGTCATCGTTGCAATGCTGCCACGCGTACAGTTTTTCCGTTGTCTTGACATGTATGGCTTCCTGAACCTTTTCATTGTTAAGATAAGCCGTCACGTAGTGAGAAGCACACGGATCATACACCATTACTGAGGTATGTTTCTTCGGTTTGTTTGTCAACGTTGCGTTCCTGCAATTTGGAGCGTATATATTGTACAAGTCCACATTTTTCTGCATAGCTGCTATTTTCCGCATCGCATCGTAGTACATGTTTACATCAAACTCGGTGTATGTTTTTTGGTCGAAGTCGTCCAAATATTGTTGGGGGATCATAGCATGACTCGCCATAAATGGGCTAACACTATCCACATCAACTCTGCCGTCCAAAGCTGGATTACCAAGGAAAAGGCCTCGTAGGTTGATGAAGGTTTGTTTGTTACGTTGAAGGACAAGTTGGGCAAGTTGGGGACCATAATGGCCGACGTAACTCTGACCAGCGATGTAGAGATCTCTTCCTTTAAATTCGGGAAACCTTTCGAGCCATTTCACCAAGAACACGTAGTTATCCTCCGCTGTCTTATTGTCCGATGGACCCACCATATCCTTTGGAGTATTCGTGTACGAGAATCCTGTTTGTACCGGAGTTTCTAAGTACAACATGTTCGCCTCTGCAAATCCATACGTAATAATGCATAGTTACTAATCTTCGTCATTATACCTATAATAAACTAAAGATTTTCATATGAATATATCCAATATCGTTCATTTTTATTACAGACAAAGAATGATTGGGTCTATCTATTAACGACCAGGTCTATATATGGGTTATTTATGGTCATTAATATACAATATGGTTCGCAGAAATTGAGATTCAAAAGCAATGATAATCAAAAGAAAAGAGAAAAAAAATTAATTGTTTTTGATCTAAAAGTGTTTATTGTCCATGCAAATGTGTCAGATCCATTTTATTTGTGGACAATATTAGTCTTAGTCTATTTTGACTCGTTTAAAATATGGTATATCTATAACCAGTCTATAATGCATTGGATATGGATCGGTTGTGGACTTCCTACCCATTTTTAAAACTGTATAAAGATTAGAAGAGTTATGATGAGAGAATGTACCATTGTTAAATGCATAAGGATTGCGATAAAGCGTTTTGCCGTCGCTGTGTACGCGGAAAGGTCCATGCATCATTAGTGCGCCCCGTCCTAGAGATGAGCATCCCGGTCCTGCATTTTTTTATTTTTACTGTATCAGTTTTTTTGGCCGAAGATCAGTTTTACTTTTTCTTGTTTAATTATCATTGGTTAAGGGTAAAAATACCAATGCAGGTCCACTGATCCACATGAAAATTGTAGTAAGAGTAATAGATAGGCGTACCTCCGTTGAGCCAGAGCACGAGAGGAGTAGATTCAATGGCATTGATGGCTTCCACGAAATAATAGTAAAAAAATCGTCCGGTTGTTTCGTTTATGGCCACATAACCACCATATTGTTTGAAACTAACGGGAGATTGTCCAGGCAGCCTCTTGATTAGATCTTTCTCTTTTGGCTCTTGTTGGTTATCACCGCTTGTAGTAGTTTGGGGGGAAGACACACTTAAGCGACGAATCGATTTAAAATGGCTCGTACAATGGATTTGTGATGCGAGAGACAAGAATAGGAAAACGTAAGCGGTCACAGTCCAATATTGTTGTTTTTCCATTCTGTATCTTTTGAGAAGTTGGAGAATTCTTGTAGAGAAAGGAATGAAAGGTTTAGAAAGTAAATGGCTGCTTTTTATAGATATATATATATATATATTTTTTATTGCTTATAAATTATAATAACTATTTATTAACCATATAGTGGAGTTTTTGAATGATAAGTTCTCTTTTTTGTTAGTTTTGTTTCTTTTTAAAAACTGATTAATTATTGAGAATGAATTTTAGAAATCTATATTCTGGTTTCTTCCATGAATAGCAAAAGATAACGAAAATGAGCTCTACATAGTTAAAAGAGTAAATGAATGTATGGTTATAACCACAAAACACAAGGGATTTACATTCAAGTTTTCATTTTGAAAAAATTACAACAATTTTTTTTGGACAATTACAACGAAAATTAAAAGTTGAAAACTCAAAACAATTTTTTTTTTTTGTTAATTACATGGATTAGACGCAACCACATGGATATAACTAGAAGAACTAAAGTGATTCAAAATAGAGTAATATTTGGGTTCACCTCTAGAGGTGAACCCATTTGTTCACCCTCTCATTTATCAACCAATCAAATATTTACACATAATTTAATATTAAAATAATTAAAAATTAAAGGAATTTGAGAAATTTTTAAAATAAAAAAAACGAAAAAGTTTTATTTTAGACAAAAAAATAAAAACTAACAATAAACTAATTTATAAAAAAAAACTAAAACATAAATCTTAATTTCTAAACCCTAAATTCAAAACCCTAAACCATAATTTGAAAACCTAAAACAATAAAAATTTAAACTAAACCATAATCCCTAAACCCTAAATGTAATTCTTAAAAAATAAAAATAAAAATCTAAACCCTAATCCCTAAACTCCTAAACCCTAAATCCTAATTTAAAAATTGAAAACAAATTAAAATAAAAAACTAAACCTTAATCCCTAAACTCTAATATGTAAACTTATAAAAAAAAAAAAAAACGCTAATCCCTAAATCCTAAACCCCAAATGGCTTAAACCCTAAACTAAACCCTAATCCCTAAACCCTAAATTCTAAAGGGCTTAAACCCAAAAGGCCCATAATCCCTAAATTCTAAACCCCAAATGACTTAAACCATAATCCGTAAACCCTAAACTATAAAGGGCTTAAACCCTAACCCTAAACCCTAATCCTTAAAACCTAAACTCCAATTTATAAACTCTAAAAATATATATAAATATTGATATATATTATTATCTATTTATAAAATATTTGATTATAGTTAATTTTTTAATTTTGTGATTTTATTTAAAGATAATATTACTAGGGGTGAACCCAAATATTTTCCTTCAAAATATAGCTCAGAAGTAGGGTTCTTTTTGTGTAAAAAGATAAGGAAATCTTCAACTTTACTCTATTTTTTACTCTAAAATAGTATTTGTAATAAATCCTCTCTAACTCTAATTTATTTTCCACTTAATAACAAAATAATCAGTAAAATTACTTAATATTTGGAGTAAATATATTTTCCATTCAAATTATTTTTTTATCGTCTGGAATTCATATAAACCAAAAGAGTTCTACACCATGCGTGAGCAAAAAATTACAAAAACCTAAAACATAAAGTGGAAAAATCAGATTCCTACAATAAGAAATAATAGATTTTTCACATATCTTTTCGTAATATATAAAAGGAGGTAATTGGGGCTGTTTGTCCCCATCAGCACATTCTACAATCCTGCCATGTGGCAAAGCTAAAAAAAATTACAATAAAATACCCAAACTCAGTTAGGTTCTTCTCAACTTCCCTTTCTCTAGCTCTAAATCCTTTTACTGCCATCTCTTGCACATTAACTAGCCACTCCTATTGCCTAGATCTTCGGTACCTTAAGAAGAGCAGTGATCATCATCTCGAACTTGGATACAAAGTATTTACTTCTTTCTTATATCCACTAGCCACAAAGGTTTTTTTTTGTGTGGAAGTAGTCATTTATCTATGCTTTCTTGGTTCATAGGTGGAGCGGCATTTAATTGATGGAGATTTTGTTATGTTTAATCGTCAACCAAGTCTGCACAAAATGTCTATCATGGGTCACAGGATTAGGATCATGCCATATTCCACTTTCCGTCTGAATTTGTCTGTCACCTCTCCTTACAATGCTGATTTCGATGGGGATGAGATGAACATACATGTACCACAATCATTCGAGACAGAGCTGAGGTGTTGGAGCTGATGATGGTTCCTAAATGTATTGTCTCTCCTCAGGCGAACCGGCAGGATACCCTTCTAGGATGCCGTAAGATTACAAAGAGAGATACCTTCATAGAGAAGGTAACCATTTCATTAGCGATAGCTTGTTAAAGATCTCTCTGTGTACTGTGTTTAGTGAGAGGATAAACTAACTCCTATGCTGATGTCTTTTCCATGTTCAGGATGTATTCATGAATACGCTTATGTGGTTGGAAGACTCCGACGGGAAAGTTCCAGCTCCTGCAATATTAAAGCCACGTCCTCACGGGAGTCAATAATATTCCAACTGAAACAGCTTCAAGAGAGAATTAGAAAACATATTCTAAAAACTTACCCATAATTAAGCAAAAATGTGTGCATTAGTCCCTCCATTGTTCCCAAACTTTGGGTGGCCGTTGACGGGAGAGTATGAGAGCTACTACCTTGCCGGAGAAAATCTCAACAGTGGCACGTTTCTTGATTTTCCGGTACCGGAGACTTATGGAGTGGCTCATGCCACTCATCAGAACAGCTTAGGATTTTCTGTCTCGTCGGAGGGAAATGGAGTAGACAACAATCCGGTTGTTATCAAGAAGCTTAATCACAATGCTAGTGAGCGTGACCGTCGCAAGTGTTGGATAAGCTTGAAAGATAGCTTAAGTTAGAAGCTATCATAAAGTGATTAGGATATTAATAATTGAGATATCTTAGGAGTTATCTAAGATATATATTAAATAAGTTAGGAGTTATCTAATTTAGGGTTTTTAGTTATTCTAATCACTATATAAGAGTTACCAAAGTTGTGGTTAACCTTGTAGAAGTTGAGAGAGTTTGAGAGCTTAAGTTTTTGAGGTATTTTTCTTGAGCTAATAAAGAGAGTGATTCTTTATTCTTTAAAGTTTTTAATCGTTTTGTTTACTTTAATTGGTATCAGAGAAAGAACAAGATCGTATTAAGAACAAGTTTTTCTCAACTTCAAAACAGAACATGGGTGACATAGTGGAGACGTCAAACACGCTCAAGGCTAAAGAAGGAGGCTCATCCTCAATACAATGTCCGATGCTAACCTCGACCAATTACACGGTCTGGGCCATTCGAATGAAGATACTACTGAAAGTTCATAAGGTATGGGGAATTATTGAAACACCAACGGATGATAGTGAGAAGAATGACATGGCTACTGCCCTGTTGTTTCAGTCGATTCCTGAAACATTAATTCTGCAAGTTGGTGAACTAGATTCAGCAAAACAAGTATGGGATGCTATAAAAGCAAGACATGTGGGTGCTGAGAGGGTAAAAGAAGCTCGGCTACAGACTCTTATGGCGGAATTTGATAGGCTTAAGATGAAAGAGACAGAAACGATTGATGACTTTGTGGGAAAACTATCCGAGATATCATCAAAATCAGTCGCCTTAGGAGAAGAAATCGAAGAAAGCAAGCTTGTCAAGAAATTTCTTAAGAGTTTACCTCGTAAGAAATACATTCATATCGTGGCCTCATTAGAACAAATATTGGATCTTAAGAATACAAGCTTTGAAGATATCATAGGACGGTTAAAAGCTTATGAAGAACGTATCAGTGAAGATGAAGATACACAAGAAGATCAAAACAAGTTAATGTACACTAACTCTGAACCTCAAACGCCGCAAACGCCACAAACATATCGTGATGGAGGATACAGAGGCAGAGGGCGAGGATGACGCTTCCAAAACAGAGGAAGAGGTCGTGGGAGATTTAATGGAACAAGAGATTTGTCAGAGATCGAATGTTTTCGCTGTGATAAATATGGTCACTACGCTTCAAAGTGTCTAGATCGGTTGCTTAAGCTACAAGAGGCACAAGAGAGCGGTAACAAAGATACTGAAGATGCTGACGAGCTCATGATGCTTGAAGTTGTGTAACTAAACGAAGAGAAAGTGGTACCAAGCAAATATGAAACAAAAGATGATGGGGAAGATAATACTTGGTATCTTGATAATGGTGCAAGCAACCATATGACTGGTGATCTAAGATACTTCTCTAAAATTGATAACACCATCATTGGTAAAGTAAAATTTGGAGACGATTCACGAATAGACATCAAAGGGAAGGGTACAATTGAGTTTGTTGATCGGAATGGAGAATTAAGAACAATGTCTGATGTATACTTTATTCCTGATTTAAAAAGCAATATCATCAGTCTCAGACAAGCTACAGAATCAGGTTGTGACGTGAGAATGAAGGGTGAAGGACTAACTATGCATGACCGAGAAGGAAAGCTACTGGTGAAAATAGTAAGATCAAGGAACAGATTGTAAAAAGTTCAAATGAGGATGAAGAATGTAATGTGTTTACTTACAACAAAAACACCAAGTGAGTCAAGCAAATGGCACGCACGCTTAGGCCACATCAATCTACAAACGATGAATTCGATGATGCAGAAGGAACTGGTTATAGGAGCGTCGTACACTAGCTTTGAAAAGGAAGTATGCGGATCATGTTTACTTGGAAAACAACCAAGGAAAGTCTTTCCCCAAGCAAGTCAGTATAGAGCTAACAAGGTACTCGAACTCATAAATGGTGATCTTTGTGGTCCTATCACACCAAGTACCCCTGCAGGAAATAGATACATCTTTGTTCTCATTGATGACCATTCAAGATATATGTGGACGATATTGTTAAAGGAGAAGGGAGATTCTTTTGATAAATTCAAACGATTTAAAACCATGACAGAACAAGAAACAGGGGAAAAGGTACAAGTTTTCAGAACGGATAGAGGAGGAGAATTTGTGTCACAAGAGTTTAACTTGTTCTGTGAAAACTCGGGTATAAGAAGGCACCTCACTGCTCCATATACTCCACAACAAAACGGAGTTGTGGAAAGGAGGAACAGAACTCTAATGGAGATGACACGAAGTATTCTTAAACACATGAAAGTTCAAATTACTTGTGGGGAGAAGTGATCAGACATTCGACATATCTCTTGAATCGAATAGCTACAAGAGCGCTCAATGACAAAACGCCATATGAAGCCTTTCGTCGCAAGAAACCAAACATCAGTCACATTCACATTTTTGGTTGTATCAGCTATGCTAAAATAGAGACTGTGCATCTGAAGAAACTTGATGATCGCTCACGTATAATGGTACATCTGGGTACTGAACCAGGCCCCAAAGCATATCGCTTGTATGATCCACAAAATCGGAAGGTTGTAGTAAGCCGAGATGTTGTTTTTAATGAATCCAAAGGCTGGAACTGGAAACATAAAAGCGCAGAACAGGACGAAGCTGGAAGCTTCATGATCAATCTTGGAATGTTTGGGAACCGTGGGATAGAAGAAAACAACAGTTTTGTCGAAGGAAGTAACAGAACAGCTGAAATCAATGTGAATGATCATAACGACAACACATCATAAGAAGAAGAACATGACGTTGTTGATGAAATTGAGAATGGTGATAACCTTGATGCGATTGATGAGCAACCGGCTCTTAGAAGAACAACCAAACAAAGCATAAGGCCTAAACATCTTGATGACTATGTTCTTATTGCAGAAGAAGAAGGAGACCACTTGTTAATGTGCTTAAACAACGAGCCTAGAAACTTTTATGAAGCAAAGGAATCTGAGAACTGGATACGTGCATGTAAGGACGAGATTCACTCCATCACCAAAAATAACACTTGGTCGTTGGTAGATCTCCCACAAGGAGCAAAACCAATTGGCCTAAAGTGGGTATTTAAGATCAAAAGGAAATCAGATGGCACCATAAACAAATACAAAGCTAGACTCGTTGCAAAAGGATATGTTCAAAGATATGGGATTGACTTTGACGAAGTTTTTGCTCCAGTAGCACGGATAGAAACAATACGTCTTTTAATTAATCTCGATGCCTCTTATGGATGGGAAATACATCATCTTGATGTTAAAACGGCTTTCCTCCATGGAGAACTGAAGGAAACAGTCTACGTTACACAACCAGAAGAATTTATAGTAGAAGAGAGTGAAGATAAAGTCTATCAACTCAATAAAGCCTTGTATGGTCTAAGGCAAGCTCCGGGGGCATGGAACAATAAACTGAATCAGATTCTAAAGGAATTCCAGTTTAAAAAGTGCTCCAAAGAACCATCAGTTTATATAAAGAAGATAAATCAAGAGATACTTCTGGTTGCAGTGTATGTAGATGATCTATTTGTTTCAGGAACAAACATAAAGATCATAAAAGATTTCAAGAAAGAAATGGCGTCAAAATTTGATATGAGTGACTTGGAAAAGTTAACTTACTATCTTGGAATTGAGGTCAGCCAAAACGATGAAGGAATAACTCTAAGTCAAAAGAGTTATGCCGTAAAGATTTTGGAAGAAGCAGGAATGGGTAACTGTAATACAACCCTAGTACCAATGGAAGCCGGATTGAAGCTAGCTAAGTCAAAGAAAGAGAAGGACATTGACGCCACAACTTACAGACGAAACGTTGGATGTCTTCGTTATCTGCTTCACACGAGACCTGGCTTATCTTACTGTGTAGGTGTTCTAAGTCGTTATATGCAGAGACCTAAAGAATCTCATGGAATTGCAATGAAGCAGTGTCTAAGATATCTGCAGGGAACAAGTACATTTGGACTATTGTTCAAACGATCAATCACACTGTCAACGAGACTGATCGGCTATAGTGATAGTAGCCATAATGTAGATCCGGATGATGGTAAGAGCACTACGGGTCACATATTCTACCTTAATGAATGTCCAATCACCTGGTGCTCTCAGAAACAAGATACGGTAGCATTGTCCTCGTGCGAGGCTGAATTCATGGCAGGAACTGAAGCAGCAAGACAAGCTATTTGGCTTCAAGATTTACTTGGGGGAGATAACAGGATCATCACGTGAGAAAGTTGTTATTCGAATCGACAATCAATCAGAAATTGCACTCACCAAGAATCTTGTGTTTCATGGTAGAAGCAAGCATATTCATACAAGGTATCATTTCATTAGAGAATGTGTTAAAGATGGGCTAGTAGAAGTTGAGCACATTCCGGGGAATCAACAAAAGGCGGATATCTTAACAAAAGCTTTTGGAAGAATCAAGTTTGTTGAAATGAGAAGTCTTATTGATATGAAAGACTTAAGTGGGAAGATTTCAAGCTTAGGAAGGAGAATGTTGGATAAGCTTGAAAAAGATAGCTTAAGTTAGAAGCTATCATAAAGTGATTAGGATATTAATAATTGAGATATCTTAGGAGTTATCTAAGATATATATTAAATAAGTTAGGAGTTATCTAATTTAGGGTTTTTAGTTATTCTAATCACTATATAAGAGTTACCAAAGTTGTGGTTAACCTTGTAGAAGTTGAGAGAGTTTGAGAGCTTAAGTTTTTGAGGTATTTTTCTTGAACTAATAAGAGTGATTCTTTATTCTTTAAAGTTCTTAATCGTTTTGTTTACTTTAGCAAGAAGATCAACTCTTTGTTCTCATCTCTCCGCTCATGTCTTCCAACCTCAGATCAATCGGTTAATAACTATTCTGAGATGTGCATTATATTTTGGAATTTCCAAGAGAATATCCTAGAAATCTTGCAGTGGGATCGATAAGACCTAAAGTGATATACTGAGAACCCTTTTTGTTTACTTTCTTGTAGAAGAAGCTAAGTATTCCTCAGACGGTTTCACGGAGCTTGAAGTGCATACCAGAGTTGCAAGAGCAACTGAAGAAGTTATTACAGAAGAAGGAAGAACTCATGCATGGTTCGAGTATCGGGTCAAAGAGACATCGAACATTACGTTATGCCGCAACCAAAGGCGGTTGCTAGTTATGTCTCGACCGTTTCAGCGACTAGCTAGGCTTGGAGACGACGAAGTGATGGTCCAAATTTCATCGTCCAAGATTCATAACTTTTCGATATCTAACGAGTTAACTGGGTTAGAAGAAGATGGGTTTGTTCTTGTGGATGTTTCATCTTCAAGGTCTCAAGGAGAAAGGCTTTTCTACTCTTTGCATCTTCAAGTGGAAAATATGGATGATTAGTACAACATGAATTGTGAAGCGTTAAGTGAAAGGATGTTGTACTTGTACGAGAAATGTGAAAACTCGTTTAGGTGATTAATTCATACTAGATTTTGACCCGCACTTAGAAAGTGCGGGTTTAATTTTCTTTACAAATTTTACTTTTTATTCATTTTGTTAATAGTAGTTTAGATTTTTAATTATGTAATCTAATTTTGATTATAATTGTTTAACCAACATTATAAACAGTGAGTTAGCAATTTAGTTTTTTTTTAAATGAATTATGTGTTATTTGGAGGAGATATATCGTAAGGATTAAGAGATTAAAATAACGATTTCACATTATATATTTTAATATGTGTTGTATCGTAAGATCATAGTTTGGAAAAAATATATATATATATATATATATATATATGAAAACAACCATTGTAAAAGTTATATATGTTTAATTGTTATTATATTTATCTAAAATATTATTTTATAAAATACATGTTGTAGTCGTATATATAATTTGCAAATTTGATGGAACTATCCGTTAAAAACTTCATTCAAACATAAATCATAATTTGACGCTTCAAATATTTGAATAATATAAGTATGAAATCATTTTATTATTTTTAAAGTTTAAAATATATCAACTGAAATTATTTACTATATGCGAATTTTTATAAAAAATTTATAATCGAGATTGGCTAATTAATTTTCAACCCGTTTAATTAATTAAATATTTTTCAATTTGATGGAAAAACTTGCTAAAAAGTACAATCGTAAAAACATCAATCGTAATATGTATATATATATATATATATATATATTTGAAAAAAGTTATTAAAATATATTATAAATATATTTTGAATTAAATCATAAATTATAGAATCTTAATTTATATATAATAGTTGATGTATAAATTATTAATTATATTTATCAATTAATTTGTTTTGATTTTAATTAATTAGGAAAGTGTAACCCATTAGAATTTGGTTGTTTGGCTACATGTTTAATAATTGTCTTGTTTGGAAACATGGAT
Organism: Orychophragmus violaceus; assembly: GCA_030180135.1. Lineage (NCBI taxonomy): Eukaryota > Viridiplantae > Streptophyta > Magnoliopsida > Brassicales > Brassicaceae > Orychophragmus > Orychophragmus violaceus. Next base: position 101,106,677 of record CM058231.1, on the reverse strand, counting down.
TGTAGAGATAATGTTATATTCCCTAATTACTCTTAATGAAATCTAATTAAATCATTAATATACATTGTTTTACAGTTTTGATTATAATTGTTTAACCAACATTATAAACAGTGAGTTAGCAATTTAGTTTTTTTTTTTAAATGAATTATGTGTTATTTGGAGGAGATATATCGTAAGGATTAAGAGATTAAAATAACGATTTCACATTATATATTTTAATATGTGTTGTATCGTAAGATCATAGTTTGGAAAATATATATATGAAAACAACCATTGTAAAAGTTATGTGGTATATGTTTAATTGTTATTATATTTATCTAAAATATTATTTTATAAAATACATGTTGTAGTCGTATATATAATTTGCAAATTTGATGGAACTATCCGTTAAAAACTTCATTCAAACATAAATCATAATTTGACGCTTCAAATATTTGAATAATATAAGTATGAAATCATTTTATTATTTTTAAAGTTTAAAATATATCAACTGAAATTATTTACTATATGCGAATTTTTATAGAAAATTTATAATCGAGATTGGCTAATTAATTTTCAACCCGTTTAATTAATTAAATATTTTTCAATTTGATGGAAAAACTTGCTAAAAAGTACAATCGTAAAAACATCAATCGTAATATGTATATATATATATTTGAAAATAGATATTAAAATATATTATAAATATATTTTGAATTAAATCATAAATTATAGAATCTTAATTTATATATAATAGTTGATGTATAAATTATTAATTATATTTATCAATTAATTTGTTTTGATTTTAATTAATTAGAAAAATGAGACCCATTAGAATTTGGTTGTTTGGCTACATGTTTAATAATTGTCTTGTTTGGAAACATGAATTGTAGAGATAATGTTATATTCCCTAATTACTCTTAATGAAATCTAATTAAATCATTAATATACATTGTTTTACAGTTTTACCCTTAATGAAGGTTACAAATCTTAATAATATCAAGGGCAAATTCCGGGAACAACATTTATGTACCATGGCAAACCTTCCTGTTTTAATAGTATAGATTAGTGTATTTATCCATTTTATTCTGGTTTATTTTTTAGTTATGTCCTTTTCTCTTAAAGGTACTCTAACATTCTTGACCAAATCATTAATGTATAGTCGAGTTGTTTTGGTTTCTTGATTGCTGTCAAAGATCGTTTACTAAATACTAACAGAAGGTAGAATTCACATTATAGAACTTAAATTTTTTAAATATCCATATTGTAATGCCACAACAGCTACCGTCTCACGTCCAATTTCAACTTATGGATCTATATTCGTGTGACGCCTAGTGTGTTAGTCTAGGAACGAAGGTTTAAAAGACTTATTTACTAACTTTACAATCACCACACAATATTTTATGTGTTTTGTCCTTATTGCATGATACCACAAATCACTTCTCGATATGTCAAATATCGTAAGATTTTTCCAGCTCAAACACAATTAACTTTGAAGATCTCTCAGAACAAATAACCGAAAAAATAAATACATTTTGATTACATAGATACTCAAATCAATTCTTTTAAATCTCTCCGCAAATACCAAAAATCGGGAGATATATATGGATTGGTTCACGAGTTCAGAAATTTGTTTGCATTTCAATATAATTTGGTTGTTTTTAGTGTAAACCGTTAGTTTCTCTGTGTATAACTGAGCAACGACAATAAAGGAAAGGATATAGGATAGGATGTCTCATTGCAACTGTATTAATGCTCAAAAGTGTTTATATATCTTCAATTTAGGGCAACATTATATAGAAACAGGGCCGTCTCAAACTTTACAGAGACAAAACAATAGAAAGAACAAAAATATTCACTGCTATGGATGTCAGCTGTTGTTACATAGTTTATTGTAGAATCAGACCAATTTATAAACTTGAAAAAAGAAAGAAAAGTAGTGGCTGCAAGGCACCAGAGCCCTTTGCCGGAGTGTGAGTATATATATAAACCTAAAGCCTATTTTCTTGGGTCACAAGAAAAACTGAAAAGGCCTGAAACAGAGGATACTTGTTTCAATCGTCCTCAGTGAAGACCTTGAAGATGAAATCACGGAAACGTCTCGAGTACAGCCTCGGATCAACGGCTGAGATTGAAGTAGGATCGTACTGGATGCTTTTGTAAGCATGTTCGAGTTTCTTGCTGATGTCATAATCTTGAAGAATGTCTATGATTCCAAAGATCATGACAACCTCGTAATACTCTCCTGTTGGTTCCCCAACTAGCTGGAACTCACAGTCACTCCTTCTCATTGTCCTCTCTGCTCGAGCCGGCATGTTTCCTCCAAGTCTGATACTAGCCCACCTGCAACAAACCCATTTCTTGGAATCCAAGGAAAAAACAAATTTCTAAGTATGAGTTCAGTTTGTGTTGTGTTTTACCTTGTGGGATCAGACAGAAGCAGATCCACATCTGCTCTGGAGAGACGAGGGGCTGTCTCGTCTTCAAATTCACCTATAGGCGTGCGTGCTCCAGAAGGAATCAACTCTCCAGCCACTGATGCTTCTCTGAAATGGATCCCAACCAGAAGACTGTAATCCATGATTCTCTCCTGTTCTAGAAACTCACAGTCTTTATCAACTTGCCTGTAAGAAAATCAACAATGTTCATAATAATGTAATTGTAATAAAGGTCAATGGAATTAAAGAAAGATTGATTGATGGTCTTTTCTAACCTAATGAATTCTTGGTACCAAGCTTTCTGTAATCTGAAAATGAAATTCAGATCAAGATCTTTCAAGATTGTGTTTGAATTGATTTGTGATTCCGGTTTATCGGTTGTCCGGCCAAGAGAAGATCCTTTCAGATCAAAGCGTCTGTGGATGGAGTACTCTGAACAAAATAGATTTCCCATAATGACAAATCTCACCTGCAATATGAACTCAAATCAAAATCCAAGCCGGCACCCTTTCTAAGTTAGCTCACTTCTTACCTTCTTTTGGATTGGTCCAGTCAATTTCACACAGTGGAGACCATAGAATCTAATCACCAAAGTGTTCTCAAATGCTCGAACATGGTTGTAATAAGCTGCAAGCATTCTCAGAAGCACCTATAATTCCAGAAAGCGGTTAATATACATTCTTCATCTGGTAACTTGATGAAGAAGTAAACTCACTTTAGTTTCAGATTTCTTCATTGTCTTTATCATGTAACGATCATCGTTTGTCAAGTAGAAAAAGCTTCCACTTTTACCAGGGGATGATAACTCCCTAAGGGCGTCATTACCGCAGATCGATAACATGTAATCAGCTGGGTCTACCTTGAATAGCTTCCTCAAGCTCCTGAAATATAGGTAAATTAGTATAATATAAGTGTAAGTGTAACATCCCGGGAAAGATCTTGTGGTGATTATATGGACAGTAAAAAGTCTTTCAAGCCTTCGGGACTAATAAACAGGCCGTCGGACAAGAATGGGTCCACGGGCCGAAAGAGCGGGTGTGAGGCCCATGGACGGTGGTGGGCTTTACAGTAGGAATAATCACCAATGAGAACTAAGTAGAGGCTAGAGTGATGGTTTCTCACCTAAAAACTAATGGACAGTAGTCTTTCCATTTGAATTCACTAGATTGATGAGGTGGTGTGTATTTGGTTCCTTCTGGTGGAAATCTTGTCCATACTTTCTCCTTTGGATCAAAAGCTGAATGCTTTAGATCAAGAGACACAACCGGAGCTTGTTTTCCTACAGCATGTCTGTGTAAGAAAAATCATTTAAACATCAAGAGAGCTTCAACTTATAATATAACTGATGACCTAAGTAGCATTGATACGGTATAAGTACAGATGTGGAAATGGGGACGGAAAATGATAAAGTAAAATATTTGTGGATATGAGAGCATGTACAATGGTGATACCCACTAGGGGTTCTTAAAAAAAAAAATTTAATATTTTTTTTTTTTTTTTTCTCAGTTGCGAAAAAAAAAAAAAAAAATTAAAAAAAAAAAAAAACGGACCAATGACAACTCGCCACGTGGCGTGAACAGTGTAAGAACCGATCCTTATATAAGGATTTTTAGATACAGTTTCTTAACTATTCATGTGGGCCCCACGTGGGACCCACAATAAATTAATAATATTTGTTAAGGACTCTTCCTTAAGAAACCTGCATTGTTTATGGTCTGAGTACGGCGATAAAACATATATAAAAATATTATCTATACTTATAATTATAAAAAAAATTACATTTAAATTTTAAAATAACAAGCTAAAAAGTGTTTTAGTATTATATGAGATATCAATTTTGAAACTTAACCGTATAAAAAACGTCATAAATCTCTTTTTATTTATTTTTTTGATCATTTTTCTATTTTATTTATCTCGGAGAAGTTTCCGAACTGTCTCCAAGTTTTCCCGTCCTCGAAACATTTGAGCTACGGAAACGGTATGCATATAGAAGTACTCGTGCATCGTAGCTGATGAGGAGGTAAAGTGAGATGATAATTACCTTATTCCAAGTTGTAGATTAAGCATAAGCTCGTAATTCCGGTGGCCTTTCGATATAGTCTCACCTTGCTTCCTCCCTGCCTTTGGCAATCTCATAGCCACAGGGCTAGGTCTCAAGCTCTGAGTGAATCCTTCAGCCTCAAGTCTCATCATTTCAGCATCCAAGTCTCTCCTTGTATTGGAATCAATATCAGCAGCACCTTCACCGCTCTCACTTCCCCACATATTCATCTTCTCAAACGCTCTATCTACACCAACACTCACCCTCCCATCAACAGACAACCTCCTTGGCTTCTCTACACGTTTAGAAGAGTTCCAAACAGAGAGCTTCTTCTGTGAAGGCAACACAGGAACCCTCTCTCCACTACATATCTTATACTCACTCAGATTATTAAACACATCTTTAGGTTCCCATTCAAGATTCCCTTCGTTTTCTGATGGGTAATAAGTACCATTCATTTCTTCAGGATCTTTAGACCAATGACCAACGTAGAAGCCCCCATCTTCCCATTTGAAAGTCCCATTACCACTAGGGAAACCATCATCCCAAAACCCGTCGTATCTACTATCATCAGTCCAAACAAAAGTACCTTTGCCACAAATCATACCGTTCTTCCATTCACCAATGTAATAACATCCATCTCTCCAACGATACTTACCATGAGCTTCTTGTAAACCTCTCCTCCATTCACCATCATACACATCTCCATTTGCAAAACTCTTGATCCCATGTCCATGTTTTAGGTTCATCACCCACTGACCTCTATAAGTATCTCCACTAGGACCTGTATAAGTACCAATCCCATCCATATATCCACTTTTGAATTCTCCTTCATATGTTGCACCAGAAGGCCAACCAAACTTTCCTTTCCCCATAGTCTTCCCGTTGTACCATTCACCAATGTACATACAACCATCTGTCCATAGATACTTACCGTGTCCGTGAGGGAAACTATCGTACCATTGACCTGTGTAATAGTCTCCATTAGGAAGTACTCTCTCTGCATGGTACAATTCTCCTACGCTGTTTCTGTTAGTGCTGGTCTCATCATCATTATCCTCGGTCGTAGTGGTATCATCATCTGTTTGTGGAGCTACTGATACCGTCCCAAAAATGCTGTTTGCACGCTTCTTTGCTTGTTGGGTCTTTCTCAACGTCACCTCCCAAGCTTTGAAAACACAGTTTTGTTCCTTGTTCATCTTTTTCTAGAGACCTATATATATAACCTAGAACAATCCCTAATAAAACATATTGTTTCTTGTCTAAACAACAAATCCTATAGATGTACACATACACAAGAGAAGATCATGAACTCTGTTTTGTCTTTTAGATTGCAACATTTTCGGAGTGAATGCTGTTCTGAATGATCATCCAAACCTAACAAAGAATCAGAGAGAGAAAAACTAGTGGCCAAAAGAGTTTAAGGGATCAAAACAATATATATCTCCGACATTTCATCTTTTCTTGCCAGTTGCGCTTTAACTAATTATGTCATCCAAGGAACAAACCGTTCATCTCCTCAAACCACTGAAAGCCTTCAAATTTAGAGAAACAAGCAAGACCCATTTCTTTCTATTTTTAGCATCTCCGAGTTTTTCTCTCACAACCAGATATATTTTCTTAAAAATTAAATTAAAGAAATGTAACTGATCGATTTAGCCTACACTGTGATGTCTCCAATGTGAGATATCGCATAAGAGTGACTATCGGAAATAGAGATAACTCAAACTCCACCTCACTGAAGCATTCTGTTGAACAGCTTAATCTCATTGCTTAAACTGTTCCATAACTTGACAAAAGTTGAGACAACATCTGTAATAATTGGGACGTCCCTTGAATCTACTGTGAAGTGACCTGTAGTAAGAAAAAAAAAAAAGTGACATGTAGGCTGTAGTAGTAGACAGTTTTTGTAGACGGCTATGGGGATATTCGACCGTGGAGAAAGACAGCAATGGCTGGAAAATAGAATTATTGAATGGTATGTCATATGAATAGAAGAATAGCTGAATAACCGAATAATTGTTGGCGGGACGAACTGAACTGAATCAAGTTTCTGTAGAAAAATTATAAAACGCCGAAAAACTAGTTTTAGTAGATTAATCACGTTTTGTTTTTTATAGTTATATTTTTAACACGCTAGTTATATATAGCGGAATTACGTTTTCAAAACGTGAATAAGTGATGAATGTTACGAATAGTAAAAAATAGCGGAATCACGTTTTCAAACGTGAAAACGTGAATAAGTGGTATACGATTCTTCACAATAATCTTTTCTAATTATAATTAAGTTTTTTGGTTAAGAAGTCCGAATGTTCCCTAATGTCTTTTCTTCGTATAATTATAGTTACTTGACTCGCACGAACATTTCCTTTTTCATTTTTATCGGTGTAATTAATTTATGCCATGTTATTACCAAATCTAAAAAAAATATACATAAAAGGAAAAGTTTATTTGCCTTTTATTTCTAAACCAATTCCCTATATAAACCTAGATACGTGACTCCATTCATAAATCAAAAGCCTACACAAACACAAAACACTAATCTTCTCTCTGCTCTTTACGATTTTTATTTTCGATAAAACTTTTTCACAATGGAGAAACTACTTGGTGGACAAACAAGGAATGGAGCGTCAAAGACTAAGATCGTCTGCACACTTGGACCAGCATCTAGGTCAGTTGAGATGATCGAGAAGCTTCTTATAGCCGGTATGAACGTAGCCCGGTTCAACTTCTCTCATGGTTCTCACGAGTACCATCAAGAAACTCTCGATAATCTCAGAATCGCCATGAAGAACACTGGTATTCCCTGCGCCGTCATGCTCGATACAAAGGTATATATACTGCACAACGTTTCTAATTTTTAAACTCTCGTATGCATATATAATAATTGGTTTAATTTGGTTTAATAGGGTCCTGAGATAAGAACTGGTTTTCTCAAAGAAGGAAAACCAATAGAACTAATCCAAGGTCAAGAGATCACAATCTCAATCGATTACACCATAAAAGGAGATTCAAACGTTATCTCAATGAGCTACAAGAAACTTGCGAAAGATCTCAAGCCCGGTGACGTGATTCTCTGTTCTGACGGCACGATATCTCTAACTGTTTTGTCGTGTGACACATATCTCGGTCTTGTCCGTTGTCGATGCGAGAACTCTGCGGTTCTTGGAGAAAGAAAGAACGTTAATCTCCCTGGGATAGTAGTTGATCTCCCGACACTTACAGAGAAAGATAAAGAAGATATTCTTCAATGGGGAGTTCCAAATAAGATCAATATTATTGCTCTATCTTTTGTTCGTAAAGGATCTGACCTAGACGAGGTCAGGGAATTACTTGGAGTGCACGCAAAGAGCATCATGCTTATGTCAAAGGTGAGTGATAAAAAACAGAACATTTGTTTGCTTGGAGTGCACGCAAGAGCATCATACTAATATTTTTGAACGTGACAGGTTGAGAATCAAGAAGGAGTGGTGAATGTAGATGAGATTATGGAGAAAACTGATGCATTCATGGTGGCTAGAGGCGATTTAGGGATGGAGATTCCGACATGGAAGATATTTATAGCTCAGAAGAAGATGATCGAGAAAGCTAATGCACTCGGGAAACCAATCGTGACAGCAACACAGATGCTTGAATCAATGACGAAATCTCCTCGTCCGACTAGAGCTGAAGCCACCGACGTCGCTAACGCTGTTCTCGACGGTACAGATTGCGTCATGCTCAGTGGAGAAACAGCCGCCGGAGCACACCCTGAGACTGCCGTGAAAACAATGTCAATGATCTGTAAAGAGGCAGAGGATTACCTAGATTACGAAGCTGTGCAGAAGAAGATTAAAGAAGCTGTTTTGTTACCGTTGTCCACAATCGAGAGCGAAGCCGCTTCCGCCGTTTCGACGGCCAGGAAGCTAAATGCGAAGTTGATCGTGGTTGTAACCAAGAGTGGATACACTGCGGAGATTGTTGCGAAGTACAGACCGAGCGTTCCGATTCTGTCGGTGGTTGACCAGGAGTGTTATGAAACGGCGGTTCGTGTGGCGAGTCGTGGTTTGGTTTACCGTGGGATCGTTCCGGTGGTGGGGGCGGGAGCTTTGGAATCGACGGAGGAGAAGATAAGATTCACGGTCGAAGTCGCAAAGAAGAAGGAAATCTGTAATGCTGGAGATTTGGTTGTGGTGTTTCGCATGATCAATGGTTCTTCTGTCCTCAAGTCACTGATTGTTGACTAGGCGCTTTTTCGACACTATAGGCAGTTTTCAAAACTTAATTTTTTTGCAGTCTTATTAGAGTTTTTTTTTTTTTTTAACATTGTGAGATTTTTTATTTTATTACCAAAGTCACATACACTGATGAGATACAAAGAGAAAAGTTTAAAACCCACTATTATAAACGGATATCAGAGCAAAAAACGAGCCGCTAAACGATAATACCTCCTGGAAACTTCAGTGTTCTAAAAAAAAAAGGCTTTCTCTCTCTTCCAGAGAGAATTTTTCTCTCGCTTCATCTTCTTCTCCTTTTCTTCTCAGACTCTAATCTTTCAAAAAAGGGAAGATGATCTGCGATTAGCGGTTTGTACTCTAGTTCTCGTCCGATGGAATTTCACTCTCTGTCGGATTTTGGTTATCCTCTCTCGAATCCATCCCTTTCTCTGTTTATTTGATGGATTTGTTTTCGGTCTTAATAACTCCGGACTCGTGTCCGGTTGCTACTACTGGCGGTTCTCAGGTTTCTTGTCCGGATCTATTCCGGACTCCACCGTTCTCCTTCACGGATTGTCACCAGCATGAGTTGTGAAGGCTGTGAAGCAACGCTTGATGCCTTGCCCTCTAAGCGGTGAACCGTGTGGCTTTGGCTGGGGAGGGTCGGTGGCGATGTTGCAGCGGCGTACTGGGAAGATGCACCGCCGGCGGTTGTTGACTCTGTTGCTGAGTTTCCGTCCCGGTGATGATGCATGACGGGTTCTACAGACTCTTGACACATGTCCCTTGACTGCTTTGTTATGCCCACGTGTAGTCTTCTACAAATTTTCGGTCATGAAAGTTTGGTCTTAGGCCCAGTTGTTGGCCCGTTTACTTTGTCATACCTGTTTTCGCTTGTAACATTCTGGATCTGTTGTCTTGGCCCGTTTGGACCTTTTAATGAATAATGCATTGCAGTGTTAAAAAAAAAAAAAACGATAATACCTGAAATCAAAATAAACGAACGAGTAATACATCCAATAAAGTCAACAAAAATAGATTGATTTTAAAGTTTTAATAAAAAAACGAGTGACTAACACATCCATCCGATAAATGATAATCTTCGGGTATTAAAGTTTTAATATGGGATTATTTTCGATTTAGACAAAAATTTTGAATAATTGATTTTGATTTAAAAAACATGATCATAGAATGAAAAGATACATTTATGACGAAATATAAATTAAATATGAAAATGTACAAAAGAATAAATATCAAAACACAATTTAATTGATATTTTTATATCGTTATTATTAATAGATATGTGGACTAAATCTAATCCCGTGGACTAATCTCTATGTATTTGGGCTATATATGCAAAATTCCATAGGCCCAATTTCGATTCGAATATTCAGATTAAAACCAATTAAAGCTAAACCATTTTCCTCACCGGTTACCAAATTGTTAGATCCGGTTTATATTTCTTAACCGCTGGTTATACAACAGAAGTACCGTAATTAATTAAAACTTTTGTCTTTATAGTTTTATCCAAGGAAGTGACGTAACCCTTTTTACTTTCAAAGCTTAATCATCGTTCCAAAAATCTCGTGTCTTTGATCTCATGACGGCAAAGACCATTTAGAACAAAACCTTTATTGTCGGAAGCTGACTCACGCCAATATTATTATGGGATCAACCCAAAACAAATACGGTTCTAGCGTCAATTATATATACTAAATTCACAAGCCACTACGGGCCAATCATAATCTCGTTTCTTTAATTCTCCGATATTTCATCCTAAATCTCCAATCATAAAAAAGCTTTCTTTCTGAGATTTTTTTTCTTGTTTCTCATCGTTGGAAACAAGAATGGGTCGAATCGGTATAGTGGTTTCTGATTTGGTATTGTCGTTCATGTGGATATGGGCAGGAGTTCTTGTCAACATCTTAGTCCACGGAGTACTCGGATTTAGCCGGAAAGATACAACCGGCGAGATCGTCCGATATCTATTCTCCATCATCTCCATGTTCATCTTCGCTTTCCTTCAGAAACTCACCAAAGGTGGACTTTATAACCCTCTAACCGCTTTGGCTTCTGGAGTCACCGGTGGCTTCAGCAGTTTCATCTTCACCGTCCTGGTTCGAATCCCCGCCGAGGTTTGATTCCGTTGACTTTCTTATAAAGGATCGTTTTTTGTTGTAAAGGATCATTTTTTTTGTTGGTTCTGTTTTTTGTTCAGGTGATAGGATCAATACTTGCGGTTAAACATATCATTCACATATTCCCTGAGATTGGGAAAGGACCAAAACTAAACGTAGCAATTCATCACGGTGCTTTAACGGAGGGCATACTAACATTTTTTATAGTAATGCTCTCAATGGGACTAGCAAGAAAGATACCGGGAAGTTTCTTTATGAAGACTTGGATTGGTAGTCTTGCTAAGTTAACTCTTCATGTTCTTGGAGCTGATCTAACCGGTGGATGCATGAATCCAGCAGCGGTATGAACAAAAACTGATGTTTGTGTTTGTCTTTAGCTCTTTGTTTATTTGATTTTGTGTGGAATCTTTGCAGGTTATGGGATGGGCTTATGCACGAGGTGAACATATAACAAAAGAGCATTTACTTGTGTATTGGCTTGGACCTGTCAAGGCTACGTTGCTAGCTGTTTGGTTCTTTAATGTTGTGTTTAAGCCTCTGACCGAAGAACAAGAGAACTCTAAGGCTAAATCTGAATGAGTAATGAGTTTTGAGCTCTCATATTCTGTATTTTTTTATGTAGCAAACTCAACTGTATCAATTAGTTCAATAAAATCTTGAATTTGGTGAATCCATTGTGCAATGTGATTGATAGATGCAGTAAAAGTATTACAATAGTTTCTCAGTTTCGATCATTCAATTACAAGAAATCAAGAACCAGCTACTAGTAGACAAGATTAGGCTCAAACTCGGCGAAATCAACAGATCCAGACTCAACAGGAGGCATGAGATAAGCAGCCAAGATCTCAGAGACTAAACCAGCAATGAGAGGAACCCTCTTGAGGTTCTTGACGAAGGAAGGATCATCGGTTTGTCCTACAGCCATCAGCTTCTCATTGATCACAACCATTCTATCTAGTTTCCTCTTGAACTCAGGGTTCTCAACATCCAGCACCGCAGGGAATATTCTTGCCGTGGTTCTGTTTGTCTCGATGATGACGTGCATATCAAACTCCTTTGTGTTTAACCCAATACCCTCGTAGAAATCAGTTCTTTGACAATCGTTGAGGTACATTGTCACATAAACCTACAAAACCAATCATCTTACCAGTTAGGCCAACACATTTGGAAGGATAGAGTTAAAGTTTACTCACCGAGAGGCAGAAGAAACGAGACCAGAGCTTAGCTTGCCAATCATTAAGGAACTGAGGCTGAGCTTTCATCAAAGCAGAGAAGAAATCTCCATGACGGTTCTCATCTTGGCACCAGTTCTCAAAGTACTTGAAGATTGGGTAACATTGAAACTCAGGGTTTTGCTTTAGGTGTCTGTAGATTGTGATGTATCTCCAGTACCCGATTTTCTCGGATAAGTAAGTCGCGTAGAAGATGAACTTGGGTTTGAAGAAAGTGTATTTCCTTGCCTTTGTTAAGAAACCCAAGTCAAGAGCCAAGTTGAAATCAGACAAACCCTTGTTCAAGAACCTGCAAGAAAAGTTTGTCATCAAATAAACAATATCAAGAAGAGAGGTTAATTGTAAGGAGATCTTACCCGGCATGTCTTGCTTCATCTCTGGACATAAGAGAGAATATCTCAGCCACAACTGGGTTTGTTTTCTGTAATGCCATCAGATCAAAAGATTTAAGACCAATCCAATGAAAGGATCCAATGAAACAACATTCATGTCTCATCTGTCCTTAACTTCACCTACTGAGTAGCTTCAAGCTTTGAAGCATACATAATGTAGATATTGTTCTAAGGTGACTTAAATCTCAAGGTATTGACAATGGGGTCTTTATTGAGTGAGCTGAGGAATGGTATGAAGCGGTTTAGGTTTTCTTTTTATCTAGAGAATGAAAAAATCGCATTAAAATTCTATTTTCTTATTGTATCGGTTTGGGACAATATATATAAGGGTTTGTAAACATTAACACACACGATAATATAGAAACCTAGATTTGTCTTAATATCGTTTTCTCTCTAAGTATTCCCCGAACTCGTTTTCTTCTTATAAGGTTTTACTCGAATTATCTCAACAATAGACAAGAAACACTAATCCAAGAACAGCCTTTGAAAACACAGAACTGAAACTAGAAGCTACTTACTAGTTCAAAACTGAAATTCTCTAACAGATTTGGATTGAAATCTCAAAAAGGTACCTTGAGTCTTCTACCAAGCTCCTTGTAAAGAAGGAAACCAGAGAATTCAGCAGTACAAGACCTTTCAAGAAACTCAACAAAGATCTGTCGGAGAGGTCCCTGCAACTTGTCGGCAGCTTCTTTAAATTCCTTGTTCCTCACGAAATGTGTCTGATTGTAATCAGTCTTGAACTCTTGAAGCAGAGCAATGAACTCTTCCTCATTAAGGTTCTTGTTGATCTCCGTGTTGAAAAGCTGTTCCATCTCCTCGAAATCCGTCGTGTAGAACCTCGGAGTTAGAAGCGACTCCTGAATCTCTTTCTTTGTGCCCTTCTTGGATTTCGAGGTTGCCGTGGCTGGAGGCGGCGGAGAGGAGGTGGCTGACATTCTGATCACGGTGGAGAAACGTCGGCCGGAGAGGTATTTGCTTGGGTTAGTGAGCTTTGGGGATGTGAATTTGGAGATTGGCTTCACTAACGCCATTTCAGCCGCCATTGTTAGAGTTGCAGAAGCAAATAGATAGTGAGTGAGAGAGAGAGAGCAAGGAGCTAGAGGAAGCAGATGAGGCTGTGAGGAATTTTATAATTAAAAAAAAATCTCATCCAGTGAAAATCTGAGCTCTAGTGTGGGCATTTGACACGTGGCGGAATATAATTGGTTACTCTTGATTGCGTTGTCTTCTTGATAATATCACTGTTTTTCTGTGATTTTTTTTTTTGAACTAATAATTTACGTGATAGTTTTTTTTCTTGCACCATAATTTATGTGATTTTTGAGAAATTAACAAATTGAAAAATGAAAATCAACCAACCAATAAATAAGGGAAAATAATTCCAAAATACAATTGTATACATTACAAATTACAATTCGTGGTCCAAATCTTTTTAATAACAAAAAAGAAGAAAATATGTGATGCTGGTGATATCCAGATGAGTCATTCTGGTAATATAAATACAACTAAAAATGAAAAGGAAAAAAAAAATCTAATGCTCAAACTCACAAAACCTACAATGTATCTTGTTTCTCTGGATTTTTTTCCCCACAATTATATGAAACAGTTAAAAGAATGACAAGGAACAGTCTCCACTTCTCCAGCTTCAATCCCTTCTCTAGCAAGTTAACAAAAAGAGTCCATAAAGGATTCCTGTTAGGGCTGAGAAAATTGGTTTCTTCTAAAGCAAGCAACACAAAAACAAAGAGGCATCCCGAGGTAATGCTTAATTTTGTTACCTCTATTTACGAAGCATTGGTGAAGTAGATTGAGGAGAGCTTGTTCCATCTTCATATCCAGCGTTTATATTCATACCTTTGTCTGTACTCCAATTTCCTTCATACCCTTCAACTTTCTCTTCATCATCAATGGAGACCCGAACGCGTTTCCCTGCATCTTCATCATCACTTGAAGATCCTCTTGATTCTTGTTCCTTGTTAACACCACTCTCACTGGTAAAGAAGGGGTCAAAAGGAGGGATGATTCCCTCATTATGATGATGATCCTTAGCCTTCAAGTCATCTTCCTCATAATCATCCTCAAGGTCTTCATAGTTTAGATTCCGCAGAATCTCAGGGAGTGAGTAACTTTTCCCACCCTCATCAACAATCCTTCCTCCTCCTCCTCCCATTTCAATATCGATCTTCTCTTTCGAGCTAACTAGACTTTCACCTAGATTTGATGTAGGAGTTTCAACCATCATGTAATCTTCTTCCTTCACAAAAGATCTAAACTTGTTCATAGATGGAGGAATCTTAGATAGAAATATTTCCCATATGTTCCCCAAAATTCCTCTGTTGTATGGATTCTCCTTCTTATCATATCGGTACCGGAAATTTTCATAAGTAGTCTGCACAAAACAGATTCACCAGTAAAACACAGAGAGAAAGAGACAACATGTAGTTGCCGACACCCTTGCTAAAAAGGCTAGGACACAAGATAGAGTATTTTCGCTTGTAAGTCATAACCTGTCGGATTTCGGAATCCCAAAAGGAAACCGAAATGTCCAGCCTATTTTGATATTTCTAATAAAGGATTGGCATAAAGGATGGATATTTCTAATCACCTGGTTAGTGCAGATGAGATAGGAATGAAATATTGTAAGTCCACCGACAAACCAAACGGTAATGAAGCAGTAAACTATGAGAATATCCGATAGAACATCTTTAGATATAGCTTTCCAGATGCTAATCCTCTCATCCATATGTCTTTGAAATATATTCAACCAAGAAAACACAAACACATATATGCAGAGAGTGGTTGATGTTGATATGAACATGAAGAAGAACCGGTAATTTCGCTGCAAAAAGAGTCAGAACATTTTCAAAAACACAGAGTCTACATAAAATCTAGAATCAAACTCATTTACTAACTTACCACTCCAATGCACTGTCCAACCCAAGGACAATGATGATCAAATCTCTGTACACAGTTGTTACATATGGAACAATGAGAAGCACGAGGCGGACGGTAAAGCAAACAAGTATCACAGAATTTCACTTTCACAGTATGTCCATTAACTGTTACATCTTTGACTCTTGGTAACCTTATATTTGGGGTTGTACCGCTAACCCATTCCATCGATGGAGTAGTTGAATCCGGTGCATCATCTGATTCAGGAGGCCTTAAACTTCTAGGCACAATCCCGGGGTCTCGACCAGATGTCATGAAGAGGAAGAATATGTCCTGAAAGAAAACTATTGAAACTTTAGTTTCTGATTAAGACAATAAAAGTCAACTACTTTGGAAAGAAGAAGACATACCATAAGAGTGAGTATCCAAGACACAGCGAGAATTGGAATACAGAGTTTTGGATTCTTGGTATGAGGATCGTCCATTTTTAAATACATTTTTACTAAGAACATCACGGATGGACCAAGGATTAAGATGGTTGATAGATATAGAGATGATGCATCTGGACCAAAGATTAACCTCCCGCCACATAGAAATTTCTGGAGAGACAAAACCGAAGTTAGTTTCAAATTCAAGAAGCATGAAAAGCTTAGACAGCTTGCAGTAATCACTAAACCATGGCCTGAAGTTTCCATATATGAACCAATCAAGACACTAACAACTGAAACTAGCCAGAGAATGATCCAAAACACACATCTTGATTTTTTGCTCGTTTTTATGTTATTACCAAAGTAGCAAAATCAAGTCTGAAATTTTATGACTTGGACATCCAAATGTTGTGTGATCAATCTTCTCCAGACAAGAACAGGGTCAGATTAAACGTGAAACGAAAATGAAAGAACAGAACTTACATTGCTTCCCCTCCAGACTTGATAAAGCCTCTTGAGTTTGGTCTCATTCCAAGCCATAGCTTAAAGGGGTGAGGGAATTACGAAGAACAAACACTAAAGTGAAGAAATTTCGAAGAACCCAGAATCAGAAAACCATTGGACAAAGCTGATCAGAGAAGGGATCAAAAAACCCAGAAACGAGCAAATCTATTGTTTCCTCAGAAGAAAGATTCACAATTTTTTCAAACACTTGAATCTGATTGTAGTTCGAGAGGGAGAGAGACAGGAAGATTGAAGCTCTCCTCTCCACTCGAAAATCTACAAGAGATTATCTCAGATGTTTTGGAAATTGCGATCCCTTTTTCCCTTTTGTGTTTGCTTTCCTTATTTTATTTTTTTATTCGCTTGTCATTGGCGAATAATTAGATTGGAGTTTTATGAGTTAATGGAGACATGGTATGTTTTGAGTAATTAGGAAAAGTGGATTATGCGAATAGGATGTTTGTAATAACAAGGAATATTAGTTTCTTGTTTAGTTTATAGATTTTGTTAATCAATTGTTAAGTTTCATGGTCGGCCAACTATATATCTACAAAATAATAAATTTATGATGTAACAATGAGCTGTGAATGGGAAGTCAAATCATGCCTCAATTAAACGTGCTTCACACATATATTTCTTTCTATCCATCGTTTGTGTGTTTGATCCTTCTCTTCCTATTTTTATTAATTTCTTTTTACTGAGCATAATAACCAAATCCAAAAAACCGAATCGGATCTACACCAAAAAAATCGATATCGGTTCGGATTCGAGTGTAGTAAAATAACTTATTAGATCCCAAATGTAAGTTACTTTGGATATCGGTTCGAGTTCATGTAATACTTGATATTCATTGGATACACATATTAATCCGAACTATACCAATAACTCTATTACATTATTAGTTCATTTCTTTTAATTTATTTTAATTTATCTAAATTTTAATACTATAAAAAAATACTAAAGAGATATTCACATACAGATATTAAAACATATTACTATTTAGTTTACTATGTAAATTAATATTATTTGGGTGAGATATTTTCTGATTTTTGATTTTTTCTCAAGTTTTGTTTCAAAATTTATGGGATTTTTTGGGTTATTCGGCGTTTTTCCGGGTATTTCAGTTTTTTTTGGGGGATTTCGAGTTTTTAAGTTATATTGAGTACTTTGATTACAAAAGAATCGAATCTGATTGATACCTAAATACTTCCAGGTTTATTCGGATTTTACATTGAAGTGCATAACTGATCCGAATCCGATATGATTCGAATCGGACCGAACCGATTTTTTTTTTTAAAAGTCAATTGAAGTTTTTATACATAATACAAAAATATCCAAAAACCAATTGGGTGGAACCGAATACCGATTGCCGAGACCAACCTTTTACAATTGCTTAGCCTCAACAAAGATTAAAAATGTTTTGTTTGTTAATTGTTCTATCAATGCTTTCAAAAGAGGTTGTAAGAGTATCTTATACATCTATAAAATGATGTTGACAAAAAAAAAGGACTCTACATCTAAAACTTTCCAACATTTATAACTACAAAAACAAAGGAAGTCAATTTGAATGATTAAAGATCACAAAAATGATGATAGTGACTAGTGAAATTAGCCTTTGGATACTACAAGCCGATTCGAATCAAAACCGATCCGAAAAACCGAATCGAAACCGATCCAAAAAGTACAATTCGAGTTTGGATCCTAAAAGATACGCAAAGTCGAAGTAACCAATATCCGAAATAACCAACATCTACTTTCATTTTTTTCTCAGTTCTTCTAGTTAAATATTCACCGAATTTGAACATGTTTTAGAACCGACATGACCCAAATTTTTAAAATACATGAATGATTCTTATAATTCAGAGTTCGAAAAACTAATATCCGAAAGTTCCAAATCTGAGCGGATACCATCCGAATGTCCAGGGCTAAGTGAGATATTCGTTACACAGGTTTTTCTCAATTGGTATTAGTATTTTGAGTCTTTTACTGATCTTCCCATCCCTTCGTTATTTTCTTGACTGTGATACGATACTTCTGCGTTATACTCATAAATTTTCCTTTTTTTTCCTTGTAAACCCTTACCGTAAGATCCAAGAAACACCACAGATTGTAGAAACCCTAAACAATGAAATGAAAAAAAACGAAATACACCAAATTGAACTACCACGCAAAAACAACTATATACATTAATTATCCTAACTCCTGTTCTAAATGCGAGAAGGTTTAAAATTCATTTCGACGAGTAAAGACAGACATAGAGAGAGAGGTACATGGCTCTGAATTACAAAAGCAAGATTTCACACTTGTTTGGTCTGTGTTTGAGTTTCTCCTTAATTTCGCTGGTCCTTGTTAAACCGTTCCAATTGATACAGCGCATTCATCTTCACTTATCTTCTTGAAAATTAACTCAATGTTGTTACAGTACTCCAGCTTCTGAAGGCGCAAATTGAGGCTATCATGATCAGGTTTGCCACTGCTCATTTCCGTGTCTCGGGGACTCCAAGGCTCTGACTACCTCTGAGGCGACAGAACCAACCTCCACATCATCTTCTTCTTCTGGCGCCCAATCTCTGAAATTGACCAAAGGTGGTGGGATTTTGGCGAAAAACAGCTCCATGAAGTTCTTTAAGACCCCCTTTTTGTAAGGGTTTTCCTTCTTATCGTAATGGTACCGGAAATTCTCACAAGTAGTCTGCAAAATAACATAACAAAATAATCAGATATCGGACACTACAAAATCCGGTTCACTGCTAGGTAAAAAGAAGCTAAAGAATCTTGCCTGGTTGTTGCAGATTAGGTAGAAGTGGAAGACTGTAAGTCCACCAACAAACCAGACGGAAACAAAGCAGTAGATAGCAAGAACACCTATTATTATGTCATTAGCGAGGAGGAGATAGAATTCACCATGGACTTCAAGCATGCTAACCCATGAGAACGCCAAGACATAGATGCAGAGTAAGGTTGAACACGATAAGAAACATACGAAGAATGGGTAGTTACGCTGCAAAGAACGCCGTATATCATAAGAATCCTACTCAGTTATATGTTTTGGAATAATGAAGACACAATTTTTCAGAAAGACTTACCAATGCGATACACTGACCAACCCATGGACAGTGATGATCAAATCTTTGAACACAGTTGTTGCAGACTGAGCAGTGAGAGGCGCGAGGAGGACGGTATAACAGACAGGTCTCACAGAATTTAACTTTGACGGTGAAGCCATTCACCATTATATCTTTTGTTCGAGGTAACTTCGCATTTCCTTCTTCCATGGGAGCTTCTTTGTTCCTCGGGATGATTCCGGGGTCTCTTGTTGATGTCAAGAAGAGAAATGTGAAATCCTTCATTAAAAAAGAAGAAGTTAGAGATGCAGGGATTTCAGATTTGACTCTCTTAAGTATGAATATGATTACAAAAGTAAGTGTTTTATACCAAGATTGTGAGGAGAACTGCACCAATGAAAACCAGAGAATGGAATAAAGGGTGTCGATCTGTGATCAAACAAGCGATCCTGATGCAGAAAGTGATAGCTGGTCCTCCTATCATACATGTGGTTAAAAGAAGAGAAGATGCGTCTGGACCAAACACTAGTCTTCCCCCGCAGCAAAATTTCTGAATACAGAACAAAATAGAGATACAGTAATCCACTTCAGACTAACATTTGGTATTGACAGCAATTTTTTTTGCTCTAATCATGTATGAAACAATCAATGCACATGAGATCTTAGATTATTTCCAAACTATAGGCTAAAACTGTTAAACATATGAAGAGGACCTTAAAGCTCTTTTAAGTAATACAAACTCTAGAACAGAGAAACCATAATTACTAGCAAATCAATTCCGAGCATTTTCTTAGCTTCCATTGCCATTCAAAAATCAACAATGTTGTTCGAAATTGAAACTTTCTTATTGTCAGATCATCACAGAAATCAAAAACTCCCACTGTATTCTGAAAGAAAAGTCTCGACTAAAACCAGGATAAATCTGAATCAGGAAGACACAAGATGATTACATTTTTTCCGGGCCAGACTTGATAGATCCTTTTTCGTTCATGATTCTGACAAGACATGGCGCTTTCTATGTCGAGGACTGAAACTGAAATATTGTTCTTCGCTAATTCAGTCTCAGAATCCGTACTCAAACGCCCACCAAATCTTCATATCCGACTTCCTCTTCCCGCTCTCGCCGCTGCTAATGAAACCGGCGATATTGAATAACCCTGCCGCCGATAGATCGGTATTTTTTCCCTCCGATCTTTTCCTTTCTTTCCTTCTGGTAATGGGTTTCTGTTTGAGAGATCTGGTCTGCTTCTCTCTCTCCCTCCATAGATTTGTGCTCCGCCATTGGAAGTTGCTCGACACCAATATCCATCTCTGGAACAACCTTAACATAGCTTTGTCGCACCATCTCACATTCGGAGAGCCAAGTGTCATGAGTCGACAACATTCTATTAAAGGTACCCCGGTTATTCTATTCAAACCGACATAACCAAACTGGTTTATAACTGCTGTAATTGAATTTTAAACCGGACTCATTAATAGCGAAATTCGAATCCAAACCAAAGTGCAAACCGGATTGATTCGGATCAAATCCAATCCGTTCATTAAGAAGAAGACGCAGAGAGAAGGGGAGAAGCTTATCCAGAAACTAAACTTCAAATGAAGGTCTGAAGGCGAAATCCTTCCACTCGAAGAAGATGACTCTCTGTTGCAATTCTCTCGCTCCTCTCTCTTCTCTCTCTTCTCCAAGGCTTCCACTCCCGTCTTTCGCTTCACCTGGTACGCATTCTCACTTGTTTCTCTAGTCATCACGTATTGCTTTAGCTTCGTTCTTTTGCAGAATCGTATTGAGAAAATCTCCATTACAGACCCAAGAAACCAAATTTTAGTTCCTGGGCTAGTTTAATTCCTTAAGTTATTGAATAAAGTCGGGGTTTTTAAGCTGGAGAGATGGAATTAGACTTGTTAATGCTCTGATCTTTTGGTTTCTTCATTGTCTGGGTTTCAGTTTTCATCCGTAGAATAATATCGGGAAAATCTCCATTACAGACCCAAGAAACCAATTCCAGTCCCTGGGCTACTTCAATTTTTTAGTTATTATAATAAAGTCGGGTTTTTTAAGCTGAAGAGTTGATGCTTCTTAGGTTTTACTTGTGAATGATCTGAACCTTTGGTTTCTTCATTGTATGGGTTTCAGTTTTCAGCCTTAAACCCAGCATCATCGAGTCAAAGAACATAGTCTCTCTCAGTGCTAACAACTTGAGCAGTAGTTATGGAAGAGTAGCGATAGTGAAGGCAGCAGCTTCTGGCGTGGACGGAGCTGCGCCCGAGACCAATGAGGAACCTAAGACTGTTGTTGCTGCTGTTCCAGTGGACAAACTACCACTGGAATCAAAAGAAGCTAAAGAAAAGTTACTTCTTGAACAGAGGATGAAGATGAAGCTGGCCAAGAAGATTAGGTTACGCAGGAAACGTCTGGTTCGTAAGCGTAAGTTGAGGAAGAAGGGTCGATGGCCACCTTCCAAGATGAAGAAGCTCAAGAATGTTTAAGAGATGATGACTCTTTGCTGTCTTTTATCAAATCTTTTTGTAATGTTTGTAAACTTTCCGGAACTATTTGAAATGAACCATTGTTTTTGGATTAATCTCAAGCTGAGTTCTTTTAAAAGGATCCATTACAAAGAGTAAGCAGTCTATAGATAGAACCATTACAAACAGAGAGCAGTTTATAGATAGATGCAAAAAGTTTGGAGCTTGCATTGAACCATTGGGTTATCAAGGAAGAACATGTTAGCGGAAGATGAGAGGATAGGTGCAACAGAATCCGGTGCTCCAACACTGCAACAAGTTCATTTTGAAAGACTGATTTATAAAACCGAGCTATCTATTCAAATACTTTGCATGTAAGGGACTTTCATTAAGCATATGGCTTACCACGGAAAGGAGTGGACCTTGCTTGAACTTGTCATGGAATGAAAAGGAGAGAGCTTCCGGGTTTTCTCCAGGTCCTCTGATGAAACCACTATAAACATAAAAGCATAGATTATTCTTTGGATTTAGACAATGCACAGATAGACAAAAGAAAAGGTCAATACTAATGGATGGATAGTAATTGTAGAAGTTACTTACACAAGTGATGCTGATACAATAGGAGTCCTTCGAGTGTCGTATATGGCAATCAAACCTTTGTAATTGTCATCACCTCCTTTGAATGACACAACCAATCGCTCTCCAGATGCATCCCACGCTATCTTCTTGATTCCCTCGCTGGTTGGTCAGTTATGGAAACCACAAAATGAGAAAACAATCAAGTAAAGGCATCTCTGTGGGTTTAGTTTAAGAGCAAGCAAATCATTTACCTGCCAGTCAAAGAAGCTATCTCTGGTAACTCAACTGGTAACAGATGTGCATCTGAAATATATCAAAACAAGAGGATCGGTATGCTAACTGGTGCCTATTTCTAGTAGCATACGCAACCTTCAAAATTTATGCATACCCAAGGATGGTGGCTTGGATGAGAAATGAACAGAACCCAGTGTTAAAGATTTTGAAAACGACATCAAGATGAAACGTCCTTCGGGATCCCATATTGCCCCCTATATAGAGAAGTAAGTATCAAAGTTTAGTCCTTCAAAGAGAAAATGAAACACAGTTGTACGGAAGTATCAAAGTTTAGTCCTTCTAAGAGAAAATGAAATACAGTTGTATTTCATACATCAAAGAAGGGACATCTATGCTTAGTAGATTCCATGCATACAATGCTTGCGATATTGACCTCATGCAACAAAACAGCTTCTAACAATTATCTATTCCTACGTATTGAGCTGCAGTAGAGCATACCGTAACAGATCCAGATCCAGTAGACAAAGACCATGGCTCCGATGTCCATGTGTTTGTTTCCCAAAGGTAAAATGTCCCATCACTGTAATAAGAAAGAAAGCATCTTATTAGCAACACATCAAACACGAAACTGATTTCGACATCTGTAAATAAGAAAGAGAGTTGATGTCTTACAATCTTGATGCAAAGAAGTAGTCCCCTGTGGGTGACCACTTCAGCATCGATATGCCACCTAGTCCCCGTCGAATAGGTGTCCCTGCCCCTGCAAGATGTAATATATATCACAGTCAGAAAACTAAATCCAGTTAAGCAGGAAGTATTTTCTCATCTCAGACCAAGATATAGAGTATTATACAAGAGCAAGACAGAAAATTCTGTCTCATCAACGATTTAGACATGATTGACCGAGACTTCCAGACCGAACTAATTTGCAGCTATGTGGAGGTGAAGCATTAAGAAAAGCGTTATTGAGGGTCCGGTCCTTCTATTCTATTACCTTGAGAAACATCCCATATGGTGAAAGATGAGCTGTCATATGAAGCAGATGCCAAATATGTGAAAATATGTCAAGGGATAATAGGATGGACAAAGTTAGCAGAAAAAACAAAATGAAGCAAAGCAAAACAAAAATATAGCAGAAATATTTTCAGGATATCTTCCACAGGGGCTCCATGAGAGAGCACTGATCTGCTCATCATTTTGACACCGCAGAAAGTCTACCAAGATCCAGCGAGCTCCAGATCCTCGAGAGAGACTTCCTCTCAATGAAGAACCACCAGATCTAACCAATGCCATGTTACCTGGATAGGAAGCAGTCCATATGCATATCCCTCCTCTGTTTCAATGGAAGCAGTTGTTACTTGGCCATTTCTGAAGCTAGCTAATATTAAAAAGTAGATAGTATTCCGGAGAGGACATTAACACCCACCGACAAGCTACAGAGAGGGATTTTCCACCATTTGGCCTCCACTCAAGGGCTTTAACACTTCTCTGAGAATCACTTGTCAGTAAGCAAGGTTCTTTCTCATCTGCACAAAAGGAGAATATCAAACCGCATGCACACGATTTTCCAAAACATGTGCACTACTAGAAATACAGAAAGAAAAAACAGACCTTTGTCCTCGTAGTCACGAATTGTTACTTGATTTGCACCAGATATAAAGGCAATAATATGCTTCCCTTGATGCCAACTCACTCCTTGAAGATCAATCTCTGACAGAAGACTTACCTGGAAACATGTTGTGTATAAAAGAAAAGATGTTAAACACCAACAGCTACTGAAAATTCCAATTTGAATTCGAAGAGAAGATAATCATCCTAAAAGACATTACAAATGACATATTTTTGATTCCCCTAGATACGAAAAGATAAACTACTGTAGTTATTCATCACATTAGGCTAGGACCTCTTCAAGACCACCCAAAAAACCAACACATAGAAATCAGCAGGTTGCTAATGCATGATCTTTAAGTAAAGTTCTTACATGGATGGGTCGTAGAATCTTTTTAAGAGAGTCTGCAAACTTCGTTTGCAATGTAGCCACCAGTCCTTTACTCTCAACAATTTCCTCATCTCCACTCTCTTGTCCTTCGTTTTTCTCAAGACAGACAGGTCCAGATTCGAACGAAACAGGGTTAAACACCATTCCCTGAGATCAAATCAAAACATGTAAAGACGACCCTTTTTTGGCTAACAGGTATCAAGTATGAAATTCGAAAAGGAACAAGGACGTAAACGTACGAGAATTTTTCCATAAGTCTCCTGAGCTCGATCATCAGACAAGCTCTGAGCCGTAACTGCATTTCCGTAAATCCCAGTTAAGAAACGAATAAGCTCAGACATTCGAAATCCAAGGTAGAGTCAACAAGGATAAAGCTTTACTTACTCAAGTCTCTGTTGATCTCGCAGACGGTGACGGAACCGGGAAGAGGAAAAGATGCCATTGTCCCCTTTCTCTTGCTTTGTAGAATCTGCACTACGAATCAGAAACAGTGACCACGAAACTTATCCGTCGAATGTTCGATTAGACACGGAATCACAGATATGGTTCAGATAATACCGGGGAACAGCGACGGATTCTCGCCGGAGAAAGTAGATGAGAGAGATGCTTAGGGGTTTTGAAATTGATTTTAGGGGTTTTGATTTTTGAAGCCCAGGGTTTAGTTTATTTATGTAATTTATATTTTATTTTTAATTGTTGAATTCATTAGTATATATTATCATCTATATTTTTCTTCAATAATACAATATTTTGCTTTTTGTTTTTTATATCATTTTCAACATTGAGCAACACCTAATTATGTATATGTTTTTATTTTCGATTTTATAAAATTATACACTTTTTGTAGTTTATTCATACTTGAAATGCATTTTATATATCTTAAGTATATATTAGTTTTTTGTTATATAATCTTCATTGTATATTTGGAAAAAGTTATGTTTGGATCATATTTATAATATTTTTGTTGATCTAGTTAATATGTTTATTATTGTTTATGTGTGTAATAAAATGGTTTTAGTTTATTTTCTTTTTTGATCATGTGTCAAAAATAAATCATGTGTTTTTTGTGTAATGAATTTTTTTAGTTTTATCTTTTTAAAACTGAAATATATAATTATTCTTATAAAATGTTTAATAATAAAATTGATCTTAAGCTTATTTGAATAGATATATAAATTTATGATTTTAGGAATTAATATTTTTCAAAAAAATGATGTTAAACGGGGAATAAAGGTTTTAGTTTATTTTCTTTTTTGATCATGTGTCAAAAATAAATCATGTGTTTTCTTGTGTAATGAATTTTTTTAGTTTTATCTTTTTAAAACTGAAATATATAATTATTCTTATAAAATGTTTAATAATAAAGTTGATCTTAAGCTTATTTAAATAGATATTTAAATTTATGATTTTAGGAATTAATATTTTTCAAAAAAATGATGTTAAACGGGGAATAAATGTTGATATAACATTTTTTGTATGGTGTATTTTAATTTTATTAGCCTATTGTGGATAACTTAAATGGAAAAAATAAATAATCAACACATTAATAGAGTTTGTGTCTCTCTGGGTGCTAACACATCGGTTTTTTTAAGACATGAGAAACTGAACTCAATTAATAAAAAAACTTAAATAACCAATAAAATCATAACATACAACCATGTAAGAGCATGTACAACCATGTAACTGAGGTGAGTTTCTTAAAAAAAATTTTAATATATATATATATATATATTTTTTTTAGAGACGAAAAAAAAAAAATTGGCCAATACCGTAGCGCCACGTAGGCGCTACAGTTAACAACCCGTCTCTTAGCTAAGGATCGCAAGACTCGGTTTGTTAAAATTTTTGTGGGTCCCACATGGGACCCACATTTTTTTATTATATTTTCGCCTAGGAAACTCCACCGAGAACGTGGTTGTTCCTGCTCTAAGTATCCATATCTAACACAATCTTCTCATACCTCATGTTAACCCTAAATATCTCATACCTCTTAAATCGCCTGGATTCATTCTTAAAAAAGATTGATTTAAACGTCGTCGGTATCCATAATCAACCTAACCCATATGCATTATATAATCTATCTCTTCAATCTTTTGTCGGAATCAATTTGGGTACGACTAACGCCGCCGTATCTACCATGGAAGGAGACAAGCCCACATCTGCGACAGCACAGAAACAAAAGGTTCAACTGATGGAAGTGATTGGAATAGGATTGGGGTAATGCCTCTTGTAGTCTCAGCTGTATTTTTTTTTTTTTTTTCATACACCATTGCGAGAACCAAAACCTCAAATCATATATATAATGAGAGATTATTTTCTCTCCTTCTCATGCTGCCACGTCAACAAACTCTTTTGTGCTTATGTGGATTTTTTTCTTTTCAAAACTACTGTATGGATCTAATTTATCTACGAAAATGCCATCTCATCTCTTTGTTAAACGAAACCACGCCAATTAATTCCTTTTCATAAGAGCGCCATCGATTCATTTTCCCTATTACTTTAGCCTTCATTTTCACCCGTTTCTGAGCCTTCCATCCTTCTCAATCTCTTCACCATTCTAGCTTCTTTCTCCTTCGACGATTCAGCTCCGATGCTTGGTTAGTCGACGGTAGTGGATCTCATATAATCACGGCTCCGAATTAAATCATCGAGGCTAAACCCGGTGAGATGTGGAAACATGTGCTCACCAACATATGAGAAGCACAAAATAACTGCGCTTGCGGTCTGAAATCAAAGTTTGTTTCTTCTTTCTCTTACTTCTCTTCCTTTTCGTTTGGATTTGCTTTTTTTGTTCTCTGTGTTGTCTCTTTCATTCTGTGAGATGAAGATGATATATATAATTTATAGCCCTTTAATTGTAGTTTGAGAATACTGTGAAGCATGTGACTTCCTTTGATCTAACGATAACCAAAAGGGAAAAAAAAGTTAAACGAAGATCTATGAATAGATTAGAGTGAAATTTTGCAGCCATGTGAATGACACAAGTTGTATTTCCGATCATTATCACTTTGCTTTTTTCCTTTTCTCTTTTCTTTATTATTTTTATCTTTTAGTCCTCTCTTTTCTTTATCCTTCTTCTCATTTTTTGTGCTTCTTGACTTTCTGTTTCGTTTTCTGCAGTTTCAATCACCGAGAAAAAGACCACACATATGTAAGTGCTCATTAAAAGATAAGCATACAAAGTATTAGTTTCCTCCAGTACGTACCTAGTCTGATACATTAGCCTTACTATTTATATATTATTACAATTTCAGCAGTTTCTCAAGATGCTACAGAAGCAGCTAATCCTAGGAAATGATTCTCATATTGTCTCTCATACTGTTCAACCAAAAGTCTGTATGCTCCACCGTTAGGGAAACCACTTTTGCAATGTAAGTTAAATTTTTGATCTATATTCCATATCTATACGATCAATCAAAGAGTAGTTGATATCCAAACCTGGAAAAGCGTCGAGGCAAGGGCTTGGTTTCCATTTTTTATGCTTGCATTCTTATTTCTGATTTGAGCACCAATCTTATGCTGCCAATATACATTGATAGACTTATACATTGACTACATTATAGTAAAAGATAACGTCCATTAAGTTAGATCAAAGGAAGAGGCTACAAAACCTCCGATGGGACTTGCGTAAGGGATTACATTGATGTCACTAACTTGGTTGATGCTCATCTTAAAGCTCTTTAAAAAGAAAAACCCCGTAAAGTCGGAATCTACAATGTTGGTACCGGGAAAGGTATTGACTTTGTCTTAACATCTATGTCAAAGAAAAGACTCTTGCTTTCTTTTTTGGAAAATGGATTTAGAGATTGTTTTATGTGTTTGTAGAGTAGGTAGCTCGGTGAAAGAGTTTGTTGAGGTGTGCAAGAAAGCGATTGGTGTTGAGCTCAATATCTGATTACTTGCCTAGACGCGCAGGTGATTACACTGAGGTTTGTAGTTATCCGAGAAAGACCAGGAAAAAACTTAATGGCTAAGCACACTAACCTGAAATACAACGTTTTCAAGAACTCAAGAAGATGTCACCATGTGTTGAGCTAATTAATCTTTTCTTTTCTATATATGTAAGACATGCAACATGAATGAAGTGGTTTGTCTCTCTAAGAAGTATCCAAACAGCTGAAGGTGAAGAAGAGAAGAAAGCGGTGCTAGCTCAAATTGACGAAGGTACTGCGCCTATCGAGAAGGCCTCCAACGATTGCAGCAAAGGAAACCCGTTCTTCAACGGTGACAACATCGGTTACCTCGACATTGCTTGGGTTGATAGAGAGTCACTGAGTTTATGGGACTAATATTCTGATGCGACTGGAAGCTTCACATATGATCGTTCATGTGGCCAGCACTGCATTTTAGAAGGACAAGAAGGAAGATCAATAACAGTCTCAACTCTCAAACCCAAAACTTTTCGTACGTCTACCAGTAGATATACGACCTATCTATGGTCCAACCGTCATAACTGACTATTTTCACCTGGGGAATATCTGTCTGCTGATTCGGTTGAAAGGAAATGGCGAAGAAATAAACATTACAACTATTAGACATTACAACAGGACCAAGAAGTGTCAATGTTAAATGAGAGCAACTACATATGTTACAAGCTACTGAAGTTCATCAAAGTGAAATTAACTCGATTTACTGAAACCTCTCAGGATACAGGTTCAATGAAGGACATATTACGTGAGAAGTTTATGATTGGATCTGAAATGAAAGTCCATGGAATAAGGCGCGTAACTGAAAACCTGAAGAAGAGTTGAAGTGAGAAATCTCACGCCAAAGGAGCAAAGAAACAACTCAGTTGAAGTGAGTCTCCAATATATGTTCATTTCTTCTTCATGAGATTGCGCTAAACGTTAGCTACATATACGGATGTACATAGGCAATGAGATTCTGAGATGTGCGGTCCAAAACACTTTAGACAACGTATCAGTTATGACCCACGAGTTAAAAGACCTGGAGCTCCAGGTATATTAATATCATCACATCCTGTCGTGGCTCATGGTGTAAATCAACTATTTCCATCTATGTACTATATATAACTTTACTTCGATCATTTTGACACCAGATGTTGAAGAAAAATGAAAACATACACCGGCTTGAAATAAATCTCCAAGAAGTCGTGAAAGACCTAACGAGCTTCAAAATAATATTATCAAAAATGTCTGATGAAAGAGACCAAATATGGAGAGAGGTGAGATAATGTTGCGAGAAGAACATGTTGTTAAACTCCAGAGAACGAGACGTTGAGAGGGGGAATAGCTAGGTTGGAGGGGGAGGTTTTAGAGAAATAAGGAGAGAGATCACAATACTACAAGACACAATCGGAAGCAGCAAGCATCTCAACATCCTTTCAAGTCCTGATTTCTTTGTATAAGAAGAGACTTTTATGTTTCATACTTTTCAGTCTTTTGGAATTTGGTTTCTTTCACACCTTTTATCATCATTTTCGATGATGGGTCCTTCTTTGGCGTTTAGAGATGATTTTATCTTCTTTTTTTAACGAAGAGTTCTATTATATGGTTTCACCTGAAATGGAGTTGGAAATTTGACATGAACAGCTCTAATTTTTTTTTAAAAAACAAACCAAAAACACACTCCTCCGCGCGTGCGCGGGGGTAAAGTTCCTAGTGGTATAAAGCGTAAACCTTTTTGCTTGTGTTTTAATTTAAAAGAACTCGAGAAGGAACCCAACAAAAAGTATTAGCCTTTTGCATGTCCCAAAGAGAGAGATTTTGGTGTGGATGATTGATGATTTTCACCGGATTTTCATTTTGGATTTTTTCGATTTTTTTTGGCAGATGGGAAGCATTTGGTTCAGTCTAGCTCATTTCGTTTTGTTTCTTCGCCAAGTGGTGATAACGAAGTAAAACCTGTTCAATAATCTGGAGCTATAGTCTCTCCTGGTGTAAGTGTAAATTCCAATCCCTTCATGTCACTATCTTTAGCCATGGTTACTCCTGAGGCTTCAGGTACCCGTATGGCTTAATTTGGTCTTCCACGTAGCTATTTTGTTCCATTTTCCCTCACAATAATCCATTTTTGTTCTCCAAAACGAGAGAGAATTGAAACGGGAGCGAAGGAAACAGTCTAATAGAGAATCTGTTAGAAGGTCAAGAGTAAGAAAACAAGTTTGGTTATAAAAGAGAAAGTGAAGCTCTTTTTATATTTGTATTCATGGTGTGAATCTCACCAAAACATCATTTGTATTCCCTTGTTTTAAAGGCCAAGACTGAAGAACTCGCACGGAAAGTTGAAGCCTTGACAGCCGAAAACATGGTGTTGAGATCTGAACTAAACTAACTTAATGAGAAATCTGATAAACTAAGAAGAGCAAATGCAACCTTACTGGTAAGTAAGCATTGACTAACCAATAATGATCCTTTCTCAATGCAACGCATTGATGGCGGTTTTCTTTGTTGGGTTGTAAGACACGCTGAAAAGTTCAGAACCCGAAAAGAGTTACTCGGGGAATCTGTTGTCCAGAGTTAAGAACTCAGGAGGTGGAGACGACAAGAACAAGAACCAAGGAGACAAAGAGTCTAACTCTACTAGCAAATTGCATCAAATGCTTGATATGAAGCCTCGAGCTAATGTAGTAGACTGAAGGACGAGACTGAAGAACTCACAAACTGCATCAACTGCTCGATACGAAGCCTCGAGTTGATGCAATAACTGCGCACTAACGAATGTTCGATCATAACACACGAGTTGATTGCTACTTAATTTGTCAACTAAAACTAAGGAAACAAGTGTTGCTAATTCTAAAAAACTTGGTAGATAGTATAGAAGAGAGGAAGATGATTTGAGCTATATAGATTTTCAGAGAGAGAGAGATGAAAGTTTGGTGTTTTTAATATAAAGAGGATTTGTTTTTAGATATGGCTTCCTTGCATTTAGTAGACCTGATGTAGTTTTTATGAGAGACATCTCTCAGATCGGTGTTCTTTCTTTGCATAAGCTCTCTTATAACTGGGTTTCTCTATCCGACATGGAACTCAACTGCCTAAGTCAAAGATAGCATTTTGGCTCTTTTTATTATGAAATTTATAAGGACAAATCGAAAAATAGCACAAAAAACATGTCTTGTCACAAATATAGCAACAAAGAAGAAAAATCATAAAAATAGCACAAAACATGTTTTGTCACTAAATTAGCCCTAACCCTTAACCTTAAATATTAAACCCTAAATACTAAACCCTAAATCCTAAATAATAAACCCTAAACCCAAAATAATTAACCATAACCCTAAATTATATAATGCTATAAAAGTCTTTGTAATTAAAATAATGCTAAAAATGTGAATTATTTTCCTTGGTGCTATATTTATGATAAGGTATGTTTTTGTGCTATTTTATGCCTTTTCTCAATTTATAATTTGAAGATTCATATAAGAGAAAGAAAGGAGTACATACGACATGCAGTTTTAGTGAACCTGTAAGGAAATGAGAATCATCAGCTACTTTAGAGATCGATGTAATGGTCTTCCTGTGACCCCCACTTCCTCATCTGATTCCTTGAACAATTTTGAATAAACACGCGGCATATCGCCGATATATACCTAGTAATATATTAAACTATGTTAAACACTCTCACATTGCTCTCGATTTTGAGTTTTAACAAAATTATTAAATCATTAAAAATAACATGATTGTTAAATATAATTATTTACATCTAAATTAAAAATTAGTTATTTAAAACTTTAACATAAATAGAAATTTATTTTAACGAATGATATGTCATTTATTTTATATAGTATTTTAGGCTATCGATGAAAAAAATACATTTTCACGACATCTTTGCATACTAAGATATATTTTCTTTTTGATATTACAAATCTAAATTTATTAACAATTATTTTTTTAGTTAAATGTTTTACGTTCTGTTTCCTTTATTTCATGAACTTTCTATTTTATAATATATTGAAATTTGAATTTCATTGTTGTTAAAGTTTACATATAAATTCATTGAACAATGGACATTTAATTTAGTTTTATTTTTAAGTTTGTACTTATTGCAAAGATAATAACCAATATTAAGTTTAATGTGAACACCTTTAGAAGAGAGTATCTCTCTTATTATGTATACTAGGTCTTTCATCCACCCTACATGCAAATACATATTTATAATCTGATTATTATATGTTACTGTGTAATTTTAAATTATTAAAATAAAATTATAAAATTTTATATTTAATGTTTTTATATTTTACAATTTAAATTATAAAAGAAATTTCATATTAACAAAAATAAATTGTTGGTATAAACTTTTACTAAAACATATTGAGAACATGATATTCTATTTAATCATATTTGTTAAGACCTAAAATTTACTTTTTTCTAAAATATAATAATTAACTTACGTAAAAGATAACAATGTAACTATTTTCTTTCGCTTTATTGTTTTAATCATTTGTAACTATATTATTTCTAGATAGTTTTAAGTTCGCACAACCACTTAGCTGACATTACATTTTTACTACTTTTAAGAATTTCTAGTAATTTTAATCTTTTGTTATATTGTTCTTTCTTATCTTTTGTAAATTAATATTAATTTTATTGTTAATTTTAACATAATTTCTATGTCATTTATACTTTACTAACGAAAATCTTAAAATTTGTGAACATATAGTTACATGTGTGTATTTTTGGTAATTTTTTATTTATTTTAACAAAATTTAAATTATTTTTACTATGATTTAAATTGATTTATTTCATTATTTTCATGTCACTCAATTGATTTTTTTATTAAATAGTAAATAAAATAATCATTAGGTAAATCATTATTGCCATATCGTTCAATTTAAGTAACCTTTTAAAAATGACTTAAACTTTTAAACTTTCTTAATTTTACAATTTAGTATTAACAATTTTTTTCACAATTATCATATTATCTTATTTTTTCATAGGTTAATAGAATTTCGATAATTCTAAAAAAATCAATTTTTTTTAAAAACTTTTTTTTGTAAACTCTCTTCAATTTTGATTACTGATGTGAATTATTTGAAAATGTTTAAATTTGTTGCCTTTCTTAATTTCACAATTCTTGATAACATAATTTTCCATAATTGCTCATTTTTAATTTTTATTTTTTTAGTTTCAAAAATTTAATATACATAATTATCTTACTACCTTATTTTCCATAATTTAGTAGAATGTTTCATAATTTTGAAAACAAAATTTATACATAAATATTCAAATATGTAAACTTTCATAATTTTGAATGATGAAATGTACCAATAAAATTGAGTTTTTTTTAAATCTACGTGGACACCTTCCATAATTATTTTATTACCTTATTTTCCCATAAGTTATTTAATTTTTGCTTAATTCTAAAAACAATTATATATAAATATTAAAATTTGTTAACTTTCTCAAATTTTGAAAGATGAAGTTGACCAATGAAATTGAGTTTTTTTTTAAATTCTACGTGGACACCTTCAAATGCATTTAGCTTCAACTTTTATTAGTAGTAGGATTATTTTTAACTTCTTTGGCAGGTAGATTAATTAAAGTTAATAAAATATTGATGTTTTAATATATTAATTTTTTTTTGGAAAATATCATATATATGTGCATTGGGGTTATAAAAAAACACACACAATATAGTTTTACGAAAATCAGAAAACAAAGAAAAGGAAAAGCGATAAATAATTTGAGGCAGTTTTGAGGTTTATTTCTGGATATGATTTTTCTGCATGAACATTTACAAGTTTCTTTATGTCCTCTCTTGGGTTATAGGGTTTGATTATATGTTGCACTGGTCTTGTTTTTTGAGGTTTTCTCTTGCGAGCAAGTGACCGGTTTTGGTCGGTAGGTGATTAGAATCGATAAGTGAGTTTACGTGTATATGAGAACTAGAAGTCTTAGGATGCGGTTTTCCGTTTTGGAGCTCAAATTTCTTGCCTTGTTAATGGTCTTGCATTAGCTTTGGTTTGGTCATGGAGCTTAGTTCATGTTCTATTCTTTGCATGGTCTTTTTTTGTCTTTGTTCGGATTTCAGTTGGTTGTGTTTGTAGTTGTTGCTTCTTCGTCATGATCTTTTTGAGCTCGTGGTTCTCAATTTCTTTTTTTTCATCAAATGATTATTATGGGAACACGCTTAAATGTGATAGAGGTCAGAAGTTCATTCTAATTGGTGGAATTGGAAGTTCATCGTTTAGTCAACCTTTTGTGAGTTTGTAAATTATTGTTATTCTAGGTTTCCATTTTGGTTCTCTTCATTAGGTTTTAGTCTGTTTGAAAATGCGTTCTCCACAGTCATTTTACCGCTGGAAAAGCGTTTAGCGGTAAAGAGCTGCTGCGTTGTGTCCATGATTCACGCAGTTAATCGGTAAACGTAAAAATCATTGTTTTATAAATTTTAAGTTTGAAATCATATGCTATTCTATAAATCTATTATATTTATATTTAAACTCATAAGATTAGCAAGAAAGTAGTGAAATCGTTAAAAAAATAGAAAGAAACAAGAAAAAATAAAATAAAATAAAATAAAAAGAATACTCAGAAATTCTAAGGTTGGAGATAAGTGTATTATTGTCATTTACCGCATCACTAAACCTAAAAAACTGAAATAGTTGACAAAAGGGAATTTGTCTCTCTTCAAACCAAGAATATGTGGGCTATAAAAGACGCACATACCCCTAATGAAAACAATCTTTTAAAATATTTTTTTATCATAGAAACAAATTAATATATTTTCAATTCATAATATTTTAATATAAATATTTTGAAAATTTGATAAAAAACCCATCAAAAACAATCAATATAAAATTTTAATATGTACTGTGTTGATTAAAATATTTATTTTTATAGATATCATATGATGTTCATATATAAAATTTATTTTTATTTTGATATTTTAATAATTAATTTAGCAAGTTATGTAAATATAATTACAAATTTATGAAAGTCAAAATATGATAATCCGTTCATTTAACAATTTTGGATTGATTTAAGTTCATTTTAATGCTTATATAATTAAATTGTGTTAATTCATATTTTTAACTTGGATTCCAATGAACAATGTTTACAATCAAAACAAGTAATCTATTTTTTAACCTATCATGTCTCCTTAATGCCTCCTTTAGTTTTTTTGTATTTTTCTTTGAGCACTTTCAAATGAAAAAAGATTCATGTTCTTCTTATTATTTTCGTTTTTTTGTGTTAATTTGGCTTATGGCTCTTCGCTAATACTACTATTGTAAACCCTTGTGCAATTTCATAGAGCACACAAAATCATGTTGCTTTTGATTCAACGACAAATTAAATCGAAGCTATGACCCCAATCTAGGGTTATGTATGTTTCCATGACGTGTTTTTATAATACGACTCTACAATGCACACATAGTAGTCTAAATATTTAAAATTTTTGATGGAACAACATGTTAAAAATTGCGATCTTAAAAAATCAACTGTAAACTAACTCATCATATATTCAAAATTTCAAATAATATAAATATTGAATAATTTTAATATTTTATCAAATTTAGAATATACCAATTGAAATTAGTTATTCTATCTTTTTAACATGTATTTGTATGCTACTAGATTTTTGTAGATTTATTATCATGCATTTTTTTTTGTTGTAGGTGGCTTGTTTTATGGTTGATAAAATTGAAGATCCAAATATAGACTTGTGTGAACGATATCTCGACGAAAATGTACAAAACTTGAACTTATCTACCTTCTAACTGAATTTATCATTGACTATGTGATAACTACAGTATATTTTTATTAATCAATAAAATGAGTCATTTATTGATGTAAGTTGGGTAGCCGTTGTAGATAGATTGTTGATACTTGCTTGAAGATTTTACTCTTGCTAAGGTATAATAAAAACTTTTAGTAATATACAGTTAGATTATATTTGCACTTGCCATATATTGTCTTAAATGTGCAGGCTTTGGAAGGTCATAAAAAAGCAGTGAATGACATAAAACACAAACCGTTCCATGATTCACTTGTCTTAAGTATCAACAATGTGAATAAATATTTTATCTATATATTTTTTTTTATTTTTATAATCTTTATTGTTTTGTGTTGTTTATAATTGGCATGAAACCTATTAGAATTACACCGTTCAATTCTGAATGTTATACATGGTCAGTGTCTTGCTAAACTTTATGGAACCCAAAATGGAGTTGTTTCTGCGGTAAACAACTTGTTTATCTTTTGCAGTTTTAATTTGTTTATGTTACTGAAGTGTATTTTTTTAAGGATTTTCATCTTGCAAACAAATATCTTCTAGCAAGTTCTGGGTTAGACAAAAATACCAGAGTATGACATATGTCGGTACACAATTATGTATGGTTTGTTTAAAGATGGTTTTTGGTATGATGTAGGCTAGATAAGTTTAATACCTACTTTTAAAAGTATTAACACACAAAAATTAACTAGAACTGAACTATCTACCTGGAAAAAAAAAACTGAAATAAAAAATCAAATATTTTGTTTTGTTTTTGTAATGGCTAAATACCTACTTTTAAAAGTATTAACACACAAAAAATTAAATAATAAAAAGAGTCTAACTTGAGAAAACAATAGTTTTTAAATTTTAGAGGATATAACTAAAACAAAAGAAATATTTATATATAAATTTGAAGAAATATTTTAGCAAAACAAAATGAAAAATAAGCAATAGACAAAAATTAATAATAAGGAGAAATAAATAAGATTTGTTTGTAAAGAAAAGGAAAACAATAAAGATCATGAAGAGAACCTTGAATTCATGTTTGGAGAATTGTATGAAGCTTTTAAAATCAGTTAAGCGAGCTGGATGATAATAATTTTGAGTAGTTACATATTATTTTATAGGACTAGTATTGAGCACTTGCTCCCTCCATCCACAATCTCGATCCGCCCATTAGTATGACTAGTTTTAATTATTTTAAAGAAATTGTTCGGTCAATCGCTTTACAATCGCCTCTCAAAGGCTTTGGGAGAGAAGCGATTTATCCTGTTCTATCAACTTTTCCCGGCCATTATGCATAGATGAAATACATAAAAGCTCGTGCTGCTCCCCTGACTATATAAAAGTTTTGACATGAATTTGTTTTGCAAATAGATCACATAATCGTGATTCAGAGGCATCGGTTAGAGAGACTGTCATTTCTAGTGATGGAAGGTATATTGAATTTTGATATTTCTAGAATTTGATAACTTAACAGTTTTGACAAATTTCTCTTTCTTTCTGTTTGTTTATTGACATTTTTCAGCAAAATCGTAGCATCATTTAGAACAAATTAACAGGAAGTGAAACTATGCCGGTTGTGTTTGTGACTCGTAATAGCGAGAGGGAAATATTAAAAATAAACACAATAAGAAATTCTCATTTATAAATTGTTTTTCTTAGTTTTTTTTTCCTCAGCATTTGGTAATAATTTGTGATCAAACATTATTACAAGAGTTTTGATGAAAATTTCTTACACCATGATGTCATCCTAATCTACTTTTGTTAAGAGCAGATCAAGATTCCAGAAACAAAACAAAAGATACGTCGCTTTAAAATCTTCTTAAAATACGAAAAGTCTGCAGATACAATTTGGTAAAACACCAATTACATTTCAGCATCATAAACAAACGCATCAAGAACGTCCTTTATGTTTAAGAGATTGATTCTTTGCGGTTCATCAGGTCGTGGTACACACATCGGTTGTCCAAAATTCCAAAAGCTTAACCAGAAGATCATGTTCCCCACCAAATCATCCCAAATCCAAAAACAGATTCTTACTTAACTTTCAACAACAAATTAAAAAGATTTTAAATGGCTAGAGAATCTTTCGAGTTTAGAGAGAGCTTACCATTGAGCCAAACCTTTCTTGAAATTACTAACAAGTTTTTGGTTAGCTGGACACTTACCAGTCACGCGCTTCACGCGCCCCCATTTATTCTCTCCAAAAGCGACCTAACTCCAATCGGATCTCGTTTCGGCGGCGTCACCACCACGGTCTCGTCGTCGACTGCTTCACGGAGGTATCTAGACCTATCGCCTGAGCCTCCTTGTCTCTGCTGGTTTTGTTTTTTTCCATGGAAAGCAACACCGTACCAGGTTCAAGCTTACCGTTAATGGCGCAGTCTCCGCCGTACCAGGTTCAAGCTTCTTCTCTGACAAATCTCACGGCAGCTGGAAAGCCCACGACAAACCCATCCTCTCACCTGTTTTCAACTCTCTCTCCAGATCCACGCTGGCCAAATCTGAATAAGTGGTCTTCTTCTTCGTCTAGCCTGTCGTCGGTGGCTTTGAAGAATAAATCATCTTCTCCTGATGCTTCTGAGGTTCCTCCTACCATGACTTCTGTCTCACCTCCGATTGAAGAGCCCCTTCCACTGGTTCATGAAGAGCAGCCTCCTCCGAGCAATTCACTTCAGTCTCCGGTTGTCATTCCTGTACCTCAGGCTGTCAGTCTTTTGCCTCCAGTTTCCATGTCCAAGGGAGCTTGGGAGAAACCTCTTCCATTTTGCTCAACCCCCAATCAATTTTCTGATCTCTTCCAGCATTGTATTCCTGTAAATTCTCAGTGGCCAGAACTGGTGAAAGGGAAAAATGGGGCTAAAGTTAATCGCCCAGTTTCCTCTGCTCTACCTCCGGATCATGTTTCTGACTCAGATGCGGCAAACATAAAGGCTTGTTCTAAAGATTATCCATGGGCTGCTAGAATGAACCAGTCTCTTCGAAATCTTCATAGAGTCACTATCCCGGAGTATATGGAAGATGGTACCCCGAAGATTAGAATTCCGAGCCATGTTCTTTTAGGTGGTGTAGAGAATCAGAAAGAGTTTGTTGTGGGTCAGTTTTATCGCTGCTCTGCCCCTTCTAATGGTCAAATTCAAGCTGTGGTAACCAGGATATGGGGGAAAAAATGTAAAATTTTCATCCGTAAATTAAGCGAGTCTAACTATCTTTTCCATATTCCCGATGAATCAACCCGTAAATGGGTTTTGCAAAGAGGATTGTGGCATGTTGATGATTGCTTAATGTTCGTATCTCCTTGGTCTACTAAAGACACTATTTCTATTCCGGAGATTACGACGGTTCCAGTCTGGTTGACACTTAATAACATTCCAGATCAGCTTTACTCATTTGTTGGAATCAAGTGGATTGCTTCAGGGATAGGGGAACCAATGTTGACCGAGAAACCTTGGCTTGATCCAACTCAAATGGGAAAAGCCAAAATTCTAGTGGAGGTCAAGCTTGATAAACCTTTTCCTCAGCGTGTGGCGTTAATTGATAGGAGTGATGCCATCACAATGGTAAATGTTCTATACTCTTGGTTACCTTCTACTTGTAGTGGCTGTGGACAATTGGGACACAAAATTTCTCGATGTCTGCTCAAATCAGGTATGTCAAATGCCACTTCTCTTTCGAACACTGCTGGAAAACCATTGGATTATTCAGGGTTAAGAAAAGATAATGGAAAAGCTCATGTTGTTGATGAGCTTCCAATTATAGAAGTAGAGAGAGTGGAGAAGGAAATTTCTCCAACTAACGTTCTGATGTCCTCTCAAGCTTATGTTCAAGAGGTTCTTGCTCCAATTCCCGCTTCATCAGCAGCTATTGCCACTTCGCCAATGGATTCTTCTCCGATTTCTCATGCCATATCTACTGCCAATAAGCCTAATGACCTCACATCTCAATTCAACAGTTCTGTCTTGGTTCAATCGGCCGAGATTATCACTGAGGTATCTCCTCTAGTTAATCATGTTGATCGACCTATTCGGAGATCGCTATCTGGTGCTACTATGCACAATAGGTTCTCGTCTTTAGACTCTTCTGAAGATGAGGAAGAGACAATAGACATTGACAATGACCCGAATCAAGCTGGTTTTTTTACTCCTGCGGGTAAGAGAATCCTCCGTGAACGGCTTGTCAAACCGTCCACAAAAGCCAAAGAGATGCAGTGGCATCAAGGTACACCAGGCCGAGGAAATCGTGGTCGAGGTAATAGAGGCGGTCGTGGCTAGCTATGGTAACTCTACCTTCTATCTTTTGTAATCGAGGCGGAAGACTCGATTAGCTTCTTCTTTTTTTTCTGCCATTCTACCATATGTTAAGGTTAATGGCTTATTGTCGGGTTTATCCCATCTGCTCAAGCCATTTGGCCTGTAAACTTTTTTCTTTCTTGCAATTAAATTCGAAAGCCCTTAAAAAAAAAAAAAAAAAAAAAAAAAAAAAAAAAAAAAAAAAACCTTTCTTGAAAATAGTTTCTGACAAACACCAAAGGCACCTACTCAGAACACATGGTTGGTCAAAAAACAAGACAAAAAGTGACAAAGATTATATTCATGAAAGATTGCCGAGACTAAGATAGCAATGATAACCGGTATCTTCCGTATCTTGCAGCGCGGGCACATGGTATATATTTCGAACCATCCATTTATGAACAGGCTGTTAAGAAGATCTCAATTAGCTTTCTCTAGTTCTGTTTTGTATAGGAAACAAAATTCATGTGTTTTAAGAAGAGAACCATACCATATTCCACATTCTCCAATACTGATGAAAAGTAAGACAGCGAAATACATGAATTCTGGTTAAGTGAACTAAGAAGATATGTATGATGTATCATATGCTTTTCTTTTTTAGTAAGACAAGACTAATAACAAATCACTTCACCCACACCTTTTGCATTCCACCAATCTTTGTAGAATTCACGATCCCTAAAGCAGAGGAGCTTCGCCCATATACTTTTAAATGTATGCCATTCTCGTGCCCGAAATGCTTTGGATACGGGGAAACTTAGAGACAGTTCGGAAACTTCTCCGAAAAAATGATATAAAAGAAGATTATCAAAACAAAAAAATGAGATTATATGACGTTTTTTAGATGGTTAAGTTTTAAATGGGTATCTCATATAAAACTAAAGCATTCTCTATTCTCTAGTTTGTTATGGTGTAATTTAAGTGAGATTTTTTATAATTATATATATGTCTATTTTATATATATTTCTTAACTTATCCTTTCCGTATCCGTATCCCTAAATCTTTTACTTTGCCGTTCTCCATCTTAGTTTCTGTATCCGTTTTTGTACTTGTACCCATAT
Source organism: Orychophragmus violaceus (assembly GCA_030180135.1). Taxonomy (NCBI): domain Eukaryota; kingdom Viridiplantae; phylum Streptophyta; class Magnoliopsida; order Brassicales; family Brassicaceae; genus Orychophragmus; species Orychophragmus violaceus. Next base: position 101,065,062 of record CM058231.1, on the reverse strand, counting down.
CAATGCTACTTAGTCGCCCACACCTTTTGCATTCCACCATTCTTTGTATAATTCAAGCTAACAAAATAGGATACTTCAGAATTGGCCTAAAGTTTATAACAGTCTGGTTACTAAAACTAGTAAACACAATGCAAGTAACTAATATACTTCTTCATATTTTCTTCTTCTTTACTTATACGCAGAGCTGGAGTTAAACACATTATTTTAAAACTTTTGAATGGGGCCCCGCTTTATATAGGGCCCCCAAAATTTATAGCAAGCTTATAAAAATATATATGTTTGATATGTTTGTTATAAAAAATTTATGAAAAATAAAATATTATATAAATTGTTAGTGTATGAAATTATATATATATATATTTTTTAAAAATCTTTGTTTTTATCTCTTTTTATATTTTGTTTATATCGTTTTTTTATTTTGTGTAATTTTTATATAAAATTTTTGTTATTGCAAGAAAAATTATATTAAAAAAAATTTGAATAGGGCCCCGGATATCTCAGCTCCGGTTTCAATGTCGTAGCTAGTATGAGCATACGAAACCAACTTTAGCCACACGATGCAAGTGAGGAGCATCACCTGATAAGAAGACGGAATAACACCTGTCCATTTTCCGAGATCATCGTGGTTAGCCAACTAATCAGAAAGCTGAGACCAGAAACACTACTTGCTTAAATTCTCACCTTAGGGTGACGTAAACTACTGTTTACGGCAACAAGCACTGCTACACACACACGTTGAATAATCCAGCATGGCTCTGCCATGGAAAAGCAATCACAAACTCATTTTGAAATTCTCCTCGAAACATTTAACAAGCACCAAATTCAGAGACTGTTACAGTACAATCTGAGATTACCTGTTTGAAGATCGCGTCAGAGCTGAGTGGACTCTCTCTCTCGCACTCCGGTGAGCTGGAATGGACGGTCTATACGTGAACTTACATCCGTGTTTCCTCCTCCTCCAGTTTCCCTAATTTTGGTATCACCACCACTACATGGGCTACAGGCCCAACGTATCATCAGAGATAAACCCTATAAACCAATCTACAAGCCCAACTAGTTCAGTATCGTCCATGGTATTAATAATAGAGGTTATCAACGGCGGAAGAAAACAAGCCGTGGCTATTGGCCATTCTCATTCTTCTCTCTGCGATTCAAAATTATAAATCATAGCTCATCTTGGCGGCATGGATCACCAGATGGTTCGTACTGGACCCAAATCTAGGAAAATTGAGAGGTGAAGTGTTCTATTAACTCTATTCCATGCTATCACCGCTGATTTTTAATCTCGTATAATCAGTGATCACTGTTGGTTTTCTAGTCAATTTTTCGATAGTCTGGAATTTCAACGCTATATTCTGAATGGTTCCCTTATCTGTAGCCAAGAAGTCGAAACTGTATCCGTTGCGGTTGATCAGTTTCCTGTTGCATACAATCCGAGAGAGACAACCTTCAACTTGGACTTTCATTTTATTGACTTCAATAATGAGGTTTCTTGTATCTAATTATGATCAACACCACTTTGAGTATGAGGAAATACATTGTTCAAAGTCTTTGTGCAGGCCGGTAAGAAATTATATCCGCTTCTTCAACCGCCCATCGATGTGGAGTCGGTAAGTGTGCTTTTCCCTTGTTCTACTCTGTTGTGGCATCATGGCTAGCATGTATTTGATGGATGTTTTGGTCTTTTTTTTCCTTAAGTGTCGAACTGATGTTGAAGACCTGAACCAATTGATCATCCGTCGTGGCCGCCGAATTAAGCAAATTTTAAGGAATGATGCTAATCGTAAGAAGGCTAGACATGTTATTAATTTTGCAGTAAGTTTCTTGTGACTGTCTACAACTATAGTATAGTATAATGTTATGTATTGCTAATGCCATTCTCGTTCTGTGCAGCCCATTATAGCCCGAAATTTGCAGTGGTCTCCTTTAGGGTCATACCTCTTGGCAATGGACAAGAGGACAATACTTCTCTATGGTGGAAATTTTGGGATTTTTCCCCTCATCATGCGTTGTAGACATACTATGGTTTGTTTCTCATTATTGTGCTTCCGTTTTATCTCTGTTTTTTTTTACATTTTTTCTTTGTTATTGAAGGTAGAGCGAGTTGACTTCTCTCCCGGTGAGAAATACTTGGTTGGCTACAGTAGACCAGAGCCAAGCAACACAAAAGTGAGTGCATCATCTATGGTTCTCTTCTTTTCAACTTTCACTTGCATCTCATTCTGATAAACTACAGGAACTCTGGTTAAAAATCTTTGATGTGAGAACCGGGAGATTAATGGTTGGAGTAGATGGTCATGTTGCTCAAGCTTCATGGCCTGTCATTAGATGGGCTGGGGGAAAGGATGATAAATACTTTGCCACGCTTATCAAAAACACTGTATATGTTTATGAGACGGAGACTTTCAGGCTGTTAGGCAACAAACATGTGGACGTTGATGATGTTTTGGACATTTCTTGGTCTCCTACTGGATCCATTCTTGCAGTGTTGAAAGGGGGTCAGCTTACCAAGATTGTTCTTGTACAAATCCCTAACAAAGTGGAGCTGATGCACAAGGATATTATTATTAATCCCATTGACTGCAAGATGTACTGGCAGAGCAATGGAAAGTATCTAGCTGTCATAGTTGATCGTCGTCATACTTACTCTGTATTTGAGCTTTTCCGCTTCAAAGAGGACGGTATTACTATTACCACTGAGGTTCTAGAGGTCGATAAGAAAATCATTGCTTTCGCGTGGGAGCCCAGCGGTCACAGGTTTGCTGTGATACACGGAGACCAATCAAAGCCAGATGTCAGTTTCTATTCTATGGAGACATTACCAAACCCTCTAGCTACTTTTGAGGACAAGCAAGCCGATACGCTCTTCTGGTCGCCTAGAGGTAAGCACATAGTTCTTGCTGATTTGAATGACGGCTGTCTCGAGTTTTTCGACGTGGATAAGCTTGAGACTATGAACATATCTCCACACCCGATGATCACGGATATCGCATGGGACCCAACTGGAAGGTAAGCCACACACACACACACTGTGATATGTGTTTCTCTCAGAAAGAGTTTTGATATTGTGTTGTTTGTCGAGGTATGTTGCAACTGCGGTTACAATATCCGAGGAGATTAGTGAGGAGAGCGAGACGCCTGAGATTGATTGCTTTAAAATGTGGTCTTCCAATGGAGAATTGCTTTACACGGTACCCACCGAGGATTATCGCCTCTTACAAGTAATGTATAGGTTTACAACACATGAAAGAATTGTTGTGTGGGTTGGAGCTAATGTGTTTGGTTACAGATGGAGTGGCGCCCCTACGGAGGAATCATAGATGATGAGATGTTGGAGAATCTTGAAGAAAGTGATGTAGAATCTGAAAACTCGTCAACTGACGAAGAATATGGTTAAATGAGTGGTCGGTTTAATTATTATATTAACCCATGCTTTGACAATATTGTTTGTAAAAGGAATATCTCATCACTCTCTCAATAAATGTCCTACCCGTTTGACTTTTCTTGGGCCAAGCATTTATTCCATTATACAATGTTTGATAACCTTTTGCGTAGGATACAAGGCACCTGCTTGTTTAGTAATGCATAAAAATGCCTTTCCAGTTTTATCTCTCTACAATGAGGAAAACATATGCCAAAATCATCTCGTCAAGAAGTCTAGATTCAGATCTCCTACTTCTCTCATCTCTAACTCATTTATGAGAATGACTTTCTAATTATTAATTTTGGTACTTTTTTAGTTTTTTTTTTTGTCAACTTGGCATTTCATTGGTCCAAAAGAGAGTAAGGGTACATCAAAAAGTAGTACAAATAATGGCACAAACAGAAACATTGAGAAAGGCCCATAAAAGCCTAATCGAAAAGATAAGGCTAAAGAAGTCATGTGTCCGCTCGAGATGAAAGTCAGCATGCATTCACCGCTCGGACGATTTCCAGAAAACCATCAGGATGTCACGATGGCTCCACCGCTTTGCATCACAAAATACTTAAGTTGCCGATTGTCTCATCCAAAAAGACACCGTTGGAGAAGAGTTGCTTGAAGAGGAACGCAACTTCAAATGTCTAGCCGGAAATTCCACGCCACGAAAGTGATGGATTGTTTAGTTGATCCTGATTCAATTACTCATTGATTGATCCTACTAAACATGCTTGGATCTAGGTTCTCTTGCAGAATCATAAAGGATCTCACCTAATACCTTGTTTATGCAGCGGAATGGGAGGTACGAGTCAGAGATCAGCAGAACCACCAAGAGACAGCTCCTCCAAAGGTTCACACACGCACACTTCAGGAAGTTGGCTGCTAGACCACTGGGAGGGAGGCGCAGAAGGAGAGAGAGAGAGGCGCAGAAGGCTTAGGAGAATTAGAGAGCTAGGTCAAGTTTTATTCATTAAAACTCCTTTTAGTTCTCATGGGCTTTTGGGCCCAATTCTCAGTCTGATTAAATCCCTTGGATTTAATCAGGCCCTTCTATCTCTTCAAGCACAGTAAATGCCTAGCACTTTTACCGTACATCTGCTGAACCGTTCCTTCATAGTTTCCTGTTAGCTTAGGCGTGTGACCCATATGGGATCATATAATAAAGGCAATAAGTCCAAGACTTATAGATCATGAGCGGACTCTAGCAAGCCATCATGACCCCCAGTATTATATGACTTATGTCTGATCATTGACATACTCTTACTTTCTAGAGACAGTACAGAGATTACTGGACATAATTCCAACAATCTCCCACTTGTACTGGAATCTCTGTATTCATATTCCTTTTGTCTCAATATCTCGATTAGTCATAAGGCAAGATGAGTGTCATCCTTATAAAGCCTAATCATGTTCATCGGACTCTGATTTGATACTGACAATCCAAACGACTTGGGACAGTCCGTTTGAGCATGGCCATGCATTCTCCAGTATTCAAATCTCCGATTGGCCAAGAGATATTCACTCCATTTATATTGGAGGGACAAATCCCGTCTTGTTCCATCACTGTAAACTACTCATTTCATAATACACCCAAACAGGGTCCTTATAACTATCGCTGAACGACAGTGTTAGACAATGATCAAAGTGCATCAGTTCATGTGCAGTCACATGCATGCGAACTCAGGTCTAAGGACTATACTCTATAGTCGTAGTAAGAATCTCTTATGACACAAATATAAATATCCTGAAGAGTTCTTATAAGCGGGTCTTGTCCGGTCGTATGTACCCCAACATACACCTATGTACTGACTTTGATGCCGTGCATCTATGACATCCTGAGACTTTGTCATAAGTCACATACCAATCTAGTCTCACGCGGTTGTTGGTGTTCCAATTTCAACAACCTTCGACTAGGGACAGGATGATATAAGCCATCTATCAAATATAGGGTCTCATGATCAAGCTAAATGACTTTGATGACTCAAGATCAAGTCACTTACTTCGATGACCTATAAAATGGTTCATATCATTTTGGAACGATTATTTCATCACAGTTAAAATAATCTTGAAATAATAATTTTATTTAAACATCTTAAAATGTTTTACAAGAACATATCAATAACTAAATAAAGCCCTCAAACTCCCACTCAAATTTAGATTACATTTCAATGTCTCTAATGCCTACAGCTACAGTCAGGAACTCGAGCTTAGGTCTTGGGAGTGGCTTTGTCAATGGATCAGCGACGTTATCATCTGTCTGAACTCGGCTGATCTTGACTTCCTTTCTATTAATGATGTCACGTATCAAGTGAAATCTTCTTAGCACATGCTTGGATTTCTGGTGTGATCTTGGTTCCTTTGCCTGAGCAATAGCACCATTGTTATCACAAAACAGTGCCAGAGGCTCAGCCGCATTTGGTATCACACCTAGTTCAATAATGAACTTTCGTATCCAAACAGCTTCTTTCGCTGCTTCCGAAGTGGCGATATATTCAGCTTCTGTAGTGGAATCAGCAACGGTGTCTTGCTTGGAGCTTCTCCAACTGATTGCACCGCCATTCAGACAAAAGATATAACCGGACTGTGACCGGAAATCATCTTGGTCTGTCTGGAAACTTGCGTCCGTGAATCCACTGACTTCAAGCACATCACTTCCACCGTACACCAAGAACTTATCCTTAGTATGTCTTAGATACTTCAGGATATTCTTGACGGCAATCCAATGGTTTTCACCTGGATTTGACTGGTATCTACTCGTCATGCTCAATGCATAAGCAACATCAGGACGAGTACAGATCATGGCATACATGACAGATCCTATTGCAGATGCATAAGGAATATTCTTCATGCGCTCAAGCTCAGCAGCCGTCGTAGGGCTCTGCTTCTTGCTTAGCGTTGTGCCATGTACCATTGGCGTGAAGCCCTTCTTGGAATCTGCCATGCTGAATCTATGCAGGACTTTGTCAATGTATGAATCTTGACACAAGCCTATCAGCCTTTTAGATCTATCCCGGTAGATCCTGATTCCAAGAACGTATGCGGCTTCACCCATGTCTTTCATGGAAAAACAACTTCCAAGCCAGTCCTTTACCGACTTCAGCATTGGTACGTCATTTCCGAGAAGTAGTATGTCATCGACATACAGAATAAGAAATACTATCTTGCTCCCACTAGTTTTCTTATACACGCATTGTTCTTCTTCGTTTCTGATGAAGTCAAATTGCTTGATCGCTTCATCAAAACGAAGATTCCAGCTCCTCGATGCTTGCTTCAATCCATAAATGGATTTATGAAGCTTGCATACTTTCCCAGCATTCTTTGGATCTATGTAACCGTCAGGTTGTGTCATATACACATCCTCTTCCAGAATACCATTCAGGAAGGCGGTTTTTACGTCCATCTGCCAAATTTCATAATCATGAAAAGCTGCAGTTGCTAGTAGAATCCGAATAGATTTCATCATAGCCACTGGGAAATAGGTTTCATCATAATCCACACCGTGAACTTGTCTGAAACCTTTTGCCACCAACCTGGCTTTATAAATCTGGACATTTCCATCCACGTCAATCTTCTTCTTGAAGATCCATTTGCACTCGATGGCTTTTACACCAGCGGGTAAGTCAACCAACGAAAACACTTGGTTGACCGACATGGAGTCCATTTCGGAATCAGTGGCCTTACGCCACTTAGAGGAATCTGGGCCCATCATGGCTTGATTGAAGTTCGATGGTTCATCACCATCAATGATCAGAAGATCATGACAGTCAGTCACGAGAAATCCTTGATATCTCTCGGGTTCGTGACGGATCCTCCCGGATCTTCGAACTTCAGGTACAACAGGTTCAGGCTCTACAATTTCTTGTAGGTCCTCCTGCTGCTCTTCCTCATTAGGTTGAGCAGTATCCTGTTCATCTTGAATTTCTTCAAGCAGTACCTTACTCCCACTGTTTTTCTTAGAGAGAAACTCCCTCTCAAGAAAATTACAATCCCGGGCAACAAAGATCTTGTTCTCGGATCGTAGGTAGAAGTAATAAGCCTTGGTTTCCTTCGGATAACCAATGAAGTAGCATTTGTCAGATTTTGGTGTAAGCTTGTCAGAGATCAATCTCTTGACATAGGCTTCACAACCCCAAATTCAAAGATAAGACAGCACTGGAGCTTCTCCAGTCCATAATTCATATGGTGTCTTTGCTACTGCTTTTGATGGCGCTCTATTTAGAGTGAACACTGCTGTTAGCAGAGCATATCCCCAAAGGGATATTGGAAGGTCTGTGTGACTCATCATAGACCGAACCATATCCAATAAGGTCCGATTCCTCCTCTCAGACACACCATTCCATTGAGGTGTTCCAGGAGGAGTGAGTTGGGAAACTATCCCACACTCTCTTAGATGATCACTGAACTCTTGGCTCAAGTATTCTCCTCCTCGGTCGGACCGAAGAGCTTTAATGCTTTTGCCAAGTTGGTTCTGTACTTCATTTTGGAATTCTCTGAATCTCTCAAACGATTCAGACTTATGTTTCATTAAATAAACATATCCATACCTACTGAAATCATCAGTGAAGGTAATGAAGTACTGATAGTTTCCTCTTTCATTTGTGGACATTGGGCCACACACATCTGTGTGTATCAGGCCCAATAAGTCACTGGCCCTCTCGTTAGGTTTATTAAAGGGGGCCCGCGTCATTTTGCCCATCAGACAGGATTCACATTTCTCACATGACTCAAAGTCAAATGAGCCAAGAAGTCCATTCGAATGGAGCCTCTTAATGCGTTTCTCGCTGATGTTCCCTAAACGACAATGCCATAGAAACGTTCGGTTCTCCTCATTAGGTTTGAACCGTTTGGTATTAATGTTATAAATTGGCGCGGATTGATCAAGTATGTAAAGCCCATTCGTAAGAGGGGCACAACCATAGAACAAATTGTTGCGATTGAAGGAACATAATTTATTCTTAACTGAAAAATCATAACCTTCCAAATCCAACAAAGAAATTGAAATAATATTTCTGCTTATCGCAGGTACAAAATAACAATTATTGAGTTCTAAAACCAATCCCGAAGGTAAAGACAACAAGTATGTGCCTACAGCTAGTGCAGGAACTTTCGCTCCATTCCCAACTCGTAGCTCCACTTGTCCTTGCTTCAGCCTCCTACTGTTGCTGAGTGCCTGCATATTAGTACAAATATGAGCCCCACAACCAGTATCCATAACCCATGAGGTATTATCAGAAGTAGTTGTATTAACTTCTATAACAAAAATACCTGATGAAGAAGTCTCCAAAGTCTTCTTCTTCAATTCCTTTAGACCTTCCAGGAATTTCTTACATTCTCTCCTCCAATGCCCTGGTTCTTTGCAGAACCTGCAGATGTCAGTAGGCCCAGCCTTGGACTTGGGCTTGGGCTTTGGCGTGTCCTTGTCCGAGACTTGAACAGCCTTAGCCTTTCCCTTGTCCTTGGCAGAGGATTTCTTAAAGCCCTTGCCCTTCTGCACCATAAGCACATTGGGGTCCTTGGCTTTCCTCAAGTTGGGCTCTGCAGTCTTGAGCATTCCGTGAAGCTCAGGCAATGTCTTACTCAAGCCATGCATATTGAAGTTCATGATGAACTGATCATAGCTTGCAGGTAAAGACTGCAGAACGATGTCGCAGGCAAGTTCCTGGCTAATAGGGCAGTCGAATTTCTGAAGATGATCGAGATAACCCATCATCTTCAAGACATGAGGACTCACTGCCGCATTTGCAGCCAACTTACAGTCTAAGAGGTTCTTAACTGTCTGGAACCTCTCAGTCCTTGCCTGCTCCTGAAAAAGCGATTTCAGGCTTGCCATTATCTCGATGGGCGACAACACACTCTCGAACTGCATTTGCAGCTCAGCAGTCATGGTCGCCAACATCAGGCAATAGACATCATTTTCATCTGACGAATGCTTTTCCCAAGCATTATGCAGATTCCTGGCGGCATTGTTAAGAGGCCTCTCGGGGAGGGGATCACGAAGGACATATTCCTTCTTCTCCTGCTTGAGGACCAGCCTCAAGTTCCTTGACCACGTCAGGAAGTTCGTTCCAGTTAGCTTCTCCTTGTCGAGAACAGACCGGATTGAGAATGTGTTTTGTGTGCTTGTAGTAGTCATAGCTGAAATATAAGATAAAAGGATTTTAGTTAATATGTTCAATATGATTAATCTCGCATTATAGTTAATATGATTAATCTCTCATTATATTCAATAACATCAGTTACCCTCAATAGAATATAATGATTCCAAGATCCACATATAACTAAGATCAAAGTGGGCCACTGGCAGTCACTCAACCTTAGCTTATATCGGTAAGCCCTATCTCGGCTAATTATATCCGTGATATAACTCTTGGTTGTGAATCTGGGCCCGAGGCCCAATCCACTCTGATGTCTCAAGGCCCGGGACTCCCGATGGCCTAGTCAAGAAAACCAGACTATACAGTCATGTAATCACTAATGTCTGGGACTCCCAATGACATTAATGAATCACAAACTATCTTACCCACACAAAAGATAGACACCCTCACACTGTAAGGCCGTGTGTACGATTGAATGGGCTTCAACAGCTGACATAGTCTGGACAAGACATCCAACGCTTGATATTATTTGAGGTTTGTAGGTTTTTCTTAAAATTTCATTCCCAAAATAGAAGATTACTATTTTTGGAAACTTTCCATTTTTGGAAACCTACTGTTTTTGGAAACTTTCTAAAATTGGAAACTTCCTAAAATTTGAAACTTTCTAACTATAGAAATTTCCTATAATCCAAAACATGCAAATCTAGAAACTTCTATTCAAAGAAACTTTCTAATTTGAAATTTTGGAAACTGATTAATTTTAAAATCAAATTTTAATTATTAAATGAATTTTAAAATAATCTGAAGAATAAGACTCAAATAATTGGCCCAATTGTTTTAACTTCTTGGCCCATGGCCCAAGAATTGGTCTATGTCCAAGACATAACCCAATTGTCCAATTAAATGACATAACCGGTCTGGTTCATTAAAATTGGTCTAACCAAAATTAATTACTACGATGACCACAATTGTCAACCGGTTATTTACTAAACCGGATTTTCTCAATTTATTTGGTCCAACCAAATCAAATTAGAAAACCACTGGTTTAGGCACTAAATCCAATTTTACGACTTTGGATTTCTTATCACGGTTTAACCAGATCTTAATAAATTTTATTAAGTCTGTAATTATTAAACCGTGACGATTAAGATTTTAAATATCTTAAACCGAACCATCACGAGCCAAAACCGAACCGGTTGGTCACGAACCGATCACGGTCGTGACCTAGCTTCGCGATCGAGACACGATCGTCCAGCCGTAAGCATCATGCGATGCACGATCGGGACGAGACGATGGCGAGACGGGACGGTGCACTCGGCTCTCGGTCACGACAGCGGTGCGGGACGCGGTACGGCTCGGGACGCGAGAGAGGCGGGACGCGATCGGTCCATCTCCCGCGATCCATCTTGCCGATCGGACCGACGCAAAAGCTCGGGCCGTCGATCTCTCGCGATCGGATGATCACGCGACTCGATCCGCAACGCGATCGGTCCGTGCATCATTCCAATCTGATCCGGACATGGTGATCCTTTGGCGATCATCATTCCGACGCACACCAATTCAATATAGATTGGATCATGCGATTTCATTTAGTTTAGGTTTTAATTCTTTGTTTCTTAAGTGTTTTTCTTATCAATAGATTGATTCAAACACTTCTAAACAACCTAAACATGATTCTAAACAAGAAAACCTAACAGAACTAATGGCTCTGATACCACTGATGGATTGTTTAGTTGATCCTGATTCAATTACTCATTGATTGATCCTACTAAACATGCTTGGATCTAGGTTCTCTTGCAGAATCATAAAGGATCTCACCTAATACCTTGTTTATGCAGCGGAATGGGAGGTACGAGTCAGAGATCAGCAGAACCACCAAGAGACAGCTCCTCCAAAGGTTCACATACGCACACTTCAGGAAGTTGGCTGCTAGACCACTGGGAGGGAGGCGCAGAAGGAGAGAGAGAGAGGCGCAGAAGGCTTAGGAGAATTAGAGAGCTAGGTCAAGTTTTATTCATTAAAACTCCTTTTAGTTCTCATGGGCTTTTGGGCCCAATTCTCAGTCTGATTAAATCAGGCCCTTCTATCTCTTCAAGCACAGTAAATGCCTAGCACTTTTACCGTACATCTGCTGAACCGTTCCTTCATAGTTTCCTGTTAGCTTAGGCGTGTGACCCATATGAGATCATATAATAAAGGCAATAAGTCCAAGACTTATAGATCATGAGCGGACTCTAGCAAGCCATCATGACCCCCAGTATTATATGACTTATGTCTGATCATTGACATACTCTTACTTTCTAGAGACAGTACATAGATTACTGGACATAATTCCAACAGAAAGCTCCGCCGCCGGCCAAATACAGTGAGATTTGACCATTAAACTCCCATTTCCTGAGGTGGGACATAGCTGCAAAGATATAACTCTGATATCGCAAAATCACCGCGGAAGAAAGTGAAGAACATAGCCACCACGACGGGAAGAAGATCCGGGAAAGAAGATCGCTAAAGCTCCGATATTAATCGGAAAGAGCTCGATGGGAGCGAAGCCGGAACCTTATTCACGCACAAACAAAAACGATCCGAGATTAAGAAAATAGACAACATAGCAGATGAAACCTGTCTCGATCGGAAGCAAAAACGATAGATATAAACACGAATTTCCGATTCAGCAAACAAACGCCGTGAAACTCGAATCAATCGCATCTCCCTCTGAAAGATCTTGATTAGAGAAGAGGAAAAGATGAGGAAGAGTCGAGAGAGTTTTTTCTCTCTAGAGAGAAATAGAGAGAAGTGGCTCGGTACTTTTTAGTTTAAAACCCAGAAGAATATTTGAAAATGAAATTAAAAAAAAACAAAAGAAATAAAGAAACTAATAATATGACAAGTTAATAAAAATATGGTAATCATCATCATGATTAAATAAACTAATCATTGTAATAAACCAAAAAACGTAATTAACAAAAATAAGATAATCAAAATCTTTTTTTTGGCAAAGAAAAAAGAGACGACTTCACCACGGTGGGAAGAAGATCTGGGAAAGAAGATCGCTAAAGCTCCGATATTAATCGGAAAGAGTTCGATGGGAGCGAAGCTGGAACTTTATTCACGCACAAACAAAAACGATCAGAGATTAAAAAAAATAGACAACAGAGCAGATGAAACCTGTCTCGATCGGGAGCAAAAACGATAGATTAAACACGAAGCAAACAAACGCCGTGAAACTCGAATCAATCGCATCTCCTTCTGAAAGATCTTGATCAGAGAAGAGGGAAAGATGAGGAAGAGTCGAGGGAGTTTTCTCTCTCTAGAGAGAAATAGAGAGAAGTGGCTCGGTACTTTTTAGTTTAAAACACATAAGAATATTTGAAAATGAAATTAAAAAAAGCAAAAGAAATAAAGAAACTAATAATATGACAAGTTAATAAAATATGGTAATCATCATCATGATTAAATAAACTAATCATTGTAATAAACCAAAAAACGTAATTAAGGAAAATAAGATAATCAAAATCTTTTTTTTGGCAAAGTAAAAAGAGACGACTTCACTGGGGATCGAACCCAGAATCTCTGGTTTCGTAGACCAGCGCCTTATCCATTGGGCCATGAAGTCTCGTTTATGAATCTAATTAAATGATTTTGTTGATACTGCGTAAAGTATTCTTTATGTTAGAAATTTCATCAAGTGAAGTATCCATCAAAATCTTCGAACAACCAGTTGAAGTCGTTACCACCCACTCACCTTCAAAAGAATCTAAACCTTAACGCATTAATATATAGTACATGAAAGTTAAAATACGTAAATGTGGAAGATTTTAAACTCTTTTTTTTTATAAACCCAACCATATTAATACAGAGTACATGTTACCTTAATACTTATCTCTCAAGGAATCTAAACTCTAATCTCTCCTTTATAAACTCAAATACATTAATATATAGTACATGATTTCAAAAAGACAGTTGCGGAGAAATCTAAACTATATATAACTCTTCATTTTAAACTCAAGCATATAATGCATATTAATATTCAATATACGATTTCTAAAATACATATATAGCGGTTCTTGAAGACTCGGGAACACAAATTCTTAGGCTCTTGGAGTATTCTCCATGCTTGGCTAACCAGACGTGGTTTAAATTAGAAATGTCCTTAAAACCAAAACCTCTCAGCTTCTTTGGCAAAGACAGTGTATTCCAACTCTTCCAGTACAATTTCGTTTGTCTTCGTAGGCTCTTCACCAAAATCACTAGTTGCACTTGCCAAATTCTCGCAGGTTGTCTGTCGAAACTCATAGCATCCCAATCAGTGGCGGACGCAGGTGAAACAATACGGGGTCTTGTGCCCCCTACTGTTTTTATTTTTTTCTTAAGTAATTTAGGTTATTTAGATTATCTAGTCTTAATTTTGTAAAGAAAATTGATTAAGTGCCCCCGGTTCAGTTTGGTTTTGTGATTTTAACATTGTGCTCCCAACTGAAAACCGTTCTAGATCCGCTCCTGATCCCAATGCAAAGACAGGTAATGTCAGGCTTACAGACTTGATCATCACCTCTTTGTCAACTTCTCCATAACATGATTGGTTGCAGAGCATCCTTGATATGGAAGCAACTTCTCCATAACCCCTCGATCTCATCTCATATCTATCAACCATCATTACCACAAGTATGCTAAAGCAACCCTTTTGGGTCATGTAGCCTTAGGGTGCAAATGGTAGAAGAGTTAGTGAAATAAATTAGAGGAATAAGATGAAGTTACGCTCAAGTTTTCCTCTTCCTAATAGGAGAAGAACAATTTCCAACAGAGTTACGTGTTTTTACACTTAAAATGTGGACCCTACAAAATTCCACTAAAATTTTAAGATAACAAATAGATACATTTTTAAGTAACTCAACGTAATAACCTATTCCACTAGATTTTGGTCCTCTAAAAAGCAACCATTTGCACCCTTAGTTTAATGTCTTCATATTCTAAATTTTATTGACTCTTGTTTTTTGGTTCCTCATTTGAGAACTTGTATTTGTATGTCACTCTTCGTTTGGAGATTTATAAAACAATGTTAAAAAAAACCCCAGACCAAGAGTCTTCATTGGGATTATTACAAATGTTTATTATATATTATGTAAATAGATTAATTTGTGCGTAATAAATTTTAATTTTGTTATATTATAAATGAAATAATTAAAATATTAAATTTACAAAAAGTCTGATTTGCGTATTCTTTGTTTTTCTATATATATTTTTTTCGTTAACTCGTTAGGTCCGGATTAACGGTACCTATAGGTTTAGCTAGTTTTCGAACAATGGATTTTAGTATACAAAATAAGTGTTTTTTGCCGTCTTTGTTTTACTATATCGTTCCATCGTTGTTTCTGGTTTCTCCTTATTTATACGATCATTTGGCTTATACTAGTGATAAATCAGTGAAATTACCAACGGTTGGTCCAAAAACTTATGACACGGAAGTTGGTCTTTTATGTCTCTGGTTCAATTTCCGCTGAAAAAGGGGCATTTCGTCATGTCTTCGGCGAGAGGAAAGAAGTCCAATTCACCCCGGCTCATGGGATTAGTGGGGTCTAAGATCCGGATCATCTCCTAGTTAATCCAAAAAAAATCAGTTAAATTCTGTGAGAAAAAATGGTACGGGTTGATCTCATTGCTAAACCGGGTCTTAACCAGACATCAACTCTATAAATCAAAGTCAAATCATTGATGAATTAAGTTGAAGCTGGATCGGAAGTCCACTACAACTTTCCTATTGTCTTGTGTTGTGTTATTCTAGTAACAAAACTAAGAGGGAACCACGACTATTTAGGTTCAAGAAATGGTTAGCAAAGCGAAGTTCGCCCTAGAAGAGATTCTCTCTGGCACGAATCTCAAGGCGCCGTATTCTCCGACATGGCTTCAAGCAGCTTCGTACTTTCCGCCGGATTCTCTGCCTGAGGAGATGATCCTCATCATCGGGACGCCACCTGGTGTCGTCCGAAGAACAGTCTCACCACCGAGTGAAGAAACCTCACATTGAAGTCTGCGTCGCTCACCGGAATCGCTCCATCCGTCGTCTACTCCTTCCTCACCGGTGAGTCCTCGCTCCTCCTTTGATGTAGAACCTTTGCACAGATGTGTGGTGGAGCTTTCCTGTGACCCTTCTCTTCCGGAGACTCCGGATCCAACTCCTCTGGATCTGAGTTTGCTGGTTGAAGTGCCGGAGCCACCTGTGCCACCAGATCCGCCACCGGATCTCTTTTTGAGGCTGGATCTATACGCCAATTTCAAGTTCTTGCTCGCCTTAACCTCGTCACCCAGCACCTCCGATAAGCCATATTCTGCACCGTCGCTCGTGCCAAGATGTCATCTTAACACTTATGCGCTATCTTACGAAGGCTTATCCCATTCCTCATCGTCAATCAAAGAGTCTCACCTGTCTGATTTTCTAGTCAGGATCAAAGGCCAGCCTATTCATTCCGATGATTCTTACCTCAAACGAAGAGTTTACAGAATCTTTGCCAGCCAAGAGTTCCTCCATTTGTGGGGTCCTTCATGCCGGCGATTCCCTGTCTGTTCGAAGCCGTCAAACCACGGCCAGCACTCCGACGAGCATCCAGACTGTAATCTTCTTGTGGGCCAAATCCAGAAATCTGATTTAGTGGGCCTTAGCCCAACCTGTAGCCCACAGAGTATGTTAAGCGCAAACTGTCTTACTCAAACCACCGAGGGTTTTCTTCATCCATCAAAAGCTTTTTCAACTTCCTCCTTAGCCTGGGAGAGATCTTTTCCACATTCCTCCTATTCCAAGGAGAGAACTTTGCTACTATATTTCCTTTCTTTGAAAGGAGAAATTTTCTTGGTCTTAGTACCAAGTAAACCTTTCAACTCTTTACCAAAAGAGGCTTCAGCTTCTGCTACTTCTGCTAGTAAGAGTTGGTTTCTAAAGTCACCATATAATGTGACTATCTCTCAAATTTCCGGCAATAGTTTTGCCGTGAAGTTTCTATCGACGCATTTGGAGTTTGTTTCAAGTTCGCTGTCACTAAATTTAGAAGATCTATCTGTTATTTTCAGCTTTGTTTTTAGGCTCTATGCTTTTATTCAAAGAGGATGATTAATTCCCTCTATCTGCTGTAATCCAAAAACTTGATTCAATGAAATTAAGGTTGTGGTTGTCCAAAAAAAAAAAAAAAAAGGTTCAAGAAATTGTTTTCGTGTATGTGTTCTTCTCGTTAATTTACGTAACACAAATTTAAGGGTTTTGTGCTTTTTTCTCGGTAATTTACGTAACACAATTTTAGTTCAATTGGGTATTATTTATATGCGATTGTAACTTATATGATACACAACTTGCATCATAATGTGTTGTTTTGCCCTTTTGATTTTGTTTTCGTAAGTGGTAAAGCGAGTTATTTTGTTTCCATGTTTAGACAATTTTTGGATCCATTGCGTAGTTTACCAGGGTTTCTCAATTTTCATTTATATCATTTTTCAAACCTATTTTTATTTTATATTATTTTCATTTATATCATTTTCCAGGGAAAATAAAAACAAAATTGTCTCTGATAAAAAACAAAAAGAGATGAACTCGATCTATAAAATACAAGATTCTTGCAGATGGCAATTCCAGCACATACTTGTGCAATTTTTTTGGTTATTCACACTTAAATTTCTATAAACACACATTGATCAGCAAATATTTTTTTTTTTTGAATGAATTGATCAGCTAATATATAACTGTAATTGTCTAATATATCTGCCATTTGGTGTGCAGGAAATATTGACTTATGAATATGATATTGCCACTTCGGTTCTGGTTGTCCCAACAAAAAAAATAAACACTATTTTCGAAATTCTTAACTCTAAGAACATATATGTTATGCAAAGACTAATGTTAATTAAAAACTAATACAAGTCACATGCTTCCACATCATGTTTAGTTTTAAAATTATTTTCTTAATTCCTTTCTAATATACAATAAATTTATGTTTCGGCATGCTAAAATTACTAGAGATGCGACAGAAATAAAACATGATTAAGATTTCTTCTATCCTATTTCAAGTTCATATAATTCAATAGGATATTATCAATACAAATATGCAAAACTACTAGCTAAATATTAAATTAATTGGTAAAAATATTCATAAAATTTCTAAAACACCGAAAAATGGTTAAGGAAAAGTTTATAAAAATCTGAAAAGTATTAATGAATCGAACCAATATTTATTTCTAATCACATCTTCTGTTTTCTTGGCAGGAAAATCCCTAAAACTGGAAAAAAATGGTAAACCCACAATAATTAAAATCAAATAAAATAAGATCAGACAAAAGAAGAAGACCTGGCAACACCGAAACACAAGGTAATGTAAAGACTTAGGACATAAGCTTTTTGCATCTCACAAGACGCAAACGCGGTTACTTGGAATTATACACCAAGTGTTGTTCCTAACACGCGCAGACATTTTAAGCCTATATATATAACTATAAAACTCACACATTATATTATTACACAATCAAAAGATCATATTGAAAGCAAAAAGATTTTAACACAAAACGTATAAGGCTCCAAATCAATATTCAAGACAATGCTTGATTGGATACATGGAAACTCTCGGCTACCACTAGCTTTATCTGTACGTTGATATCTATTTCTTTGCTCGATTGATGTTCTTCATCAACTCGCCGTTTATTTATCATATAGTCTTCTAATGTCTGTTTTGTTCTGTTGTTTCAGACTGTGGAGCTTTTGGTAGATATGGATTGCCAAGGATGTGAAAAGAAAGTTCGAAAAGCCATTTGCAAACTAGATGGTAAGTTCGAAAAAGTTTAGTTTATCGTCGATTCCCCATAGCTAGTGATGTTAAAATGGGCTACCCGGGCCCGTTTAGGCTCTGTCCGTTTAAGCTCTGCTCGTTTAGGCCCTGCCCATTTAGACCCGTTTAACTTAGTATCCGTTGAAGTCCGTTTAACTTAAAGCCTGCAGGCTTAAACTGGTATCCGTTTAGGACCGTTTAAAATTTGTAATATATAAAAAAAAATATTTAACACAAAACGACGTCGTTTTTTTTTTTTTTTTAAATAAACATAAAATCGGGAAAAAAATTAAACATAAAATTGGAAGAAAAAATATTAAACGGGTACACGTTTAAGCCTGCGGACATATCCGCTAAGCCCACAGGCCTAAACGGACTACCCTGTTTAAGCCTGTTTATTTTTGTATGTGCCTACGGACCTAAACGGACCTCAATTTTATAAAAAGCCCGTTTAGGCCACTGGCTTTAAGCTCATTTTAACAACAATACCCATAGCATAAAAATCTATGTCGATATGACTAAAAACACGAACATGGGACTACTTATATTCTCATGTTAATCAAAACCAGTCGATTAGCGGAATTCTATTGAAAAACCATATAACCGTTTAATATTATTCTTTTCAATGGATGTAGTTGACAAATAAAAAATATGGTAAGAGAAAAAACAAACAAAATCAAACATGAATTTGATTTATTTTACCATATTGTTGGTCTTAATGCAAATCTTTTAGCATTGTATATTTGAGATTATTGATGTGATTAACGGTCTAGTAACTAATCAATATGTGTAGGTGTTGATACGGTAGAGATAGACGTGGATAGACAAAAGGTGACGGTCACAGGGTACGTTCATCGGGAAGATGTTCTTAGAATGGTGAAACGAACGGGACGAACATCAGAGTTCTGGCCATTTCCTTATAATGGATATTATGGCGACTATTATACATATCCCACTCAATACTTGGAACAACCTAATCAGAAGATAATCCATGCAGAAAATACTGTTTCATACAGTGGCAAATACGATTTCTATGATGATGGCTCATCTATCAACGGTTATAGTTATCCTCGTCCACCACAAAAAGTTGATGAAAATGCTCTTCATCTCTTTAGCGATGATAATGTACATGCTTGTGCTGTCATGTGATATTTTTTTGTATTATTTTTCTCATTCGTTCATTCATTTATTCAATTTATAATTATAGAAAATAATATGTTATTCTTCCTTTTTGTCCCCTTAAACTGTAAGTTTGTTTGATATATTTACTTTGTTTACTTTACTTTCTACATTTATTCCAACCTGTTTCTTGTTCTTCCGACAAAAAAGTTAGGCATAATCTTAAAAATTAGGGATTGTTCTAGAAATTAATATAAGTAAAAATAAAACATTTTTATGTAAATATATAGTAAATATTTTTAATAGATTATTTATAGTTAAAATAATTAATTTTTTTTTGCTATTTTGTAAATGCATATATATTTTTTACTAAGAAAACTAATTTACTAAAATAAAATAAAATAAAATACAATACTCTTAATTTTAGTATTTTAAAATATTTAGTAATATATTTTATGATTTTTAAACAAATTTAACTTTAGTTATCTGAATTGTATTAAACTTGGATTAGAAATTAATATAAGTAAAAATAAAGCATTTTTATTTAAATATATAATAAATATTTTTAATAGATTTATAGTTAAAATAATTAAATTGTTTTGCTATTTTGTAGATACATATATAGTTTTTACTAAGAGAATTAATTTACGAAAGTAAAATAAAATATAATACTCTTAGTTTTAGCATTTTAAAATATTTAATTATATCTTTTATGATTTTTAAACAAATTTAACTTTAGCTATCTGAATTTTATTAAACTTAAAAGTAAATATTTTAATTATTTATCTTTTTAAGTAGAAACTTATTTTATTTTATATCATAATCATTATTTAACTATATGTCGAAAAGTAATAATAAGAAACAAATTCAATTTTTTATTAGAAAATATTAAAATAGAGAAAAATAATTGAAAACTACGTGAAACATATGGAAGAAAACAGAAACTTTACTATGTAGGATTAGACGAATATATTCTAGAAAAACCCTCACTATATTATATTAGATAATATGTTTAAACATTATTTTCATTGACCTTTCATTTTAATTATGGTGAAAATGTCATATACTATCTCAAAAAATATTTATCAATGTAAATTGATTAATATGTAAGAAATAATTGAGTACATTAATTGTTAGTTGTTAGAGATTAAAATATAGTCACATGACAACCTTTCATGACTTGTGTTTTGGAGAAACTTAATTTATTTTATAAGATTACATAAAAATGTAATTCTTATTTTTTAGATTACAATCCTTATCTAACTATATGTCCAAAATTAATAATAAAAATAAACTCAATTTCTATTAGATAATATGTTTAAATTTTATTTTCATTGACATCTCATCTTAGTTATAATCAAAATGTAATATACTATCTTTAAAAAATATTTATGAATTTAAAATTAATTAATGAGTAAGAGATAAATTAGTTCAGTAATTGTTAGTGATTAAAAGAAAAATAAAAAAATTAAGTGACACATGACAATCTTTCATGACTTGTGTTAAAGAACGCTATTTTATTAAATAAGATTTTAACATTAAAATTTAGAAACACAAATTTTTTTAATCAAATAAACATTTTTTATACATTGGAATTGTTTAAAGTATCATATCACTTTTTGATAAACAAGATTATTTGTGTTGTAGTGTAACTATTTTATTTGATATTAGTGATAAAGTTTGTAACAGAAAATGAAAATATTAGTTTATTTGGTTATTTTAGATTATACATTCATATTTAACAATTTTTGTTTTAAGTAAATAACAACAAATTAAATGAAGAGAAAAAATAAAGACAAGTGTAAATTCATAGAAAACACATTTCATCCTCTCAAACCTTGTGGTTTTGAAAAACCTTACATTATTATATATTTAACATTAAAATTTAGAAACAAATATTTTTTCCATCAAATAAAAATATATTTTATACACTAGAAATTGTTTAAAGTACCATATCATTTTTAATAAAAATACTTATGTTGTAGTGTAACTATTTTATTTTATATCAGTGATAAAGTTTGTAACTGAAAATTAAAATATTATTTTTATTTGGTTATTTTAGATTGTATATACATATTTAATCATCATTGTTATGTTTTAAATAAATAACAATTAATAAAATGGATAGAGAAAAATAAAGGCAAGTGTAAATTCATAGATGACACATGTCATCCTCTCAAAGCTTGTGGTTTTGAGAAACCTTACTTTATTATATAAGATTTAATTAGAAACAAATATTTTTTCCATCAAATAAACATATATTTTATACATTGAAAATTGTTTAAAGTATCATATCATTTTTAATAAAATACTTGTGTTGTAGTGTAACTATTTTATTTTAGATTAGTGATAAAGTTTGGAACCTGATTTTTCCCCACTGGGTATCATTTTATTTTTTTATCAGTGTTCTTCCCTTTTTATTGGGGTTTAACTTTGGACCTTTCCATGGATACACATGAGGTAATAGGGGTCTCTACCACTCCCGCGACCAATTCGAAGCTAGTAATTGGACCTTTCCATGGATACACAGGAGGTAATAGGGGTCTCTACCACTCTTGTGACCACTTCAAAACTACTAGCTTATCCTCAGTTTTTATCTTTTTTTCTTTTTTTTTTACTTTCAAGGGAGGAGAAAATCAGAAACCATACTTTGGAACAGGATCATATGCTGTGCCAAACACATCAAAGGAATCCGACCCAAAGATTACCAAGCCCCTAAGTGAGAAATTAAAGTCAAGATTAAAGTGAGACTAGTGGACGGGAAGAAAACCCAGTTTAAGACATTTACGTGTTTGGGGCTGCCCAACAGAAGTAAGGTTATATAACCCACAAGAAAAGAAACTTGATTTAGGACTGTCAGTGGATTTTTCATTGGCTATCCTGAAAAATAAAAGGGGTATACATTTTATTGCCCTAACCATAGTTCGAGAATAGTTGAAACGGGCAATGCTAGGTTCATTGAGAATGGTGAAACTAGTGGGAGTGGTGAACCACGTAAGGTGGACATCAAAGTGGTTGACGTGGAGATACATCCACCTGTCATTCCACCTGAGTTTGTTGTTCTTATTGTTGCATCACAGTCAAATGGCACAATAGAACATTAAAATGATATGCAAACTCCACTAGTTGAAAGTAAAGTTAATGAACCTATCACGATTCAAGAAGAGAATGGTGCACCACAAGAGTCATTGAGGCGATCTGGAAGGGAAAGAAGATTGATAGGTCTCGAGTTTTACCCTATACTAACTGCAAGTGCACAGTAATGTCAATGTAGTACTTAGGGATCGAATCCACGAGGACTCTAGGCAACGATAGGATTAAGAACTTAAAGAGATTAAAACTATGAGAAATTAAAAGGCAAATTGTATTGAATAACTGAAAAGAAAGCAAGAAAGTAAACTAGTAGCAGGTTGTGGTTGTAAGCAATAAACTAAGGGCGCTAAGTCTAGGGCGTTCTCAAGAAATCAGACAAGCAGATAAATCATTCAGTCAGGATCTAATTAAACTCGGTTCTAGAACTCAAAACACAAATATAGAATTAACCAAATTCCTTTGCGATAATTCTCTAAGTCTAAGTGAAGTAATCCAAATTCATTTGCAATTACTAACAGATTAAACCAGCTTTAATTCCAAGTTTGATATGCTCACAATCTAATTAAACTAAATTCCTTTGCGAGTAATTAAATTTCTCAACCTAAATAGTTCAGATTCTAAACCACACTGTCGTGTCGTATTTAGCAACCTAAGATCTAGATTTTAATTGATCATGTTAGAACTAGCATTAAACACAATTAAGTTTGAAGAACATCTATTGATGTGAATCCTTAACTGAATTAATTATATCTAGAAAGTCATGAAATCCCAATGAGAAACCCTAAACCTAACTATGAAACTACTCAGACATAGATAATGTAAACATAATCAATGAATTCATAGAAATCATAAAAGAGATTAGAATATAAAAGGGGTTCGAAAACTTCTCTAAAACGAATGTAGTACAGGATCAGATTAGCCCCCAAAAGCTCTAAAAACTCTCTGCTCTAAGTTATGATAGCGTATAGTTAAAAACCTAATTAAATAGCTAAAACACGTTTTGGGGATTCTGTGTAAATATCTGGAACTTCTGGGCTTTTCTGCAATATCAGCATACTTCATTAAACCGTCGAGTCTGGCCCATTCGCGTTGTGCATCGACCGTTGCAGGTGTGCAACGATCGACGCAATCCTCAAATCTGGACAGTGAACTCTGTCTTCTCGGACCAAATCTCCAAAATCCACCAAATAGCTCCAAAATCTCCACTTCTGCTCCAAATGTGCTTGTACCTAATAAAACCTGTAAAGGACTTTAAAAGAACACCAAAAGACACTAAAACACACTTATATCAACTATGATATGGTGAAACTAGTAAAAACCATGATATATCAACTTCCCCACACTTAGCCTTTGTTTGCCCTCAAGCAAAACAGAGAACTAGACATGTGATATGTCTATGTTTTCATGCATTTAAGGAGTTGTTTAGTTCTTGTTTTGGTTGATTTAGTTTTCCTTTCTAGCTTTTCCATGATCTTTTGTATTGCATTTAGAGTCTAGGCATCTAGGACTAGGAATTTGTGTTTTGGTTTGTTTTGGTGTGTTCTAGGTTGGTTTTCAGGTGCAAAATGAATTGTTTTGGAAGCTTGAAGCATTGAGAGCTTTTGAGGAATGATGAGGTATGGAAGAGTGTAAGAAGGGTCGAGTGAAGCTGCCAGCGGTTAGCCTTGCGGTTTGAGGCTAACCGCGAGAAGGTGTTCGGACACAAGCAAAGAGCCTCGCGGTTCATGTCGCGGCCGGAGTCCAAACCGCAAGAGCTACCCAGAAACCACGCAGGATGATTCGCGGTCCAGCACGCGGTCGAGAGCAGACCGCGAGGATCGACCGATTCCAGACCGGGCATTATCGCGGTCAAGCTCGCGGTCCACTCCAAACCGCGAGGCTACCCAGATCAGTTGACCTGCTCGAATTTGACCGATTTCGCCCAATGGATCCGGGTCAATACCCGGTTTGTTCCGGGTTGACCCGGTTTCGAAACACTGTTCATTTATAAGCCAAAAACCCTCATTTTTGGGGGGGAGAGCTTGTTTTTGGTTCTAAGTTCTTGTAAGACAAAAGTTTAATATTTTCTTAATCTAAGACTTGTTTTGTTTTGATTCTTCATCTCTTTTCTTTAATCATACACAAATCATCATGCTTAACATCTTTCTTATGGATTTTGTTGGGCTAAGCATGATTTGTGAGTAGTTTCATTCAAGGATTATGGGTTAGGTAGATTAGGGCCTTTTAGAGTGAATCAAGGATGTTTAAAGCTCATTTATGATTGATCTCACCCTTCTAGATATGCTTAGTGCTAGATTATCCATGATCAAGTTAATCTAGATCCTTAGGCTTTTGTTGCACACCAAGTGTTTGATGAAATGCAAGTTAGAGTCTTCTAGGGAATTTTCATATTCTAGCTCATGAGAATGAATGTTTAGAATGATTATTAGCTTATGGAACTTGATTGTTAATGCTTGCCTTGTCTTGTTTCACAAATGAGAATTTGATCTTGAAATGTGATTAGGGAAAGTGATTAGTACCAAGAAATTGGATTAGTCAATTGTTAGTGTTCCTAGCTTGGGATTTGCTTCTTGATTGATTGTTTAGGCATCCTTGTTAGCTCTAGATGGTTCTAATCATTGACCTTAGCCCATAAGCCTTGTCTTCTTTATTTGATTATCCTTGTTTTATCTTGATTAGTGATCTCTTGCTTTATTGATTGTTTAGTCTTTGTTAATTTGCTTAGAATGGTTATGATCTCAGTTTGAACTAGTATAACTTGGCTTTTAAGGTTGGGTGAATTCTTTTTGGTCTTTTTCACTCCCAAATTGGTTCGATATCTCAAGACTACGCGATCAGCTTGAGGGATTGATACCTCGGGAATTAGATTAAATTCCTGTTATCAATTTGGCGCCGTTGCCATTTTGGGAACTTGGAAAGATCAATTCGATTTCCTTTCCTATTTAGATCAAGTTTTGGTTACTAATTTTGCTTCTTCATCTCTCTTTGATGTCAGGTGCATGAACTTGCGGAGCAGAGGTCCTACAGATTTGGTTGCGCGGGTTTCAGATATCAAAGCACTAGAAAGACAGTTAGCAAGAGAGAGAAGAGCACTAGAAAGAGCTGTTCACTTAGAGAGACTCGGGTTGGAACAGGAAGTAGTTCAGCCTTTTCTTGAGCCTCAAGAGCAGCCAGTTATGGATTTAGAGGGTCATCAGGACCAGCAAGGCCAACAGGGCCATCAAGAACAGCATCAACAGGATGCGGGTGCTAGAGATGCACAGGGACACAGGATCCCGGCTCATCGTGAGCGACCAGCTCGAGCCATTGGTGATGGCGATACACCCGACACCAACGCTATTCGGCGGGGTATCATTCCACCACCTGTGAACAATAACAACTTTGAAATCAGAGCCATGGTAATGAATATGGTGCAGAACAACCAATTCCATGGCCTTTCCTCAGAAGATCCATTGAAGCACTTAGACACATTCGACAAAATCTGTGATACTACAAGACTCAATGGTGTGACGGATGAGGGTCTCAAGATGCGCCTCTTTGTATTCTCCTTGGCAGATAAAGCCAAAGATTGGGAGAGCACTATTCCTCCAGGGTCTATCACTACATGGGCAGATCTCAAGAAGGCTTTCTTGAAGAAGTTCTTTTCACCTACAAGAACCGCCCGCTTTCGCAATGAACTATCTGGTTTTGTGCAAAGAAACAATGAGACTTTTGCTGAGGCTTGGGACAGGTTCACTAAGCTCACCACTCAATGCCCCCACCATGGATTCACCAAAGAGACACTGCTCAGTAACCTCTACAGAGGAGTGCTTCCTAGGATGAGGGCAATGCTGGATTCTTGCAGTAATGGTCACTTCTTAGGAAAGGGAGTTGATGAGGCTATGGAATTGATTGAGAACTTGGCCACAAGTGATGGGAATTACAATGAGGACTATGAGAGGACTCCTAGAGGATCATCTTCAATGGATGAGAAGTATGAGAAGGAAATCAAGTCTCTAAATGACAAGATAGACAAGATGATCTCATCCAACCAAAAGCAAATAAGCTTTGTGGAGAACTATGATGACTCCCCACCAGTCCTATTCAGTGTTGAAGGAGATATGACCCAAGAAGAGATCAATTTCATTGCTGGCCAAGGGGGTTTCAATAGGGGTTTCAATCCAAACTACAGGAATCACCCCAACTTCTCTTACAGAAATCCCAATGTTGCCAACCCACAGGATCAGGTTTATCCTCAAGCTCAAACACAACCCCAAGCTCAACAACAAGGGCAACAAGGCTTCACACAACCTCAGCAACAAAAGCCTTTTGTCCCTTATACTAATCAGCAAGGGTTTGCCAACAAACCACAGTTTCAGAGTCAACAACCCTTTGTCCCCAAGCCACAATACCCTCCACCCGGATTTAACCAACAACAACCACAAGCCTCTTCTTCTTCAGGTTTGGACAGTGAGTTGAAGGGTATGATGCAGCAACTACTTCAGGGACAAGCCTCAGGAGCTATGGAAGTTCGAGATTTGAAGAATGAGCTGCAGAGTTTGACATCTAGGGTCACAAACATGGAGAACAGAAATGCTTCAACCTCTAGAACTCAAGGAACTCTACCCGGAAAATCTGAGCAAAACCCAAAGGAGTATATCAATGCCATAACATTGAGAAGTGGTAAAGAGCTGCAACCTCATCAAGTTCCCAAGCCTAAGGTGATTCCTCAACTCAATGAGGACATTGAAGTTCAAGAGGGGGAGGAGAATTCTGCTCTCAACAGAGAAAGTGAATGTGAGATTGCCAAGAGGAAAGGAAAGGCTGTGGTAGAAGAAGTAGTGGAAGAGGCACCCAAGAAGAAAGCTAGCGAGTTTGTTCCACCTCCCTATGAACCCAAGTTACCCTTTCCGGGCAGATTCAAAAAGCAGCTCTTAGAGAAGTATAAAGCTCTTTTTGAAAAACAAATGAAGAATGTAGAGCTCACAATGCCCTTGATAGATGCATTTCTACTTGTTCCTCAATACAACAAGTTCTTAAAGGATGCCATTAAGGAAAGAACTAAGGAGGTGCAGGGTATGGTCATGCTTACTCATGAGTGTAGTGCATTCATTCAAAGGAGCATTGTCCCTAAGAAGCTTGAAGATCCGGGCAGTTTCACTTTACCATGTGCTATTGGTCCCTTCAGATTTGAGAGTTGCTTGTGTGACCTTGGTGCAAGTGCTAGTCTAATGCCTTTCTCAGTAGCCAAGAGGCTGGGCTTCTCTACCTACAAAGCTTGTAGGATCTCCTTGGTGTTGGCTGATAGATCAATTAGATATCCCATTGGTCTACTAGAGGATCTTCCGGTAAAAGTGGGAGGATTTGAGGTCCCAACAGACTTTATTGTGTTAGAGATGGATGAAGAGCCAAAGGATCCTCTTATTCTTGGGAGACCATTCCTTGCCACAGCTGGTGCTATAATTGATGTCAAGAAGGGGAAGATTGACCTCAACCTAGGGAAAGATATAGTACTCAAGTTTGACATCAACAAGGTGATGAAGAAGCCAACCATACAGGGGCAACTATTTTACATTGAGACTATGGATATGCTAGCTGATGAACTTCTTGAAGAATTGAATATGCATGATCCATTGGAAGTGGCTCTAACAAAGGAATGTGGAGAGTATGGTTATCTCAGAGAGGAGAGTTGGGCTTACATGAAAGCTCTCGATTCACACAAACCTCTGCAAGGAGAAGTTGATTACATTGAGTTGGGGTCAGATTCAGTTGGCGAAAAGACAGAGGTCTTCACAGTGGGTAAGGGAGCTGAAGGCGCCTATGAGACTGAGGTTGTAAGGGAGCAGTTTGCAACTGATGACTGGAGTGAGCTCAAGGCACCAAAGATTGAGTTAAAGCCCCTTCCGCGGGGGCTTCGGTATGCATTTCTTGGTCCCAATTCCACTTACCCTGTCATTGTCAATGAAATGCTGAGTGATGATGAATTGATTGCCTTGACTACTGAATTGAAAAAGTTTAGGAAGGCTATAGGTTATTCCCTTGAAGACATAAAAGGGCTGTCACCTAGTTTATGTACCCATAGGATTCATCTTGAAAACGAATCTATGTCCTCAATTGAACATCAGAGGAGATTGAATCCTAATCTTAAAGAGGTAGTAAAGAAAGAAATCCTTAAGCTTCTTGATGCTGGTATAATTTACCCAATTTCGGACAGCACGTGGGTCTCTCCCGTGCACTGTGTCCCGAAAAAGGGAGGGATTACTGTAGTAAAAAATGATAACAATGAGCTAATCCCCACTAGGACCATCACAGGACACAGGATGTGCATAGACTATAGGAAACTCAATGCAGCCTCTAGGAAAGATCACTTCCCTTTGCCTTTTATTGATCAGATGTTAGAAAGGCTTGCTTGCCACCCTTTTTACTGTTTTCTCGATGGGTACAGTGGGTTCTTTCAGATCCCGATACATCCCAATGATCAGGAGAAAACGACATTCACTTGTCCTTATGGTACCTTCGCATATCGAAGGATGCCATTTGGCTTGTGTAATGCACCAGCTACTTTCCAGCGATGCATGATGTCTATTTTCTCAGATCTTATCGAGGACATTGTAGAAGTCTTTATGGATGATTTCTCTGTGTATGGCTCTTCGTTCTCCTCTTGTTTGTTGAACTTGTGCAGGGTACTGAAGCGATGTGAGGAGACGAACTTGGTGCTCAATTGGGAGAAGTGCCATTTCATGGTGACAGAAGGAATTGTGTTGGGTCACAAGATTTCAGAGAAGGGTATTGAGGTGGACAAGGCCAAGATAGAGGTTATGACAAGTCTTCAGCCACCAAACTCAGTTAGAGGGATCAGAAGTTTCTTGGGACATGCTGGTTTTTACAGACGGTTCATCAAGGATTTCTCCAAGATTGCTAGGCCACTCACTCGTTTGCTGTGTAAGGAAGCTGACTTTGTGTTTGACGAGGAGTGTTTGGATGCCTTCCACAAGATTAAGGAAGCCTTGATTAGTGCTCCAATTGTACAAGCTCCTGACTGGGATTTGCCTTTTGAGATCATGTGCGATGCAAGTGATTACGCAGTTGGAGCAGTTCTGGGGCAGAGGAAAGACAAGAAGCTGCATGTGATCTACTACGCTAGCCGGACTTTAGATGATGCACAAGTGAAGTATGCTACAACCGAGAAAGAGCTCCTAGCTGTAGTCTTTGCTTTTGAGAAATTCAGATCCTACTTAGTGGGTTCCAAAGTGATAGTGTATACAGATCATGCTGCTTTGAGGTATCTTTTGGCAAAGAAAGACGCTAAACCGAGACTTCTGAGATGGATTCTATTGCTACAGGAATTTGATCTTGAGATTAAGGATAAGAAGGGCATAGAGAATGGAGTGGCAGATCATCTCTCTAGGCTGCGAATTGAAGATAGTGTTCCCATTGATGATTCACTTCCGGAGGAGCAACTTATGGCTGTTAAAGTTGTGAGAGAAGCTCATGATACAAGTCAGAAATTGGAAGAGGCTAACTCTCTTGATGATAAGGAGCCATGGTATGCTGATCTTGTAAACTACTTAGCTTGTGGGAAAGAACCCCCGATTCTTGACAGCTACCAAAGAAAGAAGTTCTTTCGGGATGTCAATAGGTACTATTGGGATGAGCCATATCTCTATACCTTATGCAAAGATCAACTCTACAGAAGATGTGTAGCAGATGAGGAGGTGGAAGGGATCCTACTACATTGCCATGGATCACCTTATGGAGGTCACTTTGCCACATTCAAAACTGTTCAAAAGGCCCTACAAGCTGGTTTTTGGTGGCCAACAATGTTTAAGGATGCTCAGACCTTCATCACAAAGTGTGATCCATGCCAAAGAAAGGGAAACATAAGCAAGAGGAATGAGATGCCTCAGAACCCAATTCTGGAGGTAGAAGTGTTTGATGTGTGGGGAATAGACTTCATGGGGCCATTTCCTTCCTCTTATGGGAACAACTATATCTTGGTAGCTGTGGATTATGTATCCAAATGGGTTGAAGCAGTGGCAAGCCCCACCAATGACTCTAAGGTTGTTATCAAACTCTTCAAAAGCATAATATTTCCAAGATTTGGAGTCCCAAGAGTAGTGATTAGTGATGGGGGATCTCATTTCATCAACAAGTTGTTTGAAGGGTTGATGAAGAAGTATGGAGTCAAGCATAAGGTTGCCACACCTTATCACCCTCAAACAAGTGGACAAGTTGAAGTGTCTAACCGGCAAATCAAGGCTATCTTAGAGAAGACTGTTGGAGCTTCAAGGAAAGATTGGTCCAAGAAACTTGATGATGCTTTGTGGGCTTATAGAACAGCATTCAAAACTCCTCTTGGAACCACTCCTTTCAATATGCTGTATGGGAAGTCTTGCCATCTACCAGTTGAGGTTGAGTATAAAGCTATGTGGGCTGTCAAGTTGCTGAACTTTGACATCAAAACCGCAACTGAGAAGAGATTGATTCAGCTTAATGAATTGGATGAGATAAGACTTGAGGCTTTTGAAAGCTCAAAGATCTACAAAGAAAGAACCAAGCTCTTCCATGACAAGCTGATACTGAAGAGAGAGTTCAAAGAAGGTGATCTTGTGCTTCTGTTTAACTCCCGGTTGAAGCTGTTTCCCGGGAAGCTCAAGTCTCGATGGTCGGGACCGTTCAAGGTGAAGGAAGTGAGACCATATGGAGCGGTTGTGCTTTGGGGAAAGTCCGATGAGGACTTCACGGTCAACGGTCAGCGGCTCAAACACTACTCAGCTTCGGAAGCTACAGAGGAAGGAATTTCAATTCCACTCTCTAGCCCTCCTTCAGCCTAATATGACGGTTTGAACAGTCGAGCTTAACGACTTTAAACAAAAGCGCACTTGGGAGACATTCCCATGTTTATCCTTGTACATATGATGATTTTCTTGTTATGGTTGAAGTTTTTCTTTAGTTTTTCATGTTTTCAGGTGATAGAATTGGTCAAAAACAGGTTGTTGGAACAATCGGGAATTGCCTGAGCTCGGACGGTCACTCGCGGTTTGACTCGCGGGTTGGCCCAGACCGCGAGCATCAGACGAACAACCATCGCGTGTTATCGCGGTTTGGCTCGCGGTTTAAGCCAAACCGCGAGGACTCAATTCACGCGACTTGATCATTCTCGCGGTGTGGCTTGCGGTTTGACCCAGACCGCGAGCAACGATCCCAGACGAGCGAGAGTTATCGCGGTCCAGCTTGCGGGCACGGCCAAACCGCGAGAAGCCTCCCAGGTAAGTGTTTCTTCCCAAAATTCGACCTCTAAACCGGATTTAAACCGAAACTCGTTTAATGAACCGAATTTAAACCGGAAAATCCTTGTTTTCTCAGCCCCTTGGGCGATTTCTCTCATTCCTTCTTCCCCAAACTCGTTTTTGACATTAGCAAGAAGAGAAAAACCTTCAAAAACCCATAATTCTCTCAATTTGCATCCGAATTTAGTGATTCAAAGCCCCATATTTTCGATTTCTCGAGCTCTGTCTGATTATTTACCTGTTTCTCTCATTCCCTCATCCTCCAGACAAGGTAATCTCTTCTAAATTCGAGTTTATGGATTCATGCAAAATTTTTGGATCTTTTTGAAAACTCGTTTAGATTGATGATTGCTTGGTTATAGACCTTAGAAACTGTTGTTAGAAGGCTGCTAGGTGAAAACCCAACTTGATTTCATCCTAGAATTGCTTGAATTTGGTTTTTGGTGAATTAGGGTTCTTGAGAATTTGGAATTTCGAAAATTTTGGGGGAATTATTGTTTGATGGTTTCTATGGACTCATTAGGATGCTAGTAGCCTATGTTTGAGAGACTACTTGATTTGCTTGAACTTCACTTCACAAAATTTTCAAATTGCATGAAAGAGTCTCTTTAAAAGGGTGAAAATGAGTTTGATGATGAATTGGAGTTTAGTTTGGTGTTGATTGTTTGTTTAAATGCTTGTGTGAAATTCACTTGATGCTTGACAACTTGTGTGATCGTCCAATTTGAAGAATTTCACTTATTAAGCGATTTGTCCATATGATCAACTTTGGAGATGAATAAGTTGTCTTGTGGTGTGTTGGTGTGTCTCTTAATGCTGTCATGGCCTTGTATGATAATTGCTTTAATGCATTGCTTGCGAAATATATGTGCTATCAAGTTGAATGGTGAACTAAGACATTTCCAAGCTTTGTTGTTTTGTAGGTCACAATGGCAAATACAAGATCAAAGAAGAACGCCGACTCAACTCAAGATAGGGGAAAAGGGATAGCGGCTGAGGTCCCGGTTCAGAAACCGAGTAAGAAAAAAAGGGGCGAAAGTTCTGGTACAAGGAGGAAAGATACTGCACCAAAGGACATATCTAAGCTCCCACCTGTCAAGAGGCTATATGAGCACCTCAACAAGATGACATGGATCCCAACTAAGTTTGGGGATTCTGAGACACTCGCCAAGCTCGGGATGTTAGAGGATGTGCGAAACCTTCTCCATGTGCTCCACTTGGAAGGCCTTATCAGTATGGCTCACCCAACTCACCGGGATGTGGCAAGCCAATTCCTAGCCTCCCTTGAGGTAACTAGGAATGCTCACGAGCTGTATGGTGACAGTGGACATGGGATCCTCTCCTACACAGTCAACGGGGAAGATTATGAGACCTCTTTTGAGGAGATAGAGGAGATTTTCGGGTTCAACGATGACGAGCTTACTGAAGTTCCTTGGGTACCAGGTTTGTCAGCTTCCGCATGGGCAATCATGGGTGTAGGGGTTTGGCAGCCGGGCCGCAGCAAGAGCTCCCACATAGGCCATCCCGGGCTTCGTTATATCCATCAGCTTTTGGCCAACACTCTGTATGCCAGACATGATCTGGGAGGACCCTTAACTGAGGAAATGAGGTTGATGGCTTGGATGATAGCGCAGTACCTCCAGTTACCAAATCTGCAGGAAGGTGCACTAGTCGATTTTCCCAGGCTCGGCTCAGCTGGATTGTTTGCCAACCAGTTGTTATACTTCCAGCAATGGGCATGGACCACCACTGACAAGAACCCGCAGATGCGTATCGGTGGTCTCATTACACCCATCCTGATGCACAGGGGAATCGACTTGGGTCCGGAGACATGTGGATACGAGTTGATGAACATATCCTACCTGAGGAAGCATCACTTCTTATACTCTCGGATTACCATGAGGTATGCTTACACATTCTATGTGCGCCGCTCTGAGGAAGCAAGAGTCATCCTCCCGAACACTGCTATCACGACGCTCTCTAACCCGGAAAACCTCCGGTTTGTAGTGGATCCTTCATTGTTCATCACTGAAGCCGATGAGACGATGGATCGCATTCATGCTTCAAAGAGAAGAAGGAGAAACTCCTCCCAAGCTGAGATTGATGAAGAGTTGCTTGATGAGCTAGAAGAAGCACTTGAGGATGAAGAGTCTCCCGAGCATTTGTATGGCAGTGCGCGGTACCACTTCCAGCCTTATATGCAAGCTCTTCCACCGGGCCCGATCCGTGATGCGCATGGCCACATCAATGTACTCCAGCGATGGAACAAGTTCCAAGATAGGCTCAACATGAGGGTGGTACAGAGATGCAAGGACATGAAGAAAGGGTATGACGAGCTAAAGAGAGGTTATGACCACATGAAAGCTGGGTGCAAGCTGATGCAGAAGCAGCTCAAAGCCCTCACGGATAAGCTCAGTTGCGCTTCTTCTTCAGCAGTGGATGCCTCGGCGGAACAGCCCGCGCCTATGCAGATGCCGGAGTTCGATTTTGATCAGCCTCCAGTCGCACGAAGACACTCCTATCAAGGAGAAGGAGCATCGAGCTCAGCACCAGGGCAGCGTCACAGAGCATCCATTAGTGGCCCGAGGTACAGCGCCCGTTATTCACCAGAACTTCCCGACAAATCCTCCAGCAACGAGTCTCCATCACTCTCCTCTCCACCACCTCGGGAACCATCTCCCGAGTCTGAGACCTTTTGAGGTACCAACCTTGCACCATCTTGTAAATACTTGCATTTAGATTTTCTTTTTGTTTCTTTTGAGTCTCTTTCTCAAGTTTACTTTCACACCGAGACGGTGTGAGGTAAGTTTGGGGGAGAGACTAGTCGCTAATCTTGTGTTCTTTGTTCTTAGTCTTGTTTTTAATCTTATTTGAGTCTCATGCATCTAAGGCATAGAAAAACCAAAAAAATTGAAAAATTTCAAAAATTTTCACAAAAAGAAGCATGTAGGATCGAGTCTAGTTAGTAGTTTAGGACTCATGCATTGGGGACAATGATGATTTTGCCTTGTAGAGGCTCACCAATTAAGTTGCTCGTTGCTTTGATCAATTTTCGAAACAAAGGAAAACCCATTGCTTGACTTTGAGATTCCGAAATTCCCTATCCTTGTGAAGCTTGCATGAACTTAGCTCAATTCTGTGATATTGGACTTAATTTGACTTTGAAATATCTTGCTTAGGGGCTTGAAATGCAATCCCATGGTCCTTGCCCGAGTTATTCTTTCCCCTTTACCACTCTTTTGTTTAACTCGGGCAACCATTGATCTTATGATCATGGCTTCCCCTACCCAATGAACCCAAACCTTTCCTTGAAGCCAAAGTGATTTGTGAGTGAGGCCTGTTCTTGATAGCTTTTGGCATGTGCAAAAACTTGAGAGTATCGGGAGCGACAATGGTCTTTTCTCATTTTAGCTAGCTCTATTTGCCATAAGAGTCTAGCATTAGGATGGGAAATAAGTTTGGGGGAGAGATGAGAGTTGTTTTGGGAATGAAAAAGGATCAATGAAAAGTGTTTCAAAAAGGTTCAAAAGAAAAAGAGAAGTCACTAGGAAATCAAGTAAGAAGAGAGCATTGTGCAAAAAGAAAGAAAAAGAAGTAAGGCCCCTAGATTGAAGCAAAATGAAAAGAAAGAAAAATCAAGTGTTAAGAGGGGTTAGTTATGAAAGAGTTTGCTCATGTTTGAAAAAGAGAAAGATCAATTAAGTGTTTCCTAGTGACAAAGAAAAAGAAAGAAAAGAGCTAAAGGGGTGAGTGTTTTGGTAAAGATTGATCATGAGTTGGGGGTTTGGTGAGTGTTTATCTTTCATGGTGGGATTGTTTAGAGAAGTCTTCTAGGAATTGGGTAGAACAATGAGAAAAGAACTTTGTATGCATGAATTGTTCCCTTTCTTAGATAGATTTTGTGTAATGCCAATTGCTCCTATTCTTGAGAGTTAACCACCCCAAAAGAAACTCCTCTAAGCCACCTCAAACAGCCTTTCTTGAACCTTGCCAATTGGGATTGATTGATTGCCCCTCTGCGAGATCGCACTTAACTTCTAAATGAATGTAAGGAATTGAGTTGATGATTGCTTGTGTTCTATAGGATCTCGGGAGTTGGAGTAGGGATTGAGGGAACGGTAATGTGGAAGTACATGATTAGTTAATAAGATTAGAGCAACTTGTAATTTCTTTGAAAGATCTTGTATCTTGTTGTGAGTCTTGTGGTTTTGAGTTCCCGCCTTCAAACCTTTCTCCCAAATGGATCGATTGTCTTATGCTTGCTTGTGGACAAGCAAGATTCAAGTTTGGGGGAATTGATATGTCTATGTTTTCATGCATTTAAGGAGTTGTTTAGTTCTTGTTTTGGTTGATTTAGTTTTCCTTTCTAGCTTTTCCATGATCTTTTGTATTGCATTTAGAGTCTAGGCATCTAGGACTAGGAATTTGTGTTTTGGTTTGTTTTGGTGTGTTCTAGGTTGGTTTTCAGGTGCAAAATGAATTGTTTTGGAAGCTTGAAGCATTGAGAGCTTTTGAGGAATGATGAGGTATGGAAGAGTGTAAGAAGGGTCGAGTGAAGCTGCCAGCGGTTAGCCTTGCGGTTTGAGGCTAACCGCGAGAAGGTGTTCGGACACAAGCAAAGAGCCTCGCGGTTCATGTCGCGGCCGGAGTCCAAACCGCAAGAGCTACCCAGAAACCACGCAGGATGATTCGCGGTCCAGCACGCGGTCGAGAGCAGACCGCGAGGATCGACCGATTCCAGACCGGGCATTATCGCGGTCAAGCTCGCGGTCCACTCCAAACCGCGAGGCTACCCAGATCAGTTGACCTGCTCGAATTTGACCGATTTCGCCCAATGGATCCGGGTCAATACCCGGTTTGTTCCGGGTTGACCCGGTTTCGAAACACTGTTCATTTATAAGCCAAAAACCCTCATTTTTGGGGGGGAGAGCTTGTTTTTGGTTCTAAGTTCTTGTAAGACAAAAGTTTAATATTTTCTTAATCTAAGACTTGTTTTGTTTTGATTCTTCATCTCTTTTCTTTAATCATACACAAATCATCATGCTTAACATCTTTCTTATGGATTTTGTTGGGCTAAGCATGATTTGTGAGTAGTTTCATTCAAGGATTATGGGTTAGGTAGATTAGGGCCTTTTAGAGTGAATCAAGGATGTTTAAAGCTCATTTATGATTGATCTCACCCTTCTAGATATGCTTAGTGCTAGATTATCCATGATCAAGTTAATCTAGATCCTTAGGCTTTTGTTGCACACCAAGTGTTTGATGAAATGCAAGTTAGAGTCTTCTAGGGAATTTTCATATTCTAGCTCATGAGAATGAATGTTTAGAATGATTATTAGCTTATGGAACTTGATTGTTAATGCTTGCCTTGTCTTGTTTCACAAATGAGAATTTGATCTTGAAATGTGATTAGGGAAAGTGATTAGTACCAAGAAATTGGATTAGTCAATTGTTAGTGTTCCTAGCTTGGGATTTGCTTCTTGATTGATTGTTTAGGCATCCTTGTTAGCTCTAGATGGTTCTAATCATTGACCTTAGCCCATAAGCCTTGTCTTCTTTATTTGATTATCCTTGTTTTATCTTGATTAGTGATCTCTTGCTTTATTGATTGTTTAGTCTTTGTTAATTTGCTTAGAATGGTTATGATCTCAGTTTGAACTAGTATAACTTGGCTTTTAAGGTTGGGTGAATTCTTTTTGGTCTTTTTCACTCCCAAATTGGTTCGATATCTCAAGACTACGCGATCAGCTTGAGGGATTGATACCTCGGGAATTAGATTAAATTCCTGTTATCAACATGGTGAAGAGGTTTGAAAACTTTCAGAAACTCTTTTTGTCCTAGAAGCAACAACACTCAGATTCCCCTTAGTAAACCACTGAAAGAATCAATCACAAGATATCAAGACCAACATATACTTCCCCCACACTTAGCAACCGTCCTATGTAAACTCCACAATCACATTCATGCATTCAAATTCTCCCTACTGACTTCTGCAAGTATTTAAGTGCGGTCTCACCTAAGGAGTATCGTTCAAAGGCACATGGACTCTTACCTTGCCAGCTCTAGACCACCATACTATCTTTCTTTGGTCCCTTTCCTCTCTTTTCCCTTCCTTAGCATTCTGATTTTTCCCCATTGGGTATCATTTTATTTTATTTTATCAGTGCTCTTCCCGTTAAGGGGTGTACTTTGGACACATTCCATGGATGCACAGGATATGATAGTTGTAGCTACCACTCCCAGAGACCACTTCGAAGTTACTAACTCATCCTCAGTTTATTATCTTTTTTTATGGAAAGGGAGAAGGGAACCAAATAGGACAGGTTTACAGGTTGTATCAGAACTAACAAGGGAATCCGACACAAGGTATACCAAGCCCTTAGGTGAGAAAATTAAGTCAGTATTAATGGTGAAGTCAGTAAAAGGATCCTCTGATAACTGAAGTGATGTGGGTGTCCTCAGTAGGTTGATCTGTGATGGGGTTTTCTAACAGTCATAGATAGATCCTGCAACTTCATCCCGATGGTTACTTAAGTTCCTGCAAGATATTGTTAACTCCTCCAAAGTTCATTGTTTCTTACTTAAACTAGTTTTGACTCAATAAAACAAAAATCTTTGAAAATTGGACTGACTCTAAGAAAACAGAAAGATAAAGTTAGTAGCACCTCCCCCACACTTAAGACACACTGTCCCCAGTAGTGTCAAGCGAAGGATTGGTAAAAAGAAAGAAAAATATGTTAATGGATTGGTTGAGTTCTGTATGATTTTTACCTCTGTCGCACAGGCATCGATCGTTGCTTAAATGCATCGACCGTTGCTAGGCGATTTTTCGTCGTGTGTCGATCATTGCTCAGGACCGCAACGACCGCTACTGTGCGATTTCTCGTGTTGTGACGATCGACACAATGTGGTGTCGATCGACGCACTGCGAATACCTGATCAGTCAGCAGGTTAGCATGTTAGTCCATTGGAAAATCTAAGTTTTCGATCCTGCAAGCTGAAAACACTGAAAACAGAATAAAATCAAAGCAACTAATGTATCAAGTCAAGCACAACATCCAGAAACAATAACATCCTAAGAAAAGCAAAAGAAAAGGTGCAAAAGGAAAAGAGATACAGAGAACCGTAGTCTAGAGATGCCAATACTCAATCACTCATCCTCCATCCCATCAATATGATCAGTACCACTCGAAGAACCGGGAGTCGGAGATCGTCGTCTGCGTCGAGAAGGTGTTGGATGGTGTATCTGTGGATGTCTCCTACAGGTGCAGGTACGCATGAAGTTCCAGATGACCCGAAGAATACCATCTGAGCGCTCTCTCCACTCTGCCTCGGACATATCACCATAAGGCATCGTAGGCTCGGGAAAAGGTCCAGCGTCATCGACAGGGGCAGCAGGTGCAGGCGCAGGGGTAGAGGAGGTAGAAGCTCGTGTAGAAGGCTCTCCCAGCGGATGAGCCATAGAAGGGACTCTGCGCTGCTCGCTCGCAGGAGGCTGGAATCTCAAGGCATCCAGTGTATCAATCTGTGTAAGACCAGGAGCAGGAAGATCCACACCACACTTCTCAGTAGCAGGATCATAATAAACCCAAACGCG
The DNA here is from genome assembly GCA_030180135.1 of Orychophragmus violaceus. Classification (NCBI taxonomy): domain Eukaryota; kingdom Viridiplantae; phylum Streptophyta; class Magnoliopsida; order Brassicales; family Brassicaceae; genus Orychophragmus; species Orychophragmus violaceus. The sequence goes on along the minus strand of CM058231.1, from coordinate 101,025,673 downwards.
TCCCTCCTTGAGCCAGGTAGCACTCTGCAGATGAGTGAAATCAAGGAACTCCTTGGTAGTATTACACCTTGTACCCTCTAAGGGAATTCTGCAGTGCATGAAAATGGGAGTAAGCAGGCTCCCCACTGTCTCAGTATCCACACCATCAAATGGCTTTTTCTGCAGGTCGCATAAGTGCTGAGCGAAAACAGCTCCCAAGTTGAGTCCCTTAGTGGGATCTCTCAAAGGGGTATCGTCAAACTGACCCCTCGGTCCAATGAATAGCATCTCCATCTCAAGCTTGCGCATCTTGTTGGCTTCAAACTTGCACAACAAAGTCCATCCTAAGATGCGCAGAACATATCTCAGAACCGGATGCCTAACCTGCTTCACCGGTGTTTGTCTCGAGTTGTATCGACCATTGCCAATACACTCCCAGAAAAACTGAGCTTCCTCCATATCCCACTCAAGACTCATGCCAATACGTCTCGGCTCAGTGCTGAATCCATAAATCATGCAGATATCGAGAAGAGGAATCCGATACCTGGCTCCTAAGAACATGAAGGTAAAGATACCTCCTGAAGCACTCCTGCTGTCTGGGTCCGGGTAAACCACTCTGCAAGTGGCTAGCAGCTGTCTCACCAACTCAGGGTACAAGTCGTAAGGCTGCATAGGCATTGTCCCTAGACCAATGCCCTTACACAGTGTAAGAACCTGCTCAGCAATGCCCAGACTCTTACAAGTAGAGTAATCTGCAAACTTGGTTGGTTTAAGCGTCATGCCACACCAACCGTTGTAAAGAAATGTGTCAAAATCATCCCAATGGTTAAGTAGTGGCCTCTCCGTAAAAGTGTCGGTCTTGAGGAACTCAGCAATATCATTAGGCCACACCCTATCTGACGGGATCTCTGTTTGGTCTGCTCTAGGCCAAGGCGGTGCTATTTCCTGACCAACTCTCACATAAGGCTCAGGATGTGGTGATTCCCAATGGAACCACTCTGGTGGTGGAGAATGATGAGCTGTAGCAGCGGCTGCGGTGGCTCTGCGTTTACGGGACGGTCGAGGAGGCATCTGCAAGAAATCAATAAATCATATAAGTCACGGCAGAAATCTCTCTGTGAAACCGCGAAGCAACGACCGTTGCACTAAGGCATCGATCGTTGCAAGGCGATTCCACATCATCGAACAAATCCCCGGCAACGGCGCCAAAAACTTGATAGGTCTCGAGTTTTACCCTATACTAACTGCAAGTGCACAATAATGTCAATGTAGTACTTAGGGATCGAATCCACGAGGACTCTAGGCAACGATAGGATTAAGAACTTAAAGAGATTAAAACTAGGAGAAATTAAAAGGCAAATTGTATTGAATAACTGAAAAGAAAGCAAGAAAGTAAACTAGTAGCAGGTTGTGGTTGTAAGCAATAAACTAAGGGCGCTAAGTCTAGGGCGTTCTCAAGAAATCAGACAAGCAGATAAATCATTCAGTCAGGATCTAATTAAACTCGGTTCTAGAACTCAAAACACAGATATAGAATTAACCAAATTACTTTGCGAGAATTCTCTAAGTCTAAGTGCAGTAATCCAAATTCCTTTGCAATTACTAATAGATTAAACCAGTTTTAATTCCAAGTTTGATATGTTCACAATCTAATTAAACCAAATTCCTTTGCGAGTAATTAAATTGCTCAACCTAAATAGTTCAGATTCTAAACCACACTGTCGTGTCGTATTTAGCAACCTAAGATCTAGATTCTAATTGATCAGGTTAGAACTAGCATTAAACACAATTTAGTTTGAAGAACATCTATTGATGTGAATCCTTAACTGAATTAATTATATCTAGAAAGTCATGAAATCCCTATGAGAAACCCTAAACCTAACTATGAAACTACTCAAACATAGATAATGTAAACATAATCAATGAATTCATAGAAATCATAAAAGAGATTAGAATATAAAAGGGGTTCGAAAACTTCTCCAAAACGAATGTAGTACAGGATCAGATTATCCCCCAAAAACTCTAAAAACTCTATGCTCTAATTTATGATAGCGTATAGTTAAAAACCTAATTAAATAACTAAAACACGTTTTGGGGCTTTTGTGTAAATATCTGGAACTTCTGGGCTTTTCTGCAATATCAGCATAATTCATTAAACCGTCGAGTCTGGCCCATTCGCGCTGTGCATCGACCGTTGCAGGTGTGCAACAATCGACGCAGTCCTCAAATCTGGACAGTGAACTCTGTCTTCTCGGACCAAATCTCTAAAATCCACCAAATAGCTCCAAAATCTCCACTTCTGCTCCAAATGTGCTTGTACCTAATAAAACATGTAAAGGACTCTAAAAGAACACCAAAAGACACTAAAACACACTTATATCATGGTCTAAAACTAGTAAAAACCATGATATATCAAAGATCAGCCATTTCAAATGACTATGTAGTTTACACTATTGAGAATGAAAGTGACTTAAGCATTGATGAAGATCCGAACTCATTTCGGAAAGCCATGGAAAGTAACAATTCTGAAAAGTGGTTCAATGCCGCAAAAGAAGAAGTAAAGTCTATGAGTGATAACTATGTTTGGGATTTAGTAGAGTTGCCCAATGGTTTCAAGACTACGCGACTCGAAAGGTAACATTAAAAGGTATAAGGCTCGCCTTGTTGCTAAGGGTTTCACTCAAAAGGACGGCATTGACTACAAAGAGACCTTCTCTCCAGTTTCTAAGAATGATTCTCTAAGGATTGTTTTGGCATTGGTGGCTCATTATGATCTTGAGCTCCACCAAATGGATGTGAAAACCGCCTTTCTTAATGGAGAGCTTGAGGAGGAAGTATATATGGACCAACCTGAAGGGTTTGTGGCCACAGGAAAATAAAATCTGGTATGTAAGCTGAGGAAGTCAATATATGGACTGAAACAAGCTTCCAGACAATGTTATATTAAATTTGACGATACCATCACGTCATACGGTTTTGTAGAGATCATTGTTGATCGATGTATCTACATTAAATTCAGTGGGAGAAAATTTGTGCTTTTGGTCTTATATGTTGATGACATCTTGCTTGCTGCAAATGACATGGGGATGTTACATGATGTATAGAAGTATCTCTCTAAGAATTTTGAGATGAAAGATATGGGTGAGGCATCTTATGTGATCGGAATAGAAAATCTATGGGATAGATCACAAGGATTGTTAAGTTTGTCTCAGAAAGGATATATCAACAAGATCTTAGAGAGATAGAATATGGAAAAATGCTCCGCAGGGATAGCTCCAATTCAGAAGGGGGATAAGTTCAATGAAAATCAATGTCCTAGAAATGAATTGGAGCGTAAAGAAATGGAAAGAATTCCATATGCATCAGTGGTTGGGAGTTTGAACTATGTTCAGACATGTACTCGACCACATATCACATTCGTTGTTGGTATGTTGGGTTGATATCAAAGTAATCCTAGAATGGACCACTGGAAGGCTGCAAAGAAGGTTCTCAGGTACTTGCAAGGCACCAAAGAGCACATGCTTACATATAAGAGATACGAACATCTGTAGGTCATTGGATATTCGGATTCAGACTATGGTGGTTGTGTCGATAGCAGAAAATCGACGTTTGGCTATTTGTTTCTATTGGCTGGGGGAGCAATATCTTGGAAAAGGGGGAAGCAATATGTCATTGCTACTTCCACTATGGAGGCCGAATTTTTGGCATGCTATGAAGCCACAATTCACGCATTGTGGCTGCAGAACTTTTTCTCAGGGATTCGAATTGTCGACAATATAGAGAAACCAATGAGAATGTATTGTGATAATTCCGCAGCTGTCTTCTTTTCAAAGAATGATAAGTACTCGAAGGGTGCTAAGCACATGGAGATGAAGTTCTTATCTGCCAAAGAAGAAGTTAAGAAACGTAGAGTGTCATTTGAGCACATAAGGACGGATATGATGGTATCGGATCCGTTAACTAAGGGACTACCACCCAAGACGTTCATTGGCCATGTAGAGCGTATGGATGTCATAGATAAGGCCTTGTTGTTTTGATTATGGAATGCTCATTAAGTGTATGACACTATGAATTCACTTAAGGATTACGTTTCTGTTTTACTAAGTATGTTATCATAAAGTATGTATACATTTAAGGTTTGTGGATAACATATAATTATTTTGAGAATTAAAGATCCTCTCATGTAAAGGAGATATATATCTATAAAGTTAGAGTTGGTTTGTGATACATGGAAGGGAGCATGTCGTTCAATGATGTGTGACCGCCATGATTCGGTCAATTTTGATTTTATAGTGTATATTAAAGATCAGATGAACTTGATGTAAAAGTGCACATTAAAGTTATTTAACCATTAAGTCGACACAAAGGTCAAGTGGGAGAATGTTTATATTCTTATATGTGACCTATGTGTCTCCGAGGTTAATATAAAGATCAAGTTCACATTAATGTTAAAGAATTCTAATATAAAAGACGACACCGTGATAGATCGGTTTCGATTAGAGAATTAGAATTCGGGTTTATTGATAACCCTCCTTTAATTTATTATTATGTTATGTATACTTCTCGTATATATATAAATATATATATATATATATATATATATATATATGAATATACATTTATGTTTATATATATTTATATATGTTTAATACATATAGTTAATTAAAAGGTCTCTTGCTCACGTAAGGTATATGGAAAGGTGTGATTAACGTGACCGACCGTTTACGTACTTACGTCCACGTCCGTTGATGTTGATTATATATATGTATGTTCTTCACAATAATAATAAACGAGAGTACAACAGAAACACACACATACGAGAGTAAGAGAATTAAAAGAAGTATTGGTGTTCTTTTGTCCATCAAAAGGCATCAAAAGGAACCATAAAAAGACTTGAAAGTTTAAGGAACGAGAAGTCAAGAGGAGGTTCAATTCATTTAAAGGGCCAAAAAGAGCATGGATCAACATAGGTTAGTGATTCTTTCTCCTTCTTTAAAAAAAAACTTAGGGTTGAATTAAATCAAACCTAGATGATCTTGGGATGATTTCATGAATTGAAATCAATAAAAGTCAAACTTATATTGGTTACAACTAATTTAATAAACATGCCTTAAATAATTCTTTATAGTGTGTTTTCTAAGGCCCATAATAAATTGTTTCTTTAGACATGTTTAATATATATATTTTTAGGATACAGTGATGAATTGGAAATTCACCCGCCCCACAGACAGGTGTACGGATAAATAAAAATAAAATATTTTCTTAACCTGAACTACATCATAAATTCTAATATGCGTTTGAAAATGTTTAGTTGAGTTTTAAGTTGAAAATATTCTTTAATATTTTTGGACTAATTTTATAAAAATTTATATGCTTGTCTCAGTATAAATATAAGATTCTCAAAAAAATTGGTTATATTTTTTTCATTATGTGTTCTACATTGATTTCAATAACAAATCTAATAAATGTCTTTAAAAAAGAGGTAGATTGTTATTCAAATATTTTTTTTATATCTTATAGGTTTGCTTTTAATCAATTTGTATCGTTATTTTCTCTTATTCATTTTCTTTTATTTATTTTTTTGTATTCATTTTCTCTTAAAATCGATGATTTAGACAAACAAAAAACAAATCTAAGAAATATCTTTATAAATGTGGATCTGTATTTAAATATTATTTTCTATCTTAGATGTTTGTTTGTAGTCAATTTGTATAATCATTTTCTTTTATTCATTTTGTCTTAAACTGATGATTTAGTCCAATAAAAAAACATTTCTATATAATTTTGTAGATATTTAGTTTCTAGGATTTAACATTGTTTTTAATGGTTAAAAATGATTATTTGAAAGATGTTAACGCCATGAGAAATATTTTTAAATGTCTTGACATGTATTTTTTTTTAAATAAACCATAATGAATTTATACTATTTGAAGTTTTAATTTAGGTTATATTATTTAATGGCGGTGTAATTTTTATTAAATTTATGATAAAAAGATGTACATATTTTTAAGCGATCTTTCATATTTATTTCATAAAAGTAAAGTATATATAAAACTTTTCATATTTCTTTCATAAAAAGTTAATTATATATAAAAATATTCAAAAAAGATTTAAATGATATAAATGTTTAAAAAATGATAATGTGGCAGCATGAGAAGAGAGAAAAACCTTCTTTATACATATAGATAGATATCAAATCTAATAAATGTCTTTTAAAAAATGGTAGATTGTTATTCAAATACTATTTTTATTCTATATGTTGCTTTTAATCAATCTGTATCATTATTTTTTCTTATTCATTTTCTCTTATTCATTTTCTCGTATTCATTTTCTTGTATTCATTTTCTCTTAAAAATCATCTTTTAGACAAACAAAATCAAATCGAACAAATATCTTTAGAAATGTGGATGTGTATTCAAATATTATTTTTCTATCTTAGATGTTGTTTGTAGTCAATTTGTATAATCATTTTCTTTTATTCATTTTATCTTAAACTGATTATTTAGACCAATAAAAAAATATTTTTAAATAATTTTGTAGACTTTTAGTTTCTAAGATTTAACATTGTTTTTAATGGTTAAAAATAATTATTTGAAGATGTTAATGCCATGAGAAATATTTTTAAATGCCTTGACATGTATTTTTGTTTTAAATAAACCATAATGAATTTATACTATTTGAAGTTTTAATTTAGGTTATATTATTTAATGGCAATGTAATCTTTATTAAATTTATGATATTAAGATGTATATATTTTTAAGCGACATTTCATATTTCTTTCATAAAAGTAAAGTATGTATAAAACTTTTCATAATCTTTCATAAAAATTTAAGTATATATAAAATTATTCAAAGAAATATTTAAATGATATAAATGTTTAAAAATGAAGATGTGGCAGTATGAGAATAGAGAAAAGCATTCTTTATATATATAGAATATTTCTTTCCATTTCATAATGTTGACTACATACATACCAAAAAAAAAATGTTGAATACACAATTTGGAAGATTTGTAATATGTATATATAAACATACACACACAAGACCAACAATCCACTTCTTAGCAATTAATAAAATATAAAAAGAAAAACGACAGGTAAACTGGGTTATATATATATGATCATTTTGCAGGAAATGTTAGAGTTTTCTATTGAATTATAAAAAATTTACAGCTTTTTATTATTATTCAATAATTTTCTCGAATGTTGAATTTAACAAAAAAATTTATACACCTTTTTAAGGATATTTAAAAAACAAAACTAATGGCGATCAAGAAATTCCCATCTCTTATGTTACTTTCATTGTTGGTGTTCGCTCTCATTTCTCGTCCGGTGATTTCAGGTAATTTTTGTTTGTTTTAGAACTATGTTGCCCGAAACACTGAAAATGATTTATTTTCTAATCTAAAATTCTCTGAAGAAATTCCAAATTGTCAACTTTCTGAATTAGAGTCATTAAACAGAAAAATAAATAGTATTTGAATTTGGAAGTTAGATGTTAAAATACTAACTTGATTACTTTTATTAATATGTTTATTTATAAAATATTATTAATTGTTTGTCTATGAAAAGAAATGTTGCATCCTCTAGAAACATAAATGACAACTAATTTTTTATTATCTTATATTACTGTCGGTGTTTGGGTTTATCTTTTTACCCATGATTCCAGACAACACCTCTAAATGTAATCATGACTTAATTTTCCAAACAAAAATATATATTTTTAATTTTTATTCAAGTTTTATGAGATAAGTTTTCGGTTGAATTAAAATTCAAAAGACGCAAAATGTTTAATAGTTTGCAATTTACATACTATAATTATAATAGTTATTTTATATATATAAAATCTTATATGAGATGTTTATGAACCAAATAGGATCTCGCTATTGTTATGGGAACTGTCCCAGTCAAACTGCATGCAATTCAGAATGCAAGTCCAAGGGAGCCACACATGGAGTATGCCAACATTACGGGAGTTTTTTTGGTGGAAGTAAAGTTTGTTGTTGCTACTATAGAAATGATTCTCAAATTTCTAGTCAAACCCGTAGGAATTGATCTCTCAATTTATGTATTCTACATTATATGAATAAGAGAAACATATATTCAAATATGATGGGTTTTTCTCAAAATGATAAAAAATATAAGTAAAAAAAAGCATTTTTATTTAAATACATAGTAAATATTTTTAGTAGATTATTTATATTTAAAATAATTAAATTGTTTTGCTATTTTGTAGATACATATGTATTTTTTACTAAGAGAATTAGTTTACTAAAATAAAATAAAATAAAATACTCTTAGTTTTAGCATTTTAAAATATTTAGTTATATTTTTATGATTTTTAAACAAATTTAACTTTAGTTATCTGAATTTTATTAAACTTAAAAGTAAATATTTAATTATTTATCTTTTTAAGTAGAAACTTATTTTTATTTTATATCATAATCATTGTCGAACTATATGTTGAAAAGTAATAATACGAAAAAATTCAAATTTTTATTAGAAAAAAATAAAATAGAGAAAATAATTAAAAATTACGTGAAACATATGGAAGAAAACAGAAACATTACTATGTAGGATTAGAAGAATATATTCTAGAAAAACTCTCACTATATTATATTAGATAATATGTTTAAACATTATTTTCATTGACCTCTCATTTTAATTATGGTGAAAATGTCATATACTATCTCAAAACATATTTATCAATGTAAAATTGATTAATATGTACGAAATAATTGAGTACATTAATTGTTAGTTGTTAGAAATTAAAATAAAAATTTTAAATTTAAATTTTGGGAGTCACATGACAACCTTTCATGGCCTGTGTTTAGGAAAAACTTTAGTATATAAGATTACATAAAAATGTAATTCTTATTTTTAGATTACAATCCTTATCTAACTATATGTCCAAAACTAATAATAAAAATTAATTCCATTTCTATTAGATAATATGTTTAAATTTTATTTTCATTGACATCTCATATTAGTTATAATCAAAATGTAATATAGTATCTTAAAAAAATATTGATGAATTTAAAATTAATTAATGAGTAAGAGATAAATTAGTTCAGTAGTTGTTAGTGATTAAAATAAAAATAAAAAATTTTAAATGACACATGACAATCTTTCATGACTTGTGTTAAAGAACCCTACTTTATTAAATAAGATTTTAACATTAAAATTTAGAAACACATATTTTTTTTCATCAAATAAACATTTTTTATACATTGGAATTGTTTAAAGTATCATATCACTTTTTGATAAACAAGATTACTTGTGTTGTAGTGTAACTATTTTATTTGATATTAGTGATAAAGTTTGTAACAGAAAATGAAAATATTAGTTTATTTGGTTATATTAGATTATACATTCATATTTAAAATCATTGTTTTGTTTTAAATAAATAACAACAACAAAATGAAGAGAAAAGAATAAAGACAAGTGTAAATTCAAAGAAGACACATTTCATCCTTTTAAAGCTTGTGGTTTTGAGAAACCTTATATTATATATTTAACATTAAAATTTAGAAACAAATATTTTTCCATCAAATAAAAATATATTTTATACATTGAAATTTTTTTAAAGTATCATATCATTTTTAATAAAAATACTTGTGTTGTAGTGTAATTATTTTATTTTATATTAGTGATAAACTTTTGATAGGTGCATAATTTATAGTTTTTAGCATCATAATTTTCTTAGTATTCTTGTACATTACATTCATTTTTATGCTTATTTGTGAAATCATACATGTAGGGGTTAGAGCCTTTAAGACTAAAGTTGTGCACATTTTAGTATCTTTTGGAGTTTATCTTGCGTGAAGTCTAGGTACAAATGGAGATTATGGAGTACTGCTTTCTTGGAATGTTTGGAGGACAACAAAGAAAAATTATGATAAGCTTTTGTCCTAAGTTGATGAGCTGATTAAACAAAGAGCCAATGGGAAGGTTGATAGCATCAGCGTGGTCAAATCAGTCAGCAAAGGTGTGCTTCATGCATGCCACGTAATGCGAACGTGATTAAAGCCCCAAGCCCGCAAAGCTTATTCAGCCTTGATCATGTTGATTATGATGTTTTGGATTTCTTGCTCACCATGTGTTCGATAAAATGCATGTTTTAGCTTTGTTGGGATTTTCACATTCTAGCTTATGAGAATGAATGTTTATAGTGGTCATTAGCTAAATGGAACTTGTTATGAATGCTTGCCTAATCTTGATTCGCAAATGAGAGTTTGTTCTTGGGTTTTGATTAGGAAAAGTGATTAGTACTAAGACATTAGATTAATTAATTGATTGTGTTCCTTGCTAGGAGATTAGCTTCATTGAAGTGTGTATTAGCATTCTAGATTGTCCCAAGTCATCCAATCCATTGACCTCAACCTATAATCCTTGTTTCTAAATTGACTGATTGCAATTGCTTGTTTGCTTTATTTGCTTAGTTATCTTGATCACTAGTATCTCATTTTGCTTTGGTTAACTTGTCTTTAGGTTGTTAGAACTCATAATTTGGATTGTGACTTGTCTTGATTGGTATAGTGTATTCATTTTGGTCAATCTCCTTCCCAAAATTGGTTCGATACCTCATGCTACACGATAGGCATTGAGAAATTGATACCTTAAAAGGATTTAAAATCCTTGTTATCAAGTTTGTAACTAAAAATTAAAATATTTTTTTTATTTGGTTATTTTAGATTATATATTCATATTTAACCATCATTGTTTTGTTTTAAATAAATAACAATTAATAAAATGGAGAGAGAAAAATAAATGCAAGTGTAAATTCATAGATGATACATGTCATCCTCTCAAAGGTTGTGGTTTTAAGAAACCTTATTATTATGGTTTGTTTATGGCATCTTCTTCCTTTGTAAGTTAAAATTTTCAGCAACTACACGTCCATATTTGTGTCGCAATGTTGTTGGCGTCTTTCCATTGCAATCCATGTCCAACGATTATCTTCTACCGAAAAATTCCAATGGTAGTTGTGTGTTTTTACTTTTTTTGTTGGAAAAAGTGTCGATCTAAACTGTCATAGCCGTAGATTTGGGATATGATAGTTATGTTTTCTTTCTTCTCATATGAAATTGTTTTACGACTAATGATGGATACACGGCGGTGTCTCATGTTGATAAACACATAATCAATCATCGAGAAGAAAAAGAGATACAATTACAAGACAAAGAAAGAAGTTTCCATGGGGAGGTAGATGCAGTCAAGTCTTCAATGTTAAAATGCTAATATCTTCATCTCAAGATTTGAAGCGGTTTTCCTTAATAATTTCTTGGCTCAGATTCGGGCATCATTTGTTTCTTTATGGATGGATGGATGGAACAAGATGATTGTATTTTTAGGAAATGTATGTGATGAAAATTGGTAATACTGATATGTGGAGTTATCAGGGTTAGATTAAGGTTATGATATTTATAAAAACATTAATGTGGAGTAATTGGTATCAAATCGTCGAATTTTCAGAGTTAGTATTAGGTATATTGCTTTTTGTTAATACAATTAAAAACATATGTATGATAAAGAAAGACAAAAACCCGTATTAAAATAAGATAAGATCCAAATAAATAAAAACTTAAAGAAAGAATACAACAATCCTTTGTTAAAAAAAAAAAGAATACAACATTCCTAAGATATGTATATTTGTCTTCTTTTTTTTTTTTGAATAATGATAATGTATATTTGTTAACCATGAGGTAAGACGTTTTCGATACTTCGACATGAACGCATCACGAATCTTATTTTTATATTGTTTCAGTATTTGGTACAAGTAACTCGTTGTGCAATAATGTATGCAAAAAAATGAAATTTAATCGGCAAAAACGAGAAGAAAAAAAAAACATAGCGATATAAAGAATTTAAACACATTTGACCAAAACAAAATTTGAACACAAAAAAATATCTAAAGGGCTTGACTTTAAGCGAAATTTAGTTGGTCCTTAAATTGTTAAAGTATAGGCCCAATATAAGCCTCTCATGACTTTAGGCCTGAAATTTAAGCTCGTGTTGTTCGTATGGAGGAAGCGGCCATTGAAGCGCCACGAAATTTATTTTTCTTCTTTTTTGAAACAAAAAAAAATATTAAAATTAGAACTTATGGTCTAACCGCTTATGGTCTAACCGCTTTCGAAACAGGCGACCGTAAAGGCGATCAATCCACTTTCTGCAAAAAGTCTCCTCCGACTGTATTTTCCACCGGCCGGCGCTGTTCTTCGGCGTCGGTGGGTCTTGCTTCTATTCATTTTCAATTCAATCACATACCCACATCAATTCATGGCAAAGAGATATCATAGACGAGCGTTGAAGAAGACGAGTGTGGCGGTAATATTCATGATCGTAACCCTCGTGTCCGACGTTCTACGATCGCTGTCTCTACTTTCAAGTACATCCATCGCCATGAATCAAGTACTATGTCCTCATAACCGGAAAATCTCTCCGACTATTGTTTCGAGTCGATATTTTATCACTCGATTTCTGTCCATCGCGTTAAATCACCATTTACCTACTTTCTTACTAAAGATTTCTTACGACAACTATGTCGTGGTTATGGCAATTTATCCCGAGGTGTTGTCAATACTAATACATGATATTAGTATTGTTTTAGTTTCTGGCCGTCATTGTTCTCCACTGGTGACGATCCGAAGATTTAACCAAATCCGCTCAGATTTGGTATGTAGACAACGACCACCACGGAAACCGCCATGGTTCTACGATACTGAGGAGAGGTTAGTAATAATTAAGAGGATGAATTCCCAGATACTTGAAGCGGAAGATGAAATGAGAACAAGTCAACCATACGTATATGTTCAAGCCGAGTCATTCTTTAACGATGCTGCATCATCGCTTTGTTGGGCTTTAGTCATCTTTCTACCATGGTCATGGCTCTATGGTGACGATGCTATGGTATCTATACAATGGATTACTATTCGAACAGAGTTTAAATGTCTATTTTTGGAAGTGATCATGACGATATTATGGCAAAATCCAAAAGCGGTAGATGCCATTACATTATGGTGTTTACAAAGGCAACTCATGACGTCTAATGCTATACGTGACAATGTAAGGATACATACAAGGAGTTGCTTCTCTATTATAAACAATACCTTTGGGAGACACGTACCAGGTTTATTTACAATGCTATTCTCCACAACCAAGCAAGATTCAGAGCCAACATTCAACAAAAAGACCTTGATACGGAAGCTTTGGTATCAATGTGTCTTGTCTTCAGAGTTACATTGCAACACATCAGGTTTTAAAATGTGTTTTGTTAAAATGAAGTTCAGCCAAAAGAAGCTGCGTGCAAATCACATCAGAGAAAAATCAAATATGAAGTTGGACAATAACCGATATTTCGATCGGTTAGCGAGTAAGACTACTCTTAGGAAAGCATCGTCAAACTCCTTTCTGCTGTATTTTCTCAATATATGACATCCATTTGTATATGTTCTAAATGTGTTGATCTAATTCTGTAAATGTCTTTGATGTTTTTTACTATGTACCTTTTTATATATTAATAAAGTTTGAATTTGTCGGGGAAAAAAAAAATTAGAATTTATCAGAGCCAGGTTTCGATCCTGGGACCTGTGGGTTATGGGCCCACCACGCTTCCGCTGCGCCACTCTGATTTGTTGTTTCAATTAGTGTTTTAAAAACCAGTTATACATCCATAATTAGACTAGAAAGTTGTACAAGGACAACAAAGGATTTCATATTGTTGTAGGCTTGTGTACTGAGACTGAAATTTGTAATATGTATGCTACCTATTTGTAAATTTTGGATTGATTACTCTTATTGTATGATTATAAGGTCCAGTTTTTTAAAACTTACGCAGAATCTGTGTTTCTTGATAGAAGCGTTACAACTCAACAACAAATGATAAGAGAAACTTTTGTAGCTGCTTAACCAGTGTTATACATGCTAGCAAGAAAATCAACCGATGGTTTTATAAACTTGATAGATACACAATACATGTATATCATATCCCGTTGGAAGTAGACCTAACACACACAGAAAAGTATTCATTTATGTCTCGTCCTGATTGATATGTTTAGAAGTCCAAAGACAGACCCACATGAGATGATAGATAAGTGTCTGAATCTGATTCATAGAAAGAAGATGATGTTTCCCTCAGGTGCAACCAACGACCACCTATATTTGTCGCCGCTGCATTAGTCTTTGCTCTGACTATATATATTATATGATCCCTTGGTCAATCTATGGTCCCTCCGTATATTTATTGCTGAGTTTCCACCGTCCACATGTTTCTAAAAAGATTCTCATACAGAATTCATTGTGCATAGATTTCAACAAACTGATAAGTTCATCCAAATCTAGTAATGTTTAAGCTAGAGTTGTTTAAAGTTTACATTTTGGTTCTAATTAGAGAATTTAATCTCAACGGGATATTGGTGTCGTGTTAATTTATGAGTCAAGAATTCAACGCAGGTGACGTTTTACTGTCCAAAACCAAAACTAAGAACACGACTGATGATGGATCACTGCTTCCTCTTTTGTGGCATTGACGTTGACCTAGCTTTTAAACTCACCTAAGGTGGTATTGAGATGGAAAAGAATTGAAACTTTCAACAACTTCAAATTTCTTGCGACTTTTCTCATCATATTTCTCATTCTTTGTCGATAAATTCATTAATTAATATATATATCGGAATTTAGTCTATATTCTTTCACTTTTGTTTGTTTTCTGATCACCAAACCCATGACTAGAGTTTTTAAAACTCTTTCTTTTAACGATGTAATCTTTTTGACCTGGGTTATAGCACTATAGTTTACTTTGACATGCTCTTGTGGGTGGTGTAGTTGTTGGAAGATAATCTTCTCTTTTGTATCAACTGTTTTTTGTCGTCACACTATGCTTATTTTTGTGAGTATCAATTTCTAGACTGGTATTTTATTTTATTTTTTAAAAAATTTAAAATTAAAGAAAATTAGTATGGATTTGTATCAGTAATGGAGACATTAATTGTGATGGTGGGTAACGTATATAATTGTCTTATGTGTGATATTGACAACATATGTCCATGGGACCATTATCAAAGATATTCTCTAGCTTCTGAGTTACAAAAATGTCGAGATTATTTATCTTTTTTCGCTCTCCACCCTCACCGGCGGTTTTAAAGTAAAGAGTTATTTTGCTGTTCGAATCGAAATTATAAAATTGAAATTATATATAAAATAAATAAAAGCTGCACAAACTTTTAAATTACTTGCTGAAGATAATAAAGCTGACCACTTTGTTGACTTGCAAATCCTTTGGTTCATCCTTCTAAAATGACAGAAATTCTATATACATATATACTCCTGAAGGTAAATTTTATTGTGGAATCCAAATTTCATCACTAAAGATGTACAAAAGTTCCATATTCATCAATCTAATAAACTACTATACCAAAAAAATATATAAATGAGAAAAAAAATAAAGTAAAGCAAAAAAAATTGCCATTAACCATTGATTCCCCCAAAAGTATGAACGACTCCATAACCACAAAGCTCAGGACCAAAACAAAGATGTTCATAACTAAAAAAACATAAGAGAGATATAAGACAGATCTAAAGGAAGAGTTAAAAAAGGGATTACATCTACAAACACTAATTTAAATCACATAACTTTCCACGATTCAAGTGTCGGGAAGCTCGGGTAACTATCCAATTCCACGGCGGATCCACCACCAACATCCGCCTTCACCGGCGCTGAAACAGAGCCCAAATCACTGACGATGTTTTCCTGGTGATGGTTAGATAAAAACGACGACGTATCAAGCATCGGAACCGCAGAGGATCGATCAAAAATCCCTGACGGTGGTAGCCTGCTAGCGAGTCTATGAGGCTCCGGCTTCACAATCTGTGAGAAAATACTGTGGGAAGAACCGATGAATTTCGCGCCGGTGACTTGCTGAACCATCTGACGGAAATTAGCCGCATCCGCCGTTATAAACGTAGTCTGAGATTTCTTCGTGGAAACTCGAGATCGACGCTTCGATGGTTGACCAGAAACACCAGGGCCACGCTTCCGTTTGACACCAACTCCACCGCATGTGATATCCGGATCTGAGCCGAAAGAGACATTAGAGAGTGTCTGAGGAGGAGAAAGATCTGAGACGGCGGCGGAATCGAAGAAAGCTGAAGGAGAAAGAGGATCGGTGGTTGTAGATGAAGAGATGGATTGGTGAAGAGCTTTAGCGAGTATATCGTTGTCGTGAGAGAAGGGATCTGGAAGTAACCAAGAGTCGATGTTGAAGCTTTGTCGGAATGACCAGGGGTCAACGCTCGCTAATCCATCCGACGACGCCATGATTCTGTTAACCACCGTGAAATTTGAAATCGAAGACGTGAAAAAAATAGAATAGAGAATCTTTCAGTGGATCATTTTGGAGCTCTCTGTTTTTCTTTATAGGAGTGGAGAAGAAGTTAAAGAGTGAAGGAATGAATGAAGGTGAAATGAGAGCAGAGGAGAGATAATAAATAGGACGGCGGAGAGAGAAACCGCGTGGAGAGTAGACAGAGAGAGAGAGAGAGAGACACGCGTCAGCAGAGTTGTACGGAAGTCTGACTCAGCTCTGCTTCGGCTACGGTCTTATTAGTTAAAACCTATGATGGTCCATGACCCGACTTATCACGTATTAATTAAGGTTAATGACGTCGCTAATCTCTTCTTATTTCTTAATGTTGTTGACCAACCAAAAAAAACAAACAATTTGAAAAATGGACTTGAAAAACAAAAAATATGTATTGGATTTTTTACTTCCGCATGTAGAGAGTTCTTCGTTGGCCGTGTTAATTGCATCATTCCTATTCGGTTTTTGAATTTGTAGTGTAATACTTTGGTTTCCTGTATTAAATAACTGCACTAATTATTTCAATTAACTCCACTGAACAGACAGATGCCACTTGTTTTCCATAATCTCTTGTCATGCAACCGACAATGTTTTTAGTTCTGTCAAAACTGTAGATTCATGTTCTGAAATGGTAACAACATATAGAGCATTGTAGATTAAACAGTTAACATTATAGGGTACAATATAGTGAATATCATAGTGAATGATAACATAAAATTATATAATTCGCAAGCTGTAAATATTTAGAGCCTCAAATTTTTGAAACAAAATATTCTTAAGAGCAACTCCAACCAAGACACCAAATTGATGTTATTTTACATCAAATTTGGTTTTTTAGTGTTCTATTTTATTATTTATCTCCAACCACAAATACTAAATTTTACAGTAAAATAATATTTTTTATTATTATATTAATAAATTTTTAAAATATATATTTTTTATATTTAACGAATACTAATTATTTTATAACTAATTAATTATACATTTAATAGAAAATTATAATTGATAAACTATTTTTTAATTACATAATACTAATTGTCAAAATTAAAAAAAAATCAGACCAAAAGTATTCAACTAATGCATTTCAAAGTTTCAATATGAACTTTAATATGTATTTTAAAACAAATTAATCAACTTTTGCATTAATTTATATTTTATGCAAAAATATAATTTATAGTTAAAATTTTACATTGTAAAAAATGAAAATACAAAAATATTTATGGTATATGTTTTTTTGTTAGTTACACGTTTTAATTATTTGGTAAATACTTATTCAATCATTATTATAAAAAGGTGAAAAAAAATGTTGGTTGTTTTATGTTTCAAGTGTTTTAATTGAGCTTTAGTATATTATGTATTTATTTAATTAGTTTGCTTATTAATATATGTTTTCAAATTAATATTCTATATTAATTACATTTAAATTTTTATCTTAACAAAAATAAATCAATATTATTTGAAAACAATAATTTAGTCATATAATTAGGGTATAATCAATTGAGAAACAATAATTTAAACATATATTTTAAATGAAAATAAAAATAAAATAATATTTTTTTAGTGTTTTGTGAGATACTATTCACAAAATACTAAAAAGAAAAATTTGCCGTTAGAAATGCAGTTCCGTTGGAGCCATTTTCACACCAAATATGTAGTTATACAGTTCCGTTGGACTTGCCCTAATCTAAATGTAAATGAAGGTATGCTTCTATGCCTCTTAACCTGCCTTTATACAGTTCTATAGTAAAAGTTAAATTTTATGTTTTTGTGTCGATTCAAATTTATGGTGAGAGGCCATGGTATTACTTTTATAGTGGGACAATATCCACTTATCTATTTATTTGTCTGTCTAAATCCATAGCAACCTACAAACAATGAAACAAACATATAGTATATCGTAAATTGCAAGGAAGAACATTAAAGGAGTTAAGGATAGATAGCTGATGATAATAAATCCAACCAATCCATGGTTTGACGGATTCAACAACTATATAATACGTGATCAATTTTTATTGTCATTTTCCTTTTTTCATGTGGACATATATTTACATATAGGTTGACCTATTAAATGATTTTTGTCATTTCCCTCATTTTTTTTTTAAATTGTAAACTTTCCTTTTATCAATGAGTAAATACAAATTACTTATGATTTTTGTCATTGTCTACATTTTTCTTTTCAAATAAATGCTTTCATGATTACAAAGATAGAAAACAAGGCCAGAATCACCGGAAACATAGCCCGAGAGTGTTACGGGAAACTTAAGGCGGCAAGGTACACAACACCTTCCACAGACAAGAGCCTCAAAAGAGGAGACGGTTTGAAAATCAAACTAAACACTAAGATAAAGCTGACCGCTAGAAGAGCTTAAGACTTTAGCAATCAAACTGAAAACAAAGCTCCAAACGCACTCAAACAAGCTCCCATAGAACCATTTTGATGTCGAAGAAACGGCTGAGAAACACGGACTCAAGCTGAAACAAACCGAAGAAGAACAAACACTGAGCACGTCCAACCAGTCTCCGAGCAGAAACAAGCCTGAGCTCGAGAAGACCTAAGCAGAAACTAAACTTCCCGCACGAACCAAAGAGCAGCGACGAAGAGAGACCAAGCACAAAGACAAAGCCTTGAACTCCGAAAGGGTAAATCCGCAACCTAAGACCTTCAGCTCTTACACGCGGACACTCGTCGACCTGAACCCGGCCATCTACCGACCAAAGCGCAGTGACGTCCTCGCAAGAGAAGAACTAAAAGACAGCACCACTGCGACGCTGAAACCCAACTCAAGCAACCAAAGAAGCAGAGAGGACATGTAGATGCTCCCGCAACAGAACCACATCCAGAACACGGAGCCCAAAACGAAACTCAGACCACCTTCAATCACAGAAACTTCAGAAGAGCAAAAGAGCATAGCCAATCGAATAGTCCATAGCAAGGCCAAAATCCGAGGCCACGGCAGAGGATAAAGCAAAAGCCGGAGAGAATGACCCAGTCTAAACATCCCGTTGCAAGAACTCTACCCATCTGACGAGTTCCCCAAACTCAACAACCTCCAGCAAATCAACCAAAGATACCCATAAACCAAGAGCAAAAACCATAGATAAACCAAACTAACTAGCCGAACCTATGCACTAAACCACCCAAAGACACACGCTTACAAAATGATAAGATGCGATCTCCGTAACCACGAAACTCCGGTGACAGAACATCGAAGATTGTCCAACCCAAAGCCAGCCTCACTCTGCATATAAGAGACTGCATAAGAGACAAAGACTCCAACAGGGGCTCGCAGGACAAACCAAATCACACCACGGACAGGGGACTCGAGCAACGACGCAGGGCCAGAGAGAGACCAACACGCCGTGAGCCACCAAATCCGAGACTGGAAGAGAACCGAGCCCATCGCGCAGACAACAAGGGGGACTAGCGGAGAGGAACCACCACAAAGAAACAGAAAAATAAAACCTTCCTCCTCAGATCTGAAAGCCGCTGAAAAACCTGCAGCAGCACCACGCAGCGAAGCCATCCCATCTAAACACATCTCCAAACAGGAGCATAAACCAGTCGAAACCAACGATAGAAAATCACAGGCTTGGAAACAGACCTCCGCGACGAAGATGGAGAGACCGCAAGGCACAAAGACGATGAGCCATGAGAGGAAGATGGAGCCGTAAAAGAAAGAAAAGAGACACGGACTGGGCCTCCCCGGCGACGACTCAGAAGGCCGGTGGCCGGAGAGGCAGCAAGGCTGAAATTTTTTTGTCGACGGCGGCCTCGGGATAAGTGCTTGGGAGGATAAGTTAGGGCGAACACTTTTTGTCTTTTCAAATAAATGCTAAATTAATTTTTTTTTTACAATTTCTATAACTTCATTTAGATAAAAATAATAAAAAAAAACTAAACAAGAATTCTGATTTGAGCTTTATCTAATCAAGCAAGTTGTGTCGCAAACATCTTCTGCGTATGGTGAAATCTCCCTTGATGTAAGAGAGATGATCCGATTCCAGACAAGCTTGTCAATTCTTCTTATCAAAAAATAGGCAGGAAGAAGATGTTCTCCATAATTCCTTGAGTTTCTTTTTCTCTACAAAGTGTAGATAACAGATTGGAACAAGTACCTGTAGAGAAATAGTCGAAATTTTCCTCTATTTGAATCATGAAGTGTTTGAATGATGTCATTCTAACTCACAAAATCTTTAGCTCCAAACATATGGAGAGCTATATATTCCCAGACCTCTGCAGAATAGTCACATTTGAAAAACAAGTGGTCATGGCTTTCGAAGTCGAGTTTGCAGAGACCACAAGTAGGGTCAGCTTGCTGATTCCACTGTAATATACAATCTCTTGTTGACAATCTTTTATGAGTTGTTAACCATGAGAAAACTGAGTATTTTAGTGTAGAAAAAGAAAACCAAATAGCCATGTGCCTGAGGACTTGAGGTTGTCCCTGTTGGATAAGGCGTAATGTTTCCTTAGAGCTGAAAACCGTTTTGAAATCGACCTTGTATCTCCATAGAGTTTGGTCTTTCCTAGAGGTTAAGCCCTTGTCTCGCAGCTTTTTTACTTCATGATCCGCTACTTGTTGCAGCATTGAAGATCGATATATTCTTCTGCGGATACACTCCACTGATTTCTCTATTGTCGCATCAATTTGAATCCCCAAATCTATGCATCCCCTCGCCCATGTGAGGTCAAAAATCCTAATGGCGACCAAATGTCGAACCAAAAAGAGGAGCTTGACCCACTACATATGTCCACTCTAGATAGGGTTTGTGCCTTTGTTCGAAGTTTGAGAATCTTCTTGCACATCTAAGATCCAAGCGAACTATTATGTTTTACAGCCTAAAGAGAACCCTTACGAGTCAAGTATCGATTGATCCATTGTACCCACATGGAAATAGGCTCAATAAGAATTCTCCAGATAAGCTTCAAGCAACTAACATCATTTGCCTCCAATATCGATTTCAATCCCAAACCTCCCTCCTCTTTGGATTTTGAAATGTCTTTCTAAGATATTTCTACTTTCTTTGCATTTAGCTCCGGACCCGACCAAAGAAAGGCGGAACACAACTGATCAATTTCTTTTATGCATCCCTTAGGCAACGGAAAAGTTGAAATATAAAAGTTTGTCAAGCTATGAATGACTGAACTAATGAATTGCAGACGGCCCGCGAAAGAAAGATGTCTTGTTGTCTATGATCTTATCTTGGTGCGTATTTTCTCCACTAGTGGCTCCAGTAATGAAGTACAATCAGATATACTCATCCTCTTTGTCATTAGGGTCAGATCCAAATATCGAACCAGTAAGCTCCTTGACTCAAACGTAAACTGCTCCAAAATCATATTCTTGTCTTGGTCATTAACCCCAGCCATGTAGACAATTGATTTTTCCATACTTATGCAAAGCCCAGACACCTCTGGAAACCATTTAAATACCTCAAGGATAGTGTATATTGATTGTTTTCTCCCATCACGAATACTCGGAGATCATCCGCAAAACATAAATGAGTTAATTGCATATCTTGACAATAAAGATGATAACATATTTTCTTCTCAACAGCCGATTTTTCTAGCATTTTCGATATCACTTGCATACATATCACAAATAGATAAGGAGACAAGAAAAATCCTTATCTAGTTTTCTCTCACTTTTGAAATATCCATCTAGTTCACCATTGACTTGAAATGAGAATATTGCTAGTGTTATGCACTTTTCAATCCATAGTATAAACATCTCTGGTAGCTTTAGTGCATAGAGGATGTCCAAAACAAAAGGCCATTGAACTAAGTTAAAGGCTTTTGAGATATCGATTTTTATAGCACATTTCCATGATATATTTTCTTTGTGGTAGTCATTTACTAGTTCAGAAACTAGGAGCACATTTTCCATCGGTAATCGACCTTTTACAAATGTCGACTGATTAGGCATAATAAACTTTTGCAGCAACTGCTTAAGGTTATTCGTCAAAATTTTCGAGATTATCTTGTAGATGACATTGCAACAAAATATAAGATGACAATCTTTGATATGTTAGAATGATTCTTTTCTTTTGGGATCAGAGTTAGAATGATGAAATTGATTCCGGTGGGTAGAAATCTTGTATCAAAACAGCTACATGTTATATTGTAAAAAAAATTTGGTCAATATATAGTAAATAAAAGATAGTTAAAGTTGGGTAGTTTTATATATACTGGTTTTAAGTTTTAACTATTTCAAATAGATGATTAATGCTGACAACACCAAATCCTTATAAATAATGTTAAACACCAAATAGACACAGTGATGATATAATGTTTTGACTATCATTATTATTTTTGTTTTTGTCAACTATAATTTTATATATTAAATAATATTGCTCAGATCTAATTATTATTTGTAAAATTAATTTTTTAATTAATTATATATATTCATTAAAAAAATTTCTAAACCGTACATTTGGTATTACAGTTGAGCCGGTTGAACCGAGCCAAAAGGATGGTTTGACTAAATAGAACTGAAACCCTAGATCGAAAAACGCAGAACCAAGACATTTAAACCTATGGCAGGAAACAGTTCGGCGGCAGGCCATCACCGCCGAGTAAGCCGGCGTCCCGGAGACCAACGGCTTAACCCTGTACCGAACCGGCGGCCACAACACCGACCAGAAGACAAGCCGATTCATAGGACTAAAGCATCCTGCAAACAAAATGACTAAGAAACCCTTGTCTCACCTGAAACCTGAGATCCATCCAATCCGGTCGACTTGGCCACCGCCTCCGCCTAAGAGACACCGCCGCGAGGCCCCGCCATCCCCACGCGGGTTCAGTTAACGAGAAACAAAGCCGCACCGACATACGACGAAACCCTCCAAACCGCGAGAAGAGAGGCACAACTCGAAACTTTTCGTCGAGAAATCCGAGATCTACACTAGGCCCAATCGTCGTCCTCGAGCAGAAGGAGATCTGGCCTAGCTCCCGAGCCACCGATCCCAAGCCAACTGAGCTTCCGCAGCATCGCATCCACCGGTTCTCCAACCCTACGCCATCGGAGATCAGATCGCAGGTCTTTCGGTCAACCAATCCAAACTATACCTTCGATGAAGCTCTATGAAAGAAAAGAAAAGAAAGGAGGAGGCTCTTTCACGGCACCGGTGAATAGCCGAACGCCAGAAAGAGCCTCGAATCGGGAAGAGAAGGAGGATTTGCTCGGCGAAGGGTGAAGAGAAAAATCGTCCGTGCATTTATTTCACGTGCGGCAATTTTTTTTGTTCGACTATATCTTTTTAACAAGTCGGGATTTTTTAGTTGTAAAACTAATCAATGTTACTCGTTATAATCTGTATGAAAAAAACTAATTCCGCATGTTTTTTTTTTCAAAAGAATTGATATGACATTAGCATTCATATAAATTAAAATTATATCAAGACAAAACTTCTCTAAAAGATCTAGATTTTTCATGAAGTTCGGCTAATTTTGAAGATCGTCTTTCATATTAATTAGATATGAACAGTCAATTTCAATTACCACCACATATATCTCATTGCTTGACATTGTCAACATCAATCCGTCGAGTTTGTGTCGCGGTGATAGCCTTCACATCCTTCTTATTTTGTCGATTGATCCGACGAGTCTATAACTTAAGTATATGTAGACTTTTAGTGATGTTTTAATATAGTAAGTACTTATATGTTTTAATATAGTAAGTACTTATTGGACAAATCACAAATTTTGATTTGGGATCAAGTAGATTCTGAGTATTTATGTTTTAAAGTTAGGGCTTTATAACTAACATGATCCCCCAATGTGAATGCAATTTGATACCATACGAAAGTCTATTATCTTTTCTGAAACACACATTTAAATATTGAAAATTTGTTTTATATACATGCATGCACTAGACTGGACTTCTATTTCTTTTCAATTTAGAATTCTGACCACATACATGAAATACTAACTTGAGTAGTAACAAGTGTGTAAAAAGCGACACACTTATAAGCCTATAGTTTGTATTGGTGGGAATCGTTAGTGAGTGTGAGGCTTTTGCATGAATCATGCATGGGCAAATCTGAAATGATTATGTCATCGATTTTTTTTTTCGAACGCGTTTTCACGTCTCCCAATGTCTCTTATTTCTCGATTCCCTTACACTGTCCCCTCCGACCCATATTCTTTTTTTCCCCTCAAAATCCTTTGGAAAATAATTCACATGCACATGTCTTTGTTTTTCCTTTAAAAAAAATAAATAAACCATCAAATAGTATTTTCTTTTCTTTTTAGTTGAATATATATCTTTAATTTTTTACTTCATGTGTAGTGTGACTGTAATTTTGCATGTGCAATTTTATTGTTTGGTAAAAATATTGCATGTAATTGTTAACCACATTATTCGTCAAGTTCACTAAAATAGAAGCCACGTAATTGATGAACATTTTAAGAGCACAAGAATCTCCCACTAAAATTGTTGACTTTGCATGGCAACAATCACCGCGGATTAAAATGTGTGTAAACTAAACCACTTTATTTTCGGAATTGACTGTAGTTTGTTGTGAACTAAGTTTATTTGTTCACAAAATGGTATTTACATGTAGTCTGTAACGTTTATTTTTATTTTTTCAGACTATTGCAAATTAAAAATTATAAATAGTAAATAAGTTTAAATCATCTACCAACTAATCCGTCCTGACCCTTATTACTATTTAAAACCGCTCTAATATAACTTTTTTAACTTATCAGCTCGTTGTTTCATCACCTACGAATTGTAGAACTTATCAGCTCGTTGTTTCACCACCTACGAATTGTATTAGCGCAAATATTTAAAAGCATGTAAAGAGTCGTGATTTTCAATACTGCCCCCTTACAACTTGTCGCATGCCTCATTCAACGCAAGTTCCTAGCATTGTCAAGCGCAAAATCTTTGTCTTGTGATGTCAAATTAAAATAATAATATCAGTATACTACATCTGTTTTCGGATATCAATTAATTCACATGTATTTCTTCCGGTATGTTAATGAAAAAGCATGTCGTTATAATGAAACTCAAAACCTTGACATATGTTGATAATTACGTATAATGCAAGTACACATATGGTACCGTTAGCTGGTATTAATCGTTTTGAGTAGACTTGGACATTCGGGTATCCGTTCGGATTCGGATTAGGTTTTTTGGGTTTTTAGAATTAGGATTAGAGAATCCATCCGGATATTTTTAAATATTGGGTCGGGATCAGTTCAATACTTATCGGGTTCAGGTCAGATTCGTGTATCCGAAATTACTATAAAATTTCTGAAAACTCGAATAAGTTACTCAAAAATATTCAAAAATTTTAAATTATCCAAAAATCCCATAAAAAATCTACTCAAATTACTTAAAAATATTCGAAAGTATTCAAAATATATGTATTAACCAAAATATAAAAATAAAAACTACTCAAACTATCTAAAATACTCGAAAATATCGAAACTAACCGAAATTAGATAAAACTTTAGGTTACCATCGGTATCCGTTCGGATTCGATTCGGGTTTGGGTATTATCCGATATCTGAAATATCTTGACTTAAGCCCCATTCAAATATTTGTTTAGAATCGATTCATATTAGAATCAGATTTTTCGGATCGGGTTCGAGCTCGGATTCGATTTCGGATAAAATGTCCAACCCTAGTTTTCAGTAGTAATCCTTATACGGTTTTATAGTAACTTACTAATTATGAAAGAGGTAACAACAATCGGTACTGGAGGAAGCTATAAACTCAGTTTTTATCATTACTTACTGATCTTCTGATTTTTTTTTTTTTTTGACAACGATCTTCTGATTATATACTGTATTTAGGCTTTGGTTATATTGCTTCTCCGTCCTATTAAAAAGTTCTCACAGTTTACCATTCGGATATAATAATTTCCACAAAAAAAAAAATTGTTACATAAGCTCGAGAAACATATGACGTGTTATAGAGGACGAATCTGATTGCGTCAAGAAAGCTGTTTTTTTTTGTCATCTATTAAGAAGAAAAACGGAAAAAGTAGGAGTACAAATATTACAATATTTATATAGGCCAAGTGATAGGAAAAGGCGCAAAGGCGAGACGAGCTTGTTTGGCCAGCTGATCAGAAAGCGTATTAGCATTACGAGAGATATGGAGAAAACAGGAGGTGGGATCAACAGATGAGAGGATATCAGACACATAAGCTCGCAAAGCAAAAGGCAGGGCAGTTTGTACAGCCTGGGAATGGTGAGTCTGGAAAGGATGATAGAGCGTGAAACCATCTCCGCAGAAGATAATGTCGAGATACCCTAATCTGCGTAGATGGAGCGTTGCTTCTCGAAGCGCTAAAGCTTCCGCCTCAACACTTGAGTTCACCGGGCTGACAGAGGAAGCAGCATGAAGGACCACATCACCGTTATTCTTATAGAGCGTCCAGGCAATGCCAGCAGGATCGATTGATCCAAGAAGCATCCGTACAACAACAATAAGTGTGCGACAGTTGGAGAACTTCAGATAAGGATGCTGGTGCACAGTGAGATTGGGGTGTCGGTTGTACTTGATTGTGGTGAGGAGCTACCTGAGCTTCAAGCCACAGTTCGTAATCCATGATGGCAGCACGGATAATATCCACCAAATGCCATCGAGAATGATCATAAAGGAGAGCATTGCGAGCCTTCCATACTCTCCAGCCGATGAATGGGAAAAGGCAAGTACGAGTATGAGAAGAGGCGTCAACACGGAGGAGAGTTTGAAACATGGAGAGCAAGGATGGGTTTAGATTGAACTGATCAACCAGAACAGGGACCGGAGATAGTTCCCAAACCTCACGGGCAACACGACACTGAAAGAGCAAATGTGCAGTAGTCTCTAAGTGTTCTCCACACATAACACAATCAGAGTTAACACGAATGCGACGTTTACAAAGAGCTTCTGCGACATGAATGCTATTATGGAGGACACGCCACCAGAAATGTTGTATCTTAGGTGGTAGATTGAGCTTCCAGAGAGTTTTGCAGAGCTGTGCTCGAGTCGCAGATTCTGGATCCACAGGAAGAGTAGGTTTAAAGAGTTGGTGATAACCAGATTTGACAGTGTAGGTACCTGACGAGGTGTAAATCCAGTGTGGGACATCTTCAATCGGGTGGAGTGGAGGTCGGATACGGAGTGCCAGACGCTGATCAGTAGGGTGAAGTTTTCGCGGATGCGGGTAAGATTCCAGCCAGGCATGTTGGGGGTAAGGAGAGTAGACACGGTCAAATTAGAAGATTGAGGGTGAGGAGGTGGAACTGCTGGTCGAGGTGGATTATCTAGCCATGAGTCCTTCCAGATGTTGATAGAACGGCCATTACCTACAGACCAGTGGATACCTTGCTTCAACAGCAGATTACCTTGACAAAGACTACGCCAAGCGTGACTAGGACGAGAGCCCAAAGGGGCATCAAGCAATGAGTGGTGTTGGTAATATTTAGCCTTAAACACTTGGGCTAAGAGGGAATAAGGTTGGGTGAGTAACCGCCAACTCTGCTTAGCAAGAAGGGCAATATTAAAGCTATGAATGTCCTTAAAACCCATGCCATCATAGAGCTTGAGACGAGTCATATGATCCCACTTAATCCAAGGAATCTTGTATGTGGTTGTAGATTGGGACCACCAGAATTTGCGAATCAGGGAAGTAAGTTGCTGCGTAAGAGCTTTGGGAAGAAGGAAGCACGACATGCAGTATGTGGGCAAGGCAGTCACCACAGATTTAAGTAAAACTTCACGGCCAGCAGGAGAGAGGAAGCGTGTGGACTAATTCTCAAGTTTATGCTGGACACGTTGGGCAATGTATGAGAAAGTGTCATATTTGTTTCTGCCAATGGCTTCCGGAAGGCCAAGGTATTTTCCAAAACCCCCTGTCTTAGAGATACCAGTGAGAGAGGAGATAGAAGTCTGGACAGCTGGTGAGACAAGCTTACCAAAAAGGATAGTAGACTTGCGGAAGTTAATGTGTTGCCCAGAAGCCTCTGAATAGAGTTGGAGAAGTCGTAATAGGGATTGGCATTCTGAGATATTTGCCCTGCAGAAAACCAAAGAATCATCCGCAAATATGAGGTGTGAGAAGGTCGGGCCCCCTCGACTAGCTTGGAAGCCATGAATGATATTTTCCTGAACCGCCTGAGTTAGAGTGGCAAACAGGCCATGAGTGCAAAGGAGGTAAAGATAGGGGGACAGCGGGTCCCCTTGGCGGATGCCACAATGAGGGGTAATGGGAGGGCCAGGAGATCCATTAAGAAGGACCGAATAAGAGACCGAGGTGACACACGTCATAATCCATGAGCACCACTAGGACGAGAACCCAAGACGAGACATGATAGCTTCAAGATATCTCCAATACAGCTTATAAAACGCTTTAGTGATATCCAATTTAAGGGCCATGGAAGGAGTCTTGAGCCGCTTGGTCATAAGGGAATGGATGAACTCATGTCCAATGAGGACATTATCGGTTATAAAGCGACCAGGAATGAAAGCCGATTGATACTCAGTCACAATATCATGGAGGAAGGGCTTAAGGCGCTCAGCAAGGATTTTCGAAATGAGCTTGTAGGCTACCGTGCAAAGACTGATGGGACGAAAATCTTTCACCTGAGTTGGGGAGGCGACTTTAGGAATGAGGCACACTTGTGTGGTATTGAGAATTGGATCCAAAGAGACTGTAGTGAAGAAGCTGGTAATATATTGGATGACAGTGTGCTTAATAGAATTCCAATGAAAACGATAAAATCCCGCGTTAAAACCATCCGCTCCAGCCGCCTTGTCAACATTCATGAGGCATAGCGCGTTATATATTTCTGCTTCATGGACTGGGCGAGTGAGTTGGAAGTTCATGTCATTAGTCACCACAGGATGAACATGCCGTAGGATCGGCTCAAAATTAGAAGGAGACGCTGAGTAGAGCTCAGTGAAATATTGATGGGTGAGCGTCTCCATCTCAGCTGCTTCCGTATGGATTATACCACGATCATCTTCAAGGGCCGTGATTCGGTTTATAGTGCGCCGTTGCTGAGTAATAGCATGGAAGAACTTAGTATTTTTTGTCACCAGACTGAAGCCACAGAACCCGACTCTTAATCCGCCAATACTCCTCTTCAAGCTTATAGGCAGTATGCAGTTGGGATTTAAGTGATGGAATAAGCTGAAAGTCCAAAGGAGAAGTATCATACGCACACTGGAGAGCAGTTTGGAGTGACTTAATTTGTTGTTGTGTGTTTGAACCATAACGTGATTTCCAACGGGCAAGCTGAATACGGCAGAGCTTGAGAGCATCAGAAAACCGGTCAGGAGGTAACTGAGAGCAGGAAGAATGCCAGGTAGAGTTAATCAACTGATGGACTTCTTGCAGGAAACGCCAACGGTTGTCATATCTGAATTGTTTACGGCCACACCAGGGCAATGCATCGGTATGAAGTAGGAGTGGTCGATGATCAGAACCAATCCAGTGGAGAAGGCGAGCCCGAGCACTCGGATAGAGGGTCCTCCAATCTGTAGAAGATAATACACGGTCTAGCTTGGAACGAATAGTACCCGAAGAGCGATTACCAATCCATGTATAAGGACCTCCAAAAGTTTGGATCTCATGAAGATCTGCAGAGTTAAGCATACGACGGAATCGAGAGAAGTACCATTCAGGTTTTAACGTACCTCCTAGTTGATCACTGTTATCGTAAATGTCATTTAAGTCTCCCATTAAGAGAAGAGGAAGGCGAGAGGAGGGACCAGTTTGAAGACGCTGAGTAAGGTGGTCCCATTGGTGCTGTCGGAGAGAACGAACCGGATTGCCATATACATAAATAAGCGAAAAAGAACAGGAACCATCATGTATTATTATATCAGACAAAGAAAGCTTTGGTTCCGTTACAAAAGTACAACTAACTGTATCCCGCCAAAAAATTGCTAGACCCCCTCCTATGCCCACAGCTGGTACAACAAAAGAGTGAGGGAATCTAAGATCCTGCCCTACCTTATACACATAGCTAGACTTACGCTTGGTTTCTACAAGGAAAAGGATATCGAGATGATATGTACGGTCGATATCCTTAAGGTACTGAACTGTCAAGGACCCCCCTAATCCTTGACAATTCCAGTGCAGAATTCTCATGGATTAGCAGGTGGCGGAAGGGACGCCACCAAGCCCGTATCATCGCCAGAAAAAGAACCATGAGTCTTCTGACGAGATGTAGTGGATTCTTCTGCATCATATGCATCTTCAGGCTTGCGCTTAGAACCCGCCAGGGGAGGTGTTGCTGAAGTGGAGCCCAGTTCAAACACCACGGGAGCGCGAAGGAGCTGAGGAGAAGAGATATCCGCAAGAAGAAGGTTGAAAAGCTCAGAGCTATAGAGGACCGGATTGCCAGCAGATTCAAGTGGAGTAACAGGGGAACCTAACGACTCATTCATACCTTCATGAACAGGAGAGGCAGCCCGTGGAGCTGGAGACTGTGTGTGTGGAAACTCCTCTCCATGATGATTATCAGGATCAACAACAGGTGAAGGAGGATGAGCCTGCAGTGGGAAGACAGCCGATATAAGAGGTGGAGCATCACAAACTTCAATTTCATGAGTGAGGCTTCCACAGGCTGTACAAAAGCGACGTAACTTCTCGTAGGTGAAACGGACTATAACCGGATCTTCATAAGCATCAAATTGGATGAGATGGACAAAAATTAAACGATGGTAAGCGTTGAGAACAACACGAACCCAGACCTCACCAAAGTGATCACGAGACGGTTGCAAAACACGTATCTCTTCCACCTGCCCTAACACACCACCAACCTCATGAATAGTCCTGTCATCCCGCGAATCATCAAGGATATTGTCAATTTTGACCCAGAAAGCGATGAGCTGAAGAAAGTGCGGCGATAAGCGACGGGTCCATTTGTCGACAACGACCATCCAATCACGGTAGCTCCAGGGCTCGTTGTCAAGAACAGAGAGTAATTGATGCTCGTGGCGGAAGAAAAATTGAACAGTTCCGTCTTCATTGATACGACTATCCAGCCGGCCCTCAAGCCTCCACGCACGGGGCATAACTGCTCGAATTCCTGCCGGATTCTGATGAAGAGGGTTAAGACCTTGGACAACTAAACTGAGCCGGTGATTCTCAATCCATTTATTAGTTGCCTCGGGAGAGAGCTTAAGCGGAGCTCTATCAAAACCTAGGTTGAGATTTTGGAGATGAATTCAAAGCTGGCGCTCCATAGTTGAGAAGATTTTCGATCGGGAACAAGGGGGTACGAAAAGAAAGATCACCGGAAGAAGTGAAAAAGGCGAAATCACCGCCAAAAGAGACGATGAATCACTCATCGGAAAGCGCCCGGAAATCGCAAGGGCGACACGTCAGAGACGCGTGTAAAAAACTTTTTTATAATTGGAAATATATAAGAAACAACAAATGCGTCTCCTAGTGTCAAGAAAGCTGTCTTAAATTGGTTAATTAATACATATCCAAATAATACGGTGTAGAAAATTCAATTAAGAAAAAACAATTAATTTAGTGTTTATTATGTAAAGAGAAGAAGTGGACCATAAGAAAAGACACAGATGGACCAATCTTATACGTAGCTCTCTTCATTGTGACTTTGATTTTAGTGGTCAATTATTGGAGTCATCAAGTTTGAATGATGCCAGCATTGTTCATTCAACATGCAATAATATGCTTGATTAAGGTTTACTATCACTTCTTAATTAACACATAAAATGTGTATATTTAAAAAGAACTTTTTTTGTGTGACAATGATGATATTTTGTAGTATTTATCTAAGAAATTTATATTTGTACAATTTGTAAATAGTTTGCATGGGATGGGGTCATCATATTAGCAGTACAACATTTTATATAGTCCCGATCATTGACAATTAACAAACTACGAGAAAGCAGCGAACACATCAATATCACATTAGTATAACTTTCTTCATTTATTTGACCTTTTGATTAGCTGGGTTGGTGACTTGGTGTCAAGTAGATAATGCTACTATTAGTACTACAGTGTTATTGGTTTATTACATTTTTTTTTTTTTTTGGATTAACTTGGGATATCCCAAATTTATAGAAAAGTTTAAAGGTGTAGTCTATTGATAAATTTTTTTCTATGAGTGTTCAAATGAACCCTTAAAATAAGACTGATATCCATATGAGTGTCATTGACAAAAAAAATCCATATGAATGTCCGAAATATTTATAAAGTAATTTCGCATAGCAGGAGAATCAAACTGGGAATATAGTAGCGTCCAAAACTCATCTCATACGATTTGACTACAAGCGTCCGGTATTACGTTTTCCGTTTATTCAAATTCATAAGCAACAATCTCTCTAATATATATGCAAAAAATATGGTTTAACGTTTGGAACTCGAGTCGGTCCATGAAACTTCTTAATATATCGATTTATAGTGTCGTTTTGATACAATTCACACATTTTGAAAAACTTAGAAATATACAAAATACTTTTATTTAATATATTATTAACTAAATGCAAATTATTTAAATTTGAATAAATAAACAATAAATATAAATTTTGTATAGAAAATAACATTAAAAATGTAAAATGACACAATTTATAAAACAAGATAAATGAGAGCGAAAATATTGATTCCAACCATAAATCTTGATTTCACTATTAATATTTAGTGAACAAAAATGAAAAGCTTCTTTGTAATAAAAAGTTAAAATTGGGTCCCAAATCTTAACGAAATAAAAGCAAATGGATTATTTACCTACGAAATGCTATTTTTATTTTGTACCATTAGTTAGTTTGCAATAAAAATACACAAAAATAAACAAAGCAGAAAGTCTTTCTGGTTATTCTCTTTTTTTTTTGATCAAAATCTTTCTGGTTATTCATTTTTTTATAAAAATGCAGTATATCAAATCTTATAAGAGGAACAAAGTCAAGAGAAGCCAGCGGTGGCGTCACCTTTTAAACCGATGTAACCATGACGGCATCATGACGAGACGCGTCTTTATTATTGTTAATTTTTTTTTTTTTCTCGACGAAATTAGAACTTTATTTAACGTAAATTTTCAAAGTCATAATAGAAAGTTTTGTGCAGCCAAACAGGAAGGCTAATACAATCAGTATAAAACAAATGATTTGGAGGACCATTTTTTGCTAGAAGATGAGAAGCAACATTTGAGTTAAAGTGAAATTGTTAATATAGTCCAGTTAAAAAATAGTTAAAGTGACAAAAATAAAAGGTAAGGAAAGCTATTAAAAAAAGGAGGGGACACGTGAGAGTGTTGATCGTGTCAAATGAACTGCGCCCAAAGTTTCTTCATCATTCCCTAGACACTTCCCACTCTTGTTGCCCAAGCTTCCCTCGCCTTAACCAATAAGATTCCCTTTTTGTTTTGTTTTTATTTATAAAGATACATTTTGATAATTTATTTTACTGTCAATCCCAGTCCCCAGACCACGGTCAAGTTACGAATTTAAAAAGAGAAACAAAAAAGATAGGAGGACTACTTGATTTGAGTGATTCACTGATTCAAATCTAAGGGCCTTATAGGACTACTTGATTTTGAGTGATTCACTGACTCAAATCTAAGGACCTAATAAAAATCTAGGCCCAATTGTTAAGATTAGACTCTCACGGAAACTGAAACTGCTATTGAGTTTTGTCTCAAGGTTGGATTGAATCTGGAAGAAGGGTTCATACTTAATTTTGTTTATTGCTAATCACCCAGATCAATCTGACGAGGTTGTAGTCGCTGTAATAAAGGTCGTTACGTAAGAATTAAGTTACATTATAATTTATATGGCTTTTTGATTATAAGTTTTTTATATCGTGAGATACACAAGCTGAGAGAGTTTTACACTTAAAAGTCTACACATTTTTGTTTATGATTCAGATTCCAAATCAATATCAAAAACCTTGACATGGCAAAGATCTCCACCTGCATCATCTGCAAACTTAATCTTCTTTTTCTTCTCAACAATATTTTCAGTAGCTGGAGAATCTTCTCTGACCATACCCTGTGAAAAAAGGAAGAGCAGTTAAAGGTTAGGAGCTGAAGGAAGAGGAAGACAAGCTCTGTGTCTGTGAATGTATAAGGAGTGTGTAAAAAACAAACCATGAGTTTGCAAAACCGGTTACAGTCACGTTCGATTATCGAAAGCCATTTCTTGCTACTCTCTTCAGTTTTTTCTGCGTTTCCAATCAAAGTTTTCACCTGACAAGAGACATCCCCAGTAAACATAAGATTATTTTGAGAAAAGAAAGTGAAGTTAGATTAGACATTCAAACGAAAAGTACCTCATCCAAGTTACAGTCAGACATGATGGAGGGGTTGCTGCTTTCAGCTAGAAGACATCTTTTTGTGATTTGTCTCATTGATTTGAGCTCTTTTGTAAGCTTAGCTGCAACAAATTGGAAATCACGCATTTGCCCTTGAGAGAACTCAACAGCTTTCTGTGTACATCCTTGTAATGATGTGCTTCCAGTACTAAAAGGCTGTGTTTTTGCTGCTTGAGTATCTCGACGGGGAAACTTGTTTGTCGCTCTTTGATACTGAGTATTATTGTTTGCTTTTCGAATGGCTTGCTTTGGATTTGGAACGACGACTTCCACTCGGTTGATACTGGCCAGACCTTGAGCTTTAAGGATCCTATGTGAGTTGTGGCTGTTGAAGTAGAGCTTCCCTTTGGATTCTGGAGTTTAGGTTTTGTAAAAATAGATGAGAACCTAAAGCGTCAAAATGTAAAACATATGACATTGAAGATTTTGTTAATTGACTTACTTTTACACTTCTTCTCAGGTGGTGAATCCGGGTGCTCCATTGCCTTGCGAAGTTTTGCTTGAGAGGTGGGAGATAAAGCCTGACAACCAGCATATATAGTGAGGAACTGCTTTAAAAATAGAATGTAGTATGAAAGAATTACACTTAGGACAAACCTTTCTCCCTGAGAGTAGTTTTTCAGGTTGAGAGTGTAGCTCTTGTTGCTGGATACTGTCACTCTCTTCAGATGTTTTAACCTCATCAGGTGGTGATGGTTTGTGGTCTTCTGCTTCATCTACATTCCCTGAGTATGAAGATTGTTGTAATCTTTCTGGCAGATGATCTTCTTCTAATGAGGTTGTGGTTTCATCAGGAACTAAATGCAAATTAGCCAATGAATCACAGCAGCCGGTCAGCTTGAGAATATCAGCTGCTTCAAGAAGCTCACCATTAGCAATGTCTTCATTTTCCCACACAAGCTCGGTGTTTTCTACCTCATAATCCATGGTGAGCGGACCTGAGATATCAGTAGCAAGCATTTCTGGAGCATCAACCTTCACAATCTCCAAACCAGTTATGGTCATGTCTAAGTTAGACTTTGAATCATTGCTTTGCTCATCCTCTTTAACTTCTTCGCTCCCCGAGCTTGTATTAGAAGAACTGAGGTTCTTGACACAGCCAATGGTCTCAGATTCTGAACCTTGCGGCACCTCCAGTTCATCCTCCTCTCTAGACACACTACCACACAAAACGTTCTCAAGAGCAAGATTATCAACAAGACAGCATCGTTTCGTTGCATCGATAAACTCTTCTGATGCATCTTTAAAAACTTCGTCAACTTGCAATGTAGTAACGGGCTCTTCAATAGCTACCATGCCAGGAGAATTTAGCTCTAGACTGCGATATAGAACCAGTCTTGTGTCCTTGGGAAAATCATGCATAATCTCTTCCACCAACTCCTTATTTGAAGTAGATTCTGTCTCTTTGTCAGATTCTAGTAAAGGATCAGTGGGACTTAAATCCATAGCTTCAGGAACATCCCAAGAAGCCTCAGGCTTGACATCACAGAACACAGGCAAATCAACTATCTCTGCAGATGAAGTTGAAGTAGAACCACACTTTGCTTTACGCTCTTGCTTCTTTTTTCTTCTCTTGGAAAACTTCGTCTTCAAACTGCTAAGAGGCTCGTCAACATCACATCCTTCAGCTTCCGTTTGATACTCCAGATCCATGTCCATAGTCACAGGGAAATTTACAAGTTCACCCAAAGAAGCCTCAGGCTTCACATCACAAAACACAGGCAAATCAACTTTCTCTGCAGATGGAGTTGAAGTAGAACCACACTTTGCTTTACGCTCTTGCTTCTTCTTTCTTCTCTTGGAGAACTTCTTCTTCAAACTGCTAAGAGGCTCCTCAACATCACATCCTTCATCTTCCGTTTGAAGAGTAGAGTACTCTTGTTTAACTTTAAACTGCCAAGCGGTCTCAGTATCTCCAAGGTTTCTAAGTTTCCTTTTCTTTTCTCTGCATTGTTTACGAATCGTCTCCAGTGTCATGTCAAAATCTTCTGGATCAGATTTGGTATTCACCTCAGCACCAAACGTACAAGAACCTTGTGGCATCTCAGAATCATTCTCCAAATCCCTGACCGCTCTTGGGATCGAGGCATCATCTTCCGTGTCTTCCTGCTTGTATAAATCAACCAACTGTCTAAACTTGAGCTTTGATTTCCCTCTTGCAATCACATTCGCCACTATTTTGATCGATCCATCTTTAATGGCCCTGATTGAATGAAACTGGGAATGCAAATGGGTGCGACTTCTTAACTCCACCATTATAACTTAGCAGACAGATCACTTGTAGCTACTGATTAAGCTCAAAAACCCGAAATCCAGCTCCTGAATTAAGAACAAACAAAGGAATTGTCAGTAAGGATGCTGCTAACAAACAATAACCTAAATTTCATCAAGCCAAGCAGAGATTCGAACATCAACGAGCTTAATAACACAAGTAAGTGAACAAACAATTTACAGAATCGTGTTTTATTTATTAAAAAATGCTACAATATTCAAATCTGAGTTCGAGGACGGAGCGATTCGTTTAGGGGTTCAACAGTTAACAATCCGAAACTCATTTCATGGAAAATCAAATTGCAGAAATCGACCTCCAATGAATCTAATTTTTTAAAAGTTAGATTCATAAATGACCATGCGAAAACCCTAATTCGCTATAGATCCGGGTAAAATAGAC
The DNA here is from genome assembly GCA_030180135.1 of Orychophragmus violaceus. Taxonomy (NCBI): domain Eukaryota; kingdom Viridiplantae; phylum Streptophyta; class Magnoliopsida; order Brassicales; family Brassicaceae; genus Orychophragmus; species Orychophragmus violaceus. Next base: position 100,988,373 of record CM058231.1, on the reverse strand, counting down.
AAATGCATCAAAGAGAAATCGAATCTAGACCTGAGAGATGAACGTGAAGTTACCTTAATCAGACGCTTAATTAGAGATTCAGAAGGAAATGAAGACCGAATACTGGGCTTCGAACTCGTAGTTTGTCAATCTAGGGTTTACCCAAGAGCCAGACAGAAAATAATTTAAAACAAGATGACGAATAAGAGAGGGAAAATTGGCGCTCTTGGGATGAGTGACGGAGGAGAGAGAGAGGACTCCTTTATGAGCAATGAAGGCTCGCGGGAGATACTTGGCGGGAAGAAACGTTATTCGTTCCGTAAATGGGCCTTCAAACCCTAAAGCCCAACAATAATTAACAATGGGTCGATATTTTAAATGGACTGGGCCTGAGGGGTAAATATCTAATTTTATTGAGATAGGACATGAGGTTCATATAGCATCATAGCGGCGTAGATAAGGAGGAGAGAATCAGCTTCTTTCAAGAAAAACCAAAGAAATTTCGAAACCCTAAAACTCCATAGACTCCATAGCCGCCGATTTCCGCCATGGCAAAGAAGAGAAAGCTCGAAGCACAGACTAGCGAGGCTTCTGCACCGTCGCAGAAGCAGAAGCAGACGGAGGAGGATGTTAAATTTAATAATCAGGTTAATCAAGCAGGCGGCGATGAAGAAGTTGAATACGAGGAAGTAGAGGAAGAGCACGAAGAGGAAATCGAAGAAGACGAGTATGAATCGGACGGTGAGAATCGTACGGAGGGGACGACGTCTGGATCTGGGAATCAAAGGGATGGAGATGCTGATGACGATGAGCCGATTCAGGATCTGTTGGAACCGTTTTCGAAGGAACAGCTTGTGAATCTTCTCAAAGAAGCGGCGGAGAAGCATCATGATGTAGCCAATCGAATCCGTGAAGTGGCTGATGAAGATCCTGTTCATAGGAAGATCTTCGTGCACGGACTTGGGTGGGACACCAAAACTGAAACCCTAATTGAAGCTTTTAAGCAGTACGGAGGGATCGAAGACTGCAAGGCTGTGTTTGATAAGGTCTCCGGGAAATCTAAAGGCTATGGGTTTATTCTCTTTAAGTCTAGATCTGGTGCTCGTAATGCACTGAAGCAGCCTCAGAAGAAGATCGGAAGCCGTATGACGGCGTGTCAGTTGGCTTCTAAAGGACCCGTCTTTGGTGTTGCTGCTGCTACCTCGGTTACTCCTGCTCAGCAAACGAACGAGCACACGCAGAGGAAGATCTATGTCAGTAATGTTGGAGCAGAGATCGATCCTCAGAAATTGTATGCGTTTTTCTCGAAGTTCGGAGAGATTGAAGAAGGTCCTTTGGGTCTTGATAAGTTTACTGGTAGACCTAAAGGTTTCTGCCTCTTTGTCTACAAGTCAGCTGAAAGCGCCAAGAGGGCTTTAGAGGAGCCACACAAGACCTTCGACGGCCACGTTTTGCATTGCCAGAAAGCTATCGATGGTCCCAAACCGGGGAAGCAGCAACAATTTAACAACAATCCTCGTTTCCAAAGGAATGATAACAACGGTTATGGTGCTCCTAGCGGTCATGGACATCTCATGGCTGGTAACCAAGCCGGGATGGGTGCTCCAGCGCAAGCGTTAAACCCAGCCATTGGACAGGCCTTAACAGCTTTGTTAGCATCGCAGGGAGGTGGTTTGGCATTTAACCCAGCAATTGGTCAGGCGTTGTTGGGTTCACTGGGGGCAGCTGCAGGCGTAAACCCAGGGGTTGGAGCTGGAATGCCGACTGGTTATGGTACTCAAGGTATGACACCTGGGACAATTCCTGGGTACGGTGCACAACCTGGATTGCAAGGTGGCTATCAGACTCCGCAACCTGGCAAGGGCGGTTCAGGCAGAGGGCAACACGGTGCCGGGCAATACTCTCCTTACATGGGCCACTAGATATATCATGTATCTTGTATCCATCCTCTCAGGTAGAGCAATGAATATCTTCTCTTCACTTGTTTCATTTAACTTTCTTCATTATATACTTATTACTTTACATGAAACTGACATCTAAAGACAAGAACTTTCTGTGTCTTAACCCACACGATTTTGCCTCCTGTCGGTTTTGTTTGGCATCGGGGTGGTTGTCACATGATCAAAAGACGTTACTTTTGCAATTATTATGTAACAGCTTGTTCTTTTTAACTGTTTTCTGAAGGGATTTCTGTTTTGGACCGATTGAGATTGTGAAAACCCTTTTCTTATTTTTTTTAAATTGATTGTGCAGATATCAGAAATCAGTGTTTTAATATTGGCCTGGTGATTCTTCTGAAGTTTGTAAGGAGACGATGCAAATGAAGTCTTTATGAAATGTTTACTCTTTGGTCGCTCATAAGGCCATACTCATAAAACCTTTTATGGAATTTTAGTTTTTATCTGCTTGTTTTATTTTTCTGAACCAACTACTCTCTTTATGCTATTCCTAAAAACATTGTACTATTTTCAGAGTTAATGTCTCTGTTTTTCAGTTTTCTGAAACATCTTAGAACTTTTCATTTGTAAAACTAAAAACATAACTCTGCTGCTTGTGGCCCTTGCTTATCGAATTCTAGTTTTTCCAAATTTCAAAATTTTATTCGATCTCTCTGCTTCTCGGTTTAATGGATTTTTCCTGCCTGCAGTATGTCAATCTTGAAATATTTTTGTAATATGTTATTTAAACCGATCAGTATGTCAGTCTCGAAGATTTTGTAATATGTTTTGGGTTCTTAGGGACAACACGGGTATGATCAGGTGGTTCGGAGCCAAGACCTATCCGTCTCCCGGTCCAGTTTGGGAGCTGAAGCTGCTGCTGCTCTTGTATGGGCACTGACTGTCTTAGATAGTCTTGGTTTGGCTCGAGAGTGATTCTAAGGTCTTGATGCAGGCTTTAATCGTTCCCGGCAACTACATGGTCAAAACTAGAAAAGCTTCACAAGAAGAGATACTTGGGAGATACGGCGAACTTTGAAACCTCAGTTTAGATTTTGTGGAAGAGAAACGAATGAGCTGGTGATCTTATTGACAAACATCTCCCTCCTTCCATATTTCATTGCACTACTATTAGATTGTTGTATCCCCATCTTGGCTGAGTCCAATGATTGAAAGGGAAAGAAACTATGTTTGTTCTCAGCTTCAAAACAGTTGAAGAATTGTATGTTATAAATCCGGTCTCCAGACGAAAAGGGCAAACTTTTGAGTCCGTGTCTCTCTGACTACATGTGAAGATGTTGGCTTCTTCTTACACATCGAACCTTGCAAAAACTCTCTAAATGACCGTACGTAAAAAAGCTAAAAGACGAATTGATTCTCGGGGAGCACATGTAGTGGTTTATTCAGAGGGTATAAACTCGATAACCACCTTCATTAAAGTAATCATTAATCACAGTTTCTTCATTAAAGTGTAATCACTAATCACAATTATTAAAGAAAAAGAAAAGCATTGAAAATTCCACAGGAGGCCTGGGGGGATTTGCCACAGTATCGGAGTGTCACTTTCTCAATCAAAAGGTTTCTCTCTCTTCTCCTTTTTCTCTCCTCCGCCAAACAAAAGAGAAAATAAGAAGAGAGAGAGAGTGTTACACAGACACAGAGTCTAGGTTTGCTTTGTAAATCTCTGCACTTACATAGTTTCGTCTTTCTCTTCTCTCTCACACCCATCACTTCGAGAAAGAAAAACCCAAATCTCCATTGTTTAGATCTGATTTTTTTTAAGCTCCAATTCGTTTACCCTTTTCCAAAGATCGTTGCTTTTTGTTTGCTTAGCTTTTTCTTCCTCGCAAGCGTTTCTGTATCGCACCTTCTGTTGCGATTTCCATGTTTAGTATCTGCGTTCGATAGAGCTCCAGATGCTGCATGCAATTCCCAAGACCCTTTCAGATTGCTACAACGCAGTGATTTCTTCTTCTCCTCGGCCATTTCATTCCGGTTTGATATTCTGTTTCTCTGCTGCATGTTTGGCGAGTCGACCTTAGGAAAAAGGGTTACTTTCGCCTCCGATTTGATGAATTCAACGTGTAGTCATTTAGCAAATTGAGCATTTCCGGGTTGTTTAGGGTTTCTGATTTGTGGGCGCAGGATCTCTTGTTTTAGATTATCTATCTCTGTTGGGTTTTTAAAGCTTATGGATTCTCAGAGGGGTATTGTTGAAGAACCTAAATCTCAGTCTTTGAATAGGCAAGGCTCTCTCTATAACTTAACACTTGATGAGGTCCAAAACCACTTGGGGAGTTCTGGTAAAGCACTTGGAAGCATGAATCTTGACGAACTACTCAAGAGTGTCTGTTCTGTTGAAGCTAATCAGTTATTATCCATGGATATCAATGCTGCAGCAGCAACTCAGGAAGGTCTCTCTCGTCAGGGAAGTTTGACTTTGCCAAAGGATCTCAGCAAAAAGACTGTTGATGAGGTCTGGAAAGACATTCAGCAGAATAAGAATGGTGGTAGTGCTCATGAGAGGAAAGATAAGCAGTCTACACTCGGCGAAATGACGCTTGAGGACTTGTTGTTGAAAGCAGGAGTTGTGACTGAGACAATTCCTGGTTCAAACCATGACGGTTCTGGTGGAGGAGGTGGTCCTGGTGGTGGTAGTGCTGGTATAGGGCAAAACATAACTCAGGTTGGTCCATGGGTTCAGTATCATCAGCTTCCGTCAATGTCACAGCCTCAATCATTCATGCCATATCCGGTTTCAGACATGCAAGCAATGGTATCTCAGTCTTCTTTAATGGGTGGTTTATCAGATACACAAACTCCAGGAAGGAAGAGAGTAGCTTCAGGAGAAGTTGTGGAGAAGACTGTAGAGAGGAGGCAGAAGAGAATGATAAAGAACCGAGAGTCTGCAGCTCGTTCACGAGCTAGGAAACAGGTGACAACAACATTCTGTAATTGCAAATGTAGTCTTGGCAAGCCATCCCTTGTTTTTTCTTGGTGTCTAACACTGGTTGCTGATGAGCAGGCTTACACTCATGAGCTAGAGATCAAAGTTTCACGGTTAGAAGAAGAAAACGAAAGACTCAGGAGGCAAAAGGTAATGTTTTGCTGCCTTGGCCCTTATGGTTATACATGCATTGATTGTGATTGGTAGTAAAACTGAAGATGTATTAAGTTTTGGATTCGAATTAGAGAGAATGGTAGATGATATAAGATTAAGTAAAAGTATGGAAATGGACACAAGCATAGTAGATGATAGGAAATGAAACCATTAACAAGAGGGTTAGACACAACCTTAAGTTACGTCTTTGTTGTTTCTTTGCTTCTTGTAAGAGTCGTTTGGCTCATTAGACACAACATAACACACAAGAGACATTCTTTTACTTTGCAGGAGGTAGAGAAGATCCTCCCAAGTGCGCCACCGCCTGAGCCCAAGCGGCAGCTCAGGCGAACAAGCTCAGCTCCTTTCTGATCTCACAACTCCTTTTTCAGCTTCTGTGTCAGTTTGCTTATATAAAAAGAGAGGAAAACAGCTTTGTTTCTTTGTACATTCCGTAGACTTTCTTGACTTGGAGCAATTCTGTTAAAGTTTCTTGAAAACAATCTCGAGTTATTTTAGTAGCTGCATCAATCTTTTCCTCGTGTATCAAATTTAGATATTGAACAGAAGAAAGCTTGAGAATTTGTAGAATTTGGAAACAACAATACTTCATGGATCACACAGAAAGGAAAACTGTTTGAAGTTGCCAAGCCTCCTGCTTGGGCCAGTTGTGTTCTCCAATGTAGACAGTATCTTAAGTTTCATCTTAAGAACTTGTTTGCTATATGTTCTGCAATAGCCAAGCTTGAAGTTAAACCAGGCGACTCGATTCCAAAGAGATTCACAAGACCAGGAACTCCATGAGTCTCCTCTCCCTACATCAACAAACAACACATAAGAGACTCGAGAAAACAAATGCTTTCATAACAAAACCAAAGACGCCACTGGTCTTATGTCTGATGCTTTTGAGAACAGAATATTACCTGTATGACAAAATCTGAGGGATGCTGTTTTGGTCCAGAAAGCTTGGGACGGATGCCTGAATAACCGGGTTCCAACGATCCATCTTTGAGATCCGGATAGTACTTTCTGATCTCTGGGTAGAATTTCTCCACTCGTTGCGGGTTTACACGATAATCAAATCTGGATTCAAACAGCATGAAGATCTTGAGTAAAGGTACAAGATAGAAAGGAGAATTTCAGAACAGATGCAAGTATTACTTGTTGAGGAAGCTTGATTTGTCATCTATGCATTCAATCCATTCAACATCAGGACCAAACTTCACAACTCCATTCAAATCAACAGTGACATGAACACCAAGACCTCCTTCCTCCGGTATAGGATACACAAGTTTATCAAAAGGCTGAGACTTTGTACCGGATAGTGTAAAGTAACATCCACGAGCATAGTGAGAAGAAGGAATGAACCGATGATCTAAGCCATGGAATCTCTTAGCTAAAGCCTGAGCACCTAATCCCGCAGAATTAACAACAAGATTAGGGATAAGCTCAAGCTGTGCTACTCCCTCCTCACATCCGGTTTCAGCAACAAACAAATGCATCTTCTCTTCTTCAACACGACCGCTTAAAACTACTGTGTTGTAAGAGAAAGTTGCGTGACTGTTCTCTGCTTGCCCCTGCCCTGTACATCATGTAATCAAAACTTAAACCAGAAGATCTTATTAGAGCAGAGAGGAGATGATATAGTACCACTAATGATAGCATGAATGAATGTGTATCGAGAATTCCAGATTCAGGAGATAGCAATGCTTTAACGCATCGAAGCTGCGGCTCCATTCTCATTGCTTCAAAACCTTCCAACATCCTTAGACCTGAGACTCCATTCTGAGTTCCAAGATGCATCAATAGATCCAGTTTCGGTATCTCAGAAGATCCTGTAGCAACAACAAGCTTACCAATCTTCTTGTGAGGGATTTCATGTTCATAGCAATATCTATACATCAATTCCCTTCCTCTTACACAAAACTTGGCCTGATCAAATCCAAAGATCACATACTTAATCATACGAAGATTTGATTCGACCCTTATGAGAAAGTTTGTACCTTTAGAGAGTTTGGAGGATAATAGATTCCAGCGTGGATAACCTCGCTATTGCGAGAACTCGTCACGGTGCCGAACGATGAGGCGGCGTCGAGGATCAGTACTTCTCTTCCGCGGAGACTGAGTTCACGCGCCACCGCTAAACCTACGACGCCGGCACCGATCACGACGGCGTCGACTCTCTCTTTAGCTATTGTTTCAGCTCCACCGCTTAATCCTCTCGTGAATCTTCTTCCGCTGCTACTTGCGTTCCCATTGACCAATTTGTAGGTTGGTTTAAGATTCCCCGTTGAAAGTCTCGTCCATTGTCTACCGAGACAAGCCAGCATCTTCATCTTCTTCAGACAAATGATAACTCTTGATGAGCTTTTGATTTGTCTGAAACTCATCTAAACGCTGTCGTTTCATTACAGGCACTTCTTCTTCCTCTAATACTCACTTTATAGTTTATACCTTTCTCCTTCACACATAACCATGACCAGCTGGTACCATTTTCCTCGTTTCTTTCTACTGTTTTGAATCGTAATCGGTTTAGAAATTCAGTTCCTTTAATCAGTAGGCTGTCGAAAGGATTGATTTTGAGCTTGATTTTAGAGTAATGGGAGTGTTATCTTGAGTTGTTTACAAGGTATTTGTGGAAATGCCTAGCTGAATTGTATAAGTATTTGATGGCACCTTTTGATTTGTTGAGCTTGTGGCTGTTCTTCAACTTTAAAGCTAGCTCTTCGTTTATCAGCTTGTAATTGAAACCAGACACATTGGTTCTTCTTCCCTTAAGGAAAGTTAGATCTTTAGTGTGAAATTGATGTTGCTCAAACTTTGTGGTGTAGGAAGTAGCTACGTCTGGGTCAAAAGACCAAGATTTCTTGTAGCTGTTCCATGGGATTTGCCATCACAGTGACAGTACCTAAACGTGGAAGTAAGTTCTTGCCAAAGAGGAGTCTCAGAGACAAAAGTGCTTTCTCTCTTGCCATTTGCTTGGAGTTTTGTTCTCTCTGTCATTTCCTTCATCCTACACGGCCTTCGTTGGTCAGACATCAAAGGCAAGTTCTGAACTTTGGAAGCATCAATGCCGTGTGGCTTTTTCATATAATGATCTGCTGGAAAATACAATGAGGATAGTTTGATGATGGAGCTCATCTCATTCCTTCTTAGAAAACCCTCATCCCAGACAAAACATGAATATCTCTTAAGATACCATAACCAGCCACTAATCCATGGTCTTATCTAGGCCTGGGACGGATCCGGATATCCGGGATTTTCAGAGTATCCGGATCCGTCGGATCCGTGATTTTACTATCCGGATCCGGATCCGTCGGATCCGTGATTTTACTATCCGGATCCGTGGCTCCCGGATATCCGGACTTCGGATATCCGCCTAGATATTAAGATATCCGTGGATATCCCGATCCGGATCCGGATCCGTTAAAAGTAATTAAAAATATTAAAAAATTAATTATAATTATAAAAATAATATTTTATCTAATATTTTAAAAATATATATATATATATATTTAGTATAAAGTATAAACACGTTATTATAATTAAAATTTACACATTTTCATTTAAAAATTCACATAATATAGTTAAAAGTATATATTTTAAAAAATATTTTATTATATTTAATTGTACGGATCCGGATCCGGATATCCGGACCTCAAAATCAAGATATCCGGATCCGGCTTGCACGGATCTTAAATTTTACTATCCGGATCCGGATCCGGCCTCCCCGGATATCCGAATTTTCGGATCGGATCGGAATGGATTCGGGTACGGATCTCGGATCTCGGATAATAATTCCAGCCCTAGTTATCAGACTAGTGTCTAAGGTCCTTAAGTTTTTGCTTATCCAATCTTGTGTCATAAAGAAGATCCTATGATGAATTCATCTTTACATTCCGATCTTAAGTGTGTCTTTTGCATTATCCAGGAGAATGTCATGGATAACCATCAGGAGCTCGGTTGGTGGGAGCAGATTAGATCCACCATCCAGTTCTTCAAGTAATAAAAGCTCCAGACGTCCAAGACTAATCAAAGCCATACAAGATCTCAGAACTAAGCTTCTGGTGAAAATTCAGGAGATAAAGAAAGATCTCCCCATGAAACTACTCTTTCTCTTGGTGGGATTCTACTCTGCAACTGCTTTCTCTACGTTTATAGGACAAACAGGAGACTGGGATGTTCTATCTGCTGCATTGGCTGTCATTGTAGTTGAATGCATCGGAGCTTTAATGTACAGAGCATCCATTCCATTAATCAACAAGATGCGGAGTATAATCACAATGTTTAACTATTGGAAGACCGGACTCGCCCTTGGACTGTTCCTAGACTCATTCAAGTATGAAGTTAGACACAACAATCATCTTTAACCTCTTGTGATGATTTCAATGAATGAAAAACTCTTGGCTGCGTTACAGGTTTTAGCTCAGACCTTGGAAGCGACAACAACAACAACAGAAACCTGGCTCAAGAATGGACAGTGGCTAGAAAAGTTTGGGAAGATGTGTCCCTTTTATGTCTGAAACCAGACATGAAGGTTTGGAAGACTTATACTTCAAAAAGCTCAGGTCTCAGCTTTTCAAATCGCTAACTACAAGACATGGGACCAATTCTTCCGATCTACTCGAAGCAAGTCACCAGCAAACAGTGGTAGAGTCTTGTCTGTATAGCCTTGTATGTATTTGATTCTTTTAGAAGAAAAACTATTGCATCATTGACATTGCAGAATGCAGATAGATACGTTTAATATAGCATTGATTCTCTGAAATATCTTCTCCCACATCTCCTCCGTGCGCACAGATCAATTAGCTTTAACTTGAAGTATCAGAAGCTCACAAATATCTTTATGGAATTACATAGTTGTGCAATCAATGCCAAGAACACACAAAGGTAGGAAGCAAGACAGAGCATTTGAGATCTTCTTCTAAACTGTTCAAACCCAAACGATGCTTTCAAAATCTCTGACTAGAACCAGACAAGTATCGAACGAACCTTCAGGCTAACTGAAGAAGAAGACAATGGAGACTCGACGTTGTATTGACTGTCGCTCACATTGGCGGTTCTTGAAGATGCGCAAGTTTAAGGAGACTGCTTCTAAAAGTCCCACATCGGTAAGCTATAGATGTGTTGATCATAAGCTTAGCACTATAAAAGAGAAGCCGAGCCTAACTTTCAACTCATACCTTTCTCGGCCTTTTGGCTAAGATCAAGTGTAGTATCTGTTCTTATCAGTTTAATATCTGATATGTGGGCCATCGGTCCACACGATATTAACTCTATTTTTAAGGGAGAAAGCCCATTAAGATAGCTTGCTATCTGGGCTTTCACGAGTCGCCTGTGCGTTGCACTATTGCACGGGCCTGGCTCAACCCGCCAATACAGTTCAATGTTTTGCAAGCTATCTGGTGTATTACTTAATACACAGTTCAATGTTCCATGGGTGTGGTTACAAATGTTAGGGAAGTGTGTCGAATAGAACTTAGAAGTCAATCACTCTCTTTTAACAACAAGTTCTTGACTTATTGTTCTCCTTTGACAACTCTCTCAACTGTAGACAACCTGATCGGATCTATCATGTCAATTTAGACCAAGAGAAACATACAACTACAGTATTCACAGAATCTGAGCACAAATCTATGGATACGAAAACAACATCCAGATAGTATGAAGTTAGACACAACAATCATCAGTTTTGCGCAAATCTTTAAGCTCTTGTTATGATTCCAATGAATGAAAAACTCTTGGCTGCGTTACAGGTTGTAGCTCAGATCTTGGAAGCGACCACACAACCGAAACCTGGCTCAAGAATGGACAGTGGCCAGCAAAGTTCAGCAATATGTGTCCCTTTTATGCTTAAGACCAATACATGAAGGTTTGGAAGACTTAAAACTTTACAAACTCAGGTCTCAACTTTTTAAATCGCTAACTACAAAACATAGGACCAAATCTTCCCATCTACTCAAAGCAAGTCACCAGCCAACACTGATATAGTCTTGTCTGTATAGTCTTGTATGCATCATTGCAGATGGATAACTTTTAATAGAGCATTGATTCTCTGAAATATCTTCTCACACCTCTCTTTTTGAAGATTTTTTGAAAAGTTAACAGAGATGATTTTAAACGCACAGATCAATTAGCTTCGACTTGAATTATCACAAGCTCACAAATATCTTATGGTGTTACAGTCGTGCAAACATTGGCAAAGAACACACAAAGGTAGGAAACAGGACAGAGCATTTGACCTCTTCTTCAACACTGTTCAAACCCAAACGATACTTTCAAAATCTCAAACTAGAACCAGATGCCAAAGCCGAAGACAAGTATCGAACGAATATTAAGGCTAACCGAAGAAGAAGACAGTGGAGACTCGACGTCGTGTTGTTTGTCGCTCACATACAGAAGTGTAAAAGAGACTCTTCTAAAAGTCCCACATCGGTAAGATGGAGATGCGTTGGTCCTAAGCTTAGCACTATAAAAGAGAAGCCGAGCCCATCATCCAACTCATACCTTTCTCGGCCTTTTGGCTAAGATCAAGTGTAGTATCTGTTCTTATCAGTTTAATATCTGATATGTGGGCCATCGGTCCACACGATATTAACTCTATTTTTTAAGGGAGAGAGCCCATCAAGATAGCTTGCTATCTGGGCTTTCACGAGTCGCCCATGCGTTGCACTATTGCATGGGCCTGGCTCAACCCGCCAATTACGTAGTTCAATGTTTTTCTTGGGCCTGGCTCAGCCCACCAAATTAGTAGTTTAATAAATTTTTTCTCAAATCTATATTCGATTAATCTGACAATAATATTAGTTGTAGATAATTAATTTATAAATTAACCACTGATCAGTGTCGAACTAGATAGAATCATAGCAGGAAGATTCTAACATGGCGAACCCTAGGAGGATACTGATCGAGAACCAGAGATTATCACCATTGATCAATCTACTGAAGAAGCCTCAAGCGTTTCCTCTGCTTCTCTCCTTTTTTCTCTTCCTCACATGGATCACACTCAGGGTACAGCACTCTTCTCACCTCTCTTCCCATCCGAAATCGGCAGTAAAGAGTCATCATCCGGATTTGGAAATCCTCGACGGAGACGATGAGGTTAACTTGGTCCGGTTTGATTCGGCGTCTCTTTCTCCTGTCAGAAAGGATGACCGTGGATGGTTGCTTGATCCCGTTATCCTTGCTCGTGATTCTCGTCTCCACGGTTCGTCACTTGTCTGCGTCTAATGATTCGATTCGGCTTTGGTTTTATTTACAATTGCAGAGTATATTGAAACTGTGAATGATAATCTTCGGAGTGACTGCTTTATTTTGAAGTTAGATTATTGTGTAATCCATGGTTTATCTTTTCTAGGTGCTGGAGATTCACATTCTTGGTTTCTTTGTCTTGTTTTCGGTTTGTCTGGCAGGTGGAGATTCCTCGTGTGTTTCCATTCATGTTGGTGAAATCAAGCCTGGCGGATTGAGGGGAAACCACAGACACCATACGTGTAATGAGACGTTTGTCATATGGGGAGCCAAGACAAAATTCAGGGTAACTCTCATCATCCATCTCATTCATAGAGCATAACTGTGAGGATTGTAGCCTGTTGAAACCTCTGGTAGGAAGGAATTGTTATGTCTTGGTAAAGGGATAGAAGAGAGAGATCAGAGGTTGCATCATGCCATGCCGGCTTAGCAAACCTTGTTACATAACGTTAGTCTTTTGATAAGTAGGGATTGAACAGATGCAAGTTTAGGCTGGTATTTGGTTGGTTTGAGGTTTTGGTAATGTTTGGGGTCTCTAGCACAAACCATAGATAGAGTACAGTTCCTTTGATTTGGGTTCGCTTATTTGGTCTTTGATTCTGACATTCTGCACTATATCTGTTTTCTTTGACAAAGCCAAGGAGATAATCACTTCTAAATCTATCATAAAGATGCTCTGACTATTTGACTAACATCATCAGTCAATTTCTTTAAGATCACTGAAACATTAATCATCATCTTAGATTGAAGAAAACGAATTACTATATGTAGATTTTTAGTGATCCTTGGTCTTTAAGGTTTGGTCAAAATGAGCTAAACTCATCGATCTGACATTGTTTATGGAAATATCTTTATGTATCCGTGCAGCTGGAGAATCAGAAGGTCGAGAAAGGTTACGGTGAAGTATTAATAGGAGAGGATGAAATAGCTGTAGCGGTTAGTCCGAGTGGAACGGCTCATGCTCTAGTAAATGTTGATCCTATGCGTTCGACTTTCTTCATTGGCTGCCAAGATAGTACTATGCAGAACAGCTCAACTAGTGACTACAAAGTATGGAAAGATCTATAATCCTGAAGTTGTTTAGTTTAGTTAACACCTCTTCATTGGGATTTTCATTGGCCTTATATCATTCACTTCTTCCTATGTAATCAGCTTCTCTGGTTTCTTTCTGATTTGTATAGAATAGGCTTTGTTTATGTGATTATAACCCTGAAACTTCCAGTGTTTAGGGTTTATTGATATGCTTCATGATACCACATCACTTCCAGATGTGATTACATGTCTGGAATCTGGATTATATAGATCAGTCTGATCTTTGAGAATCAATTGGTATGTAGAGTTTGTTCTTTCTTCAAAGTCTAACTCACAATGCAAAGTATTTTTTGGAGTAAACGTTTATGCAAATTGATCTAGCTATGGTTTCAAACCAGTTGGCCTTGGTGATATCATCACTTGGTCCATAAAAAATAAATAAAATATGTCCTTCCAATAGAATGAATAAAAAAGGGATTAATAAGTTTTCTCTCTGTCAAGCATGCACAAGGACATGAAACTTAAAGAACACTCATAATCATGCCCTTTGTTTCTCATAGAGCGTTGTGCTAAACTCCTAATGCCTATTTGATTAAGGTTCTAGATTTGATTGAATCATTCATCGTATTAGCCCATATTCTTTTGTTCCAAAATTATTATTTTCCATTGTTCCTAGATTATTCGTAAAATGTTTTAGATATTTGTTTGAAAAATTGAAGTAAGAGAGATACTGAAAAAATTATATGGAAGTACATAATTTGAATTTCGTCTAATTATGTTTATTTTAATAAAGAGTAACTCAGTAAACCACTAATTAAAGTTATTAAACTGACAAAAAGAAGATAAAAGACATTATAATGTCTATATAGCTCATGATATATCGCAATTGTAAAAGCATTAGTTTTTCAGTATTTGCCATGTGCCAATGGACCAACCTAAAAGTTAAATAATAAAGAAAAGCAAAACCTATATCACAAAAAGTGTATACTATTTTAATTTTACCGTTAGAGTGAATAAAAAAAAATTGAGTAAATGGGAATTTAAGGTTTATTTTATTTTTATTTTTGTAACAAATTTAAGGTTTATTAGGCAGAGAGAAAAGAAAGAGGTGAGACAGTGAAGGAGTATGAAGAAGAGTAAACGAGAGAACTTGCTTTCTCCTTCATCTTCATGGCGGGAGAATCATAACCCTCCTCGGAAAAACTCAAACTCCTCCGCTGTATCCTCCGGTTGCCTCCCCGGATTCTTCAACATTTTCCTCTCCACCTTCAACTTCTCCTCTAACCGCCGCAAATCTATCACTTTAGGATCTAAAAGCCGAGAACAAAAAACCGTCGTCTACGCTTCTCCTCCGGAAGATACATCAAACGGAGACGGCGGAGGAATCGTCGAGCCGCCACTTCCACGCAACGAAGGAGTGGAAGGAGATGCGGCGAGGGTGAGTCTAGTCGGAGCGTTAGAGAAATGTGATCGTGACTTAGAGGAGCTCCGGAGAACCATCGACGTCATCAAAACCACTTACCTTCTTCAAAAGAAACTTGAGGTTTCACCAACGACGATGTGTGGCAATTATAAATTCTCCGGCACCGGTGAGTGTTTCTTCTTTTTTCTTTTTTTTTGTCATTTATGCTTTTTAATTTAAGTCAGTCTATGAGTGTTTCTTGGTTTCCATAATATTATTAAATTTTAATTTCTCATCAAATTGTGGTCTAATTATTAAATATTAATCATAAAATATTAGGGAAATGTTTTAATTTATCAAAACTTAACTGTGTTGAAATTTAAAATCAAAAAATTCTATTAATTTACTGAATATTAATTTATAAAATTTATAGTTGTAAAATTAGGACAACAATATGTAAATTAAAGCAGCAACAAATAGTAAATAAAGAATGGGAAGGCCAAAGAGTTGTCTCTTTGTTGGTGATGAAATCATGAGTATGTCCAATAGTGGAAGACAATCTCATCATTTTTATACTTAATAATAAATATAGATATAAAACAAATGTAATTGATCTATCAATTTCATGCATGCATGGAATGTGTTGTTTTATTAGAGGTCACATTTGTCATTAGGTTAGAGTTCACTTCATAGTTGTTGTCAATTGGCATTGAGCTAGGATAATGTTTCAAATTGATAGTAAGTCAAAAAAGGTTGGGGAATAATCAATTAGTGGAGTTTAGTATCAGTCTAATCTAACATCATTTATGCCCTAATTAAATTGCAAAAAAGAGTAAAGAAAGAGTGAGGAGAAAGAGGCATGTTAGACAAATGATGAAGGAAGAAACAGCTTTTAAGGGGCCATGAGTTCCTTTATTCATGAAGCCCACTTTTACTTTCTCACTCTTTGGGCCCCTACCTATTATTAAATTTATTCCTGATTCTGACCCACAAACTGTTTAATGGTACCCAATCAAGAATTCCACTTTTTAGGAAAAATTATTCTGCATATCATGGATTTTTTTATTATTATTATTTATATACCTACTTTGTGTTAATAATACACAAAATACCACCAAGAAAATGTTGTTTTCAAATATAGAACAATTATTTTATCGACATTATTTCTACAGGTTATTTATTACATAAGTTTGCGGTATTTAAAAACAAAATGGATGTTTTAAGAAGGTATTTTTCTAATTATGGATGAAATCTAACTTTGTATTATAAATTAATAATATCAGAATCATAATATCTTATTACTTTAGTGAAATATTAATTTATCAAAAGTTAACTAAATGAAAAATTTAAGTTGATACAAAAATTTAATGAACCAATATATCCATTTATCTTTAATATCAGTTATTAATTAACCAATATATTTATTTATTACATAAGTTTGTTGTATTTAAAAACAAAATGGATGTTTTAATAATGTATTTTTCTAATATGGATGAAATCTAGCTTTATAGTATAATTTTTATAAATCAATAATGGCAAGATCATAATATTTTATTAATTTAGCGAAATATTAAGTTATCAAAAATTAATTAGATCAAAGATTTAAGGTGATACAAAAACTATTAATTAGCCAATATATTCATTTATCGGATATTAATTTATCGAAATTTTTATTTTATTTTGATGCTGAAAAAGTAACTAAATGACAATTCAAATATACAATATGATTTTTAGACAACAATAAGAATTTTTCGTTTTGACAACAACAAGGATAAAATTAATGGATAATATAATAAACACAGCTTGTCATATGAATTATTTTAATGGCTTAATGGATAATATAATAACAGTGGCCGGAGATGCTGTCGTGGGGACGACACAAACGAATAAGAACACGAAGACGACAATACACGAACCGTACACAGACACAACAATGCTGTCGAAGATGATGAACGATCACGAGTACAAAGACAACAACAGAACCTACAAAGTCAACCACATTAATCTAATCACTAGACCCGACCATTACGCCATACATGACGTCATTTCCAAGAGAGCAACGATAGAGACACGTGACGCGGCGCCATTTATGGTGCGGAAGGTAAGACAGAGCTTGTTGGAGAGCGTGGACCAGGTTTGTGATGACGTGGCATCTGGTCAACGAAGAGAGGTCGCTAAGATCGGTTTGGCCCTTCATGACCACATCTGTCGGGATTTGATCGCAGAGACCGTTCACGAGCTCTCCTCCTTCTCTGATGACAAGTGTCATAAGTCGACGGTGGATTCTGCTGATTGTTACGGCAGAGGAAGTGGACGTCGACACATACGACGTGGTAGTACCAACTCACTTCCGCTCGACGCTTGTCGAAGAAGATTAGTGTTTTGATGCGATCGATCTCTTAGGGGCCTACATGAACAGTTTAAAAACAAAAAAAACGTAGGCGACAGTTTTCACCTATGACACGTGTTGTAGCTCTTATTTTTATAATTTTGTTGAATCAATAATGTAAGACATACATTTCAATAGGGTGCAAATGCCTTGGCTTTGGTTAAAAAAAATGCTTTGGTTTAATGATAATTTTTTCTTCTGTCTGGTATGATTATTACCATAAATGATATATATATATATATATATATATTCCATATATTCGTCATTTATTATATTAGGAAATTGATAGGATGAATCGAACCTATGGTTACTTATATCTAAATGTGTTTTAATTTTTTTGAAATGGAATTATAATTCAAAAACATTACTGGTGATGGTGAACTGAATAGTTGATAACAAAATGAACGAATAATAAGTGGCCAATTAGACATTATGCTGAGTCAACGTTCCGCGATAGACCGCGTGAAAATAATTGTGAATGGCATTAAGGTAAATTGTATAAACGATTGAGGGTGTAATTGAGTTTTCAAATATCCGGTACGGGTCCCGGGTCGGAGAAAAAGTCGTTAACAGGTAGTATCCGATAAAGACGGTATCTCTCTCGTTTTCTCGCTGACGCTTTTCTAATTTATCTTCTTCTCCTTCACCCTCTCGAATCTCGATTTGAGAGAAAACAAAAAAAGAGGAATCTAAAGACTAACCAGAAGAAAAGTAACAATGGCGGATCAGCTCACCGACGATCAGATCTCTGAATTCAAGGAAGCCTTCAGCTTATTCGACAAGGATGGTGACGGTACGTTCTCTCTTTTTTTGACTCCTTCAAATGTTGAATTTACGTTTAGGATTTTGCCTGTATGCATACATGTGATTATCTGGCTTCGATCGATTTGATTTTTGGTCGACTCTTTGGTTATTGATGTATATCGATGTAGATGTAACGGATCTACTATTCGTGATCTATAAACTCGTCCTTTTAGTTTCTCGTTCGATTAAATCGTGTTGGTGAATTGATGTTTGGATGATGAATTTTGAGTCTGAATGGA
The DNA here is from genome assembly GCA_030180135.1 of Orychophragmus violaceus. Lineage (NCBI taxonomy): Eukaryota > Viridiplantae > Streptophyta > Magnoliopsida > Brassicales > Brassicaceae > Orychophragmus > Orychophragmus violaceus. The sequence goes on along the minus strand of CM058231.1, from coordinate 100,970,240 downwards.
TTTTGCGATTTGGTCCTTGGGAATTGCTGAAATTTTCCACGAAAAGTTCGTTTAAATTTGTCCCTTTGTATCGATTTCCTAGAATCGCCGTTAAAATGAAAACATGTAGAGAGAAATTTTGGATCCAGCTAAGATGTTTCTTGTCTGTCTCCATTGAGTTTAGTCGATTGACTTGTTCTATCCTTTGATTGGTTGCAGGTTGCATTACCACCAAGGAGCTGGGAACTGTGATGCGTTCTCTTGGACAGAACCCAACAGAAGCAGAGCTTCAAGACATGATCAATGAAGTTGACGCTGATGGTAACGGCACAATTGATTTCCCTGAGTTCTTGAACCTCATGGCCCGTAAAATGAAAGACACCGACTCCGAGGAAGAGCTCAAGGAAGCATTCCGGGTTTTCGACAAGGACCAGAACGGTTTCATCTCAGCCGCTGAGCTCCGCCATGTGATGACAAACCTCGGCGAGAAGCTCACAGATGAAGAGGTTGATGAGATGATTAAGGAAGCTGATGTTGATGGTGATGGCCAGATTAACTATGAGGAGTTTGTCAAGGTCATGATGGCTAAGTGATGCGGGTTTTGGACCCCATGGCCCCCCCTAATACTCTTTTTATGTAATTCTTATATTTATTATGTTTTATAAATTTTTATTCTTGAGACAGGACTCTGATCTGTTTTCTGGTTGTTTAAGACGCTACTGTTATCCCCTTTTATGCTTTGCGTCTGAACATTTCAAGTGTTGCTTGTTTTTTTCTTGTAAGTTGTAACTTTGTTTAGTTTCGTGGTTTCTTATTAATGGTCTGTAGTAAAGCATTGTATCTTGGTTTTGTTAATTGCAAAATTAGATCCAAGTAACGTGCTTCTGTTTGAGGAGGAGTACTGATTTTAGTCATCCGGATAAGTTCTTTGAACCTCTTGTCGTTGGGCTTTATTGAGTGAAACAAATGGCTTTAAGCCCATACTTTCTAATGAGTCCCATGATGTTGAATCCCGACTGTCCCAACTCCTAAGAGGTGGTGGGGGGAGTTGTCTAATTGTAAAAAAAAAATTTTTTTTGGGTCAAAAAAATGTTAAGAGAAAAAAAAATTATATAAATTATGACGCCGACTGTGGCGATCGAACCCACGGCCACGTGATTAAAAGTCACGCGCTCTATACCACTGAGCTAAGTCGGCTTCGATTTGTAAAAAGAAATTTAACAAGAAACGTTAAAAAAAAAAAATTGTACTTAGAATGCTATAAAATTGAAGGTAACTTTGCAAAAACAAAATTTTGGAAATGTTCGAGTCATCCGCAATTGCAGACCTCGACTTGAAGTATGTTTTTTTATGAGGCAGAAGAAAACGGTATCCGTTAGTGATCAAACGCATGCAACGTTTGGAGGAGAACCAATAAAACTTTTATTCAATTTATTTTATAAAGAAATTTATTATTCTGGACAACACTATACAATATAATATACAGTACTCCATATATCTCAATTCCCTCTCTCCAATCTTATGTATAAAATATAAATATTTATAATCTTCCTTTTAGGAACAAACCCAACAAAGAAGAAGGCTGCGGAGAAGCAAACAACAACAACAAAAATGCAGCCAGATATGATTTCAAATCAAATATTATATTCTTTCCTCACCGGAGGATTTCGTGCCTCGTCTACCACCACACCCACAACAACGTCGTCGTTTTGCCCTTTTGCCATCGAAGACACGATTTCTCAGGAAAAAGCTCTTGTCGCTCTGAGGAACCACAAAGAAACTGAGCGAAGGAGAAGAGAAAGAATCAACTCCCATCTCAACAAGCTCCGGGACTTACTCTCTTGTATCTCCAAGGTACAAACTAATTTCAAAAAGTGATTCTTTTACTACACTACTTTGTTATTTTTTTCACTTACTATAAGTTTAATTAGACTATAATCTACTAATTCAAGTGGAAGCCACAAACGCATTTTTAACACACACAAAAGATGTTTTTATTTATTTATTTAGTTGAGTTGATTAATCTTGCTAGCTTAACTAATTATCAGTAGTGTGACTACTGTCTAACTAGTGTTTTAGGATTCGATTTATTGGTAGGAAAAAAAAGTGAAGCTTTTGAAATTTGGAAGTATATCAATTATAGAAAATGAACCATTTTTTAAACATCAGTCCAATGTAATTTTTTCGAGTAATAAAAAGCTGCAAGTACAGGGAATATCTAGAAAATTGAGGAATTTTTTTTTTTAACGAAGTCTTAAGTCCTTTTTTTGTCTGAAGATAGATAAATCATTTGTCGGAAAAGTTCTCCTGCTTTTATATTTTCCTTTAAAATAATTGAACATGCTAGACAAAATATCTCGAATCAAGTGTTTCTAAGATAAAGACTTTTCTCTTTATTATTTTCATATTGTCTTTACAGACAGACAAAGCCACACTACTAGCCAAAGTAGTTCAACGAGTCAAAGAACTGAAACAACAAACCCTAGAAATCTCTAACGAAACATTACCGTCGGAGACAGATGAAATCAGTGTACTCCACTTCCAAGACTGTTCCAACGGTCGGATAATCTTCAAGGTATCACTCTGCTGCGAGGACAGGCAAGATCTTTTGCAAGATCTCGTGGAGACACTCAAATCACTTCAGATGAAAACTCTCTATGCCAATATAACGACAATCGGTGGTCGGACAAGAAACGATCTCGTTGTGGTGGCCGACAGAGAGCAGCAGTACAATGTCGAGTCGGTAAAATTTCTACAGAACGCACTCAAGTCGTTGCTCGAACGGTCAAGCCAGTCAGTGATGATGGGACGTGGTGGTGGGGGAGAAAGGTCAAAACGACGTTGTCCGCAAGAGCACATCATAATGGTGTGATTTTGATGAGACATAATATTCCTATAATTAATATAAGGTTCTAACTTTTATTAGATATATAACGTGGTTACAAAATTATAATTTTTTTTTTGTTAAAATTATAATTACTGAACCTGGTTTTGTTTTTTTGTTTTTGTCGGCAACTATTATTATTGAAAGTCCAAAAGGTTCAAAGTGAAAGTACAAAGAGTCAAAATTCCACCCTATTTACACTTTGATTAAAAAAAGAAAACCCATCAAGGACCCAAATTTACTGATCGATGATGTGAGCAGAAAGACCACGTGTAAGTCATTACACGCAAGAGGAAGAACGTTTTACCACGGTGATAGTGGTCGCTCCATGAGTCGACACGTCAGCACCACCCGACTCCATGAACCTTCACCGGAATCCTTCACCAGACATGTCCGTTGCAAACCCAACGCTACTCGATGCCACCGCTTAAGTGATTTTCCAGAAACTAATAAGTTTCTCATCTCGATTCATGTCCGCAAGTGATGCAGCCCTAGAATCAAAGTGATGCTCTGATACCAGATGATGTAGCCCTGGAGCAGAAGCTTGACGGATGGGTTGATGGAGATCGAACCATTGGCTTAAGAGCTCTGTTGGTTTGATCGACTTGGATGGATGGTGAGTAGAGATGGGATTATTCCTGCTGGCTTAAGAGCTCTCTCAGAAATAATCAGTGGATGGAATGGATTGAGGTCGCCACAAGATCCTATGAGTCTGAATCTTGATAAGACAAAAGCCTTCTCTTTGTTTGAATCACACAAAACAATAGAGAAAACAAGTTTGCGGTTTCTTTGCTTGAAGAAAACACTCGGTGTACTTTATTGATCTAGGGTAAATGATACACGGCTGTGAGAGGGGACTTTATAAACAGTCCAAACAGCTATGCCCTTCTAGGGGACTTGAAGCAAATAAAACATAAAAGGAAAGTACTGACTCAATTTGGACCTAAAGAAATAAAGACTACAACGGCTAATTTTATGACTGAAACTACTAAAGGAAACAAAGATTTGATCCTGCAAAACAAAGAGACAACGGTCATATAATGTGTATAAATGAAACTCATACCTTAGCTTATGTTTGGTATGTCTTTGGCCGTTGATCAGAAGCCTTCTTCATTCGTAGCATTCTGGCCTCGGAAGCTTGAGCTAGTATCGATGCTACTTCCTGAGCTAGTGCCGATGCTACTTTCTGAGCTAGTCTTGATGCTACATATTGTCAGTCCCTTTTGAGCTGAGCTGAATAGTGTTGGGCTGTCCATCTTGATGAAGACTTGTTCTTGCTCTTGGTTAGTAGCTTGATTCAGTAGGCTTTGCACACCTTCATTGACTTGGTTCCTCAAAGCCTTTGTTGCTGACCTTGTCAACGGACCTTTCCTTATGATGGACATTGGATCTTCTGCCTTTGGTTCTATGGCCTCATCATACCCTCCCCCTTGAAGAGGTTGTGTCCTCAGAACTGATTGACCTACATCATAAGGAGCTAAATCAGAAACATTGAATGTTGGAGAAATGTTTAACTCACCTGGCAGCTCAAGCTTGTAGGCGTTGTCGTTGATCTTCTCCCGGACTCGGAATGGTCCATCTCCTCTTGGTGTTAGCTTTGACTTCCTCTGATTGGGAAACCTTTCTTGCCTCATGTGTAGCCAGACTCAATCTCCTGGTTCAAATATCACCTCCTTTCTTCCCTGGTTAGCTTTCAGCCTATGCTTCTCGGTTTTCTTCTCTACATTCTCCTTAACTCTTTGGTGTAGCTTCTTGACAAAGTCTGCTTTTGCTTCTCCTTCTGTACTTGTATAGATACCTTGGGGCAAAGGGGTAAGGTCTAAAGGAGTTAAATGATTAAACCCATACACAACTTCAAAAGGAGAGTGGTTAGTAATCGAATGCTTAACATGATTATAAGCAAACTCAATGAATGGCAAGCAAGATAACCAGTTGTTTATATTCTTACCAACCGTGGCTCTTAGGAGTGTTGAGAGAGTCTGGTTTACTACCTCAGTTTGTCCATCTGTTTGGGGATGACAAGTGGTGGAATAGAGAAGATTGGTGCCCAACTTCCTCCAAAGTACCCTCCAAAAGTGGCTCAAGAACTTTGTGTCCCTGTCCGAAACAATAGTTCTTGGAATTCCATGCAACTTAACCACTTCCTTAAAGAATAGATCAGCTATCTGCACAACATCGTTAGTCTTGTTGCAAGCAATAAAATGAGCCATTTTAGAAAACCTATCAACAACTACAAAGATGGAGTCCTTGTTGTTGATCTTGGGCAATCCTAAAACAAAATCCATTGAAATGTCCACCCATGGTGTGTTAGGAATTGGTAAAGGCATATATAAACCATGTGGATGTAACCTGGACTTGGCTTTTAGGCATGTGATGCATTTGGCACAGAACCATTCCACATCTCTCTTCAAGTGTGGCCAAAAGAAATGCTCCTTCAAGACATTATAAGTCTTGTCTCTGCCAAAATGTCCCATCAAACCTCCTCCATGAGCCTCTCTAGTGATCAACCTTGTGGAATGCACAACCTTTTCTCCTTGAACAGAAAACCATCTTGTTGATAGAACACTCCAAATGCTGCCTTAGATGTCTCCTGGTACACGTCCTTGAAGTCTGGATCATCAGCATACATGTCTTTGATGTGTTCAAATCCCATGATCTTAGACTCCATGGTGGTTATGAGAGCATGGCGCCTTGATAGTGCATCTGCTACAACGTTTTCTTTCCCCTTCTTGTACTTGATCACATAGGGAAAAGTTTCTATGAACTCCAACCACTTTGCATGCCTTTTCTTAAGAGTAGTCTGCCCTCTTAAGTGCTTTAGAGTCTCATGATCTGTATGTATCACAAACTCTTTAGAAAGCAAGTAATGTTGCCAAGTTTCCAGTGACCTCACCAGAGCATACAACTCTTTGTCATATGTTGGGTAGTTGAGTGTTGCACCACTCAGCTTCTCACTAAAGTAAGCTACTGGTCTGCCTCCCTGTATCAGTACTGCACATATTCCTGTACCAGAAGCATCACACTCAATCTCAAACATTTTATCAAAGTTAGGAAGTACCAATATTGGTGCATTGGTGAGACTGGTTTTGAGCCGTGTGAATGCTTGCTCCTGAGCCTCTCCCCATTCAAAGGCTTTGTCCTTCTTGATCACTGAAGTAAGAGGTGCTGCTATGGTACTAAAGTCTTTGACAAATCTCCTGTAGAAGCTTGCTAGACCATGGAAGCTCCGGACATGTCCTATTGTTGTAGGTGTTGGCCAATCTTGTATTGCCTTGATCTTCTCATCATCCACCTTAAATCCCTGTGAACTTACAACAAATCCTAGAAAAACCAATTGATCAGTGCAAAAGATGCATTTCTTTAAATTTGCATAAAGACCTTCTGATCTAAGTGTTTGCATGACCTGTTCTAGATGCTTAACATGGTCATCTAAGCAGTGGCTATAAATCAGTATGTCATCAAAATATACTACCACAAACTTAGAAATAAAAGCTCTTAGAACCTGGTTCATTAGCCTCATGAATATGCTGGGAGCATTGGTGAGACCAAATGGCATGAGAAGCCATTCATACAACCCTTGCTTGGTTTTGAAAGCTGTTTTCCACTCATCTCCTTCTTTCATTCTGACTTGGTGATATCCACTCTTCAAGTCTATCTTTGAGAAGATGGTTGCTCCACTTAGCTCATCAAGCATGTCATCAAGTCTTGGGATAGGATGTTTGTACTTGATTGTAATGTTGTTTATGGCCATGCAATCAACACACATTCTCCATGTACCATCTTTCTTTGGGACGAGTAGAACTGGTACAGCACATGGACTCAAGCTTTCCCGGATATATCCCTTTGACATCAGCTCTTGAACTTGCTTTTCCAGCTCCTTAGCCTCTTCTGGATTCACTCTATAAGCTGGCCTGTTGGAAAATGGAGCTCCTGGTACCAAATCAATTTGGTGTTCAATGCCTCTCAATGATGGAAGTCCAGCTGGTATGTCCTCGGGAAAGACATCCTTGAATCTGTCAAATAGCTCTGTCATGGCTAAGGGATGCTCCTGCTCTTCCGAACCTGAAAGATACCCTTCTCTAAAGATCATGAGTAGTACATGTTCGTTATGCTCCAAAGATTTCAGAACATTAGAAGATGAAACAAAAAGATTGGTCTTACTTACCTTAGAACCTTTGTCCATTGCTTTCTGCATTTCATACACCTCTTGTGGTGTTAATGGAGCTAGGTTGTGCTTCTTGTTATGGTGTGTGAAGCTGTAGATGTTGGTCCTTCCATTGTGCACGGTTTCTTTATCAAATTGCCATGGTCTCCCTAAGAGTAGATGACCTGCTTGCATTGGCACAACATCACATTTCACTTGATCATTGTACTTACCTATGCTGAATGGTACAATGACTTGCTCAGCTATCCTCATCTCAGTCTCATCATTGAGCCATCTTAATTTGTATGGTCTTGGATGCTTGGTCTTTTGCAACTTCAGTTTGTCTACAAGGTAAGCACTAGCAACATTAGTACAAGATCCTCCATCAATGATCAGGCTACATACCTTGACGTCAATGGTGCATTTGGAATGAAAGATATTTTCTCTTTGGATTGTTTCTGGCTCAAACAATGCACTAAGGGATCTCCTGGTCACGAGTATTTCTCCCACGTCTGGATAATCCGTCACCTCTTCTTCGGATTCCGCTAGCTCAAGATCTGCCTCATCTTGTGACTCAATGTCTCCATTGTCCCTTAACACCATCACCCGCTGGTTTGGATAATCTCTAGTATAATGACCTTTCCCTTGGCATTTGAAGCATGTTATGTCTCTGGACCTTTGAGGTGGGGCCTTGCTTATGTCTGGTTTGTTACCCTTGGGCTGCTCATAGTTAGATTTCTTGATCTTTGAGTCAGCTTCTGTCGCTTTGCCTTTGTCTTGGTTCCTTTGAGGCTGATTCCAAGTTGTCCTGCTTATACTGGTTGCAGCAACGTTCCTATTGATGTGTTGCTCAGCTTGGACAGCTAAATGTAACAAGCCTTCAAGATCCTCATAAGGTTGTCGCTCGACCTTGCGTGCAATCCTGTCCTGAAGACCATCTAGAAACTGAGCCATCAAAGTTTCTTCTGAGTCATCTACCTCCAGCCGGTTCTTCATGGTTTCAAACTCCTCAAAATAATCTTCAACTGATTTGTTTCCTTGAGAGAGTTTTCTGAACTTCTTCTGAAGATCTCTATGGTAGTAAGCTGGGACATATCTCTTCCCTAAAGCTTACTTTATGTCATCCCAATTGCTTAACTGACCATGTCTTAACCTCCTTCACTCTGATACTTCTCTGTCCCACCACGCCAATGCATTATCAGTGAGTTGAGCTACAGCTAAGGATACTTTTCTTGCTTCAGAGTATTGGTAGTACTCATAGATGTACTCCATTCTTCTTTCCCAATCCAGATAAGCTTCCAGATTCACCTTTCCAGCAAAAGTAGGAGCCGTGAGCTTCAAGTCTTTGCCTCCACGTCTCTGATCATCATCCTCATTGCCTCTGCCTCTATCTCCACGCCTAGGCTGGTGATAGTTTCTCCTTCCTCTACCCCTGCCATGGATGTTAAATCCCCTTCCTCCCTGATTTGGATCAGGAGGTAACTCATCTTCCTCTAACTCAGGCATCTCGTCATCTGTTGTTTCTTCTTCTTGTTGCCTATGATTTCTATTCAAGTTGCGGATTGATTCTCGTTGAATAGGCCTCTGTTCCAGCTGAGTGAGCCTGCCACTGATGTCTCTCATTGTTTCAAGCAGTTGATTCATGGTGAGTTAATCTTGTCCAACCTCTTCTCCCATGAGTACTTGTACCTGAAACTGACACAAGCGAGTATCAAAGTATAACAAAGAAGTCTAAAAGAAAGCTAAATGGTAACAATGAAATATTTCTTTTGTTTTTGTTTTGTTTTTATGTAAATAAAAAAAAAGAGAAAGTCGAAATTGAAAGCTATGGATGCAATATGGAGTTTCCTTTCTTGAGAAACCGATGAAAACAAAAAAAAGGAAATATGTATTTTTTTTTTTTTGATTTTTGAGTAAGATTTCGAAAACTAATAAAACAAAAAAGGTAACTAATAAAAGCAAACAGATTTTTTTTTGGTTTTTATGCAAGGAATTCGAATCAAACAAGACTCAAAATGAAAAGATGAAGATGAACACTTTTTTTTTTATTTGAAATGCAAATGAAAACTAATGAAAGTAAAAAGGTTTATGGATAGAAAACACCTGTTTAGGAGCCTTTCGGCTCTGATACCAGATGATGCAGCCCTGGAATCAAAGTGATGCTCTGATACCAGATGATGTAGCCCTGGAGCAGAAGCTTGACGGATGGGTTGATGGAGATCGAACCACTGGCTTAAGAGCTCTCTTGGTTTGATCGGCTTGGATGGATGGTGAGTAGAGATGGGATTATTCCTGCTGGCTTAAGAGCTCTCTCAGAAATAATCAGTGGATGGAATGGATTGAGGTCGCCACAAGATCCTATGAGTCTGTATCTTGATAAGACAAAAGCCTTCTCTTTGTTTGAATCACACAAAACAATAGAGAAAACAAGTTTGCGGTTTCTTTGCTTGAAGAAAACACTCGGTGTACTTTATTGATCTAGGGTAAATGAAACACGGCTGTGAGAGGGGACTTTATAAACAGTCCAAACAGCTATGCCCTTCTAGGGGACTTGAAGCAAATAAAACATAAAAGGAAAGTACTGACTCAATTTGGACCTAAAGAAATAAAGACTACAACGGCTAATTTTATGACTGAAACTACTAAAGGAAACAAAGATTTGATCCTGCAAAACAAAGAGACAACAGTCATATAATGTGTATAAATGAAACTTATACCTTAGCTTATGTTTGGTATGTCTTTGGCCGTTGATCAGAAGCCTTCTTCATTCGTAGCATTCTGGCCTTGGAAGCTTGAGCTAGTGTCGATGCTACTTCCTGAGCTAGTGCCGATGCTACTTCCTGAGCTAGTCTTGATGCTGCATATTGTCAGTCCCTTTTGAGCTGAGCTGAATAGTGTTGGGCTGTCCATCTTGATGAAGACTTGTTCCTGCTCTTGGTTAGTAGCTTGATTCAGTAGGCTTTGCACACCTTCATTGACTTGGTTCCTCAAAGCCTTTGTTGCTGACCTTGTCAACGGACATTCCCTTATGATGGGCATTGGATCTTCTGCCTTTGGTTCTATGGCCTCATCAGCAAGCGAAAGCTTCATCTGGGCCGTCAGAAGGCCATCAGAATCACATCGCCGACATTACGATGAATAAATTACTCCGTCAGACGAACCTGAAGCAAGCTGCAACAACATAAAGCAAACGCGGGGATGCATGTCGGGATCAATAGTTGTAAGTAGCTGGATGAAGGAAAAGATAATCCGGCATACGAACCGGAAAGCTGACTCCGTACTAAGACGGAAGTATAAAATTTGACATGGGAATACCCAATCGGAAGAAAAAAAAAACAAAAACCCAAAGCGAGATCCACCGATATTACAACAAATTTTGGAGGATTCACTAGGATTTAAACTTAACGAACATGAACCCTAGAGCGACGAATCCAAGTCAGATTTAATATAAACAGAAGGAGATGCACCACCTAGGGAGAGACAAAACTAGAACAAAAGTAACCCGGTCAACAAAACAGACGAAACCGCCGGAATCGTCGACCGGAAGCTAAAATCGTTTGTCGGAGAATTAGAGAGAAGATGGAGATAAAGGAAGAGAGAGAAAAGAATTTCTTTTATTCCGGACATAGAGTTTTTAAGGAAAAAAATATATATATTTGACGTTGTTTTGTATATTAAAAAGAGATGTTACTGGGTGAAGACTGCATGTGAGGTACATGCAGAGAAACAAGACTTCCAAAACATTATAATATATACGTCATATAAACATTTATTAGCATAAAATGGTGTATATAAAGTGAACGTACGATGTAAGACAGCGACAAGAAGGTGTTTGTCAGTGTTTTTAAAACCGGATCGACCCGGCGGTCGGACCGGGTTGAACCGCGAACCGGAAGCATATCCGGGTTGGGTTGATCATAAAACCCAATGGTAGTTGGACCGGTTAAAAAACCGGATTGGACCGCCAAAAAACCGGAAACCGGCGACCCATTAAACCATATCAACCCGGATTTTATAAAAAATGTTATTTTATATTTTGTTAATTGATTTTTCTTTCCTAAACAATCAAATATAGCTATATTGGTTTTAAATATCTATTTAAAAGTAAGATTAAATGTGCTATTATATATTATCTCGTTGTTGATTTAATATTTAAACTTTTGAAATATATTTTTTAATAATTGTTACACATGATTTCAAAAATTATGATTATTGTAAAGTCTTATTTAATAGTTTGAAATATTAATATATCCTATTTTAAATTATCATCAAACCCGGTCGAACCCGATCGAACCATATTAACCCATGACCCAAGAGTTTTTCCGGTTCAGTCGCCGGTCCGGTTTTAAAAACATTGGTGTTTGTAGAATCTTAATGAAAGAATATATGGAGAAGTGTTTCAGTTTCAAAGCTAGCTCATGTCATCTTGTCCCCCAAATATCTCTTCCTTTTGTTAGTATCTTTTTATTTAATTATTAAATTTTTTTGTTCGTATTTTCTTGAGTTTATTTTTTTTTGTATATTCACTTTTTTGTTTTTTTTCTATCTGAATTTATATTAATTAAACAAGGTGAAATGTGTTTTTTAAATATAAAATCGGCAGAAAACAAAACTTTCTCCGAAAACTAAATCTATACAGGGATAACTGAGCCGACGAAATTAAAAAATATCCTTTAAAACAAAACAAAACCTACACTCATTTTGTTTATGTTGATCGAAATATATTGTAGGATTTTTATGGAACACATGGAAAAAGCAGGTTGAATACACAACCAAGGAGGTACGAAGAAACTAGGGAATCTTTTTTTTTTTAATCTCAAATTAATGTCATTGGACATATTTTTACATACCCAAATGTGAAAATGTCTATGATCATATTTTTAATGACTTATCTTTTTCCGGCTAACTATTATTATAAAAGGATGGATTCTCGAAAAAGTAATTATATTACATAAAAAAACTATTTTATCCAAAAAGAATATTAAAAACAATGCCCAAATATTTTATGGGAAGTCAAAACTCTAAAAAAAGAAGAAGAAAGTCCTAAAATCCAAGATTCATTCAAAACTATAATTTTAGTTATTTATATGTCCTACTAATTTCTGGAAATATATTTAAATTAAACCGATTTCATCACAAATAATTTTCACAGAATATGGATATCAATATCATACCCACAATGTAGATTTATTTGTTTTAGAATATAGTTTAATGTGTCATAGATGATATTTAAAATTATTAAAAAGTATATTTTAAAACAAATAAATATGTTTATAAGTACTTTGTATCATTCAGTAATAACAATTTTTGAGTTTTTTTATTTCTTAAATAAAGTCTTTCCCATTATACTCTTATCAAATTATCTTAAATAAAATTAAAATAAACTATTGTAGTCATACGTTTACACGTGAAGGAGAGAGAAACTTTTTTCTCTCTGCCTTCTCTCCTCGACCTCACCTCACCTCGGTCTCTTCGCTTCTCTCTTTCATCCGGCCTCTCCGGCGACTGGCTAACGCCGGCGCTGCGAGAGGTCATCGCCCCGCCTCTTTTGTCCTCTACATGACCTTCAATCACGGTGAGTGACTGACGAGATGAAGAAAACCTAGCCAACAGAGAGAGGTGCTCGGCGGCGGTGCTCGACGGAGTAGCGGTGAGATGGCCGGTTGCTCGAGGACTAGCTCCGCGGGATCTCGCCTCTCTTCTTTCAGTTCGTTGCTGGCTTGGAGTTGTGGGGATCTGGCTTTGACTGGTGGTTTGGGTGTGGTGAGCTGGCTCCGTGCTGGTGGCTTGACGGAGGATGGGCCTCGGAGATAGAGCCGCTCGATGTCTCTAAGTTCAACGATCTGCTAGAGGACGGCGGATCGAGGGATCTCGGAGTCTAACTGACGGATCTCTTCCTCCGGCAGCCCTGTTTCTCCCTTCCCGTCTGGTTTGCCCTCGCGGTTTTCGCGACCCCCCCTGGGCTTGGTGGCTTGCGGTGGTTCCATTTTCTCCTCCTCCTTTTGCTTGGCTTTGGTGATTCTGTTCACCAAGTGGAGATCTGCTGCTCCACGACGGCTCTTATTGCAGGTAAAGCTCGAGGCGGGCTCTTTGCTCGGCCTCTCTCCTCCGGTGGTCGCCGGCGAGATTTCTTGCGGCAAATTTCCTTGGCGGCGGCTTGTCTTCCTTAGCCTTTAGGGTTTTTGTCTCCGGTTTAGGCCGGTTTACCTGTTTTTGGGTTGTATTGGTTTTCTGTAATTTTGTTTGGTTACTTAACCAGACCCAATCCTGGGATTAAGAGTAGAGCCGGTTAGACCGGAATGTAAACCAAAAAAAAAAAAAAAACCAAAAAATTTTAATATATGCACCAAATTTTAGCAAAAAAAAAAAAAAAAAAAAAAATTATCTTAAATAAGTCTATTGGATATAAACAGCAAAATATAACTATATGAGTGAAGCGGATTCTGTATATATATATATATATATTTTTTTTTGGTATCTAGTATTGTATATCAGCTTTGTATTTGGACTTTATATCTTACCATTTTTAATATAAAGAAATACGAAAAGGTTAAGATAATTTTCACTCAAGTAAACACAGAGACTGAAGCAAAATACATCTTTTTAATAAATTATATTCTCTCTGTTTTCGAGTATAGATGGTTTTAATAAAAACACACATTATTTTTTTATAAAACTTTTAAACATGAAAATATTATTTAATACTTTGATTTTTAAGATTTTCAAGAAATTTATTTTATTATATTATATTTTTATATATGAAAATAAAGTGAATTTTTACACTGAAATATGAAAACTTTTTATATTTAAAAAATAAAACTCTAATTAATTATATTAAAAAATGGAGAGAGCTAGTATGAGAAAGCAGATGTCTAAGAAGCATCATGTTTTGAGGCAGCTGGTGTCTCCTCGATACTCAATCTCTCCACCAAAAAGCATATATTACAAGAAAACAATATCTTTGGGATGAAATTTTGGGACGAAATATATTCGTTATAATTTTGTATCCATTTTACAACGAACATAATTTCGTCCCAAATTCATTGTAAATTAAGGATGAGATGTTTTCGTCGTCGTAAATTGACATCGATTTTACGACGAATTAAGGATATGTAAGATTTCATCGTAAAATCGATGTTAATTTACGACGAATTTACATCCAAAATTTAAGTTTTAATAAACATCGAAATTACATCGAATCAACGTCTTTATTTGGTAGATAAACACATTTTTAAAATGGTGTAACCGTTTTTTGGGGACGTTTTTAACCGTTGTAAAATGGTCGCTTATTCGATGTAATAGTGTTGTTAAAAATTAGTTGTAAATTCCTAGTATTATTTTGGTTGTTAATCTTTTGCTATGTTCCAAAATTTTTCTATAAACACCCATTCATAGAAATGAAATAAACACAAACCAAACAAAAAACATTTCCTTAGGAAAAACACAAATTTTTAGTTTTCAAATGTCTATATACGATTTACGAAGATGATGTATCAACATAAGGATGCCGAAAGAGTGATGACGAAAGAGTTTCAAAGTGGGATTGAAATCTTCATGTATCAAGCAAGCCAAACATCAATAACCATGAAAAGCGGTAAGATGTTCTGCTCCTGTCGGAAATGCATGAATAGAAAGTTTATTCCTAGTGAAACTGATTGGCGTCCTTTATTTAATAGAGGTTATACACCAAATTATTTTATTTGGTATCAACATGGAGAAGGCCATAATCCGCATAATGCATGAAATAGTGGTAGTAGAAAATTTCAGCATGAAAATAAATTGCATGTTAATCATGATTAATTTGGCTATCACGGGGAGCATGAGCATGATAGGATGAATGATATGATTACAAATGCATTTCATGAAACAATAAGTAATGATCAGAATGTTGTTGAGGAACTCAACTTAGATGCCAAACAATTTTATGATATGCTAGACGCAACAAATCAACCTCTTTATGATGGATGTAGAGAAGGGTTGTCAAAATTATCGTTTCACGCTTTCAAAACCTACCCTACTGTTCTGTGATAATACTGCAGCCATATATATTGCACATAACACAGTTTTTCATGAACGTACTAAAAACATTGAAATTGACTGTCACAGTGTTCGTGAGAGGCTGGTTGCAGGTATCTTCAAGTTGCTTCATATCATAATATATCTTCAACTTGCAGACTCTTTCACTAAACTACTCTACCCTGCTACTTTCCATCGATTCATAAACAAGATGGGTCTCCTTAATATCTTCATCTCATCTTGAGGGGGCTGTTATTGTATATAGTATAGTTCATTTTCATATTTGTACATTTGAGTCTGTATAAAGTCCGGTTTAGTGTAAAGTCTTTGGTTTAGTCTTTGGTCTGAGTTGTATATAAAGCCACAATGTATTATTTTATTCAATCAAGGAAAACGAGAGTATTTTGGTAAAACAATCCTTAAAAAATTCGGTGTTTATCCATTGTAAATCAATAAGTTAAATATCATCAACTTGTGCGTAACACGACTTAACCTGATCCATGTCCTCGCATGTTAATACACCGAAAATGCATGGAACGCCTGCACATTTGGGAAATTATACAGCTTTTATTACTCAAAGCCAAAACTAAATGCAAGAGAGTGAAACTACGAGGTTGAATGGCACTTCGATTCGTGTGCAGTGCGATGACCGTAATCGGAGGGTCACTGTTGAATGGCAAGACGATTAGGCTGCGATGAAGTTTAGGAAAGATTTAAGTGTGATTAATGGTATTGCTTTTGCTGTTGTTCCAATCGTAGCGTAATCATGGCTTAGACCTGCGATTGATGTGCGATGATGACAGTGAGTCTAGTCTGTGATCTATATTTATGTACATTTACTTTTATCCTCATTTATTTCGTTGTTTTCTGGTTTGATATTGCAATTTAATTTGTTACTTGTTTTAAAACTTAACACTAATATTTAAATATTATTTTTGCCAAATAAAAATAATTAAAATAAATTTTAAACAGTTTTGCGCCAATTTTTTTTTATTATGATTTTTTTCGTTTTTAAGAGGTTTTGCGGAGTTTGGTGAGAAAACAAAATTTGCGATTTCTAGTGAAATAAACACGGACTCTCATTTTTTTACAGAAAACACGGAATCTCATTTTGGCAAAAAACACGGAATCTCGTTTTTAGCTAAATAACATGGAATCACGTTTCTGGTGGAAAACGCGGAATCGTGTTTTTGGCGAAAAACGCACAAATCTTGTTTTAAACTAGAAAACACAAATTCCCGCCAAAAAGACACCGTTATTTTCTCCCCAAATCGTAAGATTTCATTTTTTGCTAAACCAGCAAACTCTCATTTTCCGTCAAAAACGCAAACTTCCGTTTACCTACCAAAAATGCAAATTTTTGTTTTCCCAGCAAAAAAATGCATTTTTTTCTCGCCAAAACGTAGCTCCATTCATAAGTTTTTCTCGCCAAAATCGCGAAATTTCTGTTTTCCCGCCAAAACCGCAAAGTTCAGTTTTCCCGCCAAAACAGCAAAGTTCGGTTTTCCCGCTAAAACCGTGAAATTTCGTTTTCCGTAAAAAACGCGAAATTCTGTTTTCCCACCAAAACCGTGAAATTTCGTTTTCCCGCCAAAACCACAAAGTTCAGTTTTCCCGCCAAAACCGCGAAATTATGTTTTCCCGTCAAACTCGCAGAATTTCGTTTTCCCGACAAAACTGTGAAATTTTGTTTTCCCGCCAAAACAACGCAATTTCGTTTTTCCGTCATAACTGCGAAATTCCGTTTTTCCGCCAAAGCCGCAAAATTCTGTTTTCCCGCCAAAACCGTGAAATTTCGTTTACCCGTCAAAACCGCGTAATTTCGTTTTCCCGCCAAAACCGCTAAATTCCATTTTCCGCCAAAATCACGAAATTTTGTTTTCCCGCCAAAATCGCAAAGTTCAATTTTCCCGCCAAAACCGCGAAATTTCTGTTTTTTCGCCAAAACTGCAAAATTTTGTTTGACCAAAAAACATAATTTTAATTAATAAATTAATTAATAATATTAACATATTTTTTTATCCTAATCACATCTAAATCACTTTCCCATTCAAGAATGTAGGGTAATCACATCGCATCCAAAACATAACTCCATTCATAATTTTAACTAATCACATCGCTTCCAAAACACATCGCACCCACATACAAATCACAGTCACACCTAAATAGAAGTGCCATTCGGGGCCTACATTCGGTTTTGTGGCAATGAAATGAACAAGCTCAATTGTATTTCCAAAAAATGTTACATGCAAGTATTCTACTTCAACAAATGTGTATCCTTGGAATGAATATCGAGAAGAATAACCTGAATTTATGCCAGTAGAAACTACTCCAGATGCAGCAGAGTTTGCAACAGCGTCATAATGAGTGGTATCCCCACTTAATTAATCACAAACAACAACAATAGTAGATAAGAAAATCCAACTCTAACCATAAGCTAAGAACAAATCATATGAGCAAGATCGACCCTCTTTTTGGAACATGCTTTCGACTCTTGGTGCTCTAAGAGAAGAAGCTTGGCTCCTAACGGGTGACTTCAATGATTTGCTTGACAATACCGAGAAAGAAGGCGGCCCTCTGAGATGGGAAGGCTCCTTCCTGGCCTTTCGAAATTTTGTAACTCAGAATGGGTTGTGGAATTTGCAATTCTCAGGAAACTGCTTGTCTTGGCGTGGAACAAGATATGCTCACTTCATACAGTCTCGCCTTGACAGAGCCCTAGCTAATTGCTCATGGTCAGAGATGTTTCCCGCGGGTTGCTGCGAATACCTCAGATTTGAGGGCCCCGATCATCGGCCTCTTGTCACTTACTTCGACAAGTCGATCCGCAAGAAAAAAGGTAACTTCAGATTTGATCGCCGCCTCCGAAACAAGCCTGAAGTTAGAGCGATTGTGGAGGAGGCTTGGCCGCACCAGTCTCCTGAATCAGTAATCTCTAAAGTCTGCTGTATTAGAAGAAAGCTGATTGAGTGGACCAAAGAGCAGAATCAAAACAGTAAAATCCTAATTATGGATCTGCAACACAAACTGGAAGACGCTCTTTCTGCCTCGACACCCGACCAGGAACTTATTGCATCCCTCTCTAAGGATCTCGAGCACGCCTATGCGGAGGAAGAAAGTTACTGGAGACAACGAAGCCGAATCCTATGGCTCCAGAACGGAGACCGTAATACGAGCTATTTCTTCGCGGTTACAAGAGGAAGAAGAGCTGTCAATAAATTCTCAGTCATCGAAAATGACAAAGGTGAAGCGGTCTATGAAGAGGATGACATTGTTCGATCAATTTCGGCTTACTACCAAAACATCTACACAGCGTCGCCAATAGCTGAAGCTCCATCCACAATTATCTCGGATGCCATATCTCCGAAGATCACGCAACACATGAATGACTCGCTCATCTCTATACCAGATGAGTCGGAGATCAAACGGGCAGTCCATGCTATTCATGCGGATAAAGCTCCAGGTCCGGATGGTTTCTCAGCTGGATTTTATCACTCCTTTTGGGACATCATAGGAGCTGACATTTCGGCAGACATCCGGTCCTTCTTCGAGACAGGCCTGCTGAATAGAAGACAAAATGAAACCCACGTCCGGCTAATCCCAAAGATCACGGCGCCAAAAGCGGTTGCGGACTACAGACCCATTGCGCTCTGCTCCACACACTATAAGATCATTGCAAAGATCTTGACCAATCGCCTCCAGCCGCTGTTACCGACCTTGATCTCAGGATATCAGTCGGCTTTTGTACCCAAGAGAGCTATCTCCGACAACGTTCTCATCACTCATGAAGTTTTACACTTCCTCCGCACCTCGGCAGCTCGAAAGAGGTGTTCAATGGCCGTCAAGACGGATATGAGTAAGGCATATGAGAGAATTGAATGGGATTTCCTTCGCCAAGTCCTTGTACGTTTTGGCTTCCACAACGTTTGTATTTCTTGGATAATGGAATGCGTAACCTCAGTCTCCTATTCATTCCTTATCAATGGAGGACCGCAAGGGCTAGTCACCCCTTCTCGAGGCATTCGCCAAGGAGATCCTCTCTCCCCATATCTTTTCATTCTCTGCTCGGAAGTGCTCTCAGGATTATGTCTCCATGCTCAATCCCTAGGCTCGCTTGTGGGGGTTAAAGTAGCTAGAGGATCCCCTGCGATTAACCATCTCCTCTTTGCCGACGACACTATGTTCTTTTGTAGAACAGACCAAAGAAGCTGCTCCACCCTCCTCTCCATCCTTCGCAGCTATGAAAAAGCCTCTGGGCAGTGCATTAATTTGACAAAGTCTGCTATTACTTTCTCAGCGAAAACCCCTGCTGCAGTTAAAGCTAGGGTTAAGGCTTGTCTCCGGATTGATAAAGAGGGAGGTATTGGAAAATACTTGGGTCTCCCTGAACATTTTGGGAGAAAAAAGAGGGATATCTTTGCTAACATTATTGACCGGATTAGACAACGGTCACATAGCTGGACGTCTCGGTTCCTATCCAGTGCGGGGAAACAGATTTTACTTAAATCTGTCCTCCAAGCTATGCCAGCTTATACCATGTCTTGCTTCAAGATACCACTCTCCCTCTGTAAGCAAATCCAATCTATCCTTACTCGGTTCTGGTGGGATGTGAAACCGGATGTTAAAAAGATGTGTTGGGTATCTTGGAAACGACTCACTTTGCCTAAGAGTATTGGTGGCCTTGGCTTCAGAGATGTTGAGGAATTTAATGATGCCCTTCTTGCTAAAGTGGCTTGGCGAATTTTGAAGTCACCCTCATCACTCTTGTCGCAGATTCTCCTGAGTAAATACTGCATCTCTGCCTCCTTCTTGGACAGCATTCCACCCAAATCATGCTCCCATGGATGGAGGAGCATTTTAGCGGGAAGAGAGGTTCTAAAGAAAGGATTGGGTTGGGTGGTAGGTGATGGTGCTAGCATTAACATCTGGTCAGATGCTTGGCTCTCGACGTCAACCCCTCTCAAGCCCATTGGACCCCCGACCGAAGCTACGGCTGCTATGTGCGTGCAAGACTTGATTGATCCGGTCACTAAAGACTGGAACCGAGCGCAGATCAGACTCGTCCTACCGCAATATGAGGACCTAATATGTAAGCTTCTTCCTAGTTCATGTCACATGAAGGATGAGCTTGCATGGCTCCCCAACAAAGCGGGTTTATACACGACCAAATCAGGTTATGCTTTGGAAAAATCTGTCTCCTCGATTGCTGATGAGCTTCTACCGCATGATTTTAGCTGGATCCAGAGCATCTGGAACCTCCGGACTCCGCCAAAGCTCAGACAATTTTTATGGAAAGCCTGCAATAATGCTCTCTCTGTCGGTGAAGCTTTAAGAAGCAGAGGCATAGGAGTTGACACCTCTTGCAAACGCTGTGGCGGAAGGGAATCTAGCTTGCACCTGTTTTTGCAGTGTCCTTTTGCGGCTAGAGTTTGGGATTTAGTCCCAGCCATCAACATTCCTAGAGCCACGACAATCACATCTATGGAAGCTCTCCTCCAATGCAGCCCCTCCATGACTTCTCTGCCTCCTATAGGACTGTCGATAACTCCACTCCTCCCTTGGATCCTCTGGAATCTTTGGACAGCTAGGAACAAGATGGTTTTTGAGGAGAAGTTCTTCTCGGAAGAAGCCACCGTTCATAAGGCCATCACCGACGCTTTGGCTTGGCATGCTGCACAGACCGTCCCGCCCCAGAAACGCACACCAAATAGAGTTAGCCGCTTGCCACAACCACCGGCTTCGATCCACTGCGCTTTCTCCGATGCTGCTTGGGACAGCTCTACAGGCTCAGGTGGACTCGGATGGGTTCTAAAAGACCCTATCACGGGCACTTTAATGTCCAACTCTTCAAACCGACGATCGGTTCCTTCGGCCATTGCTGCTGAGGCACTCGCGGTTAAGGCTGCAATTGAAAATGCAGTAGCTCAAGGGATCAAACAGCTTAAGGTCTTCTCAGATTGTAAAGCTCTAATCTCCCTCCTCTCCACGGATGCTATCTCGGTGGAGCTTCAAAGTGTTCTCTTCGACATTCGTTCCTTGAGTTCTAACTTTGAATTTATCTCTTTTTGCTTCATTCCACGTTCGGAAAACTCTTCAGCAGACCTCCTAGCTAAATCGGCTCGGATGGCCTTGTCGAACTCTTTCCCTGTAGTGTATCCATCTGTTGTAAACGCTACATTTTAAGCTATCTAATGCAAGGTTGTTTCAAAAAAAAAAAAAAAAAAAAAAAAAAAAAGAACAAATCATATGAGGAAATATACAATTGGATTAGTAAAAGCAAGAACAAACAATAGGTTTTTTCTCATTTCCAATGAATTCTAATATAATGTTCAGATTTTCCAATCAGAACAAATTAAATAGTTAATGTTAGAACTCGTTTTTATGGAAATGGCTTACGACCATATTCCGGTAAGATTTCCGGTGAAGACGTTCATCAGAATGACTAGTTCTTGGGCACGATAGAATCGTCGCTGCGTCCACTATAAGGTGGTGTATAAGAACGATAAAAACGAAGTTCGGTTGAATGAGAAATTAAAGTCCGAATGGACAACTTGGAGACTAAAGGAGATATGGGCTCGGGCTTTAATGCTTGTGGCTTTGTGTAATGTATTATAGACCCAAATATTATTAATTTTTGGTCTTAATATATTATGAATACATTGTTGATTTAGTCAACAAATATCTCTTATAATAAAGTCTTTAACGTTACAAAAATCAAACACACTTATTGTGTGAATCAATTACACATAATTATAAGAATTAATTCTCATAAGTTGTTTTAATTTTTTAGGTTGAAAGCTTGTGTGGCTATTTAAACAAGCCTTGACTCCTCTTCTTTACAATCTCAATTTTTTACTATACAATCTCCTCTCTTCTTCTTCTCCATGTTTTTAGTGTCTGAGAGTACAACACATATTTTTGGTTCGTTAGCTTTGTTCTCGAGTGCATCGAAGCAGAGAATAGAGTAGTTTTATCCTGGGATTCTTGAGCGTATCAAACCGGAGCACTAAGGGCGTTTAAAGAATTAAGGAGAGAGATCTTTCTCTCGACTCTACTCACCTTCCGGTTCTTCTTCAATCAACTTACGGTAGTTGGGTTCATATTTTGATTATTTCCATCATGTTTTAATCATTATAATCTGTAATATTGTTGCTTCTAATATTAGTTTTGCTCATTATTGAATTTGATGCTCATAGTCTTAATTCTTTAAAAATTTCGTTGTTGTTATTTGGACTAACGAAATTTTCTGATTGTGAAGCTTTTACAGACATAATCCCTTCTGTAGATGTGTTGTTGTTAGTCTCTATTTTGCAGGAAAAATCGGAGTTCAGTTTACCTTTAGTCCAGATTGATTTCTGTCACTTCTTATCATACTTTTCACAATTTTTAATTCTGTTTTCTTAAACGTTGTTGAAATTTTTTTTTTTGAAAGTGTCGATGTTTTAATATATTGCTTAAGCTAAAATCATAAACTGTATCTGTTTTGAAGATTACCGGTTTGATTTGACTTATATAGCAATTGGTGAAAGATTTTTTTTTCAAACGAAAAGAAGTTTGCAGTTGATCTTCGTCTTCTTTGGACAAAACAATAAACAAAACCTGCAATATTTAATCAATAAGTGTTAGTGGGTTTTGTCTTTTAGCATCTCTGTATTTGTTCTCCATTTTTGTTGGTTGATTAAAATCAATATTCACTAGAAAGTTTATGGTCAAATTTGGAGACGTACTTTGTCTTGTAATACTTACCGGTTTTGAAAAGAAAAAAAACAAAAACTTTTTGGCAATTGATCTCTAGAAAAACCTGCAACATTCTTTTCTTGTAAAAGCTTGTGTTATGGATTTTGTGGTTGTTGCTAATTAATTTACGATTGTTTTTGGATTGAGTCAACTCAATTTTCTCTAAAAGATTTTGGTCAAATTTGGAAACAGTTTTTGTCCTTTATTATAGCTGTTACAAGTTTCTGAATCTTTTGGAAAGGATTTAAACAATTTACTTTGTTAGTAAATGTTTTAGTAAATGTTTTAAAATTGTTTTGACGACCATTTCGTCAATTCTCAATTTAAATACTGGATTTGCGATCCGCTTTTATAAGTGTTTACGTGAATTGTTTCACAAAATAATATCAAATGGATTTGTGATTAACTATTTAGTGTTTACACGAATCGTTAAACGAGTGTTTAAAGGTTTCCACGAACACTTTTAAGTGGAAAGGACAACCGAACCTCTAGATTTAATTCACACTGATTTATGTGATTTAAAGTATATCCAAACTAGAGGCGAAAAAAAAAATATTTTGTGACTTTCATAGATGATTGTACAAAATATTGTTATGTCTATTTGCTACGAAGCAAAGATGAGGCCTTGGAAAAATTCAAGGAGTATAAAATCGAGGTTGAAAACCAACTCGCTAAAACTATAAAGATAGTTCGAAGTGATAGAGGAGACGAGTATGATGGACCATTTGATGCATTCTGTAAAGAACATGGAATTATCCATCAGACAACCGCTCCTTATTCACCTGAATCTAACGGAGTTGCGGAACGTAAAAACCGAACTCTCAAAGAGATGATGAATGCGATGTTGCAAGAATATGGGTAAGACACCGTATGAACTTTGGAAAGGTGTTGTACCTTCATACAAATACCTTGAAGTGTGGGGGTGCTTAGCAAAAGTCGCGGTGCCACCTCCGGAAAAGGTCACAGTAGGACCAAAAACTATGGACTGTATTTTCATCGGATATGCGCACAATAGTAGTGCGTATCGGTTTTTAGTCTAAAGACAACCTTGCGGATCCATTTACTAAAGGATTGTCACGATATCAAGTTGTAAAATCATCAAGAGTAATGGGTTTAAAGCCTATTAATTAAGATGAAGTTTGATGGAAACCCCACCTACGTGACTGGAGATCCCATATGTAGGTTCAAAGGGACAACTACATCTAACTAAATCTGTAGAGCACTGTGAGACTCACGTCTATACCCAGTTCCTAAGATGATGTACAGTGTTTCCTGTATGTGTATAGGATAAGCGTAAGCTTTTAATGATTTGAGTCCAAGCTTGGTATGATATGTGGAGTATTACAAGATAATTTTTAAAATACAAGCTAAAGGTAAATCACCTTATGAGTGTGAAATATGGCCGTTTCTAGGAGAATGAAAGTTAGGCTATATTCTCCAAGTTCACTCATGATTAACCAGGCATGTTCACAGCCAAAAGGAACACAATAGAGAACCTATTTCTGTGAGAAATGAAGCTGTGCTATACATGTTGTCTAGGTTTACATCAAAGCCTGGGTGGTTCAAGACATCATGTTCACCACCTGGCCGAGTAAATCCGACAGATATTAAAATGAGTGGTTCAAAGCTAAAAAATGCTACCAACTCAGATACAGTGAATTTTCGTTTGTACTCTCAAAAGTCTTTCTGTCATATCTAGTTAGTTAATTCTATTGAGTCGTCATGTGTCTAGAGTCATTTCTATTCATGTGGGGGATTGTTAGAACTCGTTTTTATGGAAATGGCTTACGACCATATTCCGGTAAGATTTCCGGTGAAGACGTTCATCGGAATGACTAGTTCTTGGGCACGATAGAATCGTCGCTGCGTCCACTATAAGGTGGTGTATAAGAACGATAAAAACGAAGTTCGGTTGAATGAGAAATTGAAGTCTGAATGGACAACTTGGAGACTAAAGGAGATATGGGCTCGGGCTTTAATGCTTGTGGCTTTGTGTAATGTATTGTAGACCCAAATATTATTAATTTTTGGTCTTAATATATTATGAATACATTGTTGATTTAGTCAACAAATATCTCTTATAATAAAGCCTTTAACGTTACAAAAAACAAACACATTTATTGTGTGAATCAATTACACATAATTATGAGAATCAATTCTCATAAGTTGTTTTGATTTTTTAGGTTGAAAGCTTGTGTGGCTATTTAAACAAGCCTTGACTCCTCTTCTTTACAATCTCAATTTTTTATCAAACAATCTCCTCTCTTCTTCTTCTCCATGTTTTTTAGTTTCTGAGAGTACAACACAGATTTTTGGTGCGTCGAAGCAGAGAATAAAATAGTTTTATCCTGGGATTCTTGAGCGTATCAAACCGGAGCACTACGGGCGTTTAAAGAATTAAGGAGAGATCTTTGTCTCGACTCTACTCACCTTCCGGTTCTTCTTCAATCAACTTACGGTAGTTGGGTTCATATTTTGATTATTTCCATCATGTTTTAATCATTATAATTTGTAATATTGTTGCTTCTAATATCAGTTTCGTTCATTATTGAATTTGGTGCTCATAGTTAATTCATAATTAGTTTTGTTTTGTTGATAAAATTTAGTTAAGATAAGTTGCAGAAGAAAACCATTTAAGAATTGAGACTAACCGTCATTGATGACGGTACGGTTCATCATCCATCACGTAAACTTCATGTGATTATTATATCCAAAACGACGTGCATAATATTCATGTTACATGCTTCTAATCACGTGGTAAGCTATCATTGGACAATGGTAGATTTTTCTTCTTCTACGAATAAGATAGAGTATGTATACATGGAAAGCCTACTTTTCGCCGGATCTTCTTCGACCTTCTTCTCCGATCTAGATTTTTCAAGAGGTAATTAAGAAGCTTCCGGTGATGGAGGTTTTTTTATGATTTTTTCTCCCATTTTCTTTGTTATCAATTTGAGAATGAATTTTTTTTTCTTCATCCGGTTTTCCTCCGAGCCGATCGTCTTCCTTTTCATTTGTTCTTCAATCAGCCTCGTTTTCTGTAAATCCTTTTCCTGTTGTTTCTAATAAACTCAGAAATCGCTTTCTATGGCTGCTTTTCTTTCCGAATCTTTGGATTTAGCCGAGAATTCTCGGTTTGTTTGTCTTGATCGGACTTCTTCTCTCTCTCTTGTCGCCATCTTCTCCTTGGTTTCTCTCTGCTCCTCCCCACCCCTTCCGTTTTGTATGGATTAATATCGTTGTCGTGCCACCGCATTAGAGGACACGCTTATGATGGATTCTGTTAGATCTTCGGAACCTACGGCGGCGGCGGCTCCATGACTTCGGCGGTTTCTGGCAGTGTTGCAGCGCTGTTTTTCTTTTGTTGCAGGTGAGTCAAGTTGGTGGATTTGGGATGCTTCGATCAGTAGGTGGTCTTTGGCAAGGATGGTGAATCGGTCCAGCGAGATTTGGCGTCGTTTCTTCCACGGTCGTTCGTTCGTTTCCGGCGAGTTTTCAGATGAGTGATGCGTGTTGCATGACGTCTTCGTGCTCGTGCTGCCACATGGATAGTACTGTCAATTCGGATTAATCCGCGGATTATCAATCCGCACCAAGGCGGTTTTTCTATTTGCGGAATTTAGCGGACTAATCCGCGGCGGACTGCGGTACCAAATTTTAAAATCCTAATCCAAACCGTTTAAGTTTTGCGGATATGCGGATCAATCCGCGGACTAATATTTCAATCGCAAAAAGCACTTTTTATCATCAATCTTAAAAACCATAACTATAATTTATTATCCATAACATAACCAGAAAATTTATGTAAAACATGTAATAGTTTGAAAATTAAAAAAAAATATCAAAAACAAGAGAAGTAAAGAAGTGGATGGCTCACACTTCACATACGTATATTAACACAAACAATATGATTCTTTATTTGGCTATTTAGAACTGAAAAAGCCAATAAATTAATCAAGTATACACACTCAAACAGTCAATCGTGATACATGCTTAGGAAGAGAATAAAACTTAAAAGTAGATACGACATATTTATAAAAGAACTACTTACATGTTACCGACCAATGTCAAAGAAAGAAAATTATGATTGAATTGAAACTTCAGAGATAGAAGAGAGACAATAGATACAAAGCCTTAGAGAAAAATAAAAACAGGAGGCGTGATGTAGAGATGAATCTAATAAGTCAAAACCCTAGAATTGAAATATAATTGCCAAAATATTTATTTTAATTTTTTTTTTTTGAATCCGCGGTAAAGTCCAGAAACCGCAAGTACCAAACCGCTTAAGACCGCATACCGCAGCGGTCTCAATCCGCCGGACTGCGGATAGGAAAACATAAAGTCCTAGACCGCATAATTATTTTGCGGATTGGATTACGAACCGCGGACTTTAGTCCGAATTGACAGCTCTACACATGGATGTGTATCTGTACAACCGAATTGTTCAGATAATTTTATTGTTTTTGGGCTTTGGCCCACTTGTATTAAACCGCGACCCATGAATTGTACAATTCATATTGACAAAAAAAAAAGTATACATGGAAAGCCTAGCAAAAGATAACATAAACACTACTGACCCAAAGTAAAAAGACATATAAACGAGTATAATATGACAGTAATAATCCACTTTGGGTTTATATAATTCAAGAAAAAATAATCACATGGGGTTAACGTAATAATCACTTGTATGAAAACCCTATCACGACGAAAAGAAAATTATCAAAGTCGTGTACTCCGGCCCATAAAGCCCAACAACTTTTTAACCTTGTCTTCAGAGAACGAACAGAACAACACAAGTCTCGATTTCATCTCGCCGATGTTGTCCCCGGAGAAGAAAAAGAGGAAAAAGATGCCGACGCCGCAATTGACCTCACTTCCCGACGATTTGCTATTGAACTGCCTGGCACGCGTTTCAAGGGTGTACTATCCGACTCTCTCCCTCGTGTCGAAGAGGATTCGATCTCTCCTTGCTTCGCCAGAGCTTTACAAGGCCCGGTCACTCTCGGGACACACCGAAAGCTGTCTCTACGTGTGCTTGAGGGAGTGTTCTAGTTTTGTTTTGTTCACCCTGTGCCGCAGGAAACCTGATCGAGAGTCAGCAGCTGGATATTTTTTGGCTCGAGTCCCAATTCCTCGTTGTTCTCCTCTTGCAGATTTTTCGAATCTGGTGGCAGTTGGTTCTGATATCTACAAGATTGGTGGATCATATCGCGATCCGCCTTCATCTAGTGTCTCGATTCTGGATTGCAAGTCTCACACGTGGCGCGAGGGTCCAAGAATGCGGGTGGAGCTAGCGTCACTCACTGCTAGCGTCATTGATCGAAAGATATAAGCAGGCTATGATTCTGAGATGAACTCAAACTCGTTCCATGTGTTGGACACAACAAGACAAATTTGGGATCCTGAACCCATCCCTTGCAGCTTGGCAAAACACAAATTTTCTTACCCTGTCAGGAGCGCATGTGTTGACGGTAAGTTTCACGTGACGAATATCCTAGAGAAGGTTGTTTATAATCCTAAGGAAGGTAGATGGGCCTTTGAACGAGGAAGTGTGGGTAGTTATTTATGTTGTAATAGTTTTTGCGAGATAGGGAATGTTTTGTACTGTTTTTGGTACGGAAGGTTTATCTGGTATGACAGTGAGGTAAGGTATTGGAGAGATTTGAAGGGTTTGGAAGTAGGGCTGCGTAAGATCCCCTATGATAATAATAGGACTTGTGTTAGATTGGCTGAGTATGGTGGAAAGATGGCGGTTTTGTGGAAAGAAAGGTGGCCTTTTACTCATCAGAATGTGATTTGGTGTGCGGAAATTGAGCTTGAAAGGTGCAATAGTTGTGAAATTTGGGGGAAAGTTGAGTGGTGTGGTAATGTGCTTGAATCAGTTCCTCTACTATGTGATTTGGTGAAGGTTCTTTCTGTAACTGTTTAAAGAATGAATGCCAATCGATCACAAAGGCTTGAACCGTCGGTTTTATTTTGCTATTTGTCTTCTTTTGGTGGATGCAAAATATGGTTAAGGTTACTTGAAGGAGTTTCTTTTCTAACTATCTATTTGTTGAATTTTCTATTTTTCTAAAATAAACAAAAAAAAAAAATCTATTTTTCTACACCAGAAAAATCGTTTATTTTTCCTGAGAAAATGACGTGGCTATATATCTTATCTTCCCCAATTATCCAACAACAAGCGTTTCATAAAAAAATGAACGCTCGAAATTTCAGAAGAAAAATGGCTGGAGCGATGTATGGCGTTAGGTGACGTGTACAAACGGATTTATCTTCTCTGAGAATGAAACTCACCACGAATGATCTCTTCGCTTCTCAACCATCGCTTCACTGCCCATGCCTCTCCTCCTCCTCCCGTCCACGCCGTCGCCGTCATCTTCCGATCAACCTCACTAGGAAGAACAATTCTCTATCCATCGTTGCTATTTCTAACTCCGATCCTCCATCCCGAACCGCCTTCTCTCGCCGCGTTATTCTCCTCGCGCCGCCACTTCTCTCCGCCGCTGCTTCCTTGTTACTAAAACCGTCTGTCTCTTTAGCTTCCGAGGAGAGCTCTTCCGCCTCTGTGACTTCGTCTACGGAATCAGCAGCTCCTCCTCCTCCCCCGACAGCCACTGCTCCACCACCGCCTACATCCGAGAACAAGGAAGAGACTATAACCTCGAGAATCTATGACGCGACGGCGATTGGTGAGCCGATGGCTATGGGTAAAGATAAGAAGAAAGTGTGGGAGAAGCTGATGAATGCAAGGGTTGTGTACCTCGGCGAAGCGGAGCAGGTGCCTACTAAAGACGATAAGGAACTTGAACTCGAAATCGTTAGAAACTTGAGGAAGAGATGCGTCGAGAGCGACCGTCCAATATCTGTGGCATTGGAAGCATTCCCTCTTGATTTGCAGGAACAGCTAAATCAGTACATGGATAAGAAGTTTGTTCCCACTTTGCATCTAAAGTTTCGTGATTATGAATATTGTTTAGTGTTTTCTGTGCTGAAGAATCAATCACCTATGGTACTTTTGGTGGCAGGATGGACGGAGAGACATTGAAGTCATATGTGATAGATTGGCCACCTCAACGTTGGCAAGAATATGAGCCTTTATTAACTTATTGTCGTGATAACGCGGTTAGATTAATTGCTTGCGGCACTCCGCTTAAGGTAGAGTCTTAAAATCTTTGATTTGGGTGTAGTTAACTGTTTGGTTTGGTTTGGTTTGGCTGATCATTTTAGTCCAGGGTTTATCTCTTAATCCCTTTTGATTATGCTGCTTCATTTCATTTTAGTTACTTGGTTCTCTACTGGTATTTAGATGCAACGCAATGCTCTTTTTTAGTACTGTTGATTTCTCTATGACTGAAGTTTGTGGGAATGATTACATCTTGATAATGTTAGTGGCATGAATCTGGTTTTGACCATTGCAACTAAGTATGCACATGTTCAAGCTGTATCAGAATTATTGCATTGGAACTCTGATGAGAGCTGACAGTATTCTATTTAATCTGATGTAGGTTTTAAGAACTGTTCAAGCAGAGGGTATCCGTGGTCTTTCAAAGTCTGAGCGTAAATTATACACTCCTCCTGCTGGGTCTGGGTTTATCTCAGGATTTTCTTCATTTTCACGTAGATCTACATTCGATACAAGCCTCCCAACACAGATTGTTCCGTTTGGACCAAGTTCTTATTTGTCAGCACAAGCAAGAGTTGTGGAAGACCATACAATGTCACAAGTTATTTTACAAGCAGTAGCAGATGGAGGTGGGACTGGTCTGCTATTAGTGGTGACAGGGGCAAGTCATGTTGAGTATGGTTCAAGAGGAACAGGGTTGCCAGCAAGGATCTCAAGGAAGTTCCCAAAGAAAAACCAAGTTGTTGTATTACTTGACCCTGAAAGACAGTACTTGCGAAGAGAGGGCGAAAGTCCAGTCGCTGATTTCTTGTGGTATTCTGCAGCCAGACCCTGCAGTAGAAATTGCTTTGACAGAGCAGAGATCGCTCGAGTAATGAATGCAGCTGGCAGGAGGCGAGATGCTCTTCCTCAGGTAGATTTTCATTTGGTTGCTTTCATGACATTGACAACCTGCGCTCTCTGGCAATCTCTTATCGATTTTTTTATTAAGGAGTTCAATTCTTTTCTCTTTTAAGCTAAACTTTGACTTAAGCTTGTATGTCAAATGTTCATAATGATGGAATGTTTTCATTCTTCCAGGATATTCAAAATGGGCTGGACCTTGGTTTGGTGTCACCCGAGGTTCTGCAGAATTTGTTTGATTTGGAGCAGTATCCTCTTATTTCTGAGCTTGCTCAGCGGTTCCAGGTATGTCCATTCTGGATGATATCTCTTTTGTGAAATTTTTGCATGGAGTATATATGTTTTGTGTTCTATAATATTGTAGAGCTTGCGTATCATTCCATCGACATTACGTAAATTTGTGTTACAGGGTTTCCGAGAAAGGTTGTTGGCAGATCCGAAATTCCTGAATAGGTTAGCTATCGAAGAAGCTATATCAATAACAACCACACTTCTAGCACAATACGAGAAGCGAAAAGAGAATTTCTTTGAAGAACTAGACTATGTTATAACTGATACAGTTAGAGGATCAGTAGTAGATTTTTTCACAGTTTGGCTTCCTGCACCAACTTTGTCGTTTCTTTCATATGCTGATGAAACCACCGGACCAGACAGCATAGACGCATTGAGAAGCCTCCTAGGATCCATACCTGATAATGCATTTCAAAAGAGTCTTGCTGGAAGAGAGTGGAATTTGAATCTTAGAGTTGCTTCAGTTATTGTTGGTGGCTTAAAGCTTGCTGGTGTTGGAGTGGTTTCCAGTTTCGCAGCTGTGGGAGCTTCAAATGCATTGAATGTTGTTCGAAAATTTATTAAACCAGAGTTGGTTGTTGCTCAGAAACCTAAGATTAAGAGATCTCCTCTTCTGAAGACAGCAATGGTTTATGGAGGTTTTTTGGGAACATCTGCAAATCTTCGTTACCAGGTATGGTGAGCTATACTGCATGACAGTGATGGTTCTTCGTCCTGGCTAAGGAAGAGCGTTGATGAAGGAGATTATGATTTGATTTATGTCTCTAACATCAAGAGTGTCTTTGAATGCAGATAATTGCTGGATTAATAGAGCATCGCATTTCTGATGAGCTTTCTTCTCAACCTTTACTTGTGAATACAATTTCATTTGTTGTCAGGACACTTAACTCATATTTTGGAACACAGGTCAGAGTTACATGTCTGTATTTTGGTTTCTTCTTGCTTTTTTCCTTGAAGCATTGTGTGTCAACTTCTTTGATTATTTTATTTTTTGAAGTTCTATTATCTTGATCCTTAAATGTTTACAGCAATGGATTGATCTTGCCCGCGCTACGGGTCTGCAAACTCAGAAAAGCCCCCCAGCCTCTAAGGAAATTCCGGAGGCTTTGGAAGAATCTACGGTGGAGTGCAATGCTACTGAAGAGGAAAATATTGACAAGCTCGATAATCAGTGATACTGGTGAGACTACCGCACTAGTTATCAATCTATAGTTGTTGAAATGAGCATAGTTTCACAATTTTTATGTTTGTATTTGTGCTTCTTGGAGATGGTGATGGTTCCAATATAGTTTCTTCTTTCTTAAACTCGTTGACCAAAAAAAAAAAAAACCTCACTGTAGTCGTCCTGCTGATTGCGTCTCTTTTATTCTCTCTGTGCTTAAGCAATCATTTGTCTAGGATAATAGGAAGCTGTCAGACCTTAGTTGAAAAATAGTTTTGAGCAGAGTAGGAGATAATATTAGTGGTTCAAAAATTCATTACGTAGTCTAGAAGGAGAAAACCCACAAAGTTTTGGGTAGATCTGCTATATATGAGTCGACTGCTTTATTAGCATCTTGTACGCTGTTTTCTTTCTGGAGTTAAAAGGCTTTGTCAACGAGGCTGAGAGAGCAATTTCCAGGAACGTTATCTCTGCAGTGCATATATGTTGAGTGTAAGTAGCTTTTGAAGATAAACTTTGAAGGCCTTTATGTGATCAACATCAATTTGTGATTAGGTAATTGCCAGATTCGAGTTCATTAGATTTCCTAACAGTAAATATGCAGACAAATACTCTGTTTCGAGGTTGCACATGTGAGATCTTTATTATACCAACAGTGCCGGCCCAACATTTTTGTATGCCCTATACAAATCTAAAAACAATATGCTCTTTTCATATATTTTTGTCTAAAATCATTGCCCTTTAAACATTTTTAGACATATATTATGAAAAATATTTTAGAAATGCCCTTTTAAATATTTTTTACATATATATTAATAAAGAAAATATATAAACAATGCCCTTTTTAGTCGGATGCCCTAATCCGTCGCTTACCTGGCTTATGCTCGAGGCCGGCTCTGTATACCAAGTGATTCTACAATTTCCTTGATTTTTTATCCGTAACACATGAACATAAAGAAGTACCATTTTGAAGCGGTTCTTGGTTGGGTTCGTGGTTGGTCTTTCCTGAGCGAGGCTCTGCGATTTATTTCTTAACGTCAAAAGGTTTCTTTCTGGTTTGGCTGTAGAAGCTTTTCGAATAGTAGTTTTGGGTGTGATTTAGTTTCTCGTAGTACTTATCTGTTTCTCTTTCTTTGTTTATGATAGTTTCTCTTGTTTTTGTTTGTTTTTTTGTTTGACTTTGGTTTTGGTATTGATATCTGATAGCCTGCTTTAATATGTTATATTTGTATTCGAACAATGTATCCTACTTTTGTAAAGAAGAAAAAAATAAGTCTAGTGAAAAAAGGCATTGTATGACACACAACTTATCCTTCTATTAGCAGCAGTAGAAGAGCCTTTTCCCTCATAGGATGCTTGCTCAAAGAGTGAATCATTCTCCGGCTTTGATAAATGAAACCATGTCATTCACTACAAGTACAAAATCAGAACCACCAAGAGCAGTGCTTTCAGTGATACGACTTTTTTTTTTTATATAATATATACTAGATTTTGACCCGATTTTGACCCGCGCTAAAGAAGCGCGAGTTTATTTTTTCTAAAAAAATAAGTAAGTTTAAGTATTCACACCGCAAATTATATAGATAGTGGATTTGGACTTATGACATATTATGAATAGAGTTTCTATGAATCAAGGATTTATTTAAGAATGAAAGTTGAAATGAATTTATAGAACGATAGGATCGAGAATATACAAAAAGATCGAGTATTTCTGGTAGCATCGTTCTCGGACATGTTTTAGATGATCTTATTTGAATGAGCTTAATCTTTGTATACTTCGATCTTTCTGGTTTTTGCTCCACTTCTTTCTCTCTAACAACTAAGCATTTCCTTAGCTTACGTCATATAATTCCGAGATACGCGAGAATATTACACTCTTAACCCGTTATTTATGGAGATTTTCTCATTCAGTTCGATTTTTGACCGATTACTTTTGATAGTTCATTGAACTAAAGTTGTTTGAACGGATTCCTTTTGATAGTTCATTGAAACCTTTGTCCCAATCTTCATCTTATGGGTCGGGCCTTTTTCTTTATGTGCATTTTGTTGTGTGAAGTTCAAAACCAACAGTGTGAATGCATTAAATAAACATATTTGAAAATAATTTTATAAAATTTTTTTTAATAAAATAATCATTATATAAGTTATTTGATATAAGTTTAATATGTATTATTGTGATTTTAAATATTTATTTTTTATAGAACATCATATCTTCATATATAGAATTTATTTGTATTTTTAATATTTTAATATTAAATTTATAAAATATTTTATAAATTTTAATATTTTAGTTGTTCAGAATAAAAATATTTTAATATTTTAGTTTTTCAGAATAAAAATATTTTATATTTATAGTTTTATAATGAAGAATCATATTACTATATCGAATTTATATAAAGTCATAGTTAAATTATAGTATATATATATGTAGATATAGAAAAGAATATTAACAATACATGGTTATATTTATTGTAATAGAATAAATAAAATAAAATATATTATGTTAAATATATTGATTATCAATATTATTATTTAGTTTAAACTATTATTTCAATATTATATAATAATTTATTAATTTTAATGATTATATAATTTATAAAATAATGAATATAAGTACAAAATCATTCTCCGGCTTTGATAAATGAAAGAGTGAATCATTCTCCGGCTTTGATAAATGAAACCATGTCATTCACTTATCCTTCTATTAGCAGCAGTAGAAGAGCCTTTTCCCTCATAGGATGCTTGCTCAAAGAGTGAATCATTCTCCGGCTTTGATAAATGAAACCATGTCATTCACTACAAGTACAAAATCAGAACCACCAAGAGCAGTGCTTTCAGTGATACGACTTTTTTTTTATATATAATATATATAATTAAACCGACTTCAATCGGAGATCGGATCGGTTACAAAGCCAATTAAACCAGAACAAAAACCAAACACTTTAAGAAACCCTAGATAACCGAAGGAATCTTCAATAACCGGATTGAGGAAGAGATCGGGAAAGGACGCCGCCACACTTCGGGGACGTCGCCGGTGCCCAGCGCTTCGCCGGCGGATACGAGGCGATTAGGCTCGCGGTGTCTACGGACCTTTCTTTCCCGAACAGAAGATCCGACTCCCGCATGGATTCCAGATCCGCAAACCCATACTCCTCTCGCCGCCTCCCGACGCCGCGCCTTCCTCCGGGATCCTCCGGACTCACCCGGTAAAGCCGCTCTGATGAAATCCTGACCAGTTCTCCTCATGATTCAAGCAAATGGACAGAACCGGTCATGAAGCCAAAGAAGGAGCCGCCTGATTTCAGCTCCAAGTCAACACATGGAGGTCTTTTCATTCTGCCAGAGACCATTTGGACTACATTCTTAACTCAACTAGAGCACACCTCGAACTTGAATCAGTACATTCAGAGTTCTGATGAAGAAGTTACGCAACTTGCAACTCAAACGATTTTCAGCTTATGCGATTCAGACCTGCGAGCATTCAAAGGAGGACTCAGAACGAAGAACAAGGATTTAAGCCATGAAACAAATTTTTCTGGATTCTTGATTCATCAGAGAAGCTGTGAGAAGTGGAATCACCTCAAGAACGGTTCATATGAAAAAGATATGAATTTTGCAAACCGATGGTTCTGCTTGAGGTTGTATTCCGCGACTGAGCCAGAGATTGAGTCACACAGCCCAGCTCATGTACAATTTGGACCTGAAACCAATTGGAGCTTCTTCCTTAATCTGTTAGCTTTCCAGCAAGCCCAAGAACGGAGTATAAGCTCAAATGGTCACAGAGATACACTTCATTTACCTAAATGGACTCATCTGGTGCTTTACTTGGAGTTTGCTAGACCCACTTGGATTAGAAGCTTGCAAACTTATGTTTGGCATCCAGGATACTTTCCTAAGCCCAAGAAGAGCTAGATTTCGTGGCCAAACAAGATCAATTCGACCAAGCACTTCAAAGGACAAATTCTTTGGTCAAAGAAGTCTAAGAGTCATTCCACATTAGTTTAATGTTTGGTCTTTGGTCTTAATTAAAGTCTTTATAGTTTTCTACATCTTTTCTTTGTCTCTTCATCTCTTTATTTCCTATAAAGAGACTTCTAAATCATATGAATAAAACAACCTTTTTCTGATTAAAAACTTCTTTGTATAGAGAGTGATTCTCTTTGTTCCTTTGTGAACATTTCGATTTCTTAGTGAGTAATATCTAAGATATCAAACCGGTGAATCAAGAGGTATTCCGCAACCTTTTGTGTGACCATTCTATCAAGCCAAAGAGTGTTGTGAGTGTTGAAATAGTTCAGGTGTTGAGTTTGACATACTCATCATTGGTTCTACACTAACTTCATCCTAAAGCTTCCACCGCCTATCTTCTTTGTTGGATCGTAGCAAGTATCAGGCCTTGAGTTTAATATACTCATTGTTGGGTCTTCACGAGCCATTTGGAACATAGGATTATCTTGCCGACTTGAAGTGAGCATTTTTGGGATTTGATTCTGTCTAAAACATCACGGCTTCGGACAGGAATCTATCAAGTGGTATCAGAGCCACAGTTCCAAGTTCGGTACTCTATCTTTTCATCTTCTCATCTCTTCATTCTTCTTTTTATAAACACTTCTTCTCTGTCTATCTTTTGTAAGGGAACCGAGCCTACCCTATTCAAAAAGAAAAAGAAAAGAAAAGAGTGCTAGTAGCCTCAAAGATAAGATTCAAAAAAGAAAAAGAAAAAAAAAAGTGTAAGAACCAGGAGAAATCGGTTCAGATCCAGGAGAAATCGGATCTAAGGGTTTTGGTCAATCGGTTCCCGAAGAAAATCTTGCAATCTGTCTATCTTCTTCTTCTTCTCTTGATTTGCCATTGACTTCTTTGGAGAAAAGCACTGAGATTGATTGTTAGTTCCTCTGGAACTTAGAGAAAATCACTGGAGAGTCATTTGATTGAGAGTTCAAACACTTTGAGAGAAACACAAGAGAGAAAGTGAGGATTGTTTTGTTTCTCTGATTTGTTTGTTAAGTGATTGCAGGAACAAGATGTTTGGTCTTAAAAGGAGAACTGACCAGGAGAAGAACTCATGCCAAGGAGTTTTCTATTCATCATCTAGAGCCTTGATGAAAGAAAAACGAAAAAGTTTAAGAAATGGAGACCAATCGGATTTTTATGAGTTTTATTGTGTGCAGGATAAGGCACGGCAAAAGAAACCACAGGAGAGGCCTATAAGGAAAACCATAGATCATTCTAGACAGGCCAGAGATAGAGCAAATCATGACAGCAGCCGTGATGATCAAAGGAGTCTTCAACAAACCGACAAGCTTCAAAACCGGATGAGTCGAGAAAAGAAACATGATCTGGATAAATGGATGAAAGAAGCAGTTGAAGCTATGTTCAGTAATCAAAATGAGAGCACCACACGTCCATCCTCAGGAGCTGAAGCAATGAGCCAAGTGTCTTCTTGTTCTAAGAAGAAACATGTTATTCAAAAATCAGAACATGATCAGCCATTACAATTCCGCACAAGTATGAATGAAACGTCTATTTCAATTACTGGTTCTAATGAAATCTTTATGTGCCATGACAGGGAGAATGATGCAAGTGAAAATCCCATGGTACTAAAGGAAAAAGAGAACAACAACAAAGAGGAAGTTTCAGATTCATTCCCCACTTCTGATCAAAAAGAAGTGCCACCAACCAGAAGTGATTACTTGGTAACTAGGAGTGCTCACAACCAAACCAAGGAGAGTGACCAGCGTGAGAGTCTCTTCCAGACAAGGTGCCTAGTCCAAAACAAAGTGTGCAGCCTTATCATTGATGGAGGCAGTTGTACAAACATGGCAAGCTCAACAATGGTGAAGAAACTATCCTTGGAGACAACAAAGCATCCACAACCTTACAAAGTTCAGTGGTTGACAAACAATGGAGAAATGAAAGTAACCAGACAAGTGGTGGTGTCTTTGTCTATTGGGAGATATCAAGATGAAGTTCTTTGTGATGTTCTGCCCATGGAAGCAAGCCACATCCTTTTGGGAAGGCCATGGCAATATGATCGCCAAGTTACTCATCATGGTCTTACCAACCTTTACTCATTCTTGTTTGAAGGAAAGAAGATCAACCTTGTTCCTTTATCCCCATTGGAAGCCAAGAAAGATCAGCAGCACTTAAGCAAGAAGGAAGAGCAAGCTGAAGGAAAAACCGTGAAGCATCTTACCTTTCTCAAAAAGTCCTTGAAAGCTAAGTCTTCTCTTCCATCTTCTCAATCTGATTTTGTGCTTAGAAGTAAAAACATTTGTGATGAGCTAACCTGTTCAGAACCGGTGCAACCGAGTAGCATTGATTCCATTCCACAGGTTCAAGAAAAGAGC
The DNA here is from genome assembly GCA_030180135.1 of Orychophragmus violaceus. NCBI lineage: Eukaryota > Viridiplantae > Streptophyta > Magnoliopsida > Brassicales > Brassicaceae > Orychophragmus > Orychophragmus violaceus. The sequence continues at coordinate 100,931,648 of CM058231.1, read as the reverse complement.
TCACCAAAAGAAGCACAAGGGAGTTTACTACAAGAAGATGTCTTGGAGAAACCAATCCGCTTTGCACCAGAACCAATCCTTATGTCATTACCTCATCCAAAAGAGCACTGTAAGGAAAATGATATGGTTAAAACAAAGCCTGCTTTGTTTGTTTTGGTTTCTGCTCAAGATGAAAAACGTTTTGGTTTGGAACAAGTGAAAGAGTTTTGTGTTTCCAAATCTGTTTTTGACAAAATGATTCCAACTCTTGAACAACTCAATTCTGAAAAGTTCCTTATGCCAAATTGTTTTCTTTTTGATGATTTTCGTGGCCTTTACTCCACTTTCAGAGATTCTTTGTGTGGGAAAAAATTTGAGCTAAGTAGAGCCAAAGCAGAGTTTGCATTTGACACAATCGTTTCTAAGCCTATGCAAAGTTTTCAAGACGTTTTCTGTGAAACAAATACTTTCAATGAACTTTGCAAACCAATTTCCAGAAACTTTGAAAGCTCTCCTGAGTTTACAATGATCAATTCTTTTTCAAAGAAAGCTTTACTTGTTTTGAGATCACTTGAGAGTTTGTGTGATATTTGGCGTTTAAAACTTGCAATGATCATTAACGAAGTGTTTGACAACAACCTTACCAACTTGATTCCTGTTTTAGACTTTTCAAAAATGGAGAAGCTTCTTGATAGTTTTGTTTGTCCAGATAACTTGTCTTCTCTAGTTGTTTTGATAGCACAAGATCAAAGAACTATTTCTAGAGTCAAGATGATTCAAGACTTTGCAAAGGGAGTTGAACATGGACCAAAGGCATGCTTAAACCAGGAACTATCTCAGACTAAACAAAACAAAAGGAGCCAGCAAAATACTTACCATTCTGAATTTTGGAATTGGAAGTACTTGAGAAAAACAACTACAATACCAAAAGGAAGTTTCTTTCCAAAACTTTACTTTGCAATTTATTTCAAGAACATTCGCTTGAAGTTTTTCTTTGTGTCTAACCCATTTCCTTTTGATGTAGGAAAATTGGATTTGAGGACAAATCCTTTTCAAGAGGGTGGGAATGATGAAATCCTGACCAGTTCTCCTCATGATTCAAGCAAATGGACAGAACCGGTCATGAAGCCAAAGAAGGAGCCGCCTGATTTCAGCTCCAAGTCAACACATGGAGGTCTTTTCATTCTGCCAGAGACCATTTGGACTACATTCTTAACTCAACTAGAGCACACCTCGAACTTGAATCAGTACATTCAGAGTTCTGATGAAGAAGTTACGCAACTTGCAACTCAAACGATTTTCAGCTTATGCGATTCAGACCTGCGAGCATTCAAAGGAGGACTCAGAACGAAGAACAAGGATTTAAGCCATGAAACAAATTTTTCTGGATTCTTGATTCATCAGAGAAGCTGTGAGAAGTGGAATCACCTCAAGAACGGTTCATATGAAAAAGATATGAATTTTGCAAACCGATGGTTCTGCTTGAGGTTGTATTCCGCGACTGAGCCAGAGATTGAGTCACACAGCCCAGCTCATGTACAATTTGGACCTGAAACCAATTGGAGCTTCTTCCTTAATCTGTTAGATTTCCAGCAAGCCCAAGAACAGAGTATAAGCTCAAATGGTCACAGAGATACACTTCATTTACCTAAATGGACTCATCTGGTGCTTTACTTGGTGTTTGCTAGACCCACTTGGATTAGAAGCTTGCAAACTTATGTTTGGCATCCAGGATACTTTCCTAAGCCCAAGAAGAGCTAGATTTCGTGGCCAAACAAGATCAATTCGACCAAGCACTTCAAAGGACAAATTCTTTGGTCAAAGAAGTCTAAGAGTCATTCCACATTAGTTTAATGTTTGGTCTTTGGTCTTAATTAAAGTCTTTATAGTTTTCTACATCTTTTCTTTGTCTCTTCATCTCTTTATTTCCTATAAAGAGACTTCTAAATCATATGAATAAAACAACCTTTTTCTGATTAAAAACTTCTTTGTATAGAGAGTGATTCTCTTTGTTCCTTTGTGAACATTTTGATTTCTTAGTGAGTAATATCTAAGATATCAAACCGGTGAATCAAGAGGTATTCCGCAACCTTTTGTGTGACCATTCTATCAAGCCAAAGAGTGTTGTGAGTGTTGAAATAGTTCAGGTGTTGAGTTTGACATACTCTTCATTGGTTCTACACTAACTTCATCCTAAAGCTTCCACCGCCTATCTTCTTTGTTGGATCGTAGCAAGTATCAGGCCTTGAGTTTAATATACTCATTGTTGGGTCTTCACGAGCCATTTGGAACATAGGATTATCTTGCCGACTTGAAGTGAGCATTTTTGGGATTTGATTCTGTCTAAAACATCACGGCTTCGGACAGGAATCTATCACGCTCCCAGTAGGCTCCGATAACAGCTCCTCCTCCGTTTCCGACCCCGGTTAGTAGATCTATCCTCGTGGTTGTCTCCAGCTACCTCCTCTTCCGTTCCAAGCAGATTCCCCGGCAAAGTCCGACATGCAACTAGGCATGGGACCACCAGACTCCGCCGCGGTCTCTTCCGCGTGGCCACCGCTTCCAAGACTCCGCCTTGAAGCTTCGCTGCCCTCCAGCTCCTCATCGACATAAACCACCGCCAGATCTCACTGCTCCGTCCCTCCCTGCACATACACCTAGATCCGCCGTCCTCAAGCGTGTCTCAGGCCGTGACTAACGAGGATTCGCCGGAAACTCGAGCGCCGTTGATGACACCGCCGCGATGAGAAGCACCACACCACGCGAAGCCGCAGAAGAAAATGCGAGACGACTCCGGTTTACTTGACTCCCCGGACCGTGCACTTCAGACCGAAAAGAGAGAGCAACCGCGGCGGAAAGCCAACGACGCTAAAACGGAAACTCGCCTTTTTTGTCCTAGAGAAAAGGGAGAGAAAGTTAGAAAGAGAAACGATTGTTCCGTTTCTCATCAATCTCAGTGATACGACTTACTTTGTGTTTGTTTTCATTTGTGGTTAAATTACCTATTCTAACTTTTTAGTAATTTACAATATACACCCAATAAACAACTAATAAGCTTTGAAAAGCGAACTTGAGAATTTGAATATTTACTTTTGCTGCTCAGACTTTCGGTTAGCACAGAATATTTCAAAAAGACAAAAGTACCGTCTGATCTGAACTCACAGACATGGCCATGCTAGATTTAGGAATAACGCTGCTTCTTTTAAAAACTCCGACCTCACCATTTAAACCATGTACATTCGTGTTACTCCTTTTGGAGTTCTTAAAAAAAATTTTATTATTATTATTTTTTTTTTGCAGATGAAAATAAAATAAAAAAAAGTAACCAATGAGGATGCGCTACGTCACATGAATAGTTAAGAAACAGGTTCTTAAATAAGGATTTTAAGAACTCGGTTCTTAACTATTCATGTAAGACCCATAATATTTTATTAATTTTTCTTAAGAAATTCTCAATAAGAACCCTCAATGATGTATATGCTCTTATGTCAAAAGAAAAACCATTTTAAGCCCCCTTTTTTTTTAATTTCAATCAATGAAGAAAGAAACTAATAAATAAAGATTACACCTTTTGATCATCATCAATCAATGAGCCCAGCTTTTCACTAAAGAGCAACACACTTCACCATATTTTTTCTTTCTCTTCCACTGTCATATTCTCCTTCATTTTTTTGAAATCTTGTTTCTTTTTCACTTTTGTTTCCTCACAGATCTCTCTAATGGAGTCTAAGCGTAAACTCTGTGCTTACTTCCTCCATCTCTTCATCTTCTTCACTTCAATGGCAGAAGCAGAAGCAGCTGACCCTCAAACAGAGTCCCTTCTCATCTTAAAATCTCAACTCACCGATAGTTCCAAGTTCCAACACCTTACAAGACTGGTTCATCATCACTCCCAGAATTTCCGACAACAAACTAGTTGCATGTTGTTCTTGGTCCGGTGTCCGATGCAACCAAAACTCCACCTCAGTTATCTCCCTCGACCTCTCCTCCAAAAACCTCGCCGGAAATTTCCCAGGCAAGCAATTCTCCGTCTTCACCGACCTCCTCGAACTCAACATCAGCGACAACTCGTTTTCCGGCGAGTTTCCGCCACATATCTTCAACATCACCAGTCTCAGAAGCCTTGGCTTAAGTCAAAACAACTTCTCCGGTCGTTTCCCAGACGGTGTCTCTACCCTCAAGAATCTCATCCTCCTCAATGCATTAAACAACAGCTTCTCCGGTTCGTTACCGATCGATCTCCCTCTGTTAGGAATCTCAAGGTACTAAATCTTGCTGGAAGTTACTTTACTGAGTCAATACCGAGTCAATACGGTTCTTTCAAGAATCTTGAGTTCCTTCATCTCGGAGGGAATTTACTTAGTGGACACATACCACAAGAGCTTGGGAATCTGAAAATTTTGACTCACATGGAGATTGGTTACAACTCGTACCAAGGAGTGATCGCTTGGCAAATCGGTTACATGACTGAGCTCAAGTATCTTGACATTGCTGGAGCCAATCTCTCTGGTTTCTTACCAAAGCATTTCAGTAATATGACAAAGCTTGAATCTTTGTTCCTTTTCAAGAACCATCTCTCTGGTCCAATCCCATGGGAGTTTGGACAAATCACTTCTCTTGTTAACTTAGACCTTTCAGACAACAATTTATCTGGAGCCATACCAGAGAGCTTTGCAGGTTTGAAGAATCTCAAACTGTTGAGTCTTATGTACAATGAAATGAGTGGGACTCTCCCTGAAGGAATTGCTCAGCTTCCTTCTTTAGAGACTCTCTTCATATGGAACGATAACTTCTCTGGTTCACTTCCAAAACGTTTGGGGATGAACTCAAAGCTCAGATAGGTTGATGTCTCAACCAACAGTTTCAAGGTGAGATCCCACAAGGTATTTGCTCAAGAGGTGTTCTTTACAAGCTCATGCTCTTCTCAAATAACTTCAATGGAACTCTTTATCCATCTCTATACAATTGTTCCACTCTTGTTCGAATCTGGCTTGAAGATAATTCCTTCTCAGTTGTGATTCCTTTTAGCTTTAGTCAGCTTCTTGATATCTCATACATAGACCTTTCTAGAAACAAACTCACAGGAGGCATTCCTCAAGATATATCCAAAGCTACAAAACTTGACTACTTCAATATCTCACATAACCTTCAGCTAGGAGGCAAACTTCCACCGGAGATTTGGTCTGCGCCGCGTCTTCACAACTTCTCTGCCTCCTCTTGTAGTATCTCCGGACCTCTACCAGAATTTGAATCATGTAAATTCATCACTGTTATTGAACTGAGTAATAACAATATCTCAGGAGATTTAACACCAGCTGTTTCCGCTTGCCGGTCTCTTTACAAGATGGATTTAGCTGGAAACTGTTGGGATGTCCTGAAATCTACTGTACTTGCTCTAAGTGAAAGCCGTATAGTCGAGATGAGACAATCATGTAACACTAGGTAGTCATAACGCTTTGCTAGAAGCCACTTATGATCAATGAGTTGAGAACTCATTGCTAGTGTTATATGATCCTACAGGGTCACACACCTAAGCAAACTGGGCGTTAAAGACGAGGTTGATCATTAATGTAATGATCCAAGCGAATGCATATGTGATATGCATTCGATATCATTGTTCTGGGATAGCATCGATCGTTGCAGATAGTGCATCGATCGATGCACTCGCGGATTAATCAGATTAATTCGGTTTAATCGTTGGTTAATTCCGTTGTGGTTTAAGCCGACATATATAAGATATATGGTCGACCTAAACTAGTTTTAAAACCTAATTCACAGCCACCAGAACACAGAAATAAACCTCTCTGGAGATTAGATCTCTGTAAGGCACTAGCATCCCTGCGGTCCAGTTTGTGTGCGTGTGGATACCAGTAGAGGCGCAGTACTTGAGGCACTTCGTGATCTCGATTATCTGCAAACACTTCCGCTGCATATTCATCAGGTAATCTCGAGATCTGATAGATTCAATTACATGAACCTTAGATCCTAGGCTCAGAATTCAGACTAGGGTTGCTAATCCTGATTAGAACTGCTAGAAATTCCTTCAGTGGTATCAGAGCTTTAGGGTTCCATTGAATCTGTAGCATGATGATTAGATTAGTTGAATCTATATCTTTGTATAATTGATACAAGCATGCTAAAACTCGTTTTGATCAAAGTAACCTAGTTTAGGGTTTTGTTCGAAAACGTTTTAAGGTTTTTCGCATAGTGTCGATCGTTGCCAATCGGGCATCGATCGACACAGAGCGAAAACCCGAATAAATTTAGGGTTTTTCGCATGGTGTCGATCGTTGCAAATCCGGCAACGATCGATGCAGGGCGAAAACCCGAATAAACCTAGTTTTCGCCTAGTGTCGATCGATGCAATTGTTGCATCGATCGACACAGCCTCGCGAGATTGTTGGATCGGTTCAATTGGATTGGACCGGTTATCGAGCTTGGTTAATAATGGTCGAACACTGTGAATGGTTTGATGGCGATTGTTTTGATTAGGTTGGCATCGACCGATGCTAACGTAGCATCGATCGATGCTTACCGGTATTCAAAACCGGATCAATTGGATTGTCGGTTATCGCGGATTAATTAATTATAAGAATTAAAACATAGTAAAATTGAACGTTTTAAATGGTTCCGTTCCTCAACCAAATATCAAGTGATACTTGATGTCTTTCCAATCTTGTCAACTGTCAAGACTCATTTCATTGTACGATAGGCTTGCAGTGCAAGGTATCAACAATTACATGAGTAAGGCAGGAAGTAATCGTGTTAATGGGCTTGCAGTGCAAGGCATCAACAATTACATGGCTGAAGAGATTGGTTTGCTTGACTGGGCTATCAAAATCGTTTTGGGCCCAGAGACATCAGGTGGATTGGACATAAGATGTCGATCCACAACCAAGAGTTATATTGGATATAACTAGTAAGGTTGTTGCTTACCTAAATAGCTAAAGTTGAGTGATAGCCAGTGGCTCACTTGAATTTAGTAAAATATGGGTCTTGGATCATTATATTCATCTGAGGAAGCATTGATTGAATATAATGCGAGTTTTCTTAAAAGTTAAGATTTCTCATTTCTTGAACATCATAATTAAACCTTTTTCTTTTCTATGTTCTCAGCTATGACTACTACTCATAATAATTCTTTCTCCCTGCGATCCGTCCTTGAGAAGGACAAGTTAAATGGATCGAATTTTCTCGAATGGTATCGGAACTTGAGAATTGTTCTCAAGCAGGAGAAGCGGGACTATGTCCTTGAAAATGTTCTCCCTGAAAAACCGAGATCCAATGCTGCACATGCAGAAAGGAGTGCTTGGGACAAGCATTCCAATGATGTGGTCGATATGAATTGTCTCATGTTGGCTACCATGAACTCGGACTTGCAGAAGCAATACGAGAAAGTGGAGTCGCCAGTGGAGATGATTACTAGCCTGAAAAGCATGTTTCAGGAGCAAGCATGAACTGAGAGATACCAGACGGTTAAATCTCTCATTGAATGCAAGCTACCAAAGGACAGTCCGGTCAGTCCTCATGTCATTAAGATGATGGGTTATATTGATAACCTGGGGAGACTGGATTGTCCCATTAGCCAAGAGTTGACTACTGACATCATTCTGCAGTCACTGCCGTCAAGTTATGATCAGTTTGTTATGAACTATAACATGAACAACTTGACGAAGACGTTGACTGAACTGCATGGCATGCTCAAGACAACAGAGCCTAATATCAAGAAGGGCACTCCTAATGTACTTATGGTACAAGGGGGTAAGAAGTTTAAGAAACTTGGCAAAGGCAAGGGAAAGGGCAAGGCAGTCCCGGTTGAGAACCAGGACACGCCTGCGCCAGCCCCGAAGCCCAAGCCGGGTCCATCTGAGAATGATAAGTGCCATTACTGTAAAGAGCCTGGGCATTGGAAGAGAAATTGCAACAAATTCTTGGAAGAGAAGAAGAAGAAGAAGAAGACTTTCGAGACTTCATCTTCAGGTATTTATGTTATAGAAGTAAATGTTACTACTTCTGGTTCTACTTCTTGGGTATTGGATACCGGCTGTGGTGCTCATATTTGTACAAATATGCAGGGCCTAAGCAACAGTAGAACGTTGGAAAAGGGACAAGTGGACCTGCGTGTGGGGAATGAAGCAAGAGTTGCTGCATTAGCCGTAGGAACATTTAACTTGTCTTTACCTTCTGGTTTGGTTTTAGAACTTCATAATTGCTACTATGTACCTGCTATAAGCAGAAATATTATTTCTATTCATGTTTTGGATTTGGAAGGATATCAGTTTTCAATTAAGAATAAATGTTGTTCTTTTGATTACAATGATATATATTATGGTAGCAGCCCATTAGAGAATGGGCTTTATGTTCTAAACCAAAGCACAAAAATCTATAACATTAACACCAAGAGATTCAAATCAAATGACATGAATCAGACTTTTCTATGGCATTTTCGTTTGGGCCACATAAACGAGAAACGGATTCAAAAGCTCCATAGTGATGGGCTTTTGGGCTCATTTGATTATGAATCATGTGAGAAATGTGAATCTTGTTTACTAGGCAAAATGACTAAGGCCCCTTTCAACAAATCAAACGAAAGGGCCAGTGACCTGTTGGGCCTTATACATAGAGATGTATGCGGCCCAATGAGCACAAGTGCCAGAGGAAATTTTCGATACTTCATTACCTTCACTGATGATTTCAGCAGGTATGGCTATGTCTATTTAATGAGACACAAGTCGGAATCCTTTGAAAAGTTCAAAGAGTTCCAAAATGAAGTACAAAATCAACTTGGCAAAAGTATTAAGGCTCTTCGATCAGATCGTGGAGGAGAATACTTAAGCCAAGAATTCAGTGATCATTTGAGAGATTGTGGAATTGTTTCACAACTCACTCCTCCTGGAACACCACAATGGAATGGCGTGTCTGAGAGGAGGAATCGAACTTTATTAGATATGGTTCGATCAATGATGAGTCTCTCAACTCTTCCATTATCCTTTTGGGGATACGCTATAGAAACGTATGCGTTTACACTAAATAGGGTTCCGTCAAAATCAGTTGCAAAGACACCACATGAGATGTGGACTGGAAATGTTCCGAATGTGTCTTTCCTGAAGATTTGGGGTTGTGAAGCTTATGTTAAGAGATTAATTACAGATAAGCTCGAGCCCAAATCTGATAAATGCTACTTCATTGGTTATCCTAAGGAAACCAAGGCATACTACTTTTACAACAAATCCGAGAACAAAGTGTTTGTTGCTCGGAACTGCATTTTTCTTGAGAGAGAATTTCTTTCCAAGATAAACAGTGGGAGTAAAGTACAACTCGAAGAAGTTCGAGAACCGCAGGAAAATGCTCAACCCGTAGAGGAAGAGCAACAGTTGGATCTACAAAGAGTTGTAGAGACGGCGCCTGTGGAGCCTGAAATTCGCCGATCCGAAAGGATCCGTCACGAACCCGAGAGATATGGATTTCTCGTAACCAATTGTCACGATTTGTTGATCATTGACAGAGACGAGCCAGCGAATTTTGAAGAAGCGATGATGAGCCCTGACTCCGAAAAGTGGTTGAAAGCCGCTGAATCCGAAATGGGATCCATGTCACAGAACCAAGTATGGACCTTGGTTGATTTACCCAATGGTGCAAGACCCATTGAGTGTAAATGGATTTTCAAGAAGAAAATTGATGTGGATGGAAATATTCAGATATATAAAGCAAGGATGGTGGCAAAAGGTTTCAAACAAATTCATGGTATAGACTATGAAGAAACTTATTCACCTGTAGCCATGCTTAAATCCATTCGGATTCTCCTAGCAACAGCTGCTCATTATGATTATGAGATCTGGCAGATGTACGTGAAAACAGCTTTCCTTAATGGAATTCTGGAAGAGGATGTGTACATGACACAACCCGAAGGTTTCATCGATCCAAATGCAGCTAGGAAAGTATGCAAACTTCATCGATCCATTTATGGATTGAAGCAATCATCTCGGAGTTGGAATCTTCGTTTTGATGAAGCAGTCAAAAAGTTTGATTTCATCAGAAGCGAAGAAGAACCATGTGTTTACAAGAAGACTAGTGGGAGCGCAGTTGCATTTCTCGTGTTGTATGTAGATGACATACTTCTTCTCGGAAATGACGTTCCGTTGTTACAGTCTGTTAAGACTTGGCTCGGAAGTTGTTTTTCAATGAAAGACATGGGTGAAGCCGCGTATATTCTTGGAATAAGAATCTATAGAGATAGATTAAACAAGTTAATTGGACTATGTCAAGACACTTATATCGATAAGGTCTTACACAGGTTCAGAATGCAAGATTCCAAGAAGGGCTTCATACCAATGTCTTATGGAATAAGTCTCAGCAAGAAGCAGTGTCATGAGACACCTGCTGAGCGAGATCGCATGAGTCGGATTCCCTATGCCTCGGCGTTGGGATCCATCATGTATGCTATGCTCTGTACTCGTCCAGATGTTGCTTGTGCTTTAAGCATGACGAGTAGATACCAATCGGATCCAGGTGAAAGTCACTGGACAGCAGTCAAGAATATTCTGAAGTATTTGAGAAATACTAAAGATAAATTCTTGGTGTATGGAGGAAGTGATGAGCTGGTAGTAAGTGGTTACACAGACGCAAGTTTCCAGACAGACAAAGATGATTTCCGATCGCAATCTGGTTACATCTTCTGCCTGAATGGCGGTGCAGTCAGCTGGAAGAGTTCCAAGCAGGACACTGTAGCAGATTCCACAACTGAAGCTGAGTACCTCGCTGCTTCTGAAGCGGCAAAGGAGGCTGTTTGGATCAAGAAGTTCATCACTGAACTTGGTGTGATTCCTAGCATTTCTGAGCCAGTGGCTTTGTATTGTGACAACAATGGAGCCATTGCGCAAGCAAAGGAACCTAGATCACACCAGAAATCCAAACACATAGAAAGGCGATATCACCTTATCCGTGATATTGTGAATATAGGAGATGTGAAGATCAGCAGAGTCCCTACGGATGAGAATGTTGCTGATCCACTGACCAAGCCCCTCCCAAGGCCTAAGCATGAGTTTCATACAACTGCTGTAGGCATTAGATTTCTTAAGATATGATCTTGATTTCAGTGGGAGTTGTATTTGTTTTAGTTATGACATGATGTTCACAAAACATAATAGTTATGTTATTTTAATGAAATTGCTTCAGCATTATTTAATTGTGTTAATTAAATATATATATATATATATATATATATATATATTGTCCCAAAGTAATTTATGACATTTTATAGGCCATCAAGTATGTGACTTGATCATGAAACCCTATAAGCAACAAATGACATAAATTATAATGGTCCCTAGTCGAGGTTGTTAACGTGGGACATTAACAACCACGTGAGACTAGTATGTGAGGTGACTGATGACCATGTTTCATGGAGTCATTAATAAGTGTATTAAAGTCAATCACATAGATATGTGTTAGAGAACACATGATCGGACTTGACCCGTCAATGAGAACTCTACAAGATGTTATATTAGTGTCATAAGAGTTTCTCATTACGACAAAATAGTTTAGTCCTAAGACCTGAGTTCATCATGTCCTCTCTCATATGAATTGGTTCGTCTTGACTTTGTCAAACGTCAGCCGTAACTGGTGATTATAAAGACACTGATTAGGCGTATCATGAAATATGAAAGAGACATGGATGGAACAAGATGGGATTTGTACCTCCTATATAACATGAGTTAAATATCTCTGGGCCTATCGAAGATTTGATACTGGAAATGCGTGGCCGCGCTCAAACGAGGTGATTGTCAGTCGTTTGTTTTTCATCAGTACAAATCGGGATTCGATAAACGTAATCTGGTTGAATAAGGATGACACAGTGCTTGCCTTATGCTAGATTGAGATATAGCTACAAAATGATTAAAGGAATAGATGATTCCAGTACAAGTGGGAGATTGTTGGGAATGTCCTGAAATCTACTGTACTTGCTCTAAGTGAAAGTCGTATAGTCGAGATGAGACAATCACGTAACACTAGGTAGTCATAACGCTTTGCTAGAAGCCACTTATGATCAATGAGTTGAGAACTCATTGCTAGTGTTATATGATCCTACAGGGTCACACACCTAAGCAAACTGGGCGTTAAAGACGAGGTTGATCATTAATGTAATGATCCAAGCGAATGCATATGTGATATGCATTCGATATCATTGTTCTGGGATAGCATCGATCGTTGCAGATAGTGCATCGATCGATGCACTCGCGGATTAATCAGATTAATTCGGTTTAATCGTTGGTTAATTCCATTGTGGTTTAAGCCGACATATATAAGATATATGGTCGACCTAAACTAGTTTTAAAACCTAATTCACAGCCACCAGAACACAGAAATAAACCTCTCTGGAGATTAGATCTCTGTAAGGCACTAGCATCCCTGCGGTCCAGTTTGTGTGCGTGTGGATACCAGTAGAGGCGCAGCACTTGAGGCGCTTCGTGATCTCGATTATCTGCAAACACTTCCGCTGCATATTCATCAGGTAATCTCGAGATCTGATAGATTCAATTACATGAACCTTAGATCCTAGGCTCGGAATTCAGACTAGGGTTGCTAATCCTGATTAGAACTGCTAGAAATTCCTTCAGAAACATCATGGCAGGTGGGATTCCTGAGACATTAGCAAAGCTTCCATATCTGAAAGTCTTGGATTTATCAGACAATAACTTGTGTGGTTCCATCCCATCTGACAAAGTGTTTAGATCAATGGGGAAACATGCTTATGAGGGGAATGTAAACTTGTGTGGACTTCCTTTGAAATCATGTGTAACTTACAGCTCAAGAAAGCTTGTGTCTGTTTTGTTAGCTTGTCTTGTCTCGTTTGTAATAATACTTGCCGGAACTTTGGGATTCTACTATGTTCATCAAAGAAGTCAAGGCCAATGGAAGATGGTTTCTTTCTCAGGACTCCCTCATTTCACAGCAGATGATGTTTTGAGGAGCTTACCTAGCCAAGAACTTCCTCAAGTATTAGCCTCGGTTTGCAAAACAGTGCTACCAACAGGAATCACAGTCATAGTGAGGAAACTTGAACTGCAAGGCTATAAGAAAGGTGTTATGTTGAAACTTCTGTCTCAGATGGGGAATGCAAGACATGTGAACCTGGTCAGGTTGCTCGGTTTTTGTTACAACAATCATCTTGTGTATGTATTGTATGATAATAACCTGCATACTGAGACTCTGGCTGAGAAGATGAGAACAAAGAAAAGAGATTGGGCTACTAAGAAGAGGATCATCAATGGAGTTGCAAAGGGACTTTGCTTCCTTCACCATGAATGTTACCCTTCAATTCCACATGGAGATGTGAAGTCGACTAATGTTTTATTTGATGATGACAATATGGAGCCTTGCTTGGGCCAATTTGGGTTCAAATACATGGTCTCTTCAACTGCAAACACAGGTACAAACCATGACACTAGAAAATCATTTAGCCTAATCATATTACTAACCAGTCCGCGTTGGTCTAGTTGGTAAATGAATGTTTAGTAGGCTTCCGCCAACCTGGATTCGATTCAGGTTGGCCACCGGAGCTTTCACATAGGCTCTCTGACCCAATGATTAGTTGGATAAACCTGACTCTTTAAAAAAAATAATCATATTACTACTAACATTAAACGCTCTTAAAGCAGATCAGATGAACGATGTAATAAGATCCGAGCAACAAAAAGACATTTACAACTTTGGAGAGCTTGTATTGGAAATCTTAACAAATGGTAAGCTGAGGAATGCCGGAGGATTGATACATAACAAGCCAAAGGATGTTCTTCTACAAGAAGTATATGAAGAAAACGAAGCGAGTTCGAGTGGTTTTAAACAAGGAGAAGTCAAAAATGTTGTTGAGGTCGCACTTCTCTGCATAACAAGTAACCAGTCTGACCGTCCATGTATGGAAGATGTACTAAGGTTTTTGTCTGAAGCACATAGTAGTAGGTTGAATTAGGGACTAAGTAGTAGAATGTTGAAATGCACATAAGTTACCCTTATAATATAGTATCCTTTTTCTTTTATGGATAGCTGTGTGACTTCTTTAGTTCTTTGTTTGAACCATATGTTATGAAATATAACTTATGATGTTGTTCTTATATTGATGTATTGTTGCTACACTTTAAACTGAATATGAATAGAGGAAATACAGTGAGCTTTCAATTTTACCAGGAAGTAATATTAAACAATAGTGACAGTCTATTCGGATGGTGGATAACTTGAGAGGTGAGACTTTCCCATACCAAGAGCCACATAAAAGAGTGTGTTTGGTTTGAGCTTCTAATTCTGCTAATCATAGGACGAGATTTTGTGCAGATAACTGTTAAACAGTTAGGCCAGCTAGTTCGGTTAGATCGGGTAATTGGCGCGTAGTTTGGTTTTCGGTTGGTTTAGTTTTCACAAAATTTAGCAGAATTGAACCAAAAATTTAATCCAGTTCGGTTTTTGGTTACTAAAAATTTCGATTTTGGTTAGATTGACTCCGGCTCAATTTTTTGTTAAATTTGATTTGGTATGGTTTGGTATAAATTAGTATGATTTTGGTTCATCTTTTAAAAAAAAAAAGAAATAAACAAACCGACTACCGAATCAAAACGATAATTGTTTTTTTTTTTGGGAAAAATCTACCGAATCGAATTTATAACTAAATTAAACCGAAAACCAAAAAAATTGGTTTGGTTTGGCGAATTGGTTCAAATTCCAACCCTAGGTACACTTGTCGATGCAGTGGACAGAGAGATGCATATACCTTTAAAATGATTCATGAGCCAAAGAAAATCTTTGAGAATGTCAAGAGCCCAAGATCTGAGTTCGATTAAACAATCGTAAGTTATAAGTTTAATCAAAGTGCTGCATTCAGAGGTTCAAAACGTCATTACGTAGTCTAGAGACTCTAGACCAAGAAAATCAACAAAATTTTGGAAAATAAAACTCTCCGACGACTCTGAAAAAATGTCTTCTCTAAATTAGGTTTAACCATTTGCAGAGAATTCAAGTAATTTAAAGTTCTGAAGCAACTTATTAAATATTAAAAAAAGATTGAAAGTTTCAACCGACGAACAATAAAATGTAACAAAAGGTCGTCTTCAAAGAGCTCAAGGTCACCACTGCCTGCAGATTCTTCCTCAACTTCTTTAAGAGCGAACACCTCGGTTAAGACTCACCATACGGCTTGAGCCATCCATTTGCATACCACCTCTGTTTCCTGAGCCAGCTCTTCCTGCATATCCTCCTCCTCGGTTCTGGCCCGACCAGTCTCTAGGCTGACCAGATGATCTTCCTCCATATCCAGATCTGTTACCTTGTCTTCCTTGTCCATAATTCATGTTGTCTTGCCATTTCCCACCACCTGATGCTGCTCCTGCATAGTCCTGATTGTTGTCCCTTCTCCTCGAACTCAGATCAAGACCACCTCCACCGGTTCTAGATTCCATTGCCCTTTCATTACTTTCTGCCAAAACCGATAGTTTCTCGGTTAACTGAAAAGCCAATGTCTGTAATCTGCTGTGTTGCACTTCATGGAAGACAATGCATAGTGTTGGCTGGTCCCAGCTTGCGTGAAGCTCTTCACTGATCATCATCTTACTCACAATGCTGTGAGCCTGTGCTTCAGTGACATCAAACATCTTAGCTAGCTGGTCAAGACTTAGGGACTCATAGGAGCTCGAGTATGTGAACAGGTAAGTCCGTAAAGCCTCTTCTTTGATCCTAGCTTTCACCATATCGAGGATGCTGTCCCGGTTCTTGAGCAGTTTCCAGACATCAAGGGAGTTCAAAACTTCAAACGCCTTTTGGAAATCCCCTTTGGTTAGGGCTCTGGTGGCTGCCATGACGTGATCACGTACATTCTCAGGTGGTGCATTGAACGCTTGCCTCTCACTTATCTCAAGCAGGCGACGGAAATTCTTGCTAATCACTCTGCGTCTGGCTTCAAGCGAGGTTGCAGCCATGTTTGGGACTTCAAGCAGCATGGCACCGATGAGATGAACAGCCTCCAGGAGCTCGAGGTTTATGTGCATGTGGTATGGCATTTGTCTTCTCCTCTCCATCCTTTCCTGTTAAAATCAAGAGTTTTTTCATATCACATATAAGTATACTGAATGAAACAACGTGACCATAAGCATCCGTGTTGAAATAAAGAAAACAGATTGTAAGAAAATGAACCAAAATGTAGAACCCTCGAATGCAGCCGACATATAATGCATACGAGAAGCTCAGGTGTTTGAATAGAAGATTTAAACGAGTAATTACCTGTTCGGGTGTCTTCTCATGATATCGACTTTGCGAGACACCTTGGGCAAGCAACTCCCTCACTCGTTGACCAGAGTACAGCTCGGATAAGCAGCTATGGGACTCAGTGATCATTCCAACCCGGAAGGCACAAAGACCAAGCTGTGCCATGGTCCTGTTAAAGAGAATCTGTGTTGAGATGTCCATGTGCTGAATGTTATCTTGGAGATGACTCATTAGCAACAAGTCTCTAGCAGTCCCGAAGTTGTCCATTAAAGCATGGTGATAGATATCACATAGCATTGCACGAGCTTTGGTCCGCTCATCTCCATTTTTGTAGATAAGGGACACAAGAAGATCCATCATTGCTCGGCCGCTCTCTGGGAAGGTAGGCTTACGGGGAACAACCTCTGGGATAACAATGAATGACGAAGGAGGAGGTCCATTTTCCTCTTCGGCGTCCTCAGCTTCTTCGTCTTCTTCAACCAACTCAGCCAATTTCCGCATAGCCTCATAAACTTCCTGGGGCTTGTAATATATTGACTCGACTCGTCTCAAGGCCACCTTTGCAGCAGCTTTGTAATCACCCATCCGCTCAAAGTAGTCCTGGATGTTCTGAGCAAGGGCCAAGAACATGGGCTCATCTTTCAGTCTCTCAACATACTCACGGGTGTGAGGATCAATGGACTGCAAACTCTTGAAAAACTCAGTGTCAATCCTCTCTATGAATGCAACCAAATTTCCCCAGACCCGAACTGTTCCAGCATAATCTGCTGGCTTTGAAGTTTCATTCTCATCAGGTTCAATTGTGTCGTCCACAACAATGTTATTGTACTTAATAAGAATGTCCAGTATGGTGAGCATGTTGAGCACGCATTTCTTCCAGACATTGATAGGCATGTGTCCATTGAGACCTGGATTCACATCAAACTGTGCTGAGATAACGCAGAATAAAATTTCAAGCTTCTGTGCAGGAGTCTTGGCAATCTTTGTCAAGTGTGTAAGCTGATCAACTAGGTCAAATCGAGCAGTCCCCTTCCTCCCACGAGCAGCCATAATTTCTTTGAGCTTCTGGTTGACCCAGTCCCAAGTGACCTCTTTAGGATCTTTACGAAGCATCTTCTCCATTTCCTTTTCGTGCTTGTTTTGTATCGGCTCCCAACGACTATCAGCAGCTTCCTCCACATCCTCTTGAGACTCAGCCTCTATGTTAACATCGTCCTCAAACTCATCCTCGTCTTCCTCATCTTCTTCATCCTCATCTTTTGGTTCGTTATCATCCTCAACTTCTGGAGCCTCCCTGTACTTAATGATATCTTCTTCGTACAGCTTATTGTTCTTCTTCAATTTCTGTCTCATTGAGTTCAACGCCTTGGAGTTGCTAGTGCTCATCTTCTTCTTTGCTTCCTTATTAGCCAGAGCTTCATTCAAGAAATCCTCCAACATGACAAGGGTTTTGATATACAAGGTCGGAGCCTTAACAGCCTCTGTAATCCTCATAACTTTCTCAAGCTGTTTATTAACTTTATCAAAGTTTTCTTGAAGGCTGAGCCAATCATTGATCTTCATAGCATTCTTCATCTGCTCCACTGTGTTGGTCATCTCTTCAAAACGCTTATCTTTAGCTGGCTTAATGACACGTTTAGTATCTGTATCATCATCATCTTCACTGCCACCTTGAAGGTAACGGTTATTGATGTCGTTGTTCTGAACCTCCTGGACCTCTTCTTCGTAATCACTCTCATCTTCACTGTCACTACCACCCTACATAGCAAGAAAATTCATCAAGAAACTGAAGCAAACAGGAGAGAGTAAACAAAGGTCAAGGGAAAGATACCTGAGCGAAAAAACGAGACGTCATCTTCTTTAGCGGGAGAGCTTAATGTGTAGCAACAAAAACCTGATGACACCATAACCAGAGGATATATACAGCCAGATTACATGTATGAAGACAAATCGATCTATTACACGAACATATCAATTCACCTAAGTTCAGATTTGAACGACTCATACACGTCCTGTCACAGACATCTACTTGACAATTCATACCACCAAAGACACGACACACACCAAATTCGAACCAAAATATAGTTACGCGAGAAGAAGAAGAAGGAAATTACCTCAATGGAGACGATGGAGATGGACCAAGGGACGAGAATCCAGAAAGAAAATGTGAAGAAGATAGAGTCGCCGTCGAAAGTTTTCGATTCGAGAATGAGATACCAATTAGAATTAGGGTTTATTTATTTAGTTGAAAACCGGTCGGTCGAATGAAACCGACGTAGTTATTGGATTGTGGTTTTTATGTTCAATAGGCCAAGACTAAGGGCCTGATTGGAAAGGCTCGTAGTAGAGCATTAGCAGTAAGTAGAATGAGCATTATGCTACTAAAACTGTATGTTCTAATTAATATACATTTTTTGTAATTGGTAGAGCTGTTAATGGTTAAATTTAAAATTATAAAATATTTAATTATATTTAATTATAATTATTCTAAAGTGTTATATATGTATATATTATATTTAGAACATAAGTTTTTTTGGTTTTTTATGTATTTAAATTATATTTATTAAATTATTATTTTATATATATATATGTATATATATTATATTTAAAACTTAATTTTTATCTTTATATATTTAAATTATATTTATTATATGTATATTTATATTTAGAAAATAAGTGTTTTATTTTTCATATATTTAAATTATATTTATTAAATTATTATATGTATATATTATATTTTCATATATATATATATATATTTAAAAACAATAGATGAAATAAAATATTAATAATAATAATTTTAAATATATGCATATATTTTATGTTAATTAAGAAAATTAATTAATTATAAGATTTTTAAAAAAATATTTAATATTTTAGAGGTTAATGCTGTAGAAATGTTCTATCTGAGAACATAGAGAGCATAAGCATTTGAAAGCATTTACATCTTTTAAATGTTTTTCTACATATTTTTTAAATAAAACATGATTGGTTAATAAAAAGCATAATGCTCTTCTTAATGCTCTCCCAATCAAACCCTAATTAATTAATTATTGACTAACTTTGTTTATTGCTCTTTACTGGTTAGATTATCCATGAAATTATGGTTGTCGTCGTAAATAATTAAATGTTTTCAATTAACATTTTAATCACAAACGGTCCAATTAGTTGATACAATATTTCCAGACATTTATGTACAGATGAATCTACAAACAAGTAAAACAGCTTTTAGTTTTACTGCTCCATATATGACTCAGTCTGAATCTGAAACAAAACTCTTTCGATGATTCAGAGATGTTAGACTAGTTACAATGGGGTAGTTAAATTCAAAATTCAACTGTTGAAACCTCACAATGAGGTAGTTGAATAAAAAAATTTTCATACGTGGATTCAACATAGTTAAAAACTTTCAACTAGTTGAAAGAAAATAAATGGGGTCCATATTGTCATATGTGTCCATTTCTCTTTCATCTCAATATTTAAAAATTAATTATTATATATAAAATAAATTATTTATTTATAATTTTTATATCAAAAATCATCATTTTTATACTCTATAAATAGAGACTTGGTTTATTCAATTTGGACAAACAAATTTTTTTGTCTATTTTTAAAATGGATTTCAACACAAAATTCTGCATACGTTCATTGATACTATATATACGTTCACATATAATATACATATGTTAATAGAAACCATTTTTTACATTATACCATTGAAAAAGTAAAAAATTTATGTTCATATTCATTGGAAATAAAACAACAATTTAGAAGTTAGAAAAAAAAAATTAAAGTTTTATTGTTTGACTTAAAGAAATCACATACATTTCTGTATCATACATACGTTCATAGAAACCCTCTTTACGTTCATAGAATCAAAATTACATAATGTCATATAATTTTTATTTATTAATTTTGTATAGGACATATTTTATTTATTAGTGGGGTAGGATGTTGAAAGTTTTAAACAAACCATTGTAGATAGTAAAAATTGAATGGGTGTTGAATTATGATGTGGAAGAAAGAGAAAATGATGTGGAAGAAAGAGAAGATGATGTGTAGGGTGTTGAGTGTAGAAACCATTGTACATAGCCTTAGTGATCATCAACTAACACAAAACCTTTTCCACAACATTGGTCGCATTGCTTCTATATCTTAAGCTATTTTTAGAGCAACTTCATCGGCAGATTTTTAAAGAATATTTAAACTATAAAATATTAAAAAATTAAAAAAAAAAAGAGGAAAGAGAATAAAAATGGGTTTTAAAATAAGAACCCCAACAAAAAATGTTAAAATACTTTTTTATCACCAGTTATTTTTTCATTGGTTCTATTTTTTTATAACATCTGATTAAATATTAAAATATTAATAATTTGATTAAATAATTAAAATTATATTAGAAAAATAAAAAAGAACCAATGAAGAGTATCTAACCGATGGACGCGTTACTTTTCCGTATCGACAAGTTGACAAGAATCGAATCAATGATCTTGATGTATGCATTCGATATATATATATATATATATATATATATATATATATATGATCTTGATGTATGCATTCGATATATATATATATATGTTAATAATAAGAGTATGCACACACAAGTATCTTAAGGGTTTCTGGGCAAAATATTGGAACTCAAAGATCTGAACCGAACTCGACTAAAGAAATAGGGTGCGATTGGTGACGTTAAAATAAAAACGTTAGAAACATGTCGCTTTGTTTGTTACCAATCACAAAACATTATAAAAGCTATAGTAAAAATGGCTACTCTCCGCTTTTTATTACCGTTTTCGCTAACAGCTTTCACTAATAGCTTTCTCTTACAGTTTTGCACTATTCAACCGCTTAGCACTTCCGCTAACCGCTAGTTTAACCGTTCCGCTTTTGTTCACCAATCGAACCCATAGTATCAAGCCGAATCCAAAACCGATAAAATATCTGAACGGATCCTACACTCTTATATACAAACATAGCCGGATCTGAGATAATTGTGGCCCTATTTTGAAAAAAAAAATATTTTCTTTTATACGGATAAAAACTATCTCAAAATTATATAAAACAAAAAACAATATAAACTTAATAAAAATAAAAAATAACAAAAAACCATAAATAATTTCATACACTAATAACTTATATATTTTTATTTTTATTATATTTTCCAAAATATTTTTATGTTTTATATGATAAATATATAAACTAAATATATTTACATAAACTTTCTATAAATTTGGGGGTTCTTATAGTGGAGGCCTCATTCAAAAGTTTAATAATGAATCTGGACTTGAACCGAACCGAGAATCAAATGGATTAATACCACAAATACGATTATATATCCAAAATATTATTTATATTTAAACTAAAATAATTGAAATGTTTAAAATAACTAAAATATCTACTTGGTTACAAAAGTCAAAATTTAACTAAATTTTATTCAAATTTAACCGGGTTTTCTTTGTTTTCATATTTCAAATATTTTAACTTGACCAGAATTATAATAGAACCGAACCAATCTTGAACCAAAATTCTAAAATACATAAACGAGTTTTATATCTCTAAATCAAAAACCTAAAATCTCAGAAGATTTAAACCGAATCGATTGCCCATATCTAAATAGCCTAATATAAGGAAATGGAAAATACAACTTTTAACATGGTTTGAGTGTGAAGTTAGGCAATGAATAACCAAAAGCCTTGATTCACTAAACGCACCTGCAGTTGCTTTACCACCACCGCCCATTGGGGGAGCCACCTTAGACTGAGGGGGTCAAGTGACCCATACAAAATCTATAAAACTCAGTTTGCAAGCTCATTTTTAGAGTTGTTTTTGTAGTGAAATGGTTAAATTTTGTATTTTTAATCCTCACATCTTGAGTTCAAATTTCATATATGTGTGTTTTCAGCTATAATAAATTAAGAATTACCCCCATCAAACTTATATCTACCTCCGCCACTGCCACTCCATCAGGCTCGGCCCATCATCATTGGACGCCTAAAAGCCAAGTAATTTGTTTGAACTTTGCACATGGACGTTAGAGAATAAGAGTTCCAACCACTACATCACAAGAACCTTTCTGAAATTTGACTTATAAAACATAGTTTTTTCACCTTTTTATCTTAGGACCGGCCCTTCACCGGTAATATTTTGTATGGCACGGAACAAAAAGAAGACCGAGCCATGACTTTCAAATCGTGAGAGCACATATTGGTTGCAACTTGCAAGGTAAAACTTTATTATTACCTGGCTTGCTACGAGCAAAACTGCTGTGGCATTTTCCTTAGAGTTCTTACTACCTCACCAGAAAGAAATGAGGTAATGCGGATTGAAACAGCATTGAATGCTAGTAGGGAAAGATGCAGCAATCTGTAGAAAGACATAAGATTCTTCTGTCAGTACATGTTTCCATGTGATTCTTCAATAAATGTAGGCTACATTATGTAGCCATGTCCAATAGTTGACCTTGCTGGCTCTACTATTTACTAAATCGTCTCAAGTTTAATTAAGCAATTATTGATTATAAGTTATGCTTATCCCACAATTTGTGGATACACTTAACTTGATTTTGAATCTTCAATAAAACAATTAATGTGCAAAGAATTAGTTATTGTAACAACAAAAGAAGATTTTTTGTTGTTGCGGGCAATTAGCATAAACTAAATCTTGAAAATGCAAATAAAAAATCAAGATTGTAAACTGAACCAACTAGTCAGATTATATTGTGTATCTACGAGACAAAATTTGTTGTTACAAAAGGACAAAATTTGTTGTATACTGTATATATTATGGATTGTTTATTAGCTTGATGATGTCTCCAAGTCCGTTGATTTTTCATGTTACAGTTAATTTTGTAAATTATTAGTTTTATTTTTGACCCAAATAGGAACCTTTAATCCCTCATTAAGATTTCTTAAACCTCAAATTTGTGAGTTCACATAAAGTCAATAAAAATATCATCTAATCTGATTACGACAAGGCACCCTCAACATTTACATTTAGTTTCTTATCCAGTAGAAATCTGCCACGTATCATCAATTTGCTTGTTAGCTAAACAATCTATCTGCTCCATATAAGACTTTCATACCAGAAAGGATGAAAGATCAAAACTCTTTCTTTGTATTTTTTTTCTTTTGAGAAATCAAATCTAAAAAATGGGTAACGCGATTAGGTTACTCTACCAGAAATGCTGCAGCCCCACGACGTATGTCTCCGGCTCTACCTCCGGCGTTTCAGCTCTTTCCCATGATCTCTTTAGCTTCGAGACCACTTCTCAGGTTTTGCCCTTGATCAGCTAACTAATCTTCTGTTGATTTGGTCTCTAGTACATGTTTTGAAACATACTTCTAAGTGCCTGTTGTGTAATTATATTTGTCTCTTTAGCAGAATCAATACCAATTGACGGAGATAATAATTCAGAGTTCCAGATTTTTATGAAATTGATCATAATTAAGAAATTTTTTATCTTAGGTTCCTGAAGGGCTTGGAAGTTACGTTGTGTCTTCTAAAAAGGCTCAAGCAAACTGGTAATCCTAAATATTTATTTCTTATATATTGCCTTAAGATTTGGAATCATTTTCATTTTGTTTTAATAATCCAAAACATGTTTTAAGGTATGGAAAAATACTTGAGGCATGGAAGCAAGCTAAGCCTCGGCCTCAGACCGCTGAGGAAGCCGCAAGGCTTGTTATTGCGACTCTAAAGGGGCATAAAAAAGCTGATGTTGAGGTACTTTACTAATCATGTTTTCAAAGTTGCAAAAACTCTAAACATTTTGGAAAGATTATTGAATTTGGCTTGATTGGTTTGTTTAATGACATTGTAAGGGACTTTTGTCTTTCTATAGACTCCCTTCACCTCAACAACTCGATGAGGTCTCTAATGAACCTGCTCATGCGTCTGTACCTGAAGGAGTTCGATTTGAGCTTCAAACGCTTCCGGTTAGAAAACTTACGAATTCTTTTAAAAAGGTTATGTATATAGTTTATGATGACATTAATGTTGCTGATGATCAAGAAATGTCCTAATTGAAATAAGGTGGATCAAAAATCTGTGGCAGATGGAGATACAGTTACTGTATATGTTAGTAGCACAGACCCGATTGTGTCATCTACTATTCCTAAGGAAGTGAGTCTTGCAGCGGTTAAAAGAGCTAAAGCACGTGAGAATAAGAATTATACAGAAGCAGATGCACTTCACAAGAAGATCATAGCTTCTGGTTACAGGTTTGTGTTTTTCACTATGATGCACAGGTACTTTTAACTGTATACCATCACCGTATCAAAAACGTTTCGGGGACGGAGAAACTTGAGAATAGTTCTAAATCTCTCCAGAAAGATGAGATAGAAAAAGTATCGGAAACACAAAAAATGAGATTTTGATATATTTTTTAAACGGTCAAGTTTCAAAACTTGTGTCTCGTATACAATAAAATGAAACCATCAAATCGTTTATTATGTTAGAATTTAATTGTGAATTTCTTTATGTTTATATTTATATTTATATTTATAGGTATACTTTTCCATATGTTGTCTAACATATTGTCTTTGTTTTCGTACCCGTTTCTTGTATTTGTATCTGTATCGGTGCTACTTAGTTCCTCATAGAGTCAAATCTTATTGAGCTATGAAATTCATTTAGTCTTCTGACCCTTTTTGTTTGCTATCTTGTGCTTAGGATGATAAATTTTCAGAATAAAGAGTTGCTTGCTAAAAAGTTCAGAATTAGACTAAGGTAAAACACTCTCATCTTAAATCTCTTGAAATCAATGCTATCTTGGACTTTTAAAGAACAACTTGGGAATGAAAAAACAAAAACAGGGGAATTGATTCACCGGAAAGTAAGATGCCGTTTGGAAAAGAGGCTCATGATGAGCTACTTAAGATGGTTGAAGGGGAAAGCTTGAAGGTGTTAGTCTAT
The DNA here is from genome assembly GCA_030180135.1 of Orychophragmus violaceus. Classification (NCBI taxonomy): domain Eukaryota; kingdom Viridiplantae; phylum Streptophyta; class Magnoliopsida; order Brassicales; family Brassicaceae; genus Orychophragmus; species Orychophragmus violaceus. The sequence continues at coordinate 100,906,505 of CM058231.1, read as the reverse complement.
GCAGAAGATCGTTATGGAAGATGTGTAGGAGATATATACTGCAATGGAAAGTTTGTACAGGAAGTTATGTTAAAGAAAGGTCTTGCTTGGCATTATGTAGCCTACGACAAACGTGCAGAGCTTGCAAAGGCAAGATTTTGTAAACCTTAAGTCTCTTTAGTTTCTTTGTATTAGTCGTACTGATTGATGTTTTTGGTGTTCGAGATCAGTGGGAAAATGAAGCTAGACAGAAGCGTATTGGCTTGTGGGCATCTCGGAATCCAGAGAAGCCATGGGAGTGGAGGAAGAACAAACGTGGAGGAAACTAACACTGTGAACCCTCGTCCCGCTTACTTGGCGGCTACGTTGCTTCCTTTGCAAGTTAGGATTGTTCCAATTCTTGGGCTCCGGATGTGATAGATACCTTCTATTCTATGTCCAGTTCGATAACAAAAGTAACAATATTGTTCTGTAAGGATTATTGTGTTGTTGTAACTGTAAGACCACTCTGTAAAGGTTTTATGTGTTGATAAGTTTTATATACCCTATTAAATGATCCGGTCAGCTCTAGTAGAAATACATTGAGATGCTATTGTGTGAATTTCTTCCCAAACGGACCACTTTACCATATATCCCGAATTTGGAATGCATTCCGACTAATATTAGGAGAAATCGGATCACATATTAATGTATTACCATGTTAACTGTATGGGCCGAGACCCAACCCAAACTTCCCACATGGTTGTGATTTTTATTTCTAGATAGGATCGAACCGGAGAAACACTATGAACACATTCTCAAATCTCACTTACCACTAGATCAGGCCGATGTGTGCATGTATTTGTATTGATGTATTGATAAGTTATTGGCAATGGAGAATTTTTCTTTGAATCTGAAAATAGCAGCTTGCAATTAGTTGTTTTGTTTCTAAATTTAAGGAATTAGTTTATTTTTGGGTTTAGCAGTCTAGGGTTGAGAATAAAACTGATTTCATAACCAGAGAAAGTAAAAAAAAACCAAACTTGCAAAGTTGCAAATTTGTTTTTCTAGTTGATATATTGCTAAAAAAATGTGAAAACAGTTTCTGATAAATCTTCATCATAAGGAGAGGATTATCAAGGGCTCTAAAGCAAGAGCCTTTCATAATCTTTTGCAATCTTCTTCTTCTTGAGTTTACTCAAAAGATAGAATCAATGCCAAAAAATAAGAAAACAGAATGGCAAGTAGGAGATCCTGCGATAAGCGTAGTGAGCAATCAATTTTGTAATCCATATCCAATGGATCTAATGGTGAAGAGGAAAGTTCATAATTTCTCAAAAGATCATTACCAAGTGTTTGATCCAAGCGGGAATCTCCTCCTGCAAATTGATGGACAAGCTTGGGGGTTTAACCGTAAAAGGGTTATGCGTGATCCAGCTGGTTTCACAATCCTCACAATGCGCCAAAAGGTTACAAATAGATTCATTCTTCAAAACCTACGCAATGGGATTCTTACTTGAGATTGTGTGTGTACAGGGAATTACGTTGAAGAACAAATGGGAGGTGCATGGAGGAGAGAGCAAAGAGAGAGAAGACTTGTTGTTCACGGCACAGCAATCTCTAGCTGTGTCATTGAAAACATCTGTGGATGTTTTCTTGGCAGAGAATAATAATGTCAAGAAGAGCAATACTTGTGATTTTCATGCTACTGGTGGATACTCGAATATTTCATTCAAAGTTTTTAAGTCGGATGCTCTCATCGCGGGGGTAGGGGTAAACAATGTTATAAACACATTTCTTGATTTATATATATTTTTTTTCAAACATTGGTCAAGAACTGAAATCTTTTTGTTTTTGTGTGGGGATGTTTGCAGGTGACGCATCAATTTACATGGGGAAGTTTCTGCAAAGGGAAATATAATTTTAGGGTGAGAGTAAATCCAGAGGTGGATTATGCTTTTATCATTGCTTTGCTTGTTATGGTCGATGACAATGAGAATTGGTGTTAGAGTATCTTCTTGATTACTAGATGTCTTGTCCTCAAAAGTCTTACGTTTGGTTTCCTTAACAAGTTCTCGGTGTGTATATGTATTAATATTTTTTCAAGATGTATGTAAGAACTTTTTCAATGTAAGGCATATTATGCCCTAATGTGTGTCTGATTTTCTTGGGATTAATGGTATACCACTTGTTTATGTTTTCAGGTTTTGCAACGTGATTTCGCTTATTTTTATCATTCGTAATATTTATCACTTTTTCACGTTCTCATGTTTTTTGAAAAGTGATTTCGCTATATACAACCAGCGTGTTAAAAATATAACTATAAAAAACAAAAAGTAATTAATTTATTAAAACTAGCTTTTCAACATTTTATAATTTTTCTTTAGAAACTTAATTCAGTTCAGTTCATCCCGCCAATAATTATTCAGTTATTCCTCTATTATGTTATTCATTTGGCTTATATCTTTTCGAAAATGAGCAGCCAATTTAAGTGGGGATGATAGACTTCAGTGTTCAGGTATGTTCAACTTCGGTTTTAGTTTTCCAAATTTTTGGGTTTACAAATTCAAAGATATATATAAAATTTGTTCGAGTATTCTAGAATTTCGGTTTAAATTCGGTTAGCTTAATCAGAATTAAGATCGGGTTTGAATGTCCAATATACCAACAAATGTTAAGTTTGAATAAAATTTGTTTTTTTTTTATTTGGATGAACCATACTTATATTAAACCGGGAAAGAGTTTAAGCGTATTGCTCATTAAGAACTACAAGCGCTTTCTTGGCAATAGCATCGGCTAGAACATTTGCCGAGGGGAGACAATCCAAAAGAGATAAAGATAAAAAAAATTCTGCATCTTGCGAATGTCCTCGAGAATATCGTGGAGATCGTTGTGCAACTCATATGAGTTTAGAATCTTCACTAAGGGGAGACAATCCGATCTTAATTGAAGAGTTAACTTGTCTGAAAGAAGAGCGTGTTGAACAGCATCGTGCACAGCCCATGCTTCGGCTACAAGTGCCGAAGGAACATAGAGATGAGAGGAATAAAATTCCTCTGTAGATGACCCATGAGGGGTCTCCGCATTCACACGGTAATGCCATCCAGTTCCACAACGAAGTGAAACGGACGACCAGGCATCGACGCAGTAAGTGACTCCATTAGGCAGAGTAAAAGGTGGATCAAGAGAGACATGGAAAATCTTAGGGGCTGCGGATTGAGCCAATAACCAGCTGCAAGCTTTAAACACTGATTTGGTGATAGTGTCTTCCTCCGAGAAGGCTCTCTCCAGGTAAATGGCCCGATTCCTAGCTATCCAAATGTTCCAAAGAATCCATGGGTAGAGAGGCTTAGAACAAGCTGTAGGTGGAAGACTTACACTCGATTTGGCAGAGAGGAGGAAGTCGATCAGCGTAGTAGTCTGGGAAACGATTAGCTTATTGACATGAGCAATGCTCCAGACCGAGACGCGAATGGACATGAGAAAAAGAGATGATCAATCGTCTCTGCCATACCGCATCTGTGACAGAGATCTCTTCTTATTACTCCTTTACGGGCCAATTGATCTCCTACAGGAAGCGCACCTACAACAAATTTCCAAAGATTTTTTTTTTTTTTATCTTAGGAGCAGTTTTCACTTTCCAAATTGAGCGTTGCCAGTCCATTTGGATAAGAGGAGCAGTAGGCGTGGATAAGGTCGATAAGGCATAGTCTGATTTGGATGAATACTCTACTGATGCATTCAGAAGCCAAACCAAGGCATCATTTGTAACGGAGTCCGAGAGCTTGAGCTGGAGAATTTTCTCCTCGTATTGAGGTAGGAGACTGCGAATGGCTGAGATTTTCCAAGCTCGATGATCCTGATGAATGAGATGAGACAACTTTTAGGATTTCAAGCCTAGAGGGGGAGGACCGATGGGGCGAGAAGGAGCAGATGTAGACAGCCAATGGTCTTCCCACAATGAGATGCTCTGACCATTTTCTATAAGCCACCCAATGCTCTGTTTTATTACATCCCTTCCTGCGAGAAGGCTTTGCCATACATAAGAAGAGGATGGAGAGTTAGAGATCTCAAGGAGTGAGGAAGAGTGACAATACTTGCCCAATAGAATCTGACCTAGAAGAGAACCGGGATGCTTGATTAGTCGTCAAGCATTCTTCCCTAGCAGAGAATCGTTGAACCTCACAATGTCTCTAAAACCGTGCCCGTACGTGTTTATAGGGAGAGTTAATCGTGACCATGCCACCCATGACATTTTACGAGCATCTGGTTTTGAGTCCCACCAAAACCTAGTTAGGATTGATTGAAGAGTGTGACAAAGCGAAATGAGGAGCTTGGAGCAAGTCATGGAGTAGGTGAGGATTGGCGTTAAGACAGACTTGAAAATAAAATTAAGTTAAATTTGACAATTATAACCAAATATTTTTAGATATTTTGATTATTATGGTTTTAAAACAATTGATAACTAGTATGATTCGCTCGCACCATATGCGAGCATAAATATTATTAAACATATTTTTTTTTAAATAAAAAATTATCAAATGAATTTAACATCCATAATAATATTATAAAATTTATATGAGACTATTTATAATTAAATATACATATAATATTATATTTAATAAGATATTTTATAATTTATTATAAAATAGTAATAATAAAATAAATTGTAATTGAATATTTTTATGTATAAAATCAATATATACATATCTTTTTAAAAATATTTTATCATTTATATATAAATTCAAAATTTATATAATAATGTTAAGAATCCAGATATTTTGCCAAGCCCTAGGCAATGCAGGACATTCATTGTTTGCGTCGAACACAGACCTTTTCACACATAAAATGCTTTTGTGAAAGTGAAATCGCAGAGATGAAAATTATTTGAATTTTCTTGAATGCACTCTTATTAGATGTAAACAAATCAAATAAAAAATCGAAGCAAATCTCCAGAGAGTTGAGAAGTTCCCACAGATGAAGTAACAAGAGACGGAACAAATGCAGTCGTGACATCAAACAAACCTCTTAAGAAACCTTAAAAACTCATAACCAGACGCAATAAAATCAACGAAGAGTCGAACATGAAGTAGTACGAACACAAATGATGATACACACCAGTATTAATAAATAAGAGCAAAGCTTTCGAATGGATAGAGATATGTTTAGGTAAGATCATCCTCTTCAAGCTCCTTTGCCTTCAGCTTCTCCTTCACCCTCAACAACATAGTTGTCTTCCATGAATCCTGCAACCATACCAAGATAAAGATCAGCCAAAAGTAACAAGACAACATTATTCAAAGTTTTTTTGGGTCTGTACCAGTGGAGTCATGCTATCAAATTCCTTGACAACGTCTGTGAACTTTGCGATATCTTCTTCATCGATAGCAGCAGCAAGGTCCTATGGATTAGGAATTAATGCACTTTTAGCATACTTTGTGTAAGCTATACTCCCATAATCAATACAAAACTCAGTTTTAAGCCTTACCGATAAGAATTTGCATTCTCGTGTTCCTGTAAAAGTTGGATCCAGATCCTGCAGAAAAAGTAGAAGTTACAAATCATGTCATAGTTCCTCCAAGGACCACAACAGAATGCTGATGTTACGGGTGTTTTCTGTGGGAAGAAGAAGAACCTGATATTTCTCCAGAGCATTAGTGATGGAAACAACATCAGCTTTGCAAAGGTGGCACATGCCAGCATTGAGAAGATGGCCCTTAACGCCATACTTAAGCAAGTTATTACCGAGTGAATGGCGTGCTATATCTTCATAAATCTTGATTGCCTTCTCATATCTGTCAAAGATACACCAAGCCCTTATCAATCAGCCATCCCCACCAAAGTAAATAAAAAGCTATCATTGCTGTCCGTGCATAGTGAACATCATGAATACAATGACGAGTTATGGATTGGTCATCAGATTTTGAAGTCAGGGGGTTCCAGCTGAGTAGTGTAAGCATGTCAATACCAAAGGACGAGAAAGCAAAAGAAAAAGGTAAGATTCAAATAATCTTACTGCTCCAACTGGGCAGCATATTGTGCCACCTTTAGATTGCACTGGTTTGCAGAAGTGGTCACTTCTTCATTTTGAAAGAATTCAGCTGCCTTTTCAAAGTAATCAATAGCCTGGTCAAGCTTCTGGTCTGATTCATAATACTCAGCAATTTCCTGTCAAAAGAACAAAACCATTACTGTACAAATTAGTACAAACCATTTACAGAAATTAAACCCGCAACAATAACACTATATAGTGTAAAAACACATATACAGTGGATCCAATCCAATACACATAAACAAAAAAAGGAACAAGGAAAGCATATGTGTACTCAATGTCTGCACTAATAGAGTGTGATATCCAATTCAAGCTCAAAAGACACATATGGTACCTTGTAGTATCTGGCAGCCATGTTGAGCCTTCCTATCTCACAGAATATATTCACTGCTCGTTCTAGACAAGATGCAGCCTCTGCATACAAGATCATGGTTACATTAGGACACAATACACACTCATAGCGAAAATAAAACAGACAAATAAAGTTGATAATAACTCCTATATTACTGAGACTGCCAATTCCAAAACCTTAGCTTTTGGCTATACACGATACAAACAGATTTTCCTGTGACCTCTACATACCATTTGTGTTAACTTTCTTGTAGCATTTAGCAGCTTCGGCATAGGCATTAGCAGCATCATGTTTGCTGTCCGACTGCAGATGGACAACAATGTTATCACAAACATAATAGTTCAATACATGTGTCCAGAATCATGTTTGTAAGAAAAAGAACTTACCTTCAAGTGACAGTCGGCAAGTTTAAGATAAGCCTTGCCAGCTTGATCCCCTGAACAATCAATCATATACTGAACAGATAAGCAGGAAACACTGTTGTAGAATTAAACATAAAAAAAACTATAAAAAATCAATCAAATAGAACCCAGTCGGATACTATCTCCTTTAGTGCCTCCTGTAAATTATACAACAATCTCTTACAGATCAAAAAGGTATAAACCCAATGACTAAATCTGCTTGTGACATGACCATTAATGGATCACCGTAACTCATAACCTAAGATCAAACGTCTAAATCATATCTATTTCTCAGAACCCAGAAAAATCCACGACCGATCAGAAGAAACGAAAATTAAACAAACAAAAATTACATGATTTGGCAAGCTTATAGGAATTGGCAGCTTTTTCGAGGAGATCGGCAGCATCCTCGTACTTAGATCCGAATATTCCCCATCCGTTGAGCTTCTTCTCAGCTTTCTTCTCAAATTCCTCCGCTCTCACCAGATGATCCCCCATCCCTTTCGTTTTCCTTAATTCTCACTTGAAATTAACTCCGCGATGGTTTGGCTCCTTTACCTCCCCACCGTCCGATGATTCTTCGAATGTTTTTTCTTCGAGAGAGAATTTGCTTCGGCGGATCTTCGTTGCAATGAGAGACGAAAATTCAATCGGGAGCGAAAAATCAGAAAAACTTCGGTGGAAGACAAGATTTTTCCAACCGAATCAGGTGGGCCGAATATGTTATGGGCTTTATTTTTAAAAGCCCAACTTAGTAGGCGCGTTATGTCAACATTGAATGTTTTACTATTTTAGTCCCCCTTTTTCATATTTTTTTGCAAAACAAATGGAAGTCTTGTTTTTGACCCCATGTCTTGATTAAAACTCTTCCAATTCAAAGGAAAAATAAAATCAAGTTCACAAAACTCCCAATCCAAATAAAGGAAGTATTCATTATTAAGAATAGAAGCTAGAGAATCAGACTATCCCTTTCTTTTGGAACAAAATTCAAGAGTTCTAACTTGGAAAGGAAGTAAGATAAGCTTAGGTTTATAGAGATACACCTAAATTGATGATTCTTGACCTATCTTTATCTGAAAAGACTACCTCAGTTGGAAGAAACATCAAGGTCTTTATAATCTAGCTTCTTGAGTATGTTTGCCTTGTAAGTTGAAATGTCTAAATCTTCCAAGGAATCTGGAGTCGACTTGACGATAGAGAGTGCTCCATTAGATCCCAGGAAGTTGGCAGCTTCATCTACAGCAAAAGGAGAATCAAAAACCAGATGCATACTCAAGAAGATTAAAGAGACTTGCCTGATTTAGAGAGAGCAACGAGAGCCTTTAGAGCTTCTTTCCTTGTCTTGTCATCTTTAGCAGCGCCTAACATATGAAGAAGCTCTTGAGCCCCACCCAACTCAACAACCTTCATTCTTCTTTCATCTTTTAAGGACCAAACCAAAATGATTACAACACATCAGCTAGAAACATAAGTATTAAACCATTCTCTTCGTCAATCCATAAGAGAGTAATTCAAGGCTTTACCATCAATGGCGAAACGTGAAAGCCTAGAAGCTCCTATTCTCTTAAACAAAGGATCCTTAACATGTAAAAGCGAGACTGATTGCTGAATTAAAGTATCACCTAAAACCAGCAAGTGACAAGTAAAACACACAACAAACATGTAAAAAAACTGATTTTGAAGTAGAGATTTACATACCCATATAAGGGAAGAACTGGTACCCAACATAAGTTGCAGTCCCAGCAAAGAAAAGTTTCAGCAACCAGCCTATTTTTCTCTCAGCTTCTTCCTCCAATGTAAGGTCATCTAGAAAATGGAAGCAACATCAGCAAACCCAAATCGAAGGCCTTTCCTCTACTCTTTATTGTATCACTGTAACTAAGAGTAGACTGATAAAGTATTAATTGATCAAACAAAGTAATCACTTTGGAGTAAAGTTAGAAGCAAATGTGATTATCCGGATTGAAATTGAGACTCTCACTACTGTGAAGTGAGAATGGACTTGATTACAACTACTGCTACTGAACCCAAAGCTCACTCAAAAGACTTTAACCTCTTATCTTAATCCCAAGACACGATCTCTCCAGATATTATTATGGGTAGCGGAATTGAAAATTAAGACTGAGGACAAGAAAAGGAGGCACCTTTTTTGGTCAACGAGGAGAAATTCCGAGATCGATGATACGCAGTTCTTCCTCTGCAAAGATGCTGCAAATTTTACTTTCAGATTTTGGACTAAGCGGTGGTGACGACGACCCGTTAAACCATTGATGGAAAACAAGAAAGGCACAGAAAAAAAAAGCTGGAAAGGATGAAACTTTAGATGAAGAATTTCGGAAATTACATTAGCTACGCGAGCAGCAAGAATTCGCATGACTTATCAAAGCTTGAAATCTTCCTCGTCTTCTTCTAACACCTTGTGTTTCGTTGCTCCTGAAATGTAAACTGAGAGTCAGAAGAATATATTTTTAATGGGCCTTTGTAGTTTCGAGTTGAGACTTTAATGGGCCTGTAGCCTGTTTTTCTCTTATCTATAGTACTCTTTTAAGGACAAGTACATTCTATATACCCAAATATAACAAAAGCTATATCTACATTTTTACTCTTTCTTAGACCACCTCCATTGGAGAGGTTGTTAGGCAAAGTTTCTTTAAAAAAAATTAATAAAATATTATGGATCCCACGTGAATAGTTAAGAAACAGGCTTTTAAAATCTTTAGTTAAAAATCCGTCTCTTAACTATTCATGTGACGTGGCGCATTCTTATTGGTTACTTTTTTTTTATTTTTTTTGTTCCATCTGTAAAAAAAAAAATAATATTTTTTTTAAGAACCCCAAAAGGAAATAACACCAATGTACATGCTCTTATATCTGCTCGGTTTATGGCTAGTCATGTTTGGTATCGCTCCATAGTGGTTTGTGCTCGTGTTTCTCAGCCTCCTTTCGGCATCTTATTATTGGAGCTTTTTAGAGCGTGTGCTATGAAGATATTTTGTTGATTGAGTTTTAAAAGTTATCAAAATATGCCATCTACCAAATAGTATATAACGTAATACACAATGTGATACAAGAGAATATATCAAGATAGTGGATTATGTGGAACTAAAGATGTGAGATGGATGGAAGTGGGAGCCGATAAAGACATGCCAAGGAATGTATATGAGCTGGAAGAAAATCTTGGAGAAAATATTTTACTTTGAAGAAATCTTCATATTATTGTGAGAAGTTCCTAAAAATACGAAGTTATCAAATATAAAAGTTGGTTAGGGTTAACCACGACCTGTTAAATATAAATACCAAGAAGCTGTTTATGAAAATTCACGAGCCTAGGATATACTTGAGAGATGCACATATGTATGTGTGGCGTCGTCCCACCATAAGGATGTAGATTTTTTGGTGATATTAATCTATCCAAAAGAGAGTGATAGGCATTGTATTGGTGGATATCACAACAATTGTAATTACAATCTTGTTCTACTAAATTTATTTTGGACTAGGTCTCAGAAATATAGGAAAACTGAACCTCGATAAAAAATTATATGTCATTTACTTTAGGGCAAATCGCATAAATAGCACAAAAAACATGACTTGTCAAAAATATAACACCAAAGAAAAAAATTATAAAAATAGCACAAAAACATGTTTTGTCACTAAAATAGCCCTAACCCTAAACCTTAAATACTAAATCCTAAACCCTAAATACTAAACCCTAACCTTGAATAATAAACCCTAAACCCTAAATACTAAACCCTAAACCCTAAATAATAAACCCTAAACCCTAAATAATTAACCATAAACCCTAAATTATATAATACTATAAAAGTCTTTGTAATTAAAATAATGCTAAAAATGTGAATTATTTTTCTTGGTGCTATATTTATGATAAGCTATGTTTTTGTGCTATTTTATGTCTTTTCTCTTTACTTTATTCACTCAAACATATAGATCTAATTACAAATTGTGTTTTCATGCTAGACCTATATTTCAATTTGATTGATAGGATCACAAACTCTTCTAGTTTTTAGCCACATTTTTAGATTGTATTTTGTCTTTTGATTTTCTTGTTTTGTTTTTTCCATCGATAGGTTTCAGTCTGCAGAAGATTTGTTTATCTTTGTCGTCTTTACTTCCCGGTAATCTTTCGGGTTTTGTCTTTCGGTAAATTTTCAGACTTTGTTTCTGGTGTATCCGACTCAATTATATTCATTAGCTTATGTTTAATATAAATCAATCACTGAAAAAAGCTATATATAATCAGATATTTTCTTCAGTTTTATATATGTGCTATGTGAAAAAAAAATCGAAAAACATAATTATTTGAAAAAAAACAACAAGGATTGACATAGCCGCCCCCGTGACCTAATTCTCTAAGATAATTTTTTTGTCACTTAGAAGAAGAGGGTGGGGCAATGGAAGGGGTATTGTTTTTGTACATTCTTGTTAAGATATGTTTTCTATGTTTATATATTTGTCCTCTCGGTTCTTTCTAAAGTTTCAATTAGAGTCCATGCAAATTCACATCTTGGAGTTTATATCTAATGAGTTGTCTTCTAAAACCCATATGTCACGAGAGAAAAGAGAGAGATAGAGACATGGACAAAAGACAATAGGAAATATTATATATATATATATATATAGATTTATAAAGCAGTAAATGATAGAAGAAGAATTTTATTTTTTTAAAATGATAGAAGAATTTCTTATTATAATCATAAACTACATTGTTTTAGTTAAGAATTCAAAAGAACTGAGTTGAATCATTCCGAATATATAGTAAAGATGGTAAGTGGTAAACTCGTCTTCTTCGCTATAATTTTATGATTAGTTTTTTAGGAAAAATTATGAATTAAATAAAGCGTTTCATATTTCTTCTAATAGCTACTTTTTTCTAAAAATTATAAAATATCAATTAAACATTTACATTTAAACTGTTTACAATTATATTTTTAAATAGATAATCGAGTTTTCAAAAAAAAAAGACGTTTATAGAAATGGATATGCCGTTTCCGTCGCGTTTTAAAAACGGATACTTCATTTTCGTCGCGTTTCCAAGTCATAATATTTTAGGAATTGTGTTTCTGTCGTGTTTCTACGTGTTTCCGTCACATTTCCGTTTCCAAAACGTTTCTAAACAGGAAACAGTCTTTATTTAGACAGAGTTTCCATGCAACGTAACTCCAAAACATATAGTAAAGATCATTATAATTAAATTATATTGCCTGGGAAGACTTCTAATGATCACTTCTCAGTTCTCACGTCGACGTGGTTTAAGCCTAGTAGCCTCTGTAAAAATGTTGTATTTTTCAGTTTTTGTTTAAAAAATCGAAAAAATTAATACATGTGCATTTAGGTGTCATGGAATGATATTTGATTCGGACAAGGGATACAATACATATAGTGATATAGAGAGCAGACAAAGGAAATATAGCTGTCACAAACACGAGACCTTCTTAGATTTTTATATTTTGTTTTTATATATACATACATATACATGGAGAAAATAAGAAGAAAGGACATATATATTGATATATTAATAAAATGAGAAATAAGTAAATTTAGTTTATTATTAGTCACCCTTAATTATTACATTCGTTTCTAAGCCACCTTTTTGTTTGTGTAAAATGATTATGACAACTTGACACCATTTGAATTCAAATGTATAAGTATGAAATTCGTAAACCATTATTCGTTCTTATACTCGTTGTCTCGTTCACGTCCCTTACTATACGCTATGGGCAACGAAACCATTTATTTATCAGCTTTAGAGATTAATAGGTTTTATTTTCTTATAAAAATGATATTAATTGTCAAATTGTGCATGTGAATATGAATGTACTTCCCGAAGTGAAACTCACGTGAGTGCCATTTCTTTGGCAAATCCGAGCAATCATAATCCTAAAAATATCTATCGTTTTTAATTAAACAATTACGCAAAGAGTAGAAAACAGACTGTAAAAATTCCTCTCTCTCTCTCTCTCTCTCTCTCTCTCTCTCTCTCTCTCTCTCTCTCTCTCTCTCTCTCTCTCTCTCTCTCTCTCTCTCTCTCTCTCTCTCTCTCTCTCTCTCTCTCTCTCTCTCTCTCTCTCTCTCTCTCTCTCTCTCTCTCTGTGTGTGTGTTTATGTCAGGAAAAAAAAGAACTGTAAGGATATGGTGCTAGAAGCGAAGTTATATACTAAGGTGATTGTACGGACTAGGGCGAACTCTAAGGTGATTGTATGGACAATCGGTACGGCACCGGCCTCCGGTATCTTTTTCCGGCTTTCCACCTAGTTCTGAGCTCCTCTTGTCATGGCCTTTCTCCTCCTCTGCGGATCGAGAGTTATGACATCTCCTCAAGCCTAGATCTTTACCGGAAATCTCGTGGTTGTGGCTCTCAGCTCCCCTGTTCTCTCGAGCTTGTTTCCATGGATTTTCTTGGTTTCCTACTCTCGGTGCTTTAGGGTTAACGATCTCTCCTTACTGTGGCATACAGTTTATTGGACCTCCTTAAGACTTAGTTCGCCGTGCTGCATCTTCTCCAAAGAGCAGTGAAAGCTCTTTGTTTTCATTCCCTGAATTTTTGCTGTATTTGGGTGTGATACCCACTATCGAAATAGTCTTCTCTTAGCCTCACTGCAAATGGCTCCTAGATTTTCCAGAGCGGAAAAGGAGAAATGGGCTCAGAAACCTCATCACCGTCGCAAACCCCCTGTCCGTATTCCAGCAGACGACAACTCTGAGCTCATCGAAGCAAACAAGCTCACTATCGTAGGTAGTGTTACTAACCCGCTGATGCAACAAGCTAAGGGAGCTGTGAGTTTCTTCACCGACTTCTGGAAGCTAGGTGATAAAGCCTCTGGAAGGGACTTAGGTCCAGAGAAATTTATGTTCAGATTCAAGGAAGAAAGAGACCTCCTTGATGTTCTCCGCAAAGGTCCTTACCATTATAAACGCTGGATGATCATTCTCCAGCGTTGGGAACCCATTGCTGCTACCTCTTTCCCATCTTCCATCGAATTTTGGGTTCGTATCCATGGTATCCCATTACATTTCTGGACCGAGAAAACTATTGATGCAATTGGAAAGGAACTGGGAACTGTCTCTGAGAAAGACATTGATCAAGCTCGGATCCGAGTATCTGTCAATGGTCTAATACCTCTGGTGATGAAGCTCGATATCCAATTGCAAACGGGTGAAGTTACAACCGTGGAATTCGAGTACGAACATACCGAGAAGCACTGCTTCTCTTGCCTGCGATTATCTCATGAGAAGAAGGATTGTCCGTTGGGATCTTCCAAAGGGGCTAATTCCCATCCAGACCAACTGGGTATTACTCAGCATCTTATTCTAGCTAGGATCGACGCAGATAAGAAATGACATGATGATCGAAGAGGCTACAACCTGCCTTCAGAAAGACGCCGGTCCCCAAGCAGAGAGGTGACCCGTCACTCTGACCAGTATGATGCTCGGGATTCTCTGTCCCGATCCTCGGCTTACCGTAAAGAGGACCAAGACTCCTATGGGCGCCGCAATGCTTCTCGCCCTTACCGGGATTCTCGTGACTACCGGCAACCCTCCACCCTTCGAGATGGTAGAGAATATCACCGGTCTCATCAAAACTACTCTGACCATAGAGGAAATAGTGGCAATAACTACCCTGCGCATAGGGCTTCTGATATATCATGGTTTTTACTTGTTTTAGACCATGATATAAGTGTGTTTTAGTGTCTTTTTGTGTTCTTTTAGAGTCTTTTACAGGTATAATCAGGTTTGGAGCATACTTGGTGATTATGGCACTTTTTGGAGATTTTTGGAGTGTTTGGCCGAGAGATAGAGTTCACTGTCCGAAACAGAGGAATGCGTCGATCGTTGCAGACTAGCATCGATCGTTGCACCAGCGAGATGGGCCAAAACTCGGCGGTTTATGAAGAGTCAAAATATTGCACTCTGATCCAGAAGTTCCTGATATTTACAAAGAAGCCCATGGCCGAGATTAGACCTATATAATTAAGTTTTTGGTGTTTTATTTACTTACGCTTTCATAATTAAGAGCAGAGGATTTTTAGAGCTTTTGGGGCTGATATGAACCTTTACTTCATCTGTATTTGGAGAAGATTTCGAACCCCTTTTATTCTTTATCTTCTATGCAATTTATTCATCATATGATTATGTTTTCATTATCTATGTCTGAGTAGATTCCTTGTTAGGTTTAGGGTTTCTCACATAGGATTTCATGACTTGCTAGACTTGTTAAATTCAGTTAAGGATTCATAACTATATTTGTTCTTCAATCTAATTGTGCTTAAAGCTAGTTCTAACCTGATCAATTAGAATCTAGATCTTAGGTTGCTAAATACGTCACGGAAGTGGGGTTTAGGAATCTGAACTAATTAGATTGAGCAATTAAACTTCTCGCAAACGAAAGTTTGGTTTAGGATAATTGTGAACATATCAAACTTGGGATTAATGCTAGTTTAATCTGTTAGTTCTCGCAAACGAAAGTTTGGTTTGCTGCACTTAGACTTAGAGAATTATCGCAAAGGAATTTGGTTAATTCTATATCTGTGTTTTGAGTTCTAGAACTGTGCTTAATTAGATCCTTGCTGAATGAACTGTCTGCTTGTCTGATTTCCTGAGAACGCCCTAGACTTAGCGCTTTTAATAACTTGCTTTCACAACCAACAATCTCTGCTTTCTGTTTACTTTCTTGTATTGCTTTTAATTCAATCACATTGCTTTCTTCCTAGTTTAATTTCCTGTTCTTGAGCTATTGAATACCGGAGTCCCTGTGGATTCAATACCTATATACTACGACTACTGAACTGTGCACTTGCAGTTAGATATAGGATAAAACCTGATACCTATCAAGTTTTTGGCGCCGTTGCCGGGGACTCTTTGAGTCTTCGATAGCTTAGAACTTAGGGTTTTACTAGGATTTTTCGTTTTCTTTTCGTTTTTATTTTTGTTTTTTTTAGTTGCTGATTTTCTCTGTTTTTCTCTCTGTCGCAGGTACTAATATCGCACTGCGTCGATCGTTGCACTCTAGCATCGATCGTCACTAGGCGATTCAGAGATTGAAACGATCGTTGCACTGATAGCATCGATCGTTGCCGGACGATTACAAACAGTTTATGCAGACGCAGAAAACTAGAAGTAATCCGAACTTGGACTTAGTTAATCTCGATCTTGAAGAACTTGGACGTTTAGAGAGAACCAACAGAAGAGAGAGAAGAGAAAGGATGGTGCTAGAACGTCTGATCTTGATACCAGATGCTAAAGGTACCCTGAGGGACCGAGATAACAACCCGTACAATGCTGCTGGGCATCGGGTTGATGCTGAAGGGAATGTCATCCCTGATCCTCCTGAGCAACAGCAACAGGAGCAGAACCAGGGTCAAGGACAGGCCCAAGGTCGACAGTTGGTTGCCCATGAGAGGACTTTAGCTGACTACAACAGACCGGATGAGTTTCACAGAAACCGGTCAACTTTAGTGCTTCCTGCTTTTGAGAGGAATGATTTTGAGATCAAAACCATCTACTACTCGCTGATGAGACAGAATGCGTTTCATGGTTACCCAACGGAGCAGCCTATGGATCACATTGATTCGTTTGAGGATGTAGTCACTGGCATGAAGTTTGATGGAGTGTGCCCGGACTATCTGTTCCTTAAGCTCTTTCCGCACAGTCTTGCTGGAGACGCTAGTGCATGGCTGAAGCAGTTAGCGCCTGCTCAGTATACTACTTGGGCAGCTTTAAAGAGTGAGTTCCTGCGTCACTTCTATGATGATGCGCGCTCAGACCAGTCCAGACAGGACATACTCACCTTTTCACAAGGAGCTGTGGAGCCTTTAAAGACTGCCTGGATGAGATTTAAGCAGTATCAACGTGACTGCCCACACCATGGATTCACTGAGGTTCAGTTGATTGGCATCTTCTTCAGAGGCATAGATCTTCCATATCAGACTGCAATGGACAATTCCATTAATGCTAACTTCAACACCCGGACTCCTACATAAGCTAAGCAGTTGATTGAGAATCTAATAGGCAGCAACAGCTGCAAGACTATGGATGAGAGGAGGAAGAAATCTGGTGGAAGTGTAGAGAATTCTGACATAGCTGATATTAGATCTAGGCTGGACACAGTTTGCAATCTCCTAGCAGGTAAGAAAGCTGTCCATTTTGCCCAAGATGTAGAGGTAATTCAAACTGAGGAGGACACTCAGCAGCAAGATGTGAATTACATAGGAGGTTCTGGATTCCAAGGTAATAGATTTGGTAATCAACAGGGAAACAAATTCTTCAATGGAGGACAGAAAAGTGCTTTCAACAGCAACTTATCTAATTCTGGACAGACTAGTGGTTTTCAGAAGACCTTTGGACAAGGTACTCAGAGAACCTATGGGTCTTCATCTTATCAGACTCCTCCTGCACCTACAGCTCATGAGAGCAGAATGGAAGCTATGATGGAACAACTAATGGAGAGTCAGACCAAGATTTATGTGGACTGCAACAAGAAGTTAGATGCTGTCTATGAAGACCTCAATGGGAAGTTTGAGTCTAAACACTCACATGAAGCAGTTGGATACTCAGGTAAACCAGATTTCCAGCTCAATAAAGGGAAAAGGGCTAGCAGACACTCATATTAAGGCCTGGTCTGTGTACGTTAATGATGGATCTCACCTAGGTGAAAAATTTGAGCTAAGTACATCTGAATTGGTGAAGGAAGGAGAAATCCCGGATTTTGGTGAAAAACTCTCGGGTGGAAATTGCAGAACTGCAACGATCGACACACACCTAGTGTCGATCGATGCACGTCGGGAACTGACAAATTCGCTGAGTGATGATGGTATTGATGCAGACTTGGAGCTTGATAGCTTATTCCCTGGAGTCTCTGAGATCTCTCAACAGGAGATTTATGCACAGATTGTTAGACAACACTCCTCAGTGTCTGAAGTGATTAGGCAGGAAATTGAAGAGCTTAAGAAGCTAGAGGAGATTGGTGAAGAATTGGAAGAAATTCCAAATTCTGATGATCCACCTTATCATCCATGTGTGCAGAGCTATTTGAACAAGATGCTACCTCTAGATGAAGAGCTGAGAGACTGGGTGGTTATAGTTCCTCAGCATATTGGTGATGTTCGGTTAAACAAGATCCCAAAGAAGCTGCCTGACCCTGGAGTCTTTGTGCTTAACTGCTCCATCTTCGAGGACAGTTTTAGACACTCTCTTTGTGATCTAGGAGCTGCTGGAAGTATGATGCCTTATTTTGTGGCAGAGAAGTTGGGGATGCTGGATTTTTCTCCCACTAGGACCTCTCTTGTCCTAGCTGATCAGTCTATACGAGTTCCGGAAGGACTCTTAAAGGACATTCCAGTGAGAGTTGGAAACTACTTAGTTCCGACAGACTTCCTTGTGCTGAAGTATGATTGCGATCCTGATGAAGCATTGCTGCTTGGAAGACCATTCTTGGCTACAGCAGGAGCTGTGATTGATGTTAGACAGAGTCTAATAGACCTCCACCTGGGAGATGAGCCGCTGCGATATGAGATGGAGAAGCTGCGAAAGCCACTGATAGATGGGCAGACATTCAAAATCATGGATGCAGATGATGAGCAGCCGGGTGACACTGTGATTCTATATCCTGGAGCACATTTTACTCCATCTTTTCTTGGACATGAGCATTCTGCAACAGCCTACTCGCCACCTTGGATGAGGAGACTTGGACAGAGACAGAAAAAGTCTCTGTTGGGATCTCCTGGTGCCTGAAAAATCTTGTCCGTCCGGTCAAGCTATTGACCTTAAACAAGCGCTGGGTGGGAGGCAACCCACCATTAGGTACTGGTGTTTTTCTACTTAATTTTTGGTGTTTTTGTTAGGATTTTACGTTTGTTTTTGTTTCTGGTGAGTTTCTGGTTGCAGGTCTCGGACAGATTCGCAGTGCGTCGATCGACGCACTTCTGTGTCGATCGTCACAACACGATCGTAATCGCATTGCAGCGATCGTTGCAGTTATGAGAAACGATCGACCATACACGAAAATCGCCAAGTAACGGTCGATGCACTTAGTGCAACGATCGATGCTCGAGTGACAGAGGTAAACCCGACAGAACTCAACAGAACTTTAACAATTTTTCTTTCTTTTTACCGATCCTTCGCTTGACACTACTGGGGACATTGTGTCTTAAGTGTGGGGGAGGTGCTACTGACGTTTATCTTTCTGTTTTCTTAAGATTCAGTCCATTTTTCAAAAAAATTTGTTTTATTGAGTCAAAATTGTTTAAGTAAGAAACTATGATTTTCTGAGAAGATTTACAAGACTTGCAGGAACTTAAGTAACCATTGGGATGAAGTTGCAGGATCTATCTATGACTATTAAAAAACCCCATCACAGATCAACCTACTGGGAACACCCACATCACTTCAGGTATCAGAGGATCCTTTTACTGACTTCAATTTAATACTGACTTAGATTTATCACCTAAGGGCTTGGTATACTTTGTGTCGGATTCCCTGTTAGTTCTGACACAGCCTGTCAACCTATCCTATTTAGTTCCCTTCTCCCCTTCTATAAAGTAAAAAAAAAAATAATAAACTGAGGATGAGTTAGTAACTCCGAAGTGGTCACAGGAGTGGTAGAGACCCCTATTATCTCATGTGCTATCCATGGAATGTGTCCAAAGTACACCCCATAACGGGAAGAACACTGATAAAAAAAATAAAATGATACCCAAAGAGGGAAAAATCAGTTGTTAAAGAAGGGAAAGAGAAGAAAGGGACTAGAGAAAGATAGTATGGTGGTCTAGAGCTGATAAGGTAAGAATCCATGTGCCCTTTGATCGATACTCCTTAGGTGAGACCGCACTTAAATACTTGCAGAAGTCAGTAGGGAGAATTTGAATGCTTGAATGTGATTGTGGAGTTTACTTAGGACAGTTGCTAAGTGTGGGGGAAGTACATTGTGGTCTTGATATCCTGTGATTGATTCTTTCAGTGGTTTACTAAGGGGAATCTGAGTATTGTAGCTTCTAGGATGAAATGAGTATCTGAAGAGTTTTCAAACCTCTTCACCAAGCTTTAGTTCTTTGTTTTGCTTGAGGGCAAGCAAAGGCTAAGTGTGGGGGAGTTGATATATCATGGCTTTTACTAGTTTTAGACCATAATATAAGTGTGTTTTAGTGTCTTTTTGTGTTCTTTTAGAGTCTTTTACAGGTATAATCAGGTTTGGAGCATACTTGGTGATTATGACACTTTTTGGAGATTTTTGGAGTGTTTGGCCGAGAGATAGAGTTCACTGTCCGAAACAGAAGAATGCGTCGATCGTTGCAGACTAGCATCGATCGTTGCACCAGCGAGATGGGCAAAAACTCGGCGGTTTATGAAGAGTCAAGATATTGCACTCTGATCAAGAAGTTCCTGATATTTACAAAGAAGCCCCTGGCCGAGATTAGACCTATATAATTAAGTTTTTGGTGTTTTATTTACTTACGCTTTCATAATTAAGAGCAGAGGATTTTTAGAGCTTTTGGGGCTGATCTGAACCTTTACTTCATCTGTATTTGGAGAAGATTTCGAACCCCTTTTATTCTTTATCTTCTATGCAATTTATTCATCATATGATTATGTTTTCATTATCTATGTCTGAGTAGATTCCTTGTTAGGTTTAGGGTTTCTCACATAGGATTTCATGACTTGCTAGACTTGTTAAATTCAGTTAAGGATTCATAACTATATCTGTTCTTCAATCTAATTGTGCTTAAAGCTAGTTATAACCTGATCAATTAGAATCTAGATCTTAGGTTGCTAAATACGTCACGGAAGTGGGGTTTAGGAATCTGAACTAATTAGATTGAGCAATTAAACTTCTCGCAAACGAAAGTTTGGTTTAGGATAATTGTGAACATATCAAACTTGGGATTAATGCTAGTTTAATCTGTTAGTTCTCGCAAACAAAAGTTTGGTTTGCTGCACTTAGACTTAGAGAATTATCGCAAAGGAATTTGGTTAATTCTATATCTGTGTTTTGAGTTCTAGAACTGTGCTTAATTAGATCCTTGCTGAATGAACTGTCTGCTTGTCTGATTTCCTGAGAACGCCCTAGACTTAGCGCTTTTAATAACTTACTTTCACAACCAACAATCTCTGCTTTCTGATTACTTTCTTGTATTGCTTTTAATTCAATCACATTGCTTTCTTCCTAGTTTAATTTCCTGTTCTTGAGCTATTGAATACCGGAGTCCCTGTGGATTCGATACCTATATACTACGACTACTGAACTGTGCACTTGCAGTTAGATATAGGATAAAACCTGATACCTATCAGCTTCTGACCCTTCTGCTTCTATCAACAGAGAGGGCTCAGGAAGATTGGAAGGTCGTTTGTCTAGACCTGCACAGGCAGCCGGAACAGAGGTTAACCATCCTGTTGGCATGGCACATCGTCTTCAAAGAATAGCTGAAGCTCCCCCTTCAAACTCTGTAGAAGTCAGTAGCTCTCCCGCTGACCGTAGACCTGTTCTCGAACGTTTGTCACTTCCGGGTACTGATGTCCAGCCTCCCCTACCCCCTCAGGCGACTGTCCGTGGTGTCTTCAGTGGAGGATCATCACGGCTCCAAGAGGTGACAATTAAGTTTGCTGGCAAGCAGGTTCAAGAAAATCTCATCAACAGTAATCCCCATTTTTCCCGAGATAGAGACAGGAGCTCCTCCCCTTCTCCTGAACCGTTAACTGGAGAGCAGCATGCCGAGAGAGTACCTGCTTCCTTGAGGTTGGGAATATCACCTTCAACGGCGCAAAGAACCAAAGGCAAAGCCATAGCCACCTCACCAGCGAAGGCCTCTTCAAAACGGAAGCAATCTAAAGCTAAGGCTATTGTGAAGCTGATTACTAAGAAGACTCTGCCTAAGAAACGGATAGTTCGCAGTCCTCTCCCAGGGACTAAATCCAGGAAGACTCTCTCTGCTAAAGCTCAAGCCCCGGCTCGTAGGAGACTTCTGGCTGACCGTTTGGGACCCCAAAGTTCTGACCAAGGTGGTGCAAGTAGGCCAAGCAGGTCCGGTCCAAGCAATGCGACAGCTCTGATCAACAATGAGGTGAATATACCTGGCGGAGTAGATGTGGTGGTGGATTTTCGGTCCCCACTAAATCCTCTTCCTTAGTCGTAGCTTCTTGGAACTGTCAAGGTTTAGGAGGTGACTTGACAGTTCCCCGCCTTAAAGACCTAAGGCGACACTTCCAACCCGATATCTTGTATTTGATGGAGACTAAGAATAATGACGAATTTGTTCTAAAATCAATGCAAGGGTTGGGTTTTAACAATCATTTTCTTGTTTCACCTGAAGGTGTGGGGGGTGGTCTTGCCCTCTTTTGGAATGATAATGTTAAGATTGAGATTCGTACTTCTTCTCCCAATTACATTGATACGAAGCTAACGTACAAATTATCATCTTCTTTCGCCACATTCATATATGGTGCGCCACAGTCTGAGAACCGAGCAGCTTTCTGGGATCACATTTCTTCTCTAGGAGAGCATCGAGATTCCGGTTGGCTGCTAACCGGTGATTTTAACGAGATTGTTGATAACTCCGAAAAGGTGGGAGGTCCTCCTCGTTGGGAAGGGTCATTCATAAACTTCAGAAGTTTTCTCTCCAAGAATGGACTATGGGATTTAAAACACTCGGGCAATCCTCTATCTTGAAGAGGAACCATATACTCTCATTTTATTACGTCGCGGCTGGATAGGGCTATCGCTAACTGTTCTTGGGCTGAGCTATACCCGACTGCTCGGAGTAGATATCTGAGATTCGAAGGCTCCGATCATCGTCCCATCATTACTTATTTCAATGGGACTGCTCACAGGAAGAAAGGGAATTTTCGCTTTGACAGACGTCTTTCGGATAAACCGGAAATCAGAGATCTCATTGCCTCAGCCTGGCTACCGGATACTGAGGAGCCGATTTCGGCTAAACTCGATCGTTGCAGGAGGAGTATCATCGTGTGGTCGAGAGAACAGAACGCCAACAGCCTCAAGTTAATCACTGATCTCCAGGAAAAATTAGACTTGGCCCTCTCTGCTCAGGTACCGGATCAGATACTAATTGAGTTTTATACAGTGGCTCTTAAGCGTATCAAGAGGAGGAGTATTTCTGGAAACAAAGAAGTAGGATTCTATGGCTTAGCTGTGGCGATCGGAATTCATCTTTCTTCCATGCTGTGACCCGATGTAGAAAGTTCATCAATGGCCTCACTGTTATTGAAGACGAAACAGGGAATGAAGTGGCGGAGGAACCACTTATTGTCAAAACCATCGCTGATTTCTATCATGCTATTTTTACCACTAACGACAATGGTGACTTCCAACTTGTGGAGGAGATTCTGTCTCCAAAAATCTCAGAGGAGACCAACAGAAAGCTGATCGAAATCCCATCAGACCAGGAAATCAGAGAGGCCATAGCTTCAATTCACTCGGAAAAGGCCCCGGGACCCGATGGGTTCTCAGCAGGTTTCTTCCATTCTTTTTGGGATATTATTTCATCCGACGTTTACCGGGAGATCCGGTCCTTCTTTGTCACGAGTAAGCTCCAGCCCCGCTATAATGAGACTCATGTAAGACTCATTCCAAAGACCTCAGCCCCGAAGAAAGTTTCAGATTACCGTCCGATAGCTCTTTGTAATGTCCATTACAAGATTATTGCAAAGCTCCTGTCGAAACGGATGCAACCTCTCCTACCAGACTTGATCTCGAATTTCCAGTCGGCCTTTGTACCCGACAGAGCTATCTCCGATAATGTTATAATCACACATGAGATCCTCCACTTCTTGAGAACCTCCAAAGCTAAAAAACGGTGCTCTATGGCTGTCAAAACCGACATGAGTAAGGCATATGACAGAGTAGAATGGGGCTTCATTCAAAAGATCCTCCAAAGGCTCGGTTTCCATGATATATGGATTGGTTGGATTATGGAATGTATTCGGACCGTCTCTTACTCCTTCTTAGTAAATGGCACGGCGCAGGGAAAGGTTCTCCCATCTCGTGGTCTGCGATAAGGAGACCCGTTGTCCCCTTATCTCTTCATCTTATGTACTGAGGTGCTCTCAAGTATGTGCTCCAAAGCACAAAACAAAGGTCTTCTCCCTGGAGTTAGAGTGGCTCGTGGAAGTCCGGCAGTGAATCATCTTCTTTTTGCAGACGATACTATGTTTTTCTGCAAGTCCAATCCATCTTGCTGTTCTGCCCTTGCCAATATTCTCCTCTCTTATGAAAAGGTTTCAGGTCAAAGTATAAACCTTGCTAAGTCATCCATCACCTTTTCGTCTAAGACCTCGGCAGAAACAAAGCGGCGGGTGAAAGAAACTCTGCATATTGACAAAGAAGGAGGAATTGGGAAGTACTTAGGGCTTCCTGAACACTTTGGGCGCAAGAAGCGAGATATCTTCTCCTCGATCTTAGATAAGATCCGACAAAAGTCCCACTGTTGGACTTCTACCTTCTTGTCGTCAGCCGGTAAGCAAGTTATCCTTCAAACCATCCTCACGGCAATGCCAACCTACGCTATGTCTTGCTTCAAGCTCCCTAAATCCCTCTGTAAGCAAATCCAGTCTCTTCTTACTCGTTTCTGGTGGGATGATAAACCGGGCAAGAGAAAAATGGCGTGGGTCTCATGGTCTCGACTCACACAACCAAAAGGCTTGGGAGGACTTGGCTTTAGAGATATAGAAATCTTTAACGACGCTTTGTTAGCCAAGATAGGCTGGAGAATCTTACAACACCCGGACTCTCTTTTGGCTAGAGTTCTCCTTGGAAAATACTGCCCTCATTCCTCATTCATGGAGGCTCAAGCACCAAACTCAGCCTCCCACGGCTGGCGGGGAATCCTTGCAGGCCGGGAAGTCCTCCGGAAAGGCTTGGGATGGGCCATAGGTGACGGCCGTTCAGTCAAGGTATGGGAATCTCCCTGGCTCTCTCTCGAGCAGCCTCTTACTCCTTGTGGTCCACCAACGGAGGCGAATGCTAACATGCTAGTACATGATCTGATGCTCCCGGATTCCAGTGATTGGAACATTGCTATGATCCAAAGACATCTGCCTCAGTATGAGGACTCCATTAGGTTGCTCATAACCTCTTCCACTGCTCTACAAGATTCTCGCTGCTGGCTCTATGATAAATCTGGAGACTATACGTCAAAGTCTGGCTACAATTTATGTAAAGCAGCAACTTCGCCTGCTGCTATAGTGCCTTTGAACTGGAAAAAGCATATTTGGGACATCAAGACAGCTCCCAAGCTCAGGAACTTCTTGTGGCGAGCTGCGGCTAATGCCCTTCCTGTGGGATCCGCTTTGTCAATCCGTGGTATCTCGGAAGGAACTCACTGTAAGCGATGTAATGCTCCTGAAGATGTGTTACACATCTTCCTGTTATATCCGTTTGCTGCAGAGGTGTGGGTTTCCTCGCCGATCCTCCATCGTCCCCATCAGTCATCTATCTCCTCTCTCCATCAACTGCTGGAATCCGTATCTAAAGACCTCCCTCTGCCTCCTACCGGAATTGCAGGGTCTCCTCTTGCTCCATGGATCCTCTAGAACCTCTGGAAGGCCAGAAATCTGCTCTGTTTTGAAAACAGAGTCTACTCAGAAGCTGAAGTCCTCCTCAAAGCTATTTTGGATGCCAAAGAATGGCATTTAGCTCAACCCCTATCCCGGAAAGCTTCTCTGGTTCAGAGACCCCGTCTTTCTCCTCCGCTCATCCCTTATGCCTACTCCTGCTATGTCGACGCAGCCTGGAATTCGACTCGTTTGGAAGGTGGTTTTGGCTGGAGCTTTAAGGATGAAAATCATGCCCAGATGGGCAATTTCTCTTCTCAGCAACGTTTTATCTCTTCTGCCGTAGTAGCAGAAGCTTTTGCGATGAAGGCAGCGATTGAATTGGGAATCGCGTCCCTGAATTTATTCTCGGATTCGCAGACTCTCATCTCCCTCATCAACTCAAGAGGAACTACTAAAGAGCTCCGATGTCTTCTTCATGATATCTCTGTTTTAAGTTCATCCTTTGTCTCTATCAGCTTTTCCTTTATTTCTCGTACTCGCAATGTTATTGCAGATACCTTGGCTAAATCGGCTCTCCGATCACTGGCCCCTGATGTTGTAACCAGGCTTCCTGGCTAAACTCTGTCCTATGATCAATGAAGTTTCGTTTGCACAAAAAAAAAACAGACTGTAAAAGTAGAAGAATATGAGAATTAGTATATGATATCGTTTTTTTTTGGGGACAAATTAGTATATGACATCTATGAGGCTGTTCGTGAGAAGAAAGGGCTTGTCTATAGTGTAGAGTGTTATTTTGTGATGATTATTAATCGGTACACATGTGAATTGATGGGTACTTTTACATGTCCTTGTAGAATAAATAGACAACTCCATATTTTCAACTCATGCATTTTTTATCATACATACGCGCTTACATGCATACTCATATGCCTCATGTACAATTTTGAACGTTAAAATAAAAAATGGCATGTGCAACTTACACAGTGTAAGTAATCAAGAAAACTTGTGTACGTATATGATATATCTTTGATGGTTTCCTAAAGTAAATCGAATTCTAAGAAGTTTTTTTCTATCTACATTGTAAAATTAGACGTTTTTACTAATTGGTTTGTGCTTGCATTTAACCAGTGTGACAAAAAAAAAAAGTTATTACATTATAGTTATATGGTTTTGGTTGTATTTTATAATTAAGAAAAAACATGAAAAAGTAGTAGGTTCATGATCTTGCATTGCTTCTCGTTAAGAAATGCGTGTATATGTTTTATCTATATGCATGCACATACACAAGGTTCATATATACGTATCACGTGTATATATTTATTATATATACACCGATTAGATGGTGGATATATAGTGAAGAGTGATGAGGGAACTCATAAAGATCCCCGTGAGAAGTGTTTGGATGCATTCCAAAATCACAAGTAA
This sequence comes from Orychophragmus violaceus, assembly GCA_030180135.1. Taxonomy (NCBI): domain Eukaryota; kingdom Viridiplantae; phylum Streptophyta; class Magnoliopsida; order Brassicales; family Brassicaceae; genus Orychophragmus; species Orychophragmus violaceus. Next base: position 100,879,797 of record CM058231.1, on the reverse strand, counting down.
CATTCTTCTGTTTGCTTTTATCCTCTTCTTTCACTTCTTTCGATGATTATATATATATATATATATATATATATATATATATATATATATATATATATAGTTTAACAGTTTTATTTCTTCATCCATTATTACGAGTTCATGGGGTTTTGAGTGTATTAGAGCATCTTTAATGGTGAGATTCTTAATTTGAATTTCTAAAAATACTATTATTTACAATATAGCTAAATTTTATATTTAAATTTTAAGTTAAAAAATGAATCAATTTAAAAGTGACAAATGAGATCCTTTGAATTCTTGTTAAGATACTCTTTCTACTTTTTATATTATTTTACTATTTAATTGCTTAGATACTCACCTAACAAATTCCAATTGAAAAAATGAAAGTGCCCTTATTATTTAGTTTTGAAATTTTATGTGTATATATATTATATATATGTTACAATGGAATGAAATAGTTTCCACTTTCCACAAGCTTATATATCACTTATAAAAAATATTGAGAATTTTAATTATTTTAGATTCTATTAAAAACAACGAAGACAAAAGAATGAAGAAAATAAATTTGCTAGTAAAGTTTAACAATGATTGTTTCTAGATGTAGATGTACAATACAAGATCATTACATCGAAAATTACCATCACACGTGCACAGGGAAAAAACTGTATTAATTCCTTTACATATTCACGTTCGTAAGTATTTTAACGTGAGTATTGTGTATATAGATATAATAATTGTAATAATATAATACTATATCATATCGTGTAACTAGACATGGAGGCAATCAAAGTAATTCACGAGATACCAAACGGATTTGTCCGTATATATCAAATTTTGTAGCGATGGAGAGATCACCAGACTATAAGGTAGACATGTGAGAGACGTACGAGAGGATCCTATAAACATATTGAAGAAACTCAGATCTCTAATTCCTCTTTCTTACTCTCTATATATAGAAGAGAAACCGAAGAAGAAGAAGCTAAAGCAGTATACAATGGTAGATTCATCTCTGCGTGAGAAGTTACAATTGCTTCGCTCAATCACTAACTCACATGCTGTAATTAGATTTCATCATTCTCTTTTTAACTTTGTTTTTTTCATTTTGATTTGACTCAATCGATCTCTTCTATATTCATAAACCAATTCAGTCGTCTTCTATTTATATATGTACCATAAATTATAAATATTCCATTAATCATGTTCAAATATACAGACTTCCAAATTGGCCGTGATCTATATCTCTGTTTCATTCATTAGGGATCAAACTTACAGGATCCAATTTTTGTGTATCTTCGATTTATAGTTACTTGATTCGTTCCTAACCATAATGAATACTCCCTCTGTTTTTTAATATATGAGATTTTAGAGTTTAGATTTTTTTTTAAAAATATATATAAGAAGTTCTCACATTTTTATGCAAATATTTATGTTATTTTCATATTAAAAAAAAATTAAAAAACGAACATACAACTAAAAGTTTTTTGGAAATTTTTGAAAAATCAAAATATTAAATAATACTTTTTGTCTAAAAGTAAAAAAAGATATTTTTCTTAATATATGTGCATTACCCTAAAACTTTATATTGAGAAGCTGAGGGAGTATATATATTTATAACAAGATACATAAAAGAGCAAAAATATGATAATTGAAATGGGATTTTTTTTTCCTTGGATTAAACATGTACTTGGAAAATATAAACTCAACCATACCATTGATATCACACATATTTTGCAGGAGAGTGAAACATCGATCATAATGGATGCATCAAAATATATCAAAAAGCTTAAGCAGAAAGTCAAAGAAATCAACAATGAGACAACGTCCGACCAATATTTATGTGATCCTACCGATCCCGTGGTATATAAACATATAAACCCTTTTGAGTCTTTTAAGCATTAATTAATTTAGGTTAAGAAGTTTCAGTTGATTTTGGAGTTTTGTTCTGACGATATAGGTTACAGTGGAAGCCCTAGAGAAGGGATTTATGATAAAAGTAATGTCAAGGAAGAATGAGGCAGGTATGTTGGTTTGTGTTCTTGAAGCCTTTGAAGATCTTGGTCTTGACGTTGTTGAAGCTAGGGTTTCATGTACGGACTCATTTAGCTTGCATGCCATTGGTTCATCAAATGTAAACACACACTGATTATATCCCTCGTCATCATTATATATATGCCACTCATTATATTTATCACTAATGATTATATCTAATCTGAAATAATACCAGAATGATGATGGTGCAAGCATGGATGCTGAAGCAGTGAAACAGGCAGTTGCAGTAGCACTCAGGACCTGGAGTGACAGCCATGATTCGAAAGGGTAAAGACAGATCAAGTATTCATGATTCTCTCTCTATAGATATATTTATACGTTTGTTTACCTAAATTAAAAAGGAAGCTGGTTAGACATATAATCAAAGAAAAGTTCAATTGTATGTCTCTCTAATAATCAAATTTCTAAAATAATTTCTTTGGCATCAAGTTAGTAATTTCATCACCAAATATTTGTGATAGCTTGTATAACTTGATCAAAATAAACATTCAAAACTCAGAAGGACACTTTTCTTGTCGTTTTTTTCCAAATATAATTGTAAATTAATAATTAACTTTTTTTGTCTCGGTATCGAAAATATCATCTTCATCATCAAGATAGTTCCCACATATTAATTTGATGATCATATACTCCTCAGTCCCAACACATGTTGACAATAACATCTATTCGGTATTCTTCCGGAAGGATCTTAAAAAACTATCCTATACCACTTGTCGTGCTATTATCCACACACAAGATATCACTTTGACATGTCGGAATTGAAGTAAGCATGCTAGTGAATCATCGGTTTTCTAAAGATTGCATAATAATTTCATTCTTCTCCTTTTCTTCTTTCTCATTTTTGTTTGTGTTTTTTCACTTCTCCACCTCAATGATTGTTAATTAAATTGTCTCCGTAGGGGAAATTTCTTGCCCTTCAAAAATTCATATTTATAAATCCATATTACATTGAAAATGCACAAACTCTACATAAATCAATAATCCCCTAAATAATTGAAACCAACGTACCACCCCTTTATGAGCTGGGATAAGAGTTTTGTGATCATCTCAGCCAAACACTGTATATTGGGGTACCATTCTTCTTTGAAGAATTTCGCTAGACACGTAAAGACCCATGTTCTTTTAAGGATTGGTCATAGCTATGGTTTCTTAAGAAACAAGCAACGATTGAAAGCAGATATTAGAAAAGAAAGGTGAAGATCTAGTTAGGCAATATGACCAAAGAAACTCAAATCAATCATCCATATAGAAAAAGACATTATGAAGGGAAAGACAGAAGTTCAAACTAACTAGAACTTCTATCTAAATAGTGTAGTAGTCAACTGGGTTCCGTCTATCTATCTTCCTCTTGAGTGGCCAATTGGGCAGTCTCCTCAACCCTTGGTTCAAACTAGGTTTAGGCATTTGGATATTCGGTTCGGTTTCGGATATTTTGGTTATAGATATTTAGGACCCATCGGGTATTTTACAATTTTTGGTTCGATTCTGATTCGGTTTCTGTCGATTTCGGTTCGGTTCCGGGTACCCATAACAAAAAAAAAAATCTGACAAAAAAAAATATATTTAGTTAGATATAATTGATTTATAACACCACATGAAATGCCCACTAATAAATTTTTTTATACATTTTTAATGAAATGAATTTTTTGAAAAAAAAGAGAAGTAAAAATTCCAGAAAATAAAAAAGAAAAATTTGGTAGAGTTTAGCTATAAATAAAGTTTTTCTCCTAAAATTTACTATTTCAAACAATTGGACTTAATAAAATAGGTGATCCATATGTTTATATATATTATAGATTATGTCTAATATATATATGTATATATATTTTTTGAATATTCGGATATCCGATCGGATATCGGTTCGGTTCTGGGTATTACCCAATACCCATAGTTTCAAAATAAATTATCCATCAGATAAATACTATATAATCATATCAATTTCGGGTCGGTTCATTTCGGGTTGGTTCCGATTCGAGTAATCGGTTCCGGTTAAATGCCCAGGCCTAGTTCAAAATAAGTTCAGTTACGGGTTACTTGTTTTGTTGCTTTAGTAGGCTTTTATAATATAATACATGGGCTTCATATGCCATAATTCTTTTTTTTATTATTATTATTATTTTTTTTTTAATTAAAAATATTACATTCATTCTTTTTGGTTCTCCTCCTCTAAACGGAGGACATTTTGGATACAGATGCTCAAATGAGAAAGCTTAAAGCACTTACGAAATAAAACCTACAAGACAGGAAGAAAAATAGAACCTATTGTGAAGCAGAGAGTGGATAAGAGTGGATGAATAAGTTAATGCCTTTGGAATAGCTCAAACCAATGATGGAGATAGGAATGACGTTGAGACATTGTATGGACCGTGAGTAAAGCCTGAGAATTCTTGATCTCACGATCTAACCCTATAAGCTTAGCCCGGAGGAGCAGTTGAATTTCCTTGACAAGAACAAACTCGGATTTTGGGTCTTTAGCATGAAGCCTAGCATTTCTCTCCTTCCAAATGAAGTAGGTAGCCGCATGAAGGAGAAGACGAGCAATAGTTTTGATCTTTGGATTAAGGGAGAGGCCATTAATCCAATCCATAGCACTTTGAATCGAGGATGGGGGTGTAATGTGTGAACTACTGAAGAGAGCAAGCCAAATCCTTGAGGAAAAGGAGCATTCAAAGAACAAGTGTTCTTTTGTTTCTGAAGCTGTTGTGCAGAGGATGCAGTCCTCCGGAACGTCAAGTCTCCATCTACGCAGCCTGTCTCGTGTTGGAAGTCTGTCCTGGACTGTGACCCAGAAGTGAAACGCGTGCTTCGGCACCCTCCCCTGAAACCAAACAGATGCAAACCAAGGAGCAGTAGTATTTGATGGATTTAAAGATTTCCAAGTCTTAGATGCAGAGAAATTACCCGGCTGTGATTCAATGGCGTTCTTCCAAAGAAAGTAGTCTGCTGATGAAGCGTCAAGTAGAAGAGGATCAGTCGGTATGCATTGTTTCAGGAGCATGTTCAAAGGATGCCTCCCACGCGGAAGTCTCCAAGTGTTATTAACACACACTTCTGAAACAGAGGCCATCAATCTAATACCCGAGACCCGAGGGCCTTGATCCCCAACTAGGTCAATGATTGGACCCAACCCAGTCTAGTTGTCCAACCAAAAAGAGCCTGCTCACCGGATACAATAGAGCAAACCACAAACGGCCTAGCCAAGATCCGCAGCTTCATAAGCTGCTTCCAGATCCAACTGCCCTCAGTCGAAAAATCTGCTAACCAAAAGGGCTTGTTCCTGATCAGATGAGCCTTAACCCAAGCAACCCACAGTGATCCTTCCGAGGAAAACAGAAGCCAAATCAACTTGAGACCAAAAACTTGGTTTGAGCCGACTAGTCTTCGTAATCCCAATCCGCCTGCCTTCTTTGGTTTACATACTGAATCCCAAGCAATTTTTGCCCCTCGAGCAGAGTTAGGAGAGCCATTCCACAGAAAAGAATTACAAATTCTTTCAAGTCTATCCAAGCAAGCTTTCGGCAGCGGAAAGACAGAGGACCAAAAATTAATGATCCCATAAAGCACAGTTTGAATAAGCTGGAGTCGGCCAGCGAAGGAGAGGTGCCGAACCGTCCATGAAGAGATGCGATTAAGAACTCTGTCAATAAGAGGCTGGTAGTCTTGTGGAGATAACTTACGAGGAGAGAGCGGGAGACCTAGATATCTCACCGGTAAGGACCCGGGAGAGAGACCGTGAGAAGCAGCCAAATGATTAGTCAATGATTGATTGTTGCCATTGAGATACAAGCAAGATTTTCTGTGGCTGAGAGCCAATCCCGACATCAATTTAAACTCCTCCAGGACGCCAAGTATACCAATCAAAGAGGAATCTCTACCGTCGAAAAAAACAAGGAGATCATCCGCAAAACTCAGATGAGTTATCAACGGACTGCTGCAAAGAGGATGAGAAGAGAATCTGTTTTCGCGGACTCCCTTATCTAGCATTTTCCCGAGAATGTCCATGACAATGACAAACAGGGACGACGAGATTGAGTCTCCTTGCCGGAGACCCTTCTTGGCCGGAAAAACCCACAAAGCTCGCCATTTAACGCAATCGAATAATAAGGAGTTGTGACACATATCCTGATCCAGCTTATAAACTTCTGTGGCAGATCAAAAGCATGAAGAATATTCAATAAGAAATCCCAGTGAACGTTATCATAAGCCTTTGTGATGTCGATTTGAAGACAGCCCTTGGTAGTCTCCCCTTCTTTATTAAAATCAGTGACCAACTCTGAAGCGAGCAGAACATTTTCGCAGAGTAATCTCCCCTTAACGAATCCAACTTGGTTTTGCTGCACCGCATCCGAAGTAAATAGGCGCAACCGAGCAGCAAGGAGTCTCGATATTACCTTATAGACAATATTGCACAGTGAAATAGGCCGGAAATCCGATAGACGAGAAGCACCAGTGAACTTAGGGATGAGAGCTATAACTGTGGCGTTCACTTGCCTCGGTAAATTGCCCGATGAAAAGAATTCCAACACAGCCTCCACAAGGTCCCTTCCAACCAATTCCCAAGAGGTTGTGAAAAATTCCATAGTAAAGCCATCGGGGCCGGGAGCCTTGTTTTTAGGGAGGCTAAAAACCACCTGTTTAATCTCTTCTTCAGTTGGAATCTGGTCCAGTAAGAGAGATAGAGATGAGTCGCACCTGAACGGATGGATCTCCTTAATGTCTTCCACAGAAGGAGCCAAAACGCTATCATTTCGGGTGCCAAGGAGATCAGAGTAAAAACCAATAACCATATCCTTAATTTGCCCAGCCTCTGAAATTCGCTGACCGCCTTCATCAGTAAGGAAAAAGATGGTGTTTCTCGACAGATTTGCAACGCAAGATTTGAAGAAGAACGCCGTACAACAGTCGCCAACCTGAAGCCATCTTACTCTAGATTTCTGCTTGAAAAAGCTTTCTTCAGCTGCAGCAAGAAGGAGCCACTTGTTCCTTGCTTCCCTTTCTTGCTCAAATAACTCTTGCGAAGGAGAAACCATTACTTGTCTCTGAATAGACTCTAGCGCCGTAAAAGCTTCCTTACTTCTCTTTTGAATATCACTAAAGGAGTTTCTGTTGATGCTTTGGCAGCACTGTTTTGCAGCTCTCAATTTTTGGCAGAGAATAAACATCTTGCTAGAAGAAGTGGATTGGAAATTCCAAGCTGAGGTCATAAGACTTGCATAATCCGGGTGAGTAGTAAAAAAAGAAAAGAAGCTGAACCTGGAGTTCCTTCTTTCTGATTCATAGGACAAAGAGACAAGGCATGGAGAATGATCAGAATTGCCCGGAACATCAAAAAAGGCATTAGAATCAGGGTAAACCTCAAGCCATCTCTCATTGATTAAAGCTCTGTCAAGCTTCTTGGACTTCGGGTTGGTTGGAGAATTATTTGTCCAGGTGAAGGCGCTACCCCTGCTCGCTAGATCAAACAATCCGGTGCTATCTAAACATTCTCTGAATTCGCTAATACCTTGAAGCGGAATATCAACCTGAATAAGAGCATATGTCTCTGCTATAGAGAGAACTTGGTTATAATCTCCCAGTAATAGCCATGGAACATTAGGCAAAGGAGAAGAACTTCCCAAATGACCAATATCAAACCAAAGTCTTCTCCTCTCCTCCATAGTGTTCCTAGCGTAGATTAACGCGACTGTAAAATTCTGACTCGTCAACGGGTTAAAAACACCACATACTACCATCTGATCAGACTTGAAATAAGTCACAACGAATAAAATTGGATCCCAAACAACAACCACTCTTCCATTCAAAGCTTCTTGAGAATAGTTTCCTTCAAAACTCCAACCAGGTAAGACACTCTGAATAACCCCCGCAATACTCTTCTGCTTCACTCTAGTTTCCAAAAGACCGCCAAACAAAGGGCGATTTAAGGTGAGCCACCTTTTAACAAAAGACTGTCTTGTAATACCGCACAAACCACGAACATTCCAGCTAAAAAACTTCATCATCTACACAAAAAGGGGGGTGCTAAGCACTAAGAATCAGAATTTGGAAACTGACCAAAACTGGTCTGCTCCCTAGCATGGAATGTTGGTGAAGAAGGGAGAGAACCTCCCAGAACTGGTCCTGGCTTAACAAGAAAACCATCTGACTCAGATAAAACAAAAAGTTGGTGTCTAGTTGACTTCCTTATCGATTTCGCCACTATGCCCGATGGAACTGCCAGAATCTCATGATCCAAAGAAGCCAATCTTTTCCTTAAAATAAGTTGGGCAGATGATATTATTTCCTCCTCCTCTGCAAACTGACTATTCGTAACTGGCACAATTGGACTAGCAGAAACCGGAGAATCCACTTTATGCGGGCTAGACCTCTGCACCACAATCCATTTTTGTTTGGAAGACTTTGATGACTCTCCACGAATTGGAGAGGCTGGAAGACTAACAGAACGCTTTGGAGAGGCAGACCCGCCTTGAGGACCAGACACAGTGGAACCACAAGCTTCCTGCTGGCTAGAAAGGTCGAGAACAGGAGCTGGCAAGCAAATAACAGGAGCTGGACTAGGCGGATCAGTGTACCCACAAGCTTCCTTCTGGCTAGAGAGGTCAAGAACAGGAGCTGGCAAGCAATTAACAGGAGCTGGACTAGGAGGAACAGGATGGACATGCCGGGTCTTCTTACCAGGGCATCGAAGAGGAAGATGTCCATACTCCAGACAACGGTTGCAATGAGGTGGAAGATTAGGGTACGAAGCTGAAACAAGGACTGAGAAACCCATACTATCCATGACACGAACCTGATGAGGCCTAGCCTTGTGAAGTGCAATGACTACCTTTAGACGGATAATGCCTTTGGAGTAAGGAGATAATGTAGGCAACTCTGAGATAACAGGGATACCCACACCTGACGCAATCGTATTAAATCCTTCGAGAGACCACAATTCCTTAGGAACATTCTTAAATAAGACCCACACTGGGGCATGTTCTAGTTTCATAGCGTTGCGATTCGAGGATGGAGACCATGGAAGCACAGTGAAGGAGCACTGTCCAGAATGCCAAAACCCTATGTCCAAAACCCATTGACGAGTATCTGCGCAGGGGATGTGAATTAGACAAATACCTTTAGAGTGAGGTCTAACTGAAATCCGCCCTTTTTTCCCCCAAATTGGATTAAGGTCCGAGAAAATTTTTGCTGGGGATGGAGGATTTCCATGGAAGTGACAGACCAGATGGTCTTTCCACATCTGAGAAGAGCCCAGAGAGATAGATTTTGGGGCCTGAACGGTAGGGATTCCATCGTCAGACAAAACTGGAGGTGGAATCTTGGACAAGTGAACTGTCGAAGACTTGAACAGAGACGACCAATCTTTAGGAGAAGAAGGACCCGCCGGAATTACCTTCGAAGCTTGACCAGTTACCAAAGAAGGATCACAAATTGGAGCAGGAACTTCAGGATGGAGAAGCAAGGAGTCCCCAGGAAGAGAGCCCGAAGCCTTAGAGAAGACAGATCGAAAATCCGGAACTACCGAATTTCGAGAATCGTCATCGACCACAGGAGACAGAAATAACAAGTCTGGCGGAATAGGGTCGGCCGGAGGCGGAACCGAGGAGGAAAGGAGAGCCATAAACCTTAGAAGACCAGAAGACCAAGGGGGGGGGGGAAGTTCTCGGCGGCCGCGAGAGGCAGCACCGCCGGCGGCGACTTACGGACGGGAATTCCAAGACAATCGCCTAAAAAATCGCACTTTACCTTTTCAACGGCTCTTTTCCAAACTCTAATCCATATGCCATAATTCAGTTTTAACTTACATTGCAAAATGAAAAAAAAAAAAAAAAAGTTGTAGTTTTAACTTTTCAACGGCTCTTTTCCAAACTCTAATCCATATGCCATAATTCAGTTTTAACTTACATTGCAAAATGAAAAAAAAAAATGTAATATGAAAAAGTTGTAATATGAACGTGAATGTGTAAGCAAGTTATTTCATTTTCTCTGGAGCTTGGAGGATTAAGAACGACAATAAACAACAAAACATAAAAAAAAGCTTATAAAACTACACTAATTTTTTCATCTCTCACTTAATTTAATCACGTCCCTTGCTTCTCGTTTCCACCAAAAACGCCCTAGTAATTTGAACGCATAAATGCTGGTTTTTCTGAGAAAATGCTTCATATTTATCTGAGAAAACAATGTCGTCCATGTTACGCACCACGAACCCTAGAGCAGCTTCCTTCAACGTCTTGCTCGAACCAAGATCCGATACATCAAGAACATCAAGAACGCTAGATATTTCCAAGGAACTAAGCATGTGTTGCTCGCAGAACTCTTGCAAGTAATGAATCATGTACTTATCGGCTGCAACAAACAAGGCATATACATGCTTCTCCAACTTGTCTGAAGCCAATGTGCCGGTGTATAGAAACTCCAAGAGAGCTTGAAGTTGCTCTGAGTTTAGTTCTTGGAGCGTTATGGCGTATTCTTGAGCGGTTTTGCATTTGTCTGAATCTAGAATATTCTTGAAGATCTCCGATTTTGAAGCCTATAGCACACAAAATTTCCACATTGATGTAATTCTCGATTGAAAAACAAACTTAAATCGTTGCATTAGTTTGTTTACATACATAATATCTCTTTTTCTTCTTTAATAAATAGTAATATATAGAAAACAACCATATAGAACGCTAATAAGTTTTTATTAATTAAAGCTATATATATTATGGTTTGCCGCGAATGAATAACAAATTAATACTTATATAAGTTTCCCATAATATAAGTAGTTTTGAAAGTTTTTTTTGTTTCAAAATACAAATTGTTCTCGTATCTTTATGCAATTTTTATTTTATTAGAAATTATGTACCAATTACATTCTCCAATTTTTTCATGATTGGTTGAATTATATTCATTCAATAATATATTTTTTTAAGAAAATTTACTTTTTCAATATCCGCATTTTTTACCGCAAACTACACAAAGAAGAGTAATATAACTAGAAAAAAACCATACATCCCAAAATAACTAATACATGCCCTATATATAAGAAATAGAGCTAGAGATCATTAAATTTACCAACAAAGCTCTATGTGCAGGAATCGGAGGTCCATCATCGCCGGGTTTTAGAACAATATCAGCATGAAGCTGTTCTTTGAATCCCGAAACAAAGCTGCTCAAGAATAGTATCCTCTTCTTCTGCTCCTCTTCGGTTTCTTTCATGTTCTTCATCCATTTGATCACCTTTTCTAACGGTTGCGGCTAGAATATAATTAAAACCGATCAGTTGATGTGTTTTCATTTATATAGCATTTTGAAAACATAAGTGAGAATACATGTATGGAGCGTACCTCACGAGAAAACAAAGGCGAAGAAGAAAGAGAGGAGCCATTGTTAACGGTGGAGTTATCGGCCAGTTTGCCATGATCTTCGTTCGAGCCCTCAAGCTTCTTGAGCAACGCGATAGTGGTTCGAGCCCCTTCGTAGCATGATCCGCATATTGTGTTCCTTGGTGGTCGTAAAATAGATGGCATTGTGGTGCAAATTGAGCAATCCATTTACTTCTTTTTTTGTTTGTGTTTTTTTTTTTGGTTTCTCTATCTTGGAGAATATGAAGAAGATCGACAGAGGAAGATGATGGACGAGCAGTTTCTTGCTTCGAATTCAAGTTGTTAAATTATTATTCAAGAGTTGGTTAGAGATGGTTACGTTCTTGAAAACATTTTATATATATTATATATAGTATATATAAATTTCGTTGATAATCAACTCTAAACATGATTGTTTCCGTAAAGAGTTGTTGGGCATAATGTAACAAATAAAACAACGAAAAGAAAGAAATGATTAAGTCATGAAGGAATCTTTTTGGGGTGGAGTTGCATGTCTAGTTGGAACTTGGAACCTTCATAGGATATTATTAAAAAATTAATTATATTATCATCTGGATAATGAAATTATTCTTACGTAATTATTCATTTATTTGTATGCTGGCTATGTACATGACCGATGATGCTTTAACTAATGAACAATTAATTAAAAAATAAATATAGGAATGTGGAGGTTTGAGATATATGATGGCTTCAAAAGCTAAAAGACTTGGAAGTTGGGAAAAAGAAAAAGACTTTCCAACCATTCAACAGCAAATATGTGTAGTGTAAGCACGTTGCTCCATCCATCCATATATATACACGTATATCTGTTATAGCTTCAACATTAATTTACCTTTTTGGCAAAATATTAACTAACTCATAATTTTTGTAAGAGTTGATATTAGAGAGTGCTTTCCGAGTCGTAGCACGACTTTTTTTTTTTTGCTGGAATGGAGTAAATTAGAAATTTGAAAATGAGTTAGTATGAAAGAATTTGAAAACTAAAATGTAACATCCTGAATTACGGTGAGGTATACCGTATACAGAAAGGCTTATAAATTTTTTGTTGAAATTACATATCTCACCAAAATATAATTATATTTATACATCATTTATTTTAAAATAATTTTATAATTAAACGTGTTTGGACTGATAAAATTTTAAGATAAGTGATTTATTAAAAAAATAATCTTTAATTTCGTGCGAATGAAAATAAAACATAAATAAATATTATATTTTTTAATTGGAAAATTAGTAAAGAAATCTTTTGAATCTATCATATTAACATGTCAACCTCCGAAATAAGGTGACCTGCATACTAAGAGTGGACATGAGACTTAGGAACGATGGCCGGGGCGTTAAAAAGATTGGATTGTTCTTCACATGATCGAATCCGTATACGTATTTGTTTTTCTGTTCTGTCACTATTCATAGAAAATTTATATTATGTGGCCCCTAATGTGTTCTTCTTATGTATTTGATCTTCGCACGTATATATTAGGGTGTAACTTTAAAGCAACCTCTAGAAAAACAATAATGTAATTGGTTTTGGGCTTGTACAATATACCAAAAAGAGATCAAAACCCACATTAACCATCTGCTATAAATGTTTTCAGTTTAAACAAAACATTTTATAGGCCACAAAATAAACTTTGCTCATCTTACAAAACTTTGGTCCAGTTTTTCGAGTTATTATCATAATATAATAAGTCACTTACACTTTGTATTCTTACGCATTAAGTCACTTGGCTTCTTTGCAACATTTTTTCCACTGTTGTTCTGTTTTTATGTTTAAATTGCCTCTGACATAATGCAACTAGCAGACAAAAGTTGTTCCTTCCTCTGCAACTAGAAGAACTAGAAGGAAGCGTTAGTTAGGTAATAGTAGTTTCAATTTAAACCACCCATTAGTCTATAAAATTCTTCTGTCCACCCATTTTTTACTTATACGTTGATGTGATTGGGGGGAAATGTTTTAAAGCCGCACTTTTATCCCGCCCAAACGCACCAGTAAATCGTGACCCTTTAATTTTGAATCTTACTCTGTGCAGATGCTTCCACGTGTACAGAGAGAAACATTGTTTGTGGACAAGAAAAAAGTGCATTTGAATATTAGTAAAAGGCATAGAAGACCAAAAATATGTCCAATACAACCACACAATTTACTACACAACAATTTCATCACATCCATATGATCCCATCCACTAATACATGTTTTACTAATATCACACTATAAGGTGAAATTTCACGTACTCAATTACACCACTTTCGCCGTCCACATCTTGTTATCAACATTCGCTTTTCCGACGACCAATATCCACGCATCCATGCATGATCTTTCAAACTCTTCTCCGATACATCTGATATATCATGGTTTTTACCCATTTTAGACCATGATATAGATGTGTTTTTAGTGTCTTTTGTCTTTGTTTAGAGTCTTTTACAGGTCTAATCAGGTTTGGAGCTAATTGGAGATATTTGGAGCATTTTGGGACTTTTGGGACGTTTTGGCCGAGAGCTTAACTCACTGTCCGATTTATTGATCATGCATCGACCGACACACCTTGTGCATCGGTCGACACACTAGCGAGATGGGCCGTACGCATCGGTTTAATGAAGTTATGAAGATTTGCAAAGAAGTCCAAGATAGTTCCAGTATTTACACAGAAGCCCCAGCCGAGATTATACCTATATAATCAAATTTTAGTTGTTTTTATTATACACACTTTCATAATTAAGAGCAGAGGATTTTTAGAGCTTTTGGGGCTGATCTGAACCTTTACTTCATCTGTATTTGGAGAAGATTTCGAACCCCTTTTACTCTTATTCTTTTATGCAATTTATTCATCATATGATTATGTTTTCATTATCTATGTCTGAGTAGATTTCTAGTTAGGTTTAGGGTTTCTCACATAGGATTTCATGACCTGCTAGACTTGTTCAATTTCAGTTAAGGATTCAAACTAAATCTGTTCTTCAATTTAATTGTGCTTAAAGCTAGTTCTAACCTGATCAATTAGAATCTAGATCTTAGGTTGCTAAATACGTCACGGAAGTGGGGTTTAGGAATCTGAACTAATTAAATTGGGCAATTAAACTTTGCGCAAACTGAAGTTTGGTTTAGGATAATTGTGAACATATCAAACTTGGGATTAATGCTAGTTTAATCTGTTAGTTCTCGCAAACGAAAGTTTGGTTTGCTGCACTTAGACTTAGAGAATTATCGCAAAGGAATTTGGTTAATTCTATATCTGTGTTTTGAGTTCTAGAACTGTGCTTAATTAGATCCTTGCTGAATGAACTGTCTGCTTGTCTGATTTCCTGAGAATACCCTAGGCTTGACACTTTTAATTACTTGCTTCCACAACCGTTAATCTCTGCTACTGATTTACTTTCTCGCACCGCTTTCAATTCAATCATATTGTTTTCTTTCTAGTATTAGTCTCTACTGTTCTGATCTATTGAGACCAAGTGTCCTTGTGGATTCGATAACCCTATATACTACTTTGACATTGCTGTTCACTTGCAGTGTAGAATAGGGATTAATTCTTGACCTATCAAGTTTTTGGCGCCGTTGCCGGGGACTCTTAGAGTTTTCGATAGGACCGAACTTAGGGTTTTTACTAGAAATTTTTCTTTTTGTTTTTACTTTTTCGTTTTGTTTTTATTTTGCTAACTTTTTCTCTGATTCTTTCTGTCGCAGGTACGAATTTCGCCTTGCGTCGATCGTCACTAGGCGATTCTGATATTGAATCCATCGTTGCACTGATAGCATCGATCGTTGTTGGACGATTACAGACAGTTTATGCCAACGCAGAAAACTCAAAGTAATCCGAACTCGAGCTTGCTTAATCTCGGACTAGAGGAACTTGGACGTCTAGAAAGGACTATCAGAAGAGAAAAGAGAGAGAGAATGGTACGAGAACGTCTGATCTTGATACCAGATGCTGAAGGTACCCTGAGGGACCAAGATAACAACCCGTACAATGCTGCTGGGCATCGGGTTGATGCCGAAGGGAATGTCATCCCTGATCCTCCTGAGCAACAACAATAGGAGCTGAACCGAAACCAGGGTCAAGGACAGGCCCAAGGTAGAGAGATGGTGGTTCATGAGAGGACACTAGCTGACTACAACAGACCTGATGAGTTTCATGCAAACCGAGCAGCTCTAGTGCTTCCTGCTTTTGAGAGGAATGATTTTGAGGTAAAGACCATCTACTACCAGCTGATGAGACAGATTGCTTTTCATGGTCTTCAAGCAGAGCAGCCTATGGATCACAGTGACAAGTTTGAGGACATAGTCACTGGCATGAAGTATGAAGGAGTATGCCCAGACTATATGTTCCTTAAGCTATTTCCGCACAGTCTTGCTGGAGACGCTAGTGCATGGCTGAGACAACTGGCACCTGGTCAGTATACTACTTGGGCAGCCTTAAAGAGTGAGTTCCTGCGTCACTTTTATGATGATGCGCGCTCAAATCAGTCCAGACAGGACATACTCACTTTTTCCCAAGGAGCTGTGGAGCCCTTGAAGACTGCCTGGATGAGATTTAAGCAGTATCAGTGTGACTGTCCACACCATGGATTCACAGAAGTACAACTGATTGGTATCTTCTTCAGAGGCATAGATCTCCCTTATCAGACTGCGCTGGATAATTCCAGTAATGCTAATTTCAACACCAGGACTCCTACACAAGCTAAGCAGTTGATTGAGAACCTGATTGGCAGCAACAGTTGCAAGACAATGGATGAAAGGAGGAAGAAATCTGGTGGAACTGTAGAGAATTCTGATATAGCTAATATAAGATCCAGATTGGACACAGTTTACAATCTCCTGACAAGTAAGAAAGTTGTCCACTTTGCCCAAGATGTACAGGTGATTAAGACTGAGGAGGACACTCAGGAAGAAGATGTGAATTTCATAGGAGGTTCTGGTTTCCAAGGTAATAGATTTAGTAATCAACAGGGGAACAGATTTTCCAATGGAGGACAGACTGGTGGTTGTCAGAAGACCTATGGACAAGGTACTCAGAGAACCTATGGATCTACATCCTATCAGACTCCTCCTGCACCTACAGCCCATGAGAGCAAAATGGAGGCTATGATGGAACAACTGATTGAGAGTCAGACCAAGATTTCTGTGGACTGCAACAAGAAGTTGGACGCTGTCTATGAAGACCTCAATGGGAAGTTTGAGTCTATGAGCACTCACTTGAAGCAGTTGGATACTCAGGTGAACCAGATGTCCAGCTCACTGAAGGGAAAAGGAGTAGCATACACTCATGTTAAGGCCTGGTCTGTGTACATTAATGATGGATCTCACCTAGGTGAAAGATTTGAGCTAAGTACAGCTGAGTTGGTGACTGAACAAGAATTTTCGGATATATGTGAAAAACTCTCGGGTGAAATCTGCTGCAGTGCGTCGATCGATGCAACATCTGTGCCGATCGATACACCCGTCGGGATGGCAACGATCGACACACCCTTAGTGTCGGTCGTTGCAGGGCGTGAACAGACAGAACTGTCGGATGATAATGGCATAGATGCTGACTTGGAGCTTGATCACCTATTCAATGGAGCCTCTGAGATTACTCAACAGGAGATCTACGAACAGATTTTTAGACAACACTCCTCAGTGTCTGAAGTGATTAGGCAAGAGATTGAAGAGCTGAAGAAATTAGAAGGGAATGGTGAAGCATTGGAAGAAATTTCAACTTCTGATGATCCACCTTATCATCCATGTGTGCAGAGGTACCTGAACAAGATGTTGCCCCTGGATGATGATCTGAAAGATTGGGTGATAATAGTTCCTCAGCATATTAGTGATGTTCTGCTAACTAAGGTTCCGAAGAAGCTGCCTGATCCTGGAGTCTTTGTGCTGGATTGTTCTATCTTTGAGGATAGTTTTAGACGTTCTCTGTGTGATTTAGGAGCTGCTGGAAGTTTGATGCCTTACTCTGTGGCAGAGAAGCTGGGTATGTTGGATTTTACTCCTACTAGGACTTCTCTTGTCCTAGCTGATCAGTCCATACGAGTTCCTGAAGGACTCCTTATGGACATTCCGGTTAGAGTTGGAAACTACTTAGTTCCAACGGACTTCCTTGTGCTGAGATATGACTGTGATCCGGATGAAGCATTATTGCTTGGGAGACCCTTTTTGGCTACAGCAGGAGCATTGATTGATGTTAGGAACAGCTTGATAGACCTCCATCTGGGAGATGAACCATTGCACTATGAGATGGATAAGCTGCGAAAGCCACTGATAGATGGGCAAACATTCACCATAAGGGACGCAGATTTTGAGCAGCCTGATCATACTATGGTTATAGATCCTGGAGCACATTTCACTCCATCTTTTCTTGGGCATGAGCATTCCGCAACAGCCTACTCACCACCTTGGATGAGGAGACTTGAACAGAGACAGAAAAAGTCTCTGTCAGGACCTCCTGGGACCTGAAAAATCCCATCCGTCTGGTCAAGCTATTGACCTTAAACAAGCGCTGGGTGGGAGGCAAGCCACCATTAGGTATTGGTGTTTTTCTACTTAATTTTTGGTGTTTTTGTTAGGATTTTACGTTTGTTTTTTTGTTTTTGGTGAGTTTATGTTTGCAGGCCTCGGATGAATCGCAGTGCAACGATCGACACACTTCTGTGTCGATCGTCACATCACGAAAGGAATCGCATTGCAGCGATCGTTGCGGTCCTGAGCAACGATCGACCATACACGAAAATCGCCAAGTATCGGTCGATGCACTTAGTGCAACGGTCGATGCCTGAGCGACAGAGGTAAACCCGACAGAACTCAACAGAACTTTAAGAATTTTTATTTTTCTTTTTACCGATCCTTCGCTGGACACTACTGGGGACAGTGTGTCTTAAGTGTGGGGGAGGTGCTACTGACTTTTGTTTTCTGTTTTCTTAAGAGTCAGTCCGTTTTTTTAAAAAAAAATTGTTTTATTGAGTCAAAATTGTTTAAGTAAGAAACTATGATTTTCTGAGAAGATTTACAAGACTTGCAGGAACTTAAGTAACCATTGGGATGAAGTTGCAGGATCTATCTCTGACTATTAGAAAACCCCATCACAGATCAACCTACTGGGAACACCCACATCACTTCAGGTATCAGAGGATCCTTTTACTGACTTCAATTTAATACTGACTTAGATTTCTCACCTAAGGGCTTGGTATACTTTGTGTCGGATTCCCTTGTTAGTTCTGACACAGCCTGTCAACCTATCATATTTAGTTCCCTTCTCCCCTTCTGTAAAGTAAAAAAAAAAAATATAATAAACTGAGGATGAGTTAGTAACTCCGAAGTGGTCATGGGAATAGTAGCAAACACTATTATCTCTCATGTGATCCATGGAATGTGTCCAAAGTACACCCCATAACGGGAAGAACACTGATAAAAAAAATAAAATGATACCCAGTAGGGAAAAATCAGTTGTTAAAGAAGGGAAAGAGAAGAAAGGGACTAGAGAAAGATAGTATGGTGGTCTAGAGCTGATAAGGTAAGAATCCATGTGCCCTTTGATCGATACTCCTTAGGTGAGACCGCACTTAAATACTTGCAGAAGTCAGTAGGGAGAATTTGAATGCTTGAATGTGATTGTGGAGTTTACCTAGGACAGTTGCTAAGTGTGGGGGAAGTACATGTTGGTCTTGATATCCTGTGATTGATTCTTTCAGTGGTTTACTAAGGGGAATCTGAGTATTGTAGCTTCTAGGATGAAATGAGTTTCTGAAGAGTTTTCAAACCTCTTCACCATGCTTTAGTTCTATGTTTTGCTTGAGGGCAAGCAAAGGCTAAGTGTGGGGGAGTTGATATATCATGGTTTTTACCCATTTTAGACCATGATATAGATGTGTTTTTAGTGTCTTTTGTCTTTGTTTAGAGTCTTTTACAGGTCTAATCAGGTTTGGAGCTAATTGGAGATATTTGGAGCATTTTGGGACTTTTGGGACGTTTTGGCCGAGAGCTTAACTCACTGTCCGATTTATTGATCATGCATCGACCGGCACACCTTCTGCATCGGTCGACACACTAGCGAGATGGGCCGTACGCGTCGGTTTAATGAAGTTATGAAGATTTGCAAAGAAGTCCAAGATAGTTCCAGTATTTACACAGAAGCCCCAGCCGAGATTATACCTATATAATCAAGTTTTAGTTGTTTTTATTAGACACACTTTCATAATTAAGAGCAGAGGATTTTTAGAGCTTTTGGGGCTGATCTGAACCTTTACTTCATCTGTATTTGGAGAAGATTTCGAACCCCTTTTACTCTTATTCTTTTATGCAATTTATTCATCATATGATTATGTTTTCATTATCTATGTCTGAGTAGATTCCTAGTTAGGTTTAGGGTTTCTCACATAGGATTTCATGACCTGCTAGACTTGTTCAATTTCAGTTAAGGATTCAAACTAAATCTGTTCTTCAATTTAATTGTGCTTAAAGCTAGTTCTAACCTGATCAATTAGAATCTAGATCTTAGGTTGCTAAATACGTCACGGAAGTGGGGTTTAGGAATCTGAACTAATTAAATTGGGCAATTAAACTTTGCGCAAACGGAAGTTTGGTTTAGGATAATTGTGAACATATCAAACTTGGGATTAATGCTAGTTTAATCTGTTAGTTCTCGCAAACGAAAGTTTGGTTTGCTGCACTTAGACTTAGAGAATTATCGCAAAGGAATTTGGTTAATTCTATATCTGTGTTTTGAGTTCTAGAACTGTGCTTAATTAGATCCTTGCTGAATGAACTGTCTGCTTGTCTGATTTCCTGAGAATACCCTAGGCTTGACGCTTTTAATTACTTGCTTCCACAACCGTTAATCTCTGCTACTGATTTACTTTCTCGCACCGCTTTCAATTCAATCATATTGTTTTCTTTCTAGTATTAGTCTCTACTATTCTGATCTATTGAGACCAAGTGTCCCTGTGGATTCGATAACCCTATATACTACTTTGACATTGCTGTTCACTTGCAGTTTAGAATAGGGATTAATTCTTGACCTATCAACATCCCCGTTGTCAAGTCCACAATGCCAGGTCCACAATGTCAACCCAAGACTTTTTCCATCACTACGACTTCCTCTATCACCATTAACATGTCCACCAGTGTGTATCCACACATTTATATCCTTTATTAGCCCATCACCTCCCACCGAATGGACATTTATGCGTTTGCTGGGATATTTATTAGTAGCAAATAGTCTCTGAGGGAGTCGAATATCTGTGAACGTGAAAACAATACATTAGAAAATGTAGTAAGAGAATATATAATCCACAAATTATAATATCTAAGGTAAGAATTTTACATAATATATGTCCACGAAGTACCGTCCACACACTACTGAGAAACATAATTTAACAAAAATATGTAATGTGTACTATGTATAGCAGGCATGTCGAATAGAGGAAGCATGATGTCTGTAAACATGAAAAGAGTGTTTTAAAATATTAGTAAAGACATATCAGAACCCAAAATATATATGTCCACGAATGTCTAAGTTCTTAAAACACTATCTAAACTATGACTGCATATCATATTCTAAATTGTCACAGCCTAAACTATGAAAGCACTATCATATGTCCAGGACTCTTTGTCCACACACAAATGTATGATTTTAGATATCCATACACATGGATAGTCTATGGGATATCAATTCACATGCATCTTAATGTCCACGGATACCAGTCCACACAAATAATACGTGCATCAATAATGTCCATATAAATGTGTACACACAGATTGAACATGGATTCAGTATACAGACGAATGAAATACAAATGCTACGTATGTAAATAATATGTCTATTAGAACATATCCATAATATCTACACGTGTTGAGTAGGCGAATAACGTTAAAGGGGCACATGTCCATTCACACATATCCATGAACATATAAAGAAGAATAACACATGTAATAAAGTAGTGTCCGAATAACTAACATACGGATGGTGGAAAAATCTGACTTATATGTCCATGCATTCATGTCCACGAGATCAAGACTTTCGAATAAGAGACAATGAACATTGAAAGTAGCCTCATGAGCCCTGACCTTAGATGTCATGGACATGTACTAATGGACAAGTTAATCATTAGAAATAAAAGTCCATGAGAGAATGTCCATGAGATCTAAGCGCCAGCAACAAGGTGAATAACGATAGAGGTGACTATGTCCATAAACCTATATCCAGAAGGTAAAACTAGTTTGTTGTACAGTGTACACATATAATGCTTGGGACGCAATACACAATAAAGGTTAAACCATTATGTCCATTAATGCATGTCCACGAGATCAGTAAGAAGAGTAATATGCAACTTTAACATAGAAACTAAATCCTTGACCATAAACTCTAGCGCTACGCGTGAAGGAAAAGTCGAAACGAGAGGAACACGTCCACATGGAACCCATCCCACAGACAGACGAATCTTAGATCTAGCAAATCAGAAAATTGGTAGTACGCGTACTACTATGGTATTAGTTGTACACATATAA
This sequence comes from Orychophragmus violaceus, assembly GCA_030180135.1. NCBI lineage: Eukaryota > Viridiplantae > Streptophyta > Magnoliopsida > Brassicales > Brassicaceae > Orychophragmus > Orychophragmus violaceus. The sequence goes on along the minus strand of CM058231.1, from coordinate 100,857,903 downwards.
AGTACACAGAAAGTAGATATACATATGTCCATTCATGCATGTACACGAAATCTGAAAAATTGTGAAGATGCGAGCGTGAGCAAAGAAAGTAGATCGATGAGCATAAATCCTAGATCTACCAAATCAGAAAAGTAGAGACGATTTGAAGTCGTCCACGTAGGAAGCAAACGACAGACAAACGAATCTAAGAACAAAGTTACGGAAAAAGACAGAAGTACTAAATCGAAGGCAAAAACCAATGAATCTAAGTATAAATCAGTGATACCTGTCATGCTCGGCTTAGATTTGCGACGGCTAAGTGATGCAGAGCGGCTGAGCGAGAAGAAATGACGACCTTAGATTTGCGATGGTCTAGGGAGATACATCGATTGGGCTCAGTGATTTTTGCGATTCAGACAGAAATAGATCCAGATCGAGAAGAGAAGGGGAAAGAGGAGGGAGAAGAAGAAAAACGAGAGGAGGAAAGAGGAGGAAGAAGAACATTCTCTCTCACATCAGTGTGAATCACAGAGTAGATCTGTTCGACGGCTATGGGAGGCAGAGAGACAAAAAAGAGAAATAAATTAGGGTTGTGAGAGTTTTTAATTTTTATTGTAAAGTGAAAAATAAAAATAAAAATAAAAGATAAAAAGTAAATAAATGTGAAGAAGAGAAGTAACGTGGTTAGTAAAGGTTAGTTCATGTCTTTAAGGGCAAAATAGTATAATCCTTAAGTGTAAGTAACTTTCTGCATGAAAATGACTTTTTCTAAAAAGTCTAACAACAAGTGACTATGGACGTAAATCATTCAAATATTCAGACAGGTGCCTGAATGGGTTAAATTATTAATAAGTCCATAATCTAAGATTCCAGCAATATTTAATCACTTTTTTGTCAACACAGTATTTAATCACTTAAACACTTGAAACTTATAATAAGAAAAAGTCGGAACAACATGGGTCCAACATCTTATGTTATCAAAAGTTGAAAAATAGAGAAAACATAGTTCTTAGTTCTTACAATAATACACGAGCGAAAGATAATAAGAAGCACTGCAAATATGGATAAGAAGCCTCATTGTCATCTTTAGTATTTAAACTTGGGATGGCTTAGTCTCAGCTTCGGCGAGTTTTGGTTCAACATCAGCCTTTGCATCAACCTTAGCCTCGGTCTTTGCATCAAACTTGGGCTCGGCCTCAGCCTCCACAGGCCAGTAAGAAGTCTTCTTTCCAGTCTTTGAAACAGTTTGAAAAACTGCTTCAGGCTCAACATTACCTTTCACAGTCACCTTTTGCTCCTTTATATCAATGTCAAATGACTCAACCCCTAAAATTATTTTTATGAAACCCATTAGTCAGCGAATTACAAGGCATAAAAATGATTAAAAAGTATCTAAGAAAATAACAATAAAAAAAAAACAAGATTAGAGGATTAAATTAAATACCTTCCATTTTGCCCAAGACTCTATTGACAGCACCAACGCAGCCTTGGCATGACATACCAACTTTGAGGACAACGGTCTGCATTTAATAAGCATTATATATTGATGAGCGTTAATCCTAAACCGTCCGTTTAAAACCAAGTAATTCATCTTTTGTATAGCCAAGAAGATCAAAAGTAAACCCAAAAGAAATGAAGAGACATAGTAGAGATCAAAGTCACATAATTACCTGAGACATGGCTTGAATTAGATGAAACGAAACGAGAAACTTTTGAGATTGATGATCCGAAGATTGATGTATTGTTGAATGAGAAGAGATGATGTGTTGTTGATTATTTATAGCAACATTAAAAAGCAAAGATTCTTCAGAAGAAGAGTTAGCGTAAAGGAAACGAATGCATTTTTATTAGAATTAATGCACTTACTTACTTACCATTCCAATAGAATTAAAAAAGTGTTAGGAAGGTTAGTTATACCGGTTGTGGAAAAAAGCGTACCAACTGTGAAATCCACTAACGAAAAGTACAAGTACAATGGTATGTAGTATTTTTTTTGTGAGGTCATCTTGTACTACACATTCTTGTTGTTGTTGTAGTACCAATTACCTATTTTTCACATTTGTATATGGGGGTCATTCAAAAGTTTACTTTGTTTGTTTTTTGTGTGTGTCAAACCTTACTTTATAAAATTTAGTTATTCTTACAACAAGATGAAGAACCAAACCGGCCAACATAGTAGCTAAATAAAGTAAAAACAAGAGCTAGAGATATGATAAACATATCACTCAAACATCTAAACATGAAAAGACGTCATCTAATCTCAACATCAATAGCAATAGAAGATGAAATGCATCTTTGAAAATTAGTTAGCACATATAGTGTCTTAAAGTCCGCATTTGAGACAGCAACAAATGCATAATTAACAATCGCTAGGTAGGCCACAAGGCCCACAACAGAAGAGACAATGATCATATACCATAAAGCTGAGTTTTTCAAAAGTGTAAAAACCGAAGTCTTTATAATATTTTTAACAAAACTCCCTACATCAAAACCACACAAAACCGGTGGAAACAAGAGACGAACAAACTCCATAAAGGAGAAAATAAGACAAAGAAATTCCAATAAAACCCAAACCGAGGTGAACCAAAGCGGAAACTGCAAACCATAGTAAAGTGATCCTCATACAAAGGTAAAGGGAGACTTAGACTATTGGTTGATGCTACAAACTAATATGTTATATTGAATTTTTCAGTAAATAGAGCAGATGGGAAACAATATTATATTTTTCTCTTTCCTTTGTTGACTCTTACTATTAAAAATGGTTACTATTATATCTACCGCTACTTTACACATGAGTTTAAAAAAATTATGATAGGTAACCTCTCATATCGCTGCGGTTAGAGGTATACGGCTTTAGTTGTTATCGATCATAAAAGAAATATCAAAGTCTACATGAAAAACAATTATTCTCAATTTTTTGTTATCGATTTCACTAACAGCTTTCACTTACAGTTTTGTACTATTTAACCGCTTATCATTTTTGCTAACAACTAATATAACTATTCTACTTCTATTCACCGATCGGACTTTATATATAATTGATAATTAGAATTTTAGTGGAGGTTGTTTTGATCAATGGTTGAACAAAAAATTAACTTTCTACACTAAAATTAGGACTCGATTCCTAAAAAATATTAATTATCATGTATTAATGGAAGAAAAATTACTAAATTTTCCAACATGTTAATATAGAACCATTCAAGGTGATTCCATATTATAAAGTAAAATTTTCTATCATAAATATGATATAAGCAAAACTGTTTATCTTTAAGGATGGTACTGATAAAACTATTTGTTGTGAAATAGTCCATATCTTCAAATGCAACATGGAATTAATTTTGTTCATCCCAAATGTTAAGATATTTATAATAACAGACTAGATTGTTGTATACATACTATATAATACATATGAGTTAACTGGTTTCCAACTTTTTTCCACGCCGTTGTTTCTCTCTCCTCCAGAGAGAATTCTCTTTCACTTTCGCTTTCTATTTTCTTCTTCTTCTCACCTACTTATCTTTCAGAAGGGGGAAATAGATCTAAGCGATTTGTTTATAGTTTTAATTTCTGTTGTTTTTTGTTGTTTGGTGACGCCAGGGTTCATCGGAGACAGAGTGGAGCTCCTTATGCTGCAATTGAAGCTTTCAATCGGTGGTCAATGGCTTGGGCTAGGTTTCCCAGCTGTCCCTGTGAAGAGCTGCTGGCTTTTGGCCACGGCGTGGGGATGGACCAAGCGATTTGAAAGTCGGGGCAATTTGTATCCTGGAGCTCCACAAACGCATGTTGGCTCTTAGCCTATTGCCGGTGCTAGCGAATGTTGTTGGTGTTGCTTGCTGGCGGGGAGTTTCCGGCGGCGAGTTTCCGGCGGCCAAAGTTTCAGCGGTTTTCTGTGATTGCTGGGTGGATCCTTTCTCAATCTTCCGTGTAACACGTGTCTTCTACGTGTCTGGTTTTTGATGATTCTGATCCATTGTACTTGGGCCTGTTAATAGGCTTTCATGTGTTCTTTTACTTGCCCAATCTAGACTTTCATCAATAAATTGGGCCTCTAGCGTTAAAAAAAAAAAAGATATGAGTTGACTTCACTAAATCCTCCATACTATTCAAACTAGTACTCAATTCCAAATTTATTAGTTTTTTACGAAATTTTTGAATATTAATCACATCGTCACAAAACCTCTATATTGTGAATTTTTGATTAATTCCAAAATCAATCAAATACATGTAATTGATTAATACTATTAAAAAAATTTAAATAGTTTAAATTGATTGATAAACTCTTTTTAAACCGCTAAACAAATGATGACCAATTAAGAGAGTTTTCAATTAGTTTCACCATTTTAAATTTTCAATTATATACTACTTAATTATGTAGATTTGATTGAATTTATAGAACTACTCAGAAATTTAAAAGTATATGTGGTTTTGTAATGACATATTGAAAAGTTTTTTTTTTAAAGGATGAAGTGTTGGTTTGCATAAGTGGTTTAGTAAACCCAATAGATATCCATTTCTAACGATTTCTTCATATCCTTACTTATGATATGACTACAATAACAATATGTAGGCCCACTAATAATTTGCCAAATTGGGCCCTTAAATCCACTTTCTGTAGATTCCTCCAGCTCTCGAGGCTTCTTCAGAACTCTTCGTCTTCCACCCTCTACGTTCCCGCCAATAGAGAGTGGCATCTTCTCAGGTGAATCCGAAGATTCCAACTCGCCGGAGAAATATGGAAGCTCATCGGTCCGTCGCAGGAAGATTACAGAGAAAACCCCTCGGAGATTGCACCAACACCATCTCCAGAACTACCCAACAACAGTCATCTACTTCGTCCGCTACTACGCTCGTCAAATTCGCGAATCCAAGTCTCACTTCTTCTCTTAAGAGGTTAGTAGATCAGACCTCGCTCAAGGAGAAAATCAAAGATGTCAATAACTCAAAGCCTGGTGCCGAAAGCGCTTCCAAGTCTCTTTCCACGAGCGGTAGGCCCGTAACTCGCCGTACGTCCGCCGATCTAGGTGTTCCGGCCCCTATGCCTTCTCGTCCTTCGAAACCCAAAGATGTTGATAAACCAGAGGCTGGTTCTGGAAGCGGTTCCCAGTCTGTTTTCACGCGCGTTAGACCCGTAACTCGCCGTATATCTACCGATCTGGGTTTTCCGGCTTCTGCGCCTCCGCGTTCCCAAAACTCGCGTTCCGATGAGGGTAAGTTGTTTCACCTGCAATTGGGTTTCTAGATTATCGATTTCAATCTTCTCCTGAGTTAATTTCAGTTGAATTGCATTTGTGCCCAATTCTAGGGTTTTGATATAAGCTTGTTTTCAATTCAATCGGTAGTTTTGCTTCATTGGTTCTTTGTCTATCTTAGGCTCATGTTTATCAACTTTGTTATGCTTATGCTTAGGCATTGGTTACAAGGAGGTTGCTGAGCCTTACTCGGTTTACACGGTTAGAAGGAAGGCTACTGGGAGAAAGAGGAATAAAGAAGCATCTTCCTCAGCTTCAGTGCCTCCTCGCCTTCGTCTTGACTTGATATCAAGCCCTGGGTATGAAACTCATTCAGTGATATATGATTCTTGAGTATGGTAGCTGTGGACATATGGAATCAGGGTAGAACATAATACATGCTACTTAACTCGTTGATACTGTCTTGTGGCTAGTTCTGTTAAGAATCTAGATGATATAACTGGTATAAATGTTGAACCTATCATGCCCATCGAATTTGTTTAGCACTTTGTGTGGCCTGTGTAAATATCAACCATGCCTTGTTTTAGTAAGTCTTTTTGAATTTTGTATCACAGGAAGAAAACACACCAAGCAAATGAAAACAAACAGAAGTCCTCGAAAGTGGCTTCCAAAAAGGTGAATTCAAGAAAGCTCTAGCTATATGTACTTATCACAAGTGTATTAGTTCTGTGTTTCTCTCATCTTCATGTGGATTGCATGTAGCAAATTGTATATAAGTGCATCGTATCGGTCACAACATTATTCTGTCATCATTCCTGAAACCAGGGCTATACATAGTTGGAAGATGGATGTCTAGTGTTTAGTATATTCTCATGAGATTACTGTTTAATAAGATATGCAACTTGTATCAGTATGAGGAGCCTTCTAAGTGTTCTTCAAGTTCTAACTCTGTATCTATTGTTACATTACAGAGGCAGCGAACGGCAAAGCATGAGGAAGACAATTTAGCCCATGGAGTTTCTCAGGATTATATCGAAAAACAGAGAGCTTACTTTGCAGAGGTCGATGCATTTGAGCTGGAAGAAGAAGAGGTATCTAGTAGCGACTTAGACTAAGTAAGTAAGTGATAACTATCTTAAGGATATCGATGACACACACCTTAACCCGTCCGTTCATATCACTGTATAGCTAAGGCTTCTTCTCACAGGAAATGTATCACTGATCTATCCCTTAATACACATGACATGCCACAACCTTTGTGTATACAAACGATCTTTCAGTTTATAATAGTTGACTTCGTTTTACTGGGATATATATCGTACAATTACATTCTTACATCAAAGCATTATAACAGTTTATGTTCAATGAGGCAAAGCAGCTCATAGAACGAGAATGAAGAACACAATAGACTCACTAAGCTTTGTTCACGTCCCTGGATCCATGTCTAGGACCAGAGAACAGAGCTCTCTTCATACTCCCTACTGAAGAACTAAACCCTTTTCTTCCACCTTCAGAGTAACACAGAGTCGAGGTCGGCGACAACATAAGCTCGTGCGCTTTGTAACTAGATGGTTGTTGACCACGACTCACTGGTTTTCTCAAAGAATGTGGCGGCGAGGAGGAAGAAGAAGATGAAGAAGATGTAGACGACCACGAATACGATGACCCTGCAGAGACATAGTTGGTCGTCTTCTTGCTACTGTGACTACTCTTCCTGAGATCATGAAACAGAGACATGGACAGGATTCTAGTTAGTTTTGTTCTCACCTTGTTCTGTCTCTTTGGCGTAGCCAAAACCCCGGATGATGAGTAATACGACGGAGGAGGCGTGAGAGGTGGAGGAAAAGAGTGATCAGGAAAGTGATTGTGTTTGGGTGTGCCTGGCCTTGACTCCCATACGAATGGTACAGAGGCTCCGCCATAGTAAGATGATCTATCTTCTTCTTCTTCATCTTCTCGAACGTCATCGACTGCAGAGTACTCCACTTCATCTCTTAATCTTCCTGACATTTTTATACAAACTATATGTTTGTGTTGTAATCTCTAATGTCTTGGACTCGGGGTTTTGTCGGAGTTTAAGTACGATAAGAAAGATATTTCGAAATAATACATAGGCCAAGGATATGGTTAGATAATAAATGAAAGGTGGCTATCATACTGTTGGATGTGTGTGCATTACTTAATGTTGTACCATTAATTATGGGAGAGACGTGGGGATCTCATTATTGGTAATAGTTAGTAAAGTTTTAAAGCTAAATGCATTGCTTAGAGTTTATATTTAATGTTACCTTAGATATATTGTCCCTCTGTTAACGTTATTTCTGGTGTTCTGATTAGTAAGGAAAGAATGATTTGACTAGCTAATCTACACGTTAATTATGCTATAGAAAACACGAGGACTTCACACCTACTGAAGTTTAAGGACCTTGTTTATCGTTATAAGGAACTACTCAGACAAAAAGTTTGGGTATGTTTATACCTGGTGATAAATTAGTTATCGGATAGTATGTTTGTATCAATGTATATGAAAATTCATTCAAATCATACATGTTTGTACATAATTATATACTATTTGAGTGCATGAACAAAAACTTTAAACTACGATATAATGGCTGGTAACTGGTAAGCCCCAACATTAGTTAACTGAGAAACTGTTTTTGTCGGTTCTAATTTATGTTGGAATATACATAACATATGCGGCAAAAGAAATAGAAACGTGACAGAGGGTGATACTCCGGTGTCTGGTGATTAATGATTAAGCGGCGATGATGAATCTGGACCGTTGGATGAAAGGAGAGGAGACGGTTGAGACCATATAATTTAATGAAAGGCACCGATCGTATTCGTACGTGGTCCATTCTCTACTAATTGCTTAGATTTTGCTTTAATTAGATGGAGAAATATAGCCACAAAGTTCTGCTTTCTTTAATGAAATGTCCACAAAGTTGGTTAGAATATATGAGAATGATCCGACATAAAAATCGGAACTGAAAAATCGATAACTAGAACATAACCAAAAACAGAATCGAGAATTGAAACTAGAAACCGAAGAACCGAACTTATATAAGATTTAGTAAAAATATTAAATATGGTTTCAACACCAACATAAAGTATCATATGAAAATGTTGTTAAATTTGTTTAATTTATGTTTATGTTATGTAATTAACATTAATTCATGGACTTTTTATTTTATTTTTATTAATGATTTGTTAAATTAACAGAAATTTTAGAGATTTTTTTTTTGTTATTTCAGATATTTTTTTTTATTGATTTTAGTAATTTTTGTTGATTTTAGATAAAAAATTGTTTTTTTTTGTTTCAAAATACACAAAACCGTTTAAGAATCGAATTTTTTTTTTTGATATTTTGCGGTTCCTAACATTATAGAATAGAATCGGATCGGAACCGATAAGAACTGAACTAAAAATTGTAAAGTACCCATTAAATCTTAAATTTATAAAACCGAAATACTCGAAACCAAATGATTTTTATCTGAAACCAAACTGAATACCCGTACCCGAATGCCCACGACTAGATCCACACATACATTTACCCTCACATTATAAGAGAAAAAGCACAAAATAGCACAAAAAAATATACCTTATCATAAATATAGCATCAAAGGAAATAATTCACATTTTTAGTATTATTTTAAGTACAAAGACTTTTATAGCATTATATAATTTAGGATTTATGGTTAATTATTTAGAACTTAGGGTTTATTATTTAAGGTTTAGGGTTTAATATTTAGGGTTTAGGGTTTATTATTTAAAGTTAGGATTTATTATTTAAGGTTTAGGGTTTAGTATTTAAGGTTAAGGGTTATGGCTAATTTAGTGACGGAACATATTTTTGTGCTATTTTTATGATTTTTTTTTCTTGGTGCTATATTTTTGACATGTTTTTGTGCTATTTATGTTATGTGATTTGTCCACATTATAATGTAATATCGCACGGGGATATCATTTTCCGGATATGAAATCGTATATAAATATCATTAAACTTTTTGTTCAACAAGAAATTATGTCTACACTCGAGTTCACGTTGTAGAACGCAATACGTCCATCGGTCCATGTAAATATGTAACTATATTTTTTTTGCCAAGTTCATGTATTTATTTTCTAGTCATTTTTATCTATGTATATAAAATTATAAATGACGACCTAATTTTTTTAGAAAAATGCATAAAATAGCACAAAAATATATTTTATTATAAATATAGCATTAAAAAAAATTGATATTTTTAGTATTATTTTTATTATAATTTTTTTATAGCATTATATAAATTATGATTTACAATTTATTATTTATTATTTAGAGTTTAGGGTTTATTATTTAGGATTTAGGGTTTAGTATTTAAGGGTTTAGGGTTAGTGTTAGTTTTGTCTCATCCTTTAATAAATACTATTTTTGTGATTTTTCATCTTTGGTGCTATATTTATGATAAGACATGTTTTTGTGCTATTTTTGCGATTTGCCCAATTTTTTATTACATGGGTTTAGTCATGCCGCCCATTTATTCACGATACCTTCCGTAATCAACGGCCCAATTCGCTTCCTTAACCAATGAATACAAGCCACGTACACACCCTTGATTATCCTCATTGCCTTTCTTTAATCCCGAGTCGGTTTGACTCATTAACGAGAACAGAATGATAGCGAATCACTAGTTCAAGAGCTATTTTATTTATAGTGTTTGCTTCTGGGGTGGTAACTATGATTACTGTGATGGGTTTCTCTTTAACTCTCTTTCCCTGTAAATTGGACAAACCATTGGTGGTTTTCGAGAAAGAAAATGACGGAGAGGAGGCTTCAGAAGAACCCTGCAATTCCGGGTACACCCAGAATCCGGGATGTGAGAATCGAATCCGAGTCGGATCAGAAAGGTGGTCGTGGGTCTTCTTGTGTTCCATTCAAACTCGGAGACAATTACGTGAGTTCTGTTTAAACTCTAGTTGTGCATTGCATTTGTAAGTACTATCGGAAATGTATGTTCATTATCTTTTGTGTGACGATTATCAAAGTTCACCACTTTCATATTCTAAAGGTTTTATAAGTGGAAATTTATAAACTTTGTGTTGTGATCTATCATAATGAATCACAAAATTGCGTGACAGTTTCAAAGTCCTCTTGAATCGTTTGCTCTGCCTCTGAGATTAGCTTAAAATATTATCTACTCCCATGTCTGAAACTTCAATGTTTATGTCTATATGCTGCATTTTCTTTCAGAACAAGCAAGCTGTTGAAGGGCTGATCATTAGCTGGTCTAAAAGCATAAGAATTATGAAAGATGTTATGTTACATTTATTTTAGTGTCTGAACAAGATTTATTGTTTGTTTTTGTTGGTTTGCTCATTCTCCAGGACGGTGTAGGAGAATTTGACATTAAGAGAATGGAAGAAAATGCAGCAAAGCTTGAGAAGGATCTGATTATCAAAGAGTTAGAAACTCTAGATATTCTAGAAGCTCTTGGATCAATGAAAAACATTGTCAAAGACTTGAAGCTGGAGCTTCAGAAACAACCCTTGAGATGCATGGAGAGCCCTGAACATCTTCCTTCACAAATCAAAGAGATTACCTATGAACGTATCCATCGTAATCCCTTCGAGTCTCCAGATATGAATCTTGGTAAAACCATAGACGACCTTTCGATGATCCGATCCTACATTGAATCTATGAATAGCAAGACGGCGGAACAGAAAGATTTTCTTGGAGCGGCGTCTCTAGCTGAGGAGCTTAACATTCTGAGGTTAAAACCTCCAGCAGTTCCTGATGATGAAGAGAGATACCCACAATGCGAACAAGTTAAGATGGTTGTTGAAACCAATGATAAAGCTTTACATAAACAGAGCAACACATGTCTTGCAGAAATGAGATTGATTGCTGCTAGAAAAATGGAAGAAGCTGCTAGAGCAGCTGAAGCTCTTGCGATTGCTGAAATGACCATAATATCCAGCGGTAACAAACAAGACGATGTTTGTTTCCATGAGCCACCAAGATCTCCTCTGACACTTAAAGAACAGATGCATGAAGACATATCCACTGAGATCCTGAGGAAGCTGGAGGAAGCTAATGAAGAAGTTAAAGAAAGTCAACGAGTCTTGGTAGCTGCTTTAAACCGGGTCGAAACCGCTAATGTGAAGCAACTTGAAGCCGAAGATGCGTTTCGCCAATGGAACATTGAGTCATGGAAAGATCAGAAAGCTATTAGAGCAAAGCGGTCGATGAAAGGTGATAACTTTTCTAGACGCTCCTTCTTGAGGCATGTTGACCAGCACGAGCCGGTTATAGATCTTCCTAAGCCAGTGCTGAAACGTAATGTCTCAATCGGTAGTGTCCTAAATTGGAAACAAATCCCTACCCATCGAAGCTGAGGTGAAAGTTAGATTCATACACAGTACGGTTCAAGAACAGAGTAAGCAGAACCTCAGCCTCTGAAAGCCTGGTTTGCTCATTTCGGTTCGTTTTTTGGTTGTCTTTGGTTTTAATTGGTCTGGTCTAATCATTGATGGGTGTTGTTTGCTTCTATTATAAACCAACCATATAATTATTATTGTGAAATGTGTCGTTTTGATTAAAAGATTTTGAATGGTAGTATCGGTTAAAATGTGGATTAGTTTGTAAATGTTCACTAGATTTTGACCCGCACTTCTAAGTGCGGGTATAATTTTCTTTACAAATTTTACTTTTTATTCATTTTGTTAATAGTAGTTTAGATTTTTAATTATGTAATATAATTTTGATGATAATTGTTTAACCAACATTATAACAGTGAGTTATCAATTTAGTTTTTTTTAAATGAATTATGTGTTATTTGGAGGAGATATATCGTAAGGATTAAGAGATTAAAATAACGATTTCGCATTATATATTTTAATCTGTGTTGTATCGTAAGATCATAGTTTGGAAAAATATATATATGTGAAAACAACTATTGTAAAAGTTATGTGGTATATGTTTAATTGTTATTTTATTTATCTAAAATATTATTTTATAAAATACATGTTGTAGTCGTATATATAATTTGCAAATTTGATGGAACTATCCGTTAAAAACTTCATTCAAACATAAAGCATAATTTGACGCTTCAAATATTTGAATAATATAAGTATGAAATCATTTTAATATTTTATTAATTTTAAAATATATCAACTGAAATTATTTACTATATGCGAATTTTTTTAAAGAAAATTTATAATCGAGATTGGCTAATTAATTTTTCAACCCGTTTAATTAATTAAATATTTTTCAGTTTGAATGAAAAACCTGCTAAAAAGTACAATCGTAAAAACATCAATCGTAATATGTATATATATATATATATATATTTGAAACAAAATAAAGAGATATTAAAATATATTATAAATATATTTTGAATTAAATCATAAATTAGAGAATCTTAATTTATATATAATAGTTGATGTATAAATTATTAATTATATTTATCAATTAATTTGTTTTGATTTTAATTAATTAGGAAAGTGGGACCCATTAGATTTTGGTTGTTTGGCTACATGTTTAATAATTGTCGTGTTTGGAAACATGGATTGTAGAGATAATAAATCAAATATAAATTGTTTTACAGTTTTACCCTTAATGAAGGTTACAAATCCTAATGATATCAAGGACAAATTTCGGGAACAACATTTATGTACCATGGCAAACCTTCCTGTTTTAATAGTATAGATTTATAGGCTTTAAATAATAGATGTGGTTAGACGAATTAGTTTGTAAACGGTCAAAATCGTTTTTATAATATTCACAATATTTAGTACATAATAGTGCATTTGAAAAAAAAGTTAAAGAAATCCGCTACAGAGCAGTGCATACTATTTTATGAAAATAAGTTTGGTTTGTAGCAAATTATAGTCCAGTCCGAAAACATAGTAGTTTAGTCTACATTTGATTTAATCTGTTGCGACATAACTACCATTCAAATTTGGTTGTAGTGCACCACGGTCTAAAAAGGAAAATACAAAAATAATATTGTGGATCAATTGCAAACCATATTCATAAACAAACAAATTTGGTTGGCATTGAATTATAGTGATTTAGTCTTTAAATAATTTAATGTTGCTACCATTTTAATCCAAAATGTGATCAAACGAAAACAAAATACTTATACCCAAAAAATTATTCTGACAAAACTAATGCTTTTGTAATGATAATTAATTATGGAAGTTAGTGAAGAGCATTGCTCATACTATGATTTAGAATCTTAGATGGTGAGCAGTTTCATTATTTTATGAGCAATAATCACTGTAGTTTTAAAGGGTTAGTTAGATTAACTGTCTAGTTGATTAGGTGATCCGTAATGACTTTGAAGACAATCTTAACATTTCCAATAACAAAACGCCACGTGTTTTTACAACATTAAGATATCGCCATATTGTCTTCTTCGTATTGGCTAGAGATTGGGACCGAAGAGTCCATGAAAAACGATATATCCAAAAAGGGATAAAACCTGAATAAATAAATAATTGCCGACATAATAAAACAATTAAAAAACATAAAATTGGGAAACTAAGAGCGGCGTGGGTTAGCAAAATCATTGTCTTATTATACTCAAGTGTTTCAACTCAAAACACGTTGGCTAACTTTCCATCGTGTCGACGATCCGACGGTACGTTCGTACTTTAAAATTAGGTTGCTTGGCTCGTTTGATATATGCTGAAAATGTTAACATACCTTCTGCTTTGCTTATAAAAAGGATGGATGTATTGTGTCCATAGAGATGCAGATCAAGCTCCATGACCATGAGATAAATCAGCTGCTCGAACTTTAGAAAGATTGGTCGTCCATTGTATGACGGCTGGACGGCCATCTGGCTTGACGGTTCGTCTCACTCTAAGCCATTGTACCATATATGCAAGCATTCTGATCTCATTCTTGTATTTCTTATAGGCATGGATGATTCCAATCTTGTATCAAATGTATATTTGGGGTTAGTAGTAAGCATAAGCATCTATAAGTTTCGTTCATCCCGCATTAGTGATGCGTAATTACATCTCTAAAGGTGTGTCGAAAGGCAAGTCATTCTCTTCTGGCTATCATTTCATGCAGTATCGATTCCTTAATTTTCTACTATTTGTTTTCTTTCTAATTTATCATTTCTTTGTAACGGATGAAGGAATGATGGAAACTGTTAGTTTCTATATGTATGAAAATGCATTTTTATGTTGTAACGTTGGCCAGCAACTTCGCTATGGCTATAGTATTTGTATCGATTGCGTTTAATTTTATGTTTTTATCATTTTAAGTTTATGATTATTTACTAATAAACACATTAGTTCCCAAACCTCAAGAAAAGCTCTTGTATGTACATATTAAAAAGCCACTGGATTACGAAAACAAAATTTTGATGACGCTGCATGGTAGAAATAGTGACCAAAAATATATATATAAAAAAAAAAACAGAATTACATTTTTCTTTTCAAATCACAAATTTATTAAGCGAGAATAATTAAACTGAATATTTACAGATATTTTTATTTATTTACCTGCGTTAAAAATAAAGAAATATAGAAACACTTTATTTTCATACTAATGTCACAACTCAACATTAGTATTTATAGTAGTTCATCTTAACTACTTTTCTTAATTTTTAGCTAAATAAAAATAACTCCTAAATCTAATATGAAGTATATCTTATTTATTTAAAGTCTATCTTATATCTTATATCTTTATCATATCATTAAAGATATTATTTGGACTTCAAGATATTGAAGCTTATCCAACATTTTTCTTTTTAAGCTTCAAGTTGATTCTTGTCATATCTTGAATTCCTATCAAGTTCCTCATTTCACAAAATGTGTTTCTTGCCAAAGCCTTAGTTAGTATATCAGCCTTTTGTTCAATTCTTGGTACATGCTCCATATCCACAAGCTCCCTCTCAATGCATTCTCATATAAAATGGTAACGTTTATGTATGTGTTTATTTTTACCATGAAATACATGATTCTTGGTGAGGGCTATCGCTGATTTATTGTCGACTTTATGACAATGTAATCGGCTTTCCTTCATGTGATCTCACTCAACAAGTCTTGAAGCAAAATAGCCTGCTTAGCTGCCTCAGTTGCAGCCATAAACTCTGCTTCACATGATGAAAGAGCGACGGTCTCCTGCTTCTGTGAACACCAAGTAATTGGCGATTCTCCAAAGTAAATTATGTGTCATGTTGTGCTTCTTCCATCATCTGGATCAACATTGTGATTGATGTCACTAAAGTCTGTGATCCTCTTAGCATTTTCTCGACTGTACTTCAAACCGAAACCGGATGTACCCTTTAAGTGCCTTAGTATCTGCTTCATAATATCACCATGAGATTTAAGTGGCTTCTGCATATACCTGCTTGCAACTCCAACTGAGAACGCAAGGTCTTGTCTTGTGTGTAACATGTACCTTAAGCAACCCACATTCCTTCTATAACAAGTCAGATCTATCTAATCTTCTTCTTAAGACTTGGAAACCTTTAGTCCAAACTCCATTGGCAGCTTCAGCCAAGATCCTCTTTGCATATCCTTCTTGTTTGATATCTATTCCATTTTCTCCCTGAAACACTTCAATGCCAAGATAGTAGGCAAGTTTACCTAGATCAGACATTTCAAATTGAGCTGACATCCCTGTCTCGAATTCTTTGATCACCTTGAGAGTGTTTCCTGTTACAAATAGATCATCAACATATATGGCTATGATTAGAAGGTTTCCTTCTTCTTCCTTACGATAGACGAATGTATCATTTGAACATCTTTTGAATCTCATCTCTTTTATGATCTGATCCAGTTTAGTGTTCCAAGCTCTTGGTGCTTGTCTTAGTCTATATAAAGCCTTTGATAGCTTATATACTTTGATCATGTCCTTTCATAGCAAAGCCTTCTAGTTGTTCTACAAAGAATTCTTCTTTTAGTTCTCCATGGAGAAAAATGTTTTGACGTCCAAGTGGTGAATATCCCAACCATGTGAAGCAGATAATGCTATCAACAATCGTATGGTTTTAAGACGTGCATATGGTGCATAAAATTCCTCAAAATCTACTCCTGATTCTTGCACATACCATTTTGCAACGAGTCGTGCTTTGTATTTGTTGATAGTGCCATCTGCATTCTTTTTTATTTTGAAGACCACTTAAGACCAATTATCTTTGTCTCTCTTGCTCTGTCAACAAGAGACCATGTCTTGTTCTTGTTGATAGATTCAATATCATCTTGACAAGCTAATCTCCATTTAAGGAAGAATTTTGCTTCCTTATATGTTATTGTCTCATCATCTATAGAGAGTAATAATCTTTCACATTCTATAGAAGCATGCAACACAAAATCATCAAGATATCGTGGCTTAACCACTTGGAAATTTGATCTCCTAAGTTGTTGTTCTGCTTGTTGGTCATTAGCATAGTTCTCTGCTCCATCGTCATTATGGGATTCATCATCTGAATTGTGACCATCGCCTTGTTCAAGAATTTGATCATCCATATTGCTTTCATCTGTTTCCCCTTGATTATGATCATGATCATAGCCAATTACAGTCGGTCCATTCCCTGCATTAATGATCTCTCCCCATCTCATATGAAACATTTCATGATCCCTTATTGCTTCATTAGAGACTTATTTCCATACCTTACCTTTCTCTTCATTGAAAAACACATCTCGGCTCACTACAGCTTTCTTAGTTACTAGATTGTATAACATGTACACTTTTGATCCTGGCTCAATCCCAAGGTGTACCAGAGTTCTTGACCTATCATCCAGTTTCCTTAGATTAGTTGCTTCAATCTTTGAGAGTGCAAGACAACCAAAAACCTTCAAATGATCAATGTTTGGTTTCTTTTCTCGCACACACTCATATGGGGTCATATTCTCAAGAGATCTAGCTGGTACCCTATTTATTACATAAGTCGAATGTCGAACTACTTCTCCCCATAAATAGTTAGGTACACTCATGGCTTTGAGAATACTTCTTGTCATCTCCAACAGTGTTCTGTTTCTCCTCTCTACTACACCATTTTGTTGAGGTGTATAAGGTGCTGTGATATGCCTTTTGATGTTCACAAAACTAATTAAACTCCCTTGATGTGAACTCACGTCCTCTGTCAGTTATAAGTGTTAGTACTTCTTTGCCAAACTCTTTTTCAACTGATTCCTTGAAAGCTTTGAACTTCCCAAAGGTTTCAAGCTTTTATTTCAACAAAATTGACCACATAAACCTTGAGAAGTCGTCAATGATAAAATATGTATTTGTTATTTTCGAATGTCGATGGTGATAGAGGACCACACAGATCAGCGTGAAGAATCTCCAAGGGTCTTGAGGCTCTGAACATTGATGATTTTGGAAAGGCTTGTCGTGTCTACTTTCCAACTAGACAAGACTCACATAGTCTTCTCTCTTCTGTGATTACTGTTATGCCATGTACCATTTGCTTTTGAGTCATTTATTTTAGGGCTTTAAATCTGATGTGTCCTAACCTAGCATGCCATCTTTAGGTATCATCTTCAATTCTGGTGTTCAAGCATATCGGTTTACCGATTGTATTGTATAATCTATTAGGTGACCGTATTATTTTCACTAACAACCTTCCATTCGGATCATGGAGAGTCATGTAATCATGTTTCATTCTGACATCACAACCGACTTTTGTAGCTTGTCCAAAACTTAGGATATTGCTTTTGAGACCAGGTATGTAGTAAATGTATGTAACAAGTTTATGTTCCTCGGTTTTACTCTGTAAAAGAATTGATCTTTTTGTTGGATCTCCTAGGATCTAGGGTTTGATATATTGAAAACAACCAACCTCGTTCTTACCTAGAACTGGCAGCGGAATGAGTTGGTGAACGAGATCAGTTGAGCAACGTAGATGCCTTGCCTCTACCAGATACACACGCACACAAGCTGGAAACGGGATGCTAGTACCGGATCAATGGGAATCACCTGTTTTGGTGTTTCTGCTTTTCTTACCAAGAAAAAACTCGACGGCTGCACGTTTATGTCGACACTTTCAATTGTTTTATTCGACCTAAAACACAATTAACGGGCCAGACTTAATTAAGTCATATTTCGAAAAGCCTTTCCGAAAACCCGAACTGTGTCGACCGACACATAAGCTGTGTCGATCGACACAACACCATATTGTCGATAATAATGTGTATCCAATACACATTAATATGATCATTACCATAATGATCATTCCCATGTCGTAGCTTCCAGTTTGCTTAGGTGTGTGACCCTATAGGATCATATAATACTGGCAGTAAGTCTACAACTTACAGATTGCAAGAGGCTTCTAGGAAAACATTGCAACCGCCCAGTATTATACGAATGTCTGATCTCGACACACAACTATCATCAGGAGTGAGTACAAGTGTGATTTCAGGACACTATCCCAACACTTTTCCCACCTATATCTAATGCAAGAAACATCTCCAAACTTCACTTTACCTTTTAAGTTTTCATTGATCTCTGAAAAGAAAATCCTATTTCCACTCATGTGATTACTTGCCCCATTATCAAGATACAAAATACCTTCTTCTCCTTTTGATTCATAGTGCTTACGGATAATGTTTTCTTCATTTAATAAAACTAATTCATGCATATACAAAGCCTTATCAGCTTCCTCTGTCTTTGCTTTATGTGCTTCTTGTGTTTTATGTGTTCTATCAAGACAAACAGAAGCAAAGTGGTCTTCCTTATCACAACGATAACAAATAACCTTTGATCTATCCTTCTTACCGTTCGTATGATCTTGATCGTTTTGGTTTGTTACTCGTTCCTGCGTGTTTCCAGTTGAGCCCCTGCCACGTCCCCTATTTCCTCTGCCTCCTCTGCCCCGACCTCTTCCTCGTGACCCAAAGCCGCTTTGTTGTCTGAACTTGCATACAACAGTTTGCTTTGTGTTTCTTTTTGATTATCGTCATCAAGAATATGTTCTTCATATGCTTTAAGTCTACCTATTATATCTTCAAAGCCTGTTGTATTTAGATCAAGTAATTTTTCAAGTGAGGTTGTTGCTTCTTGGTAAACTGTTGAGAAACCTCTGAACAAACTTTGTTTCCTAAATAGTATGTACAAGAGAAGCTGATTTAGATGCTATCTCCAAAAGCTTTCCAGCAAAGCTATCGATGGTATCCATGTCTTTCATCTTTAGCCTTTCAAACTCAGACATTAGGGTTTGAAGTCTTGCTTCTTTGACACGATCTGCACCTAAGTGACGAGATTTTATTGTTTCTCATATCCCTTTAGAAGTCTCATGTTCACCAACCTGCAAAATAAGAGATTCTGGTATTGACTGGAAAAGCAAGCCGATTGCGACATCATTCTTTGTGGGAACGGTTGAACCCATTTCTGTAGTCTCCCATACTTTGTGATAGAGATGTCAGACGGGCTAACCCAAGCTCAAATAGCCCAACCCAATGCGGTTTCAATTTTTTTTCCGGATCTGGCGGGTTGGCTCGCACGGGTTGCGGTCTGAAATTCAATGGTCCAAGCCCAACCCGCATGTATTTTACGGATTAGCGGGCTGACCCGCAGATTCATATACAAATTTGCTTCATTTCGATTTTAACTTTATAATTGACTATAAATAGACTTGTTTCGTAAGTTTTTTATACATGTTCTAAACAAAAATTATATTAAAAACATTGATAGAAAGATAATTTTTTAAAGAACTTTACAACAATCCAAAAAAGCAACAATCTTAAAGAAATAATCTTACTATTGGAAAATCCTAAACGGTAAGAAAGACAAAATCCGAAAGCATTATTAAAAAATAGTAACAAACACCAAAACATACAAAGTATCACTTTTTTTTTCTTTCGTTCTCTTCATCTACAACATCCATGAATACATATCAATGAGCATAGTGAAAGTGAAGTAACATCTTCTCCTGCAGTCAATTGATGATAAGAAAAGACTGGATAAGTAGTGTTTGTATTTGATTATAGTTGTATTTGTATCATAGAATCTAATCAGAGATCAAAGACATATATAAAAAATTGCAAGTGAACAAAAGCAAATCTTACACTAACTCTGACATGCTCGCATTCAGATCTCGTGTTCTAAAACAAATATTACAAAGCTAGACAACCAAACACACACATATACAACTGTAGATTTTCATAACATATTTGTTGTTAATATTCTTAAACAAAACAATAAAGACTAAAGAGCACCAGAAGGTTGAATATGATGTTTTTTCGTAAATTTAGAAATGTCTGCGGGCTAAACCAAGCTCAAATAGCTCAATCCAATACAGTTTCAATTTTTTTCTCGGATCTGGCGGGTTGATCCGCGCGGGCTGCGGTCTAAAATCTTATGGCTCAAGCCTGCCCCACAGCGGATCTATTTGGGCTCAACCCGCGGATTACAACCCATTTTTGACATCTCTACTTTGTGAATAGGCAACAACACTTTCATCCTCACGGCCCATACTGTATAGTTAGTTGACGTTAGCATAGGACCTTGAATTGCATAAGGAATAAATTCATTCGTAGTGGTGACCACCCATATTTCAATATCATATGAACTTTATATGATCCGATTTTAGGATTTTTGATCGATCAATATCAAGCTCTGATACCAAATAAAGAGAAGATAGAAACATGCTTTATGAATTATAAGAACAATTTTCTTATTGATACTTAAAAAATAGCTCAAAACTAAATACATTATTCTCATACTAATGTCACAACTCAACATTAGTATATATAGTAGTTTATCTTAACTAATTTTCCTAACTTTTAGTTAGATAAAAATAAGAGAAAAGTCATAAAATAGCACAAAAAACATATCTTATCATAAATATAGCACCAAGGAAAATAATTCACATTTTTAACATTATTTTAATTACAAAGACTTTTATAGCATTATATAATTTAGGATTTAAGGTTAATTATTTAGGGTTTAGGGTTTATTATTTAGGGTTTAGGGTTAAATATTTAGGGTTTAGGGTTTATTATTCAGGGTTTAGGGTTTAGTATTTAGGGTTTAGGGTTTAAGATTTAGGGTTAGGGCTAATTTAGTGACAAAACATGTTTTTGTGCTATTTTTATGATTTTTCTTCCTTGGTGCTATATTTTTGACAAGTCATGTTTTTTGTGCTATTAATGCGATTTGCCCTAAAAATAACTCATAAATCCAACATCAAGTATATCTTATTTAAAGTTTATCTTATATTTTTATTATATCATTAAAGATATTACTTGGACTTCCAGATATTGAAGCTTATCCAACAAAAAAGTCATTATATTATTTGGTGGATTTACATAAACAATTTTCACTGATTAGCTAACTTGAAATCGAATAGTTTACTTGATAAAAGTTTAGATCGCGTGATCAGATTCCTTTAACAAGGCAATATGCACGAATGTTCAAAAGTCATGAAACGAAAGAGAGATAGAAAATCATGGAACTTAGTTTGAATAAATCGTAATTCCTCTAGTTCTGATTCCAATGAAGATCAATTTTCATCATTTTCTAATATTCACCAACTGCTCACAATCTTTCTTTCTTTTTGACAAAAACTGCTCACAATCTATTTTAAAGTAAATCGATAGATGTTTCTAAGGCTGATCCTGAAATTTATAGGACTATAAACATTTTAGTGTATACTAGGTATGTACCCGCGCTACGCCGCGGGTTTATTGTAAATATTTTTCTCTTCTAGCTTATATCTAAAATTAGTTAAAGATTATGTGTTGTTCCTCTCTCTTCCTAGCTATCACTTGAAGTAACGACTTCATTGTGGCTCTGATGCTTTGCATGTCTTCTTCTGGCATCTTCGTCAATGTCATCATCAAAAGTCTATATGGGACTTGTGCCTCCGATAGTGCTTTATCTTCATCCCAAGCTCGTTCTTTGACCCGCTCTCATACTCATTGCCACTGTCATGCTTGAGCTGGAGTACTTTCTCCTATGTCTCCTGAATCTCTTACCTTTCCTATTATCGCTGTCATTTGAATTGCTTTTAGAAGTGTGTTTAGGAACTTCTTTACAAACTCAAATAGTATCCTTGTCCCAGGCCTTTTCAGAATCTTTATATAAGCATTTGATACCTGCAGTTTTTTCAGGGTGTGAACATTGGACCGGTTCAACACAATAAAATATTAAAAGAGCATATACAATGTAAGTTCATACCATATTGATCAAACGAGGAACTCTGGACAAAAGGCTTATTTTGAGAATCATCATTGTATGTTGAAGTATACCAGATGGTCACATTTAATTTTTTCCATCTGTATTAAAGAGATCGTATGCCAAAAAGGCAACGAAATATACATCAACAGTCAACATAGATATTAAAGCATATTGTACATAACTTTTATATATATAGCACAAGATTTACCAAAATCTGCAGCAGTCTCTTTTATCATACGTTCAAGATTTCCTCTCCAACTACCTTTGAAAAGCTCATCATTGACCAAGACAGGGTATTTCTCCACAGACACAAACAACCCTTGAACACACTTCAACTCTGGAATATTTTTAGACACAGACTACTAAGTTAAACGCATTTCTCAGTGTTTCATTTTTATTGCCTCATTATTTGTTAATAATTGGCATATATCAACAGCGTCATTGTCCCAAGCCATTTGTATTTCGCCCGACTCTGTCATATCTTGTATACAACGTCCATACTTAAAATGGTACCATCACCTGCAATAACAACAATGAAGTGATATCCACTACTTCTATCATCTGAGATGATGTAAATAATTTGCTAAGATGAATTATTTCAGGGGTTTCAAACTATAACATGTCAATTAAGCATTAACAGCAATTTTGATGCAGTTGCGGTAGTTTGATACCATAGGCTCAAGAAGCCGGTCCAAAATTTCCTAGTCGGAAACAAGAAATCCATGGTAACAATGTAACATAAAAAAAACTAATCTTAGCACCAGCCTCTAAGCTTATTTAAATCTTATCGTAGTCTAAATTTAATTTGAAAAACTACACCAACCTTGAATCCAATTTTTTATTCTTGAGAACTTCTGTTTTAAGAGGAAATAATTGGCTCGATGGCTACTTCCGTTCCAACTGGAATAAGACACCATAACCGTGGAGCCTCCCTGCGAAAGACACTTCATATATGGAGGAATATGTATCTCCTCCAAGTCTTCAAATTATGTAATGGTGTTCCCTTCGTTTCTGCCTTTGTCGGTACAACCATCTCCAACCAAGTGTTTGGCGCATGCGACAACGTCGTTGCTATCACTCAGTAACATATCTCGTGAGAGAGGATGTCAACAAGACTATTAAAGACCCTAAATCAGGCCACAGTATTTTTAGATTTATTTGATACCTTCCTGCAACAAAAGAGTAAATTTGGGTGTTCTTCGGGTGGCTCGCCTTGTAAGCGTCATAAAAGTGATGTCATCTCAGAGACAAGCCCATCGTCTTCTCCATAACATCCATAGCTTCGTCTCCATTTGGGATCTCCCAATACATGTAAGAAAAAAGAACAACTTTCTATTCAATATTCACAAATAATTATGTTGAACATCGTTGTTAGATTTTAAGTCTACCAAAGAAACTCACGGCCACACATGAAGCAAATGCCTATTGAGCTCCTCTCGCCTTTACTTTATGTGCTGTCACAGCTCCAATTCTTTTGACCAAAATCTGAGTCTCTACAGAGTTACCACAAGAACTATTATCAAATTAATAGTAGTCAAGCACAATATGGCTGCAGTAGATGCACTCATCTTGAACACAATCAGATTCTTAATACAACCTCTGCAAATACTACTACTACCTTGTCACCAAAAGCTAATTGAAGGAAAATCATAAAAGGCCTTTCACATTCCAAATTTTCGTTTATTTTTTAACAAAGATTAGTTAACCACTAATTCATCATAATCATAAAAATTTGTTGGTTTTTAAAAAACAAAATTGAAACGAGATTCGAATATACCGCTTTGGGATTCGATATAGCTAGTAGATCCATACACTAATAAAGACGGATCAATCAAATCCCAAACTGAACCAAAAAAAACACGGACCATACGACGAAGGGTATAATACCTGACAAAGCTTAGGACCCGGTGGCCATGAAACCCTGGATTTCTTCGATCTCTTCATATGTTATATATAGATCAAATGTTCTCTTCATGAGTTCCAGTCGACGGGAAGGTTGCGGCGTAAGCTCCCTTGGACCAGTAGGAAGCTGAGGCATTTGTTCCTCGTCAATCCAACAGAACCTCCAGCATCTGGTGCAGCATGAGCTCCCTTTGTGAACTCTGACAAAAAAGGCATGGGATCGATTCAGCCAAGAGAGAAACCAGAGGAACAGTAACACAATCACAATATGATGGATTAAGAAAGACTCCATCGTATACTTTCTATGATCAAAAACCCAGAAGAGAAGAGACGGAAAGATTCGCAAGGATTAAAGCTTTTTAGCCCGACGATCAAAGACCCATCTCAGAATAAAGAGGAGTTGATTCAAATTTGCAACTGTTCTGTTTGGAATGATCGAAGGAACCAAGAGGAGAAAACAGTTGCTCTAGCGCGGAAGAAAACAAAAGAAGCACAAATTTGTAATAAACCGTAGAGTCATCTTCTTCTTCTTCTTCTTAGACTTCGTAGTCGCAGCCTCTTTCAATTCTAAAATCAGAGATTTCCCAGATCTGGAACACAAACAGAGAGTAAGAAGGGGAAGAGAAGATTGGGGGAGATGATCAATCAATTAGGGTTAAAAAGGAGTTGAAGAGTGAGGAACTCGATACGAAGAGGCCAAAAAAAATTCAACGGAGATTAAATGTGCATAAATGGAATATGCTTGGACATCTGGAAGCTAATGTGTAAAAATGTTTTATTTTGATTGGTTTAGATTGGTTTTCATTAATACAGGTGTCGCCTCCAGAATCTCTCCTCATGCTGAGGTGTCATGATTCTGGAGAGACATTCTCCTATTATATATATAATTTTTCTAAAAAAAATTAATATAATTTTGGAATCCCAAAACCTACATATATTAGCTCAGTTATTTTTAGAGGTCATAGCCAATGTTTAATTTGGCTATGCTTACAATCTGCCCTAGTTACTTAGATTTCCCATTGCCTATATCAAGCTTTTCAGTTCAGTGAGTAGAGGTGATAGAATGAACCCTTTGACCTCCTCTTAGACATGTCAGCGTCACTAATTGTAAGAATTTGAAAGAGCTGGTAAGCTTCAATGCCGCTTTTCGATAGGCTTTCATTCGCTCGTTTTTAGCTTCGTAATCTCTGTTGATCTGATTTGCAACAAGCATGGAGTCGCAATTGGCCAAGAGATGTTGCACTCCAATCTATCTGGCTAGCCTAAGACCGGCTAACAGAGCCTCGTACTCGGCTGTATTGTAAGACGCTGTGAAACCCAGCTTGAATGATTGCTCTAATACTTCTCCGGTTGGTGATACGAGACGTACTCCTACCTTGGCTCCTTTTTTGGATGAAGCGCCATCGACAAATAGTTTCCAGTTTTTGTCTTTTACCTGAATATCGACATTCAATTCAGGTGATAACTCTACAAGGAAATCGGCTATTACCTGCGATTTGGCGGTTGTCTTGTTTCTGTATTCGATGTCGTACTCGCTAAGTTCCACTTCCCATTTTACCAGGCGGCCAGATTGTCCTGGGCTGTGCAAGATTGTCCGAAGAGGCTGGCTACTCAGCACAGTGATTGAGTGTGATTGAAAGTAAGGCCGTAACTTCCGTGCCGAGATAACAACTGCGAGAGCCAGATTTTCCATTGCGGGGTATCTGGTCTCGGCTCCATTCATCGTTTTGGTTACGTAAAAGATCGGCTTTTGCTCCCCACAGTCTTCTCGGACCAGTACACCGCTGACTGCAGTTGTTGAGACCGCGATGTACAGGAAAAGTGTTTCACCGTTCTTGGGCTTTGATAATATTGGCGGGTTTGACAAGTAGTCTTTGAGCTGAATGAACGCCTCCTGACACTTGTCATCCCATATGAACCTTTTATTTTCCGGAGGAGCTCGTTGAAAGGCAAACATTTATCCGTCGAACGAGATATGAATCTGTTCAGGGCGGCTATGCGACCGGTTAGACGTTGTACCTCTCGCGTATTTTTGGGAGATGGTAAGTCAATTATTGCCGAGATCTGTTTTGGATTAGCTTATATCCCTCTCTGGGTAACCACGTATCCGAGGAATTCCCCTGATGTTACTCCGAACGTACACTTAGCCGGGTTAAGCTTCATTCCATATCGGTTGAGGATGTTAAAACATTCCTTCAGATGGCCGACATGCTGAGAGGCGATTAAAGATTTAACCAACATGTCGTCAATGTAAACCTCCATCGTTGTGTCGAGCTGTCCTGCGAATATTCGATTAACCAATCGTTGGTATGTAGCGCCGACGTTTTTGAGGCCAAATGGCATAACCTTGTAGCAATAAGTACCGCGTTCAGTGATGAATGCCGTCTTCTCTCGATCGTCTGGGTTCATGAGAATTTGATTGTATCCTAAAAATGCATCCATGAATGATAGTAACTCGTTCCCCGCGGTTGCTTCGACAAGTCGATCAATATGCGGCAGTGGGAAGCTATCCTTTGGACATGCTTTGTTGAGATCCGTGAAGTCGACACACACTCTCCACTTCCCGTTCTTCTTTTTGACGAAGACCGGGTTAGCAAGCCAGTCGGGGTACTTAACCTCTTGAATCGAGCCAGCATCTAGTAACTTGTCTACCTCATCGTTGACCGCTTTGGCCCTTTCTGGACCAAGCTTACGCTTTTTCTGTTTAATCGGCTTATAAGTTGGGTCAACATTGAGTTCGTGAGTTGTGATTGTCGGATTGATACCCTTCATATCCTTGACTGACCATGCGAAGGTCGCAAAATTTTGCTGTAAGAAAGTGATCAACTCCTTTTTGATATCTTCGGGTAATTTTGCGTTGATCCCTACACACTTGTTTGCGTCAGAGTTATCGATAACGACTTGCTGGATAAGTTCCTTCTCGGGACCTTTCCTTTCGTGTTCCATATTGATCATACATGACGGTACTCTTATCTTGCGTTCTCTCGTGACCGACTTGCTCTTTGGCATCCCTTAACCGTCTGGATTCCCTTAGGTGACATGAATTTTAGACACTGATGATAAGTCGAGGACAACGCCTTCATGCTATATAGCCATTGGGTGCCGAGAATAACATTGTAAATGGTTGGTTTGTCGATGACGTGAAACTTCACCATTTTGTTAAATCCCCCTGCGTAAACCGGCAGTTTGATCATTCCGATCGTGTATGTCGTCTCGCTTGTAAAACCCGTGAGTGGCTTAGCTTTCTGCTTGATATCTTCTTCCTTGATTTCCATCTTCTTAAGTGTATCTAGGAAGATAAGATCTATTGAACTACCAGTGTCAACCAATATCCGAGATACCTGGCAGCTTCCGATGAGTAGCTCAACCACCAGCGGATCGTTGTGTGGGTAATGGGTTCCGTAGAGATCTTGGTCAGTGAAGACGACGGGAGGATCGTCTGACAGGATTGGTTGAGGCGCGTTTTGCTTGGCTAACGCCAGCCGCTCATATACCTTGATCGACCAAACCGAGTCGTTTACGGAGATTAGGCCGCCCATAATCATGTTGATTCTTCGGACGACTTTAGGGGTTTCCTCTTCATCTTCTTCTTCCTCTTCTCGATTGCGTTTTAAATCTATGCTTTTAATGCGCCGCGGTTGTTTGCCTGGCTTAGGCGCTTGTCCATCGATCTTTCGCTCTTCTCGTCGTTGTCCTGATTCCTCCCTCAATCTGTCTATTGCCGTTTTGATTTCTTCGTTTGAGAGTCGAGCATATAGTGCATCTTTGAGGTTCCGACATTCAGAAGTATCGTGCGAGGTGGCTTTATGGTACTCACAATACTTTTATTCCGGTGTGGAAGCAGCTTGCGGTTCCGTCTCTTGTCCTCCTTGCTCCGCTTGTTCCAAGGTTTCGATGAACGCTGTTTATCAGTGCTGCCGACAACCATTGTCGTCTTGGCCCCTTTGTCATAATGTTGCCTGGGTTCTCTGCCTTCCTTTTTATCGGCATGTTTGGTCGAGCCAAACTTCCTTGCTAGGGCCACCTTCTTCTCTTCTAATTCCACGAATTTGTTTGCTCGATGAAGGGCATCCTCGATGGTCAATGGCGGGTTGACGATTACGTCCTGATAAAACGGTGACTCGTGCCAGACGGCGTTTGTTAGAGCCGCGATGGTGAATTTATCTGGGGCTTCCGCTCGCGTCATGGTTGCCTTAAACCGATCTACGAAGGCTCTTAATGTTTCCTTCTTTCTTGCGACATGGACATCAGTGCGTTTAGCGATGTATCCTTGTTCACGTAGGCAAAGTGATGCCTTACGAACACTCTTGTAAGGTCGGAGAAGTTGTTAATTGACTTAGGCGGTAGCCGAGAAAACCAGGTTAGTGCATCTCCTTCTAGGGTTTCAGCAAATAATTGACAAAAACCGATGTCGCGTGCAAATAATTGACAAGAACCGTGGTCTCGTCAGCAAATAATTGACGAGAACCGTGCTTTAGCTGCCATGATCTTGAAAGTCGTTAGGTGAATTGCGGGATCCTTCGTCCCATTGTACATCGGCAGTCTGAGCTTTTCCTTCTGGTGTATGTATGTATATGTGATGCGCGACGTGAAAGGTGTCCTTTGAGTCTCTTCGATGATCCGGTCAATTTCGGGAGCGGATCCTTTGACGCTGTGAACCTCATCCTTTAATTCTTTTAGGGTATCTCTGAGCTCGGTCAAATTCTTCTCAACTTGGTTACGGCTTGCTCCGCGAGTAGGCCTCTCATGAGCTTCCTCGTGGGATGTACCTCGCTCGTGGCGATGGTTATCCCAGCGCGAGTCGTTCTCATACCGTGAATTCCGTCTGTGGTGTGAGCCTCGGTCGTGCCGAGTCTCGTAATCAGCGCGCTCATCTTTGTTGGGTGAGTATCTTTCTTCGTACCAGTCGTCTTGCTCTCGGTGTGAACTCCGCTTGGGTTCATCTGGGTCCCTCTTTTGATGCGAGCACCGTTCGTGCTTATCCCCATCATCGCGCTCTCGGCGTGAGTTTCTCTTGGGCTCGCCATCTTGGCTTTTTTTCTTGATGGTCTCCTTCAGGTGTATCATAGATCAGTCGTCTGGCGACTTTATCTTTTACCTTTGGAGGCACCTCTCGTTTGGATTTCCTTGACTGTTGGTCTGAACGGATTCGATCTTGTTCCGACTGCAACATGTCAATTCTTTCCGAAAACTCTTTGATTAAATCGTTTTGTGAATCGATTTTGGCTATCAAAGTGGCTAGAACTTCGTCTCTTTCGACTTGTTCTGATGTTTTGTCGAGTGATGGGATACGTTTACCATCGTCTCGACCCTTTTTGACTTGGCGCCTCGCGGCTGTTCGCCATCGAGTGCCGCGTTGTCGTCTTCGTGATCACTTAGATCGTAATCACTTCCTTCGGATTCAACCCTTGGGTTTTCCGGATCGATCTCGTTGTTACTTCCAGGCATCTCGTTCAGAAATTTCTCTTAGAAATCCCAGCAGTCGGCGCCAATTGTAAGATCTCAACTCGGTCTATCCGAAGATAGCAAGAGTTTTAGGGTTTTTCTTAAGGGATTCTAAAAGAGGATTTAAGAACACGGTGAGAATTATGTAAATTAGGGTTTCGCTTTAGGTTTCCGAGATGGAATAAAGCGGTAAAGAGAGGTGTTTAAGTCGCTGGAGAGAAATTAGGTCAAAGTCGATTTGCTAAGTCTCTCGGGTCAAAATATTATGAAAAGCGTGAGTTTATTGAATGACGAGATCCCTTCTTATAGGGTTACAAAGTCGGTTAAACTAATAAAGGAAATAGAAGATAAACATGAATATTTCCTAATATCTCGGTTCCGATTTATGGTATACTTCCGAATCTTGGCGCCGTTATGCTCTACGCCGTCTTTTCCTTATACGATTCGCACCCTTCAAAACCCTAGATGTAAGCAGAATGAACCGGGTCGAGATTAACCGTGTTTTACCGACTTGGGCTCTAAACCGTCTTTCCACTCTGGGCCGACCTAAATCCCTGAATATGCCTTTTAAGAAAAGTGTTAATCTTGACTCTAACAGTAATCAAACTCGAGGACAAAACCATATCCAGCCAGCTCATCCTCATTCCAACTGAAGCATCAATTGAAAGTAGAACCTATAAAATCTATATTCATATAATCCTTTGATTTATTACTTAAACAAGTAAGAATTAGTTAGCTTTTTGTAATGATTTTAGGTATTTTATTACTTATAACCAAAATATTCATAAAACTGGATTAATTATTTGTAATATTACGTATCACACGAAATAATTCATTTACTTATTATTTAACGTAAAATTTTATTTAATAAATTAAAATTTAAGAAAATTGAAATGGATGTTCAGAATCTAACATGATAGGGTTGATAAAAACACAGCATTGTTAATGAATTTTATAATGTATATTTATTTTTATTACATCATTGATATAATCTATCTTATAGCTTTTTGGAGAAAATATATATTTACCCCAAAAATGTATATTTATTTTTAGGCTTTCCAAAAATAATAAAATTGATCAACTCGTAAGCAAAAATATATAACACAACAAAGTAAATTATTAATAAAAGTAACAATGCACCAAAACTTTAAATTGCATAAAATACATTGACTTAATCATAATTAACACGCCAAAAAATAAAATTGATTACATATCAATCATAATTAACGCGCCAAAAATTTAAACTGACTACATACATCAATCATAACTAAGGGACCAAATTTTTAACTGTCTGCATATCAATCATAACTACCGCGCCAAAAATTTAAATTGATTACATACATCAATCATAACTAACGCGCCAAAAAACTAAATTGATTACATATTAATCACAATTAACGCGCCAAAAATTTAAATTGACTACATATACCATTCATAACCAGCACACCAAAGATTTAAATTGTCTGCATATCAATCATAACTAACGCGCCAAAAAACTAAATTGATTACATACTAATCATAATTAACGCGCCAAAAATTTAAAGTGACTACATACACCAATCATAACCAACACACCAAAATTTTAAACTGTCTCCATATCAATCATAATTAACACGCCAAGAATTTGAGTTCAGTAAAAAAAAATTGTTGACTTGACCAAATAAATTCTTAATTTGGGTTCAACATGCAGATAAGCTCTTAATTCAAACTTAAATTAATTACTTACCAAACAAATTTGCCAATATATAGTTGTAATGCTTTAACAAGTAATCTTCACAATCTTTCTCCCTAAACCAAAATTGTAAACTTCGAAATGTCGTCTGATTCGTGGATTTTAGACGACACTCCATTACCGAAACTCGGCTTTCTCGGCCAAGGCAACTATGGCTACGTCTCCCTGGTTCGAGCCCCCGATGGAGTACTCATGGCTAAGAAAACATCTTTTCGCAAATACTCAGAGAATCTCGAGAAAGAATTAAGGATCTTGTATCACTTCTTCCCAATCAAGTACAACATCGTAAGACCCACAAGCCCTCTTGTTTCCTACGAAACCATGCCAGTCAACGTCAAGGTCTGTTCCATCCACATGGAAGTCGCACCACATGGCTCACTCAAAGACATGATAGCCAAAGCTGGTGGGAGATTACCGGAGTACGTCATCGGTTATTGCATTTTCATGGTTCTTGAAGGGCTCAGGGATCTTCACCGAGACGGTTATGTCCATTGTGATCTCAAGCCAGAGAACATACTGATCTTCCCGAGCTATGCTCATGGAGAGCTTTGTGATCTCAAACTTGCTGGTTTTGGTTTAGCTAAGGAGCCTAATGGGCCTAATCCAGTAAATGGGTCTTTGTTTGTGGGAAATCGGGAGTATTTGGCTCCCGAGGCGACCGGTCCACGTGGAACGGTCTCCTCAGGGGTTGATATTTGGTCCTTAGGTGTTATGGTACTCGAGATGTTGGGGATTACTGTAAGCGGAGGAATAACTGATTACTTGTTGGATGCTCTATCGCCGATGGCTTGGGGCTTTGTGAAGAGATGCATAGTGCGGAATCCGGCGGCTAGAGGCACCGCGGAGGAGCTACTGAGCCATCCTTTTGTTAGACAAAGTCTTTCGGTCCCTCCTCCGCTTGAGTTGCTTCCGGTTTCTTCTTGCGTACGTAATGGAGTGGTTCTAGGAAGGCTTTTTTAAAAGATAAATGCGGGAATATGATGAAGAGATCCGTTGAGATTAACGGTGGAGATGAGTCGGAGAATATGGTTTTAATTTTCGTTGGTGTGAATTTATTGTCGTTTAATTTTCATGTGTAATTGCTTTTGTTTCTTAAAGTATAATGTATTCCAGTTTAATCTATAATAAAAGTTGAGTTTTGTGACAACAGAAAAAGTTTGCTTAGCTAATATAGTATGAGTCTCCTCTCTAAAGAATATTAAATTTAACATGATTTTAATTCTATTTTAGGTGATGTACAGTGGCACAATTCCAAAACCTTTTAGTCATAAAAAATAATAGTAATATAGCATAAGCCCAAAGAAATTATAGATCTCAAATTCACAAATTATTTTTGTAACATTGCATTTTAGTTTTTTTCTTCAAAATGATCTATTGTTATGTTTTTTTGTTTATAGTAATAAAATACTTAAAAAATTACAAAAATCTAAATAATACTTATTTGTTTAAGTAAAAAATCAAACGGTTACGAATATGGATATTTTAGGTCTTTCAACCAATGCTTTTCGGCATAATGATGGCTGGATGGGTATGGTTTTGTCCTCCTTGAGGGGCTAACAGGAGGTCAAAGGGATTTTAAGTATGTGCCTTTCAGTCACCGTCGTGAGGAGAACGAACCACTGCCGAGCAAAACCGAAGCCAATAGCCACAACAAACAACCACATTAACTGATTATGGGACATAGGCAATCTTGAGACACTATCCTGGATAACATGCCAGAGAATAACAAATCTGTGATGTTCCGATGATAAGGTTTGTAGACCGACCCCGAAGAGTCGTTACCACAAAGTCGCTGGTTCGATCTCTTTCAGGCTGCCCTCTGGGCTTACTTGAGATCTCACCGGTTTGTGCAACCCATAGCATATTCTCCGCCGCATCTCTGCCACCTGCAAGCCCATGAACCTCGCTGCATGCAAACAGAACAGAGGCAGTAGATGGCATCATCAGAGACAGAATTAACCGTCCTAGATAAAACAAACACCATATCTCATCCTCTAAGAAATAGGTCTGCATAGAGACGCGAACCGCCATCACCGACGAACCTATGTACTGGAAGCGAAGACCTTGACCCACCACGAAGAACTGGGAGAGAGAATAGGAATCGAAGGATGAAGATCAAGCTGAGAAGAAAAGAGACGAAAAGAAAAAGAGGAGAAAGCCTCTCACATTTCCGGGAAATTGCCAGTAAATGGAGAGGCGGAGCAGTCGGCCTGAGATTCTTAGAGAAAAAGGAGATAATGTAAGAGAAAAAGTGAAATGGTTGACATTGTAGAGGAACAAAATTCAGTGGAATAGCTAGTTATGCTGAGTTCTATAACAATCATCCATTTACTATTTTATTTAAGTTTTAATGGAATTGTGTGGGACCCACTTTTTCAATGAAAAAAAAAGAGTTCCACCAAGATTTGTTCATCTCCTCTTTAGTAGAGGAAAAAACTGAGTGTAACTTTCACTAATTCCACTAAATCAATTCTTCTAATATTTATTCTATTTATTCCACTCAAGGTTTACCATTTGCACCCAAAGAGAGAGAGAGAGAGAACAATTATCTCGTGATTTAAATTAAAATTTTAAAAAGTTCAGATCACGTGATCAGATTTCTTTAGCAAGACAGTCCGCATGAATGTTTAAATATTTGACCTCTTCTCTTACCCCCGCTAACGCCAGTAATCAAACTCAAGGCGGACAAAACCCGACCCAACCTTTAGCTCATCCTTATGCCAAGAAACATACATAGAAAACCCACAAATAAATCTTTGATTTATTGCTTATACAAGTAAATTAACTTATTTACATTTTGTAATGTTTCTAGGTATTCTTATTACTTTTAATATAAAATTGGATTGTTTAAAAAAAAAATTTCCAAAATGTATTTACGTATATCGAACAGAATAACTCATTTACTTATTTACGTACAATTATATATCATAAATAAAATGTAACAAACAATTAAGAAATTTTAAAATGGGTGTTCTTTAACATGATATAATTGATGAAACAACATTGTTATTGTCATCTTATAGCTTTTTGGAGAAAGAATGTATGAGAAAATGTTCATTTAGTTTATGTTTTATTTTCAATAGGTAATTTTATTTCCAAGCTATTGCATGCACAAAAACGTTCCTATTAAGAAGTTGACTTTGCAAATCGGGATTAACAAAGTCAAACACTAATTCTTAAACTCGCTCCGCTATAATTAAATACATTAGGTAAAAAATATAAATTCATCACGGGAAAATGCTCATTTAATTCCCGACATATTTGCAATAGGTAATTTTATCCCTCAACTATCATATGCGCATTAATATTCACTATTAAAAAGTTAACTTTGCAAAATTAGGATTAATGAAGGTTAACTCTATGTGTGGAAGGAGATGACTGTCATGCTATTAATGAATATGCACCTGGATATAAAGAGACTTGAACCAGAATTAGATGAAACTAATGAAACGTTCGTAAATGTTGAAATATGTTCAAATGATGTGTGGTTTTCTCATTTTGAAGAGCATAGTCGTCAAAAAGGTAGTATGAAGGTAGAGATAATGAGGATAGTGGTGATGAAATATGGAATGGTGATATCATACATGATCCATTATAAGATGATGACGAAGTCGAAGTAGAGGGTACGCCATTTAATTTTCGTTCGTATGAGATATTAACACTTGAGAAGTGTTTCAACAATGCGGATGAATTTAAGTTTGCTCTTTGATAGGTCAAAGTGTATCCATAATGTTCTACTGCAAATGTACAATAATGTTGTAATACTTAGGGTATCGAACAAAGATCTCAGAGTATCAATAAAATTTCCGCTTCAATCAAGACTAAGCAGTGAAAATGGTGGAAGGAAATAAACAATACGATTAAATAAAGCTGTAGATTCGATATGAAAAGGCGTCAGACTTCGTGAAGTTTTCAGGAAATTATATAAAATTAGGCACCGATTAATCAAGATTCAAATTTAAACACATGTTTATGAACTAGAAACGCAAATGTTTAAAAATTCAACTCTTGATGCAATTATTATATGCCTATCACCCTAATGATCCAAATATCTTTGAAATCCTAGAGTTCTAGACATGCAATGAATTCATGTTCATTCGTTCACAATTTACCTAAACAAAAACTCTTTGTGATTAGTTAAATTGCTCACTCTAAGTTCTTTCCATATTATTAATCACACACTCGTGCTAATCAATTAACCTAAGATCTAAGTTCTAGGTGATCAATCACGAATTAGCTTTAAAAACCACTTAGGTGATGAACATATTTGATGGTGAATCCTAATTAACTAGAGATCCTAACAAAGTATGAAATCCCTAACGAGAATCTCTAAATCTAACAATGTAAACTATTCAGAAATAATATTGAATAAACAACACATGATAAATAGAAAAGCAAAAGACCGAATATATATATATATATATATATAAGGGAGTTCAAAATCTTCTCTCAATGAGTACAAAGCAGCAGATCAGTCCCAAGCTCTATGAATCTCTCATTATCCAAAAGCATGAACAAAGGATAAGAGACAAAACTCTTCTAAAACCTAATCAATAGTCTAAACACGTTCAAGGACTTAATTACAAATCTATGAAACTTTTGGGTTCTTTTGCAATTCTCCAAAACATTTCTTTAGTCACGTGACAAGTCATGGTCGGGGTTGGTGTCGACCGACACCTTGGGTTGGTGTCGACCGACACCTATAAGGTATCGGGAAACACCAGTGTCATGTCTCAGTTCCAACTTCAACTTCTTACATCTTGCTCCAGAAAAGCTCTAAAACTCCCAATTAAGCTCAAATCTCGTGCTAACCTGTAAAACGCTCGATCGAAAACTAGGTGAAAGACTTTATATATACATATCATGGTTAAAAACCTGGAAACCATGATATATCACTCTTTTCATGTATTCTCTAATGGAAGGAGTTAACATTTGACTTCATTAATCCTAATTTTGAAAAATCAACTTCTTAATAGAGAATAATGTTAGTGAAGAAGAGATATATAGCGAGCATGAAAGAGAAGAGACCATGGATTCAAATGATAGTGCGGCTGTAGAAGGAGATGATTGTCTTGCTATTAACGAAGATGCTTCGGGATATAAAGAGACTGAGCCATAGTTGGACAAAACTAATGAAGCGTTAGTGAATATTGAAATATATTCATATGATGGGTGGTTTTCTCATTTTGAAGATCATGGTCGTCAAGAAGGTAGTCTTGATGATGGGGATGGAGATGCTGAGGATAGTGGTGCTGGAATAAAAATATCATATTTGATCCATTATCAGATGATGACTTTCAACTGCCGTTCATATGAGATATTAACACTTGGGAAGTGTTTCAGAAATGTGGATGAATTCAAGTTTTATCTTCTCATGTATTCTCTAAAGTCAGAGTTAACATTTTACTTCATTAATCCTAGTTTTACAAATTCAACTTCTTAATAAGAAATATTTATGTGCATGCAATAGTTGGAGAGTAAAATTACCCACTGAAAATAGGTCGGGAATTAAATGATAATTTTCTCGTGATGAGTTTATAATTCCCAACCTAATGTATTTATTTATAACGAGATTGAGTTTAAGAGTTAGCGTTTGACTTCATTAATTCCGTTTTTTCAAAGTCAACTTTGTAATGAGAAATATTTATGCGCAGACTATAGTTGCGGAATAAAATTACCTATTGCAAAGAGATCATAAATTAAATGAGCATTTTTCCAATAATATATATTTTAGGCTTTCAACAAATATTAAACTGATTAATTACTACTAAGCAAAAATAAAAAGGCAGACAAATAAATTATTAACAAAAATAAATAATGCACCAATACTTTAAGTTGACCAATTATAAAATATATTGACTTTATTATAATTAACAAGTGTAAAAAATTGAATTTATATATCTATCATAATTTACACGCCAAAATTTAATTTGACTACAAATTAATCATAGTATGAATCTAAAAATTTATAGATCTGAAATCCACAAATTGTTTTTATTTGTTACTTATATATGTCCAAAACCTAACTTTTTTTTCTTCTTTTAACTGTCCTTCATTCATTTGTTTCCTTTAACCGGGCATCATTTACAAAGAGCTCTAAAGTCCTAGAATGATTTTTCAGAGACAGCTACAACGAGCATAAGAAACATTTAGTAGAATACTAGACTTGTGAAACTTGTGTGAAGCAGAATATGAAGCTTTCAAACCGGTTGGAAGAATTGATACCATGTAAGAAGATATGTTGCTGAGGAAACTTGAGAATAAGTAGATTGAATGTGAGTAGAATTTTATGTTTTAGAATCCATACTCGCGAGCTTCGCCCCTATGAGGAGGCTGACCTCTTTGAAGATTGTAGATGGCGTTTTTGATTGGCTTGTATGAAGCCTCAGATTTATTTCCTTCCAAATACAATAGACAACCGCTTGGTAAATTTGTTGACCGCTTGTTCTAATTTTACCTTTAGGAAATGATCCCCTAACCCACTGCAACAAATCATCAAATGAAGTAGGAGGGGAGGAAGGCAGATTCACGAAGAAGGAGGCCCACACTTCACTAAAAATCGAGCACAAGAAATATAGATGCTGCTTTGATTCAATCCTGGACGAACACATCAAGCAGTTATCCGGAACATCTAAACCCCATCCTCTTAATTTATCTCTTGTCGGCAGTCTATTCCTTGCGACGACCCAAGACTGAAAAGTGGGCTTTGGAATAAGGCCATTGAACTAAATCGCCTTATGCCATGTAACAACATCCGCACAAGCATTTAAATCTTTCCATGTTTTTAGAGAAGAGAAGATACATGCAACAGAGGTCAGATTATTCTGCCACAAGAAGTAGTCTGACGCTTCAGGATCAAGCAAAGGGGGCATGGAGGGAAGGAATTCTATTAATAACCGGATGATTTGGTGCCTACCTCTCGGGAGTATCCAACTTCCTTGATCAATAACATCCACCACATGAGCCTGCAAAGGAACACCCGAAACCATATGACCATTCGGGCCAATGAGATCAATTAGGGATCCCAAATTTAGCCAATCATCATGCCAAAAGATGGCAACAATCCAGAATTTAATCTGACAGGAGAAGTGAGGTCCCGCCATAGGCCTAAGCTTCATGATGCCATGCCAAATCCAACTACATGAAGCCGAAAAATCAACAGTCCAGAAAATACGATCCTTAATGAGATGTTTCTTAACCCATGCAAACCATAATGACCCCTCTGCAATAAAGATCAGCCAAATAATTTTGAACCCATAAACTTGATTGGATCCTAGTAATCTCTTGAATCCCAAACCCCATGCACTCTTAGGTGTATAAATTGTTTCCCATGAAATCTTCGCCGATCACGCTGAATTTGGTCCACCACTCTAAGGATATGCATCAGCCTGCATTCCTATTTGGTTCAGAGTCATCACCAGAAGGCTCATTTAAAACAGACTCAACCTCATTAGCACTCACATCAGATCCCGTAGAGTCATCACCAAATTTCTCAGATGAAACAGAATGACCAAAAGAAATCTTAGGTAAGTCTGGTGACACTAACGAAAGAGAAGCAGGCAAAGCAGTAAAAAATCCTATCCGAAGTTGATTCCACACTAATATGCTTAGAAATCACAGATAATTTGGTTGGATTTGGGCAACGCAGTCCCAAGTGGCCATAAGAGCTCCACCTCTCACAAAAAGGAGGCATCTTTGGGAAAGAACCTGAGATCAAAACCGAGCATCCCAAATCATTTGTCACTCTCAAGAAAGAAGGTTTAAGTTTCCCCAATTTGATAACCACTTTAAGCTTAACTATACCACTGGTATACAGTGTCGACTTTGGAAACTCGAAATGGACCGGGATTTCAAATCCAGAAGCTATTGTACTGGAACCTTCTTCCGACCATGCATAACTCACACGGTATGTTCTTAAATAGAACCCAAACTGGGGCGTGAAGAAGAGGCATACGAGCCCAGTTGTTGGAGGTAGACCGCTGAGACAGGGTAAAAGAGCAATTTCCTGAAAGCCAAAACCCAATTTCTAGATCCCATTTCTGCACATACAAACATGGAATGTAGATTAGAAAGACCCTCAACGAATGATACGTAATTGAAATCCTCCTTTTTCCCCCAACTTGGATTTAGGTCATAGAATATCTTTACTGGAGATGGTGGCAAACCATGGAACTGGGCTACAAGATGATTATTCCAGATCTTTGTTCCTCCCATGACTATCGAGCTTAGGGATTTTGTGGTCGGGATTTCATCATCTGAAATGGTTGGAGATGCAACTTTGGAGATATTGTTCAAAGGAGATTTAAAGAGAATTAATCAAGGAGTTTTCAAAGGAGGAGGAGCCGAAGATTTTAGAGGTTGAACAGCCAGAGAAACCTGACGGGAAGAGGATGACTTAGATGGCTGAACCAGGGCAAGGGAAATTGTGTAGAAAACCAGATAAGTGCGGGGAAGTTCCAGAGTGACAAATGAAGCCAAAAAGGGATATTTGGCACAATCGGCTTATCAGGAAGCGGATCTACAGCAACATAGTCCATGAGAGTGAGGATAACCATAAGAGGGGGGGGGGGGGGTGGAGAGTACTCGGCGAGAAGTGTGCGGCTTCACGCCGGCAGCGA
The DNA here is from genome assembly GCA_030180135.1 of Orychophragmus violaceus. Classification (NCBI taxonomy): domain Eukaryota; kingdom Viridiplantae; phylum Streptophyta; class Magnoliopsida; order Brassicales; family Brassicaceae; genus Orychophragmus; species Orychophragmus violaceus. The sequence continues at coordinate 100,817,913 of CM058231.1, read as the reverse complement.
AGACAGAAGAGATCTGGTCGCCTTTTTGGCCGCTTACTTTTACTGTTTCATAGCTTTATCACAACGAGTGGTATCAGAGCGAGGTGTGAAGCTTCGGGAGCAAGGGCAGAGTTAATTCGGTAAGGTTTCTTCTCTGAATCGCGACTAAGGAACAATAGTCGACGAGGTTTAGTGTTTTCAGATTTGGTTTCTGGGTGACGGCTAGGGTTCAAAGGTTGTTCACGGTTTCTGGGTTTCGTGTCGCTCGACACATGATTTGCATCGATCGACACACGATTTGAGCATCGATCGACACTCGGTTTGAATCGATCGACACTCTGCGACAGTGTCTGGTTTATTTTCGGCTATCATGGATAAGTCAGCAAAGGTGAAGATTGCTACGTTTGATGGTCAGGAAGATTTCTCTATGTGGAAGAAGAGGATGTTAGCTCACTTGTCGATCCTTGGTTTAAAGGATGCTTTGTCAGAAACACCAACACCGTCAAAGCTGACGATTAAGAAGGATGAGTCTAAAGATGCCTTTGAAGAAAGGGTTCAGCTAGAAGAGGCTAAGAAAGAGGTGCGAGCTGAGAAAGCGATGAACGTGTTGATCCTCAATTTGGGAGATCATGTCCTTCGGAAATTGGAGGAGTGCAAGACTGCAGCTGCGATTTGGATAGCTCTGGAGAGGTTATACAATACGAAGACTCTGCCGAGTCGGATTCATCTGCAGCATCAGTTCTATACATTCAAGATGGTGGAGTCAAAGTCGATAAATCAGAATGTCGATGATTTCTTGAAGCTTGTATCAGATCTGTGTTGTGTGAAGGTGTCTGTTACAGATGAAGTACAAGCCATACTTCTTCTGAGTTCTTTGCCATCGCATTATGATTCTCTGAAGGAGACATTGAAGTACGGTAGAGACACTCTCTCTATGGATGATGTGATAAATGCAGCGAAGTCGAAGGAAATTGAGCTTAAGGAGAAAGGTATAACAAATTCTCAGAAGATTGGAGATGCATATTTGGCTCGTGGAAGATCAGAGTTCAGGAAGTCTGGACAGAGATCAGATAAGAGCAGATCAAGGTCAAAGTCGGGATCAAGATTGACCTGTTGGTACTGCAAGAAGGAAGTGAAGGATTGTTTAGGTTGTTAATCCTGATTCAATTCACAGATTCAACAGTTCCTAAACATGCGGATCTAGGTTCTCTTGAATAGAAACATTATGATCTCACCTTTTACCTGTTAATTGCAGCGGAAGGAGAGAACAGGTCAGAGATCAGAGAAACACCGAGAGATGAATCCTCCAAAGGCTCACACACGCTTCACAGGAAATGGCTGCTAGACCGAGCAGGAGAGGAGGCGCAGAGAGGGAGAGAGGCTCGCGGCTGGGTTGGGGTTAGAGGAGAAAGAGAGTTGGCTTTTAATTCATTAAAACCCTTCTCTTTCCCTTTTGGGCTTTTGGGCCCAAATGCCAATCTGATTAAATCCCTTGGATTTAATCAGACCCATTAATCTCTCTCCAAGTACGACAAATGCCTAGCACTTTTACCGTACTTCTGCTAAACCGTTCCTACACATTTTCCTGTTAGCTTAAGCGTGTGACCCATATGGGATCATATAATAAAGGCAATAAGTCCGAGACTTATAGATCATGAGCGGACTCTAGCAAGCCATCATGACCCCCAGTATTATATGACTTATGTCTGATCATTGACATACTCTTACTTTCTAGAGACAGTACCGAGATTACTGGACACAATTCCAACAATCTCCCACTTGTACTGGAATCTCTGTATTCATAATCCTTTTGTCTCAATATCTCGATTAGTCATAAGGCAAGATTGGTGTCATCCTTATAAAGCCTAATCTTGTTCATCGGACTCTGATTCGATACTGACAATCCAAACGACTCGGGACAGTCCGTTTGAGCATGGCCATGCATTTTCCAGTATTCAAATCTCCGATTGGCCTAGAGATATTCACTCCATTTATATTGGAGGGACAAATTCCGTCTTGTTCCATCACTGTAAACTACTCATTTCGTAATACACCCAAACAAGGTCCTTATAACTATCGCATAACGACAGCGTTAGACAATGATCAAAGTGCATCAGTCCATGTGCAGTCACATGCATGCGAACTCAGGTCTAAGGACTATACTCTATAGTCGTAGTAAGAATCTCTTATGACACAGATATAAATATCCTGAAGAGTTCTTATAAGCGGGTCTTGTCCGGTCGTATGTACCCCACATACACCTATGTACTGACTTCGATGCCGAGCATCTATGACACACTGAGACTTTGTCATAAGTCACATACCAATCCAGTCTCACACGGTTGTTGGTGTTCCAATTTCAACAACCTTCGACTAGGGACAGGATGATATAATCCATCCATCAAATATAGGGTCTCATGATCAAGCTAAATGACTTTGATGACTCAAGATCAAGTCACTTACTTCGATGACCTATAAAATGGTTTATATCACTTTGGAACGATTATTTCATCACAGTTAAAATAATCTTGAAATAATAATTTCATTAAACACAAGAATGTTTTACAAGAACATATCAAATAACTAAATAAAAGCCCTCAAACTCCCACTCAAATTTAGATTACATTTCAATGTCTCTAATGCCTACAGCTTCAGTCAGAAACTTGAGCTTAGGCCTTGGGAGTGGCTTTGTCAACGGATCAGCGACGTTATCATCTGTCTGAACTCGGCTGATCTTGACTTCCTTTCTATTAATGATGTCACGTATCAAGTGAAATCTTCTTAGAACATGTTTGGATTTCTGGTGTGATCTTGGTTCCTTTGCCTGAGCAACAGCACCATTGTTATCACAAAATAGTGCCAGAGGCTCAGCCGCATCTGGTATCACACCTAGTTCAATAATGAACTTTCGTATCCAAACAGCTTCCTTCGCAGCTTCTGAGGCGGCGATATATTCAGCTTCTGTAGTGGAATCAGCAACGGTGTCTTGTTGGAGCTTCTCCAACTGATTGCACCGCCATTCAGACAAAAGATATAACCGGACTGTGACCGGAAATCATCTTGGTCTGTCTGGAAACTTGCGTCCGTGAATCCACTGACTTTAAGCACATCACTTCCACCGTACACCAAGAACTTATCCTTAGTATGTCTTAGATACTTCAAGATGTTCTTTACGGCAATCCAATGGTTTTCACCTGGATTTGACTGGTATCTACTCGTCATGCTCAATGCATAAGCAACATCAGGACGAGTACAGATCATGGCATACATGACAGATCCTATTGCAGATGCATAAGGAATATTCTTCATGCGCTCAAGCTCAGCAGCCGTCGTAGGGCTCTGCTTCTTGCTTAGCGTTGTGCCATGTACCATTGGCGTGAAGCCCTTCTTGGAATCTTTCATGCTGAATCTTTGTAGGACTTTGTCAATGTATGAGTCTTGACACAAGCCTATCAGCCTTCTAGATCTATCCCGGTAGATCCTGATTCCAAGAACGTATGCAGCTTCACCCATGTCTTTCATGGAAAAACAACTTCCAAGCCAGTCCTTTACCGACTTTAGCATTGGAACGTCGTTTCCGAGAAGCAGTATGTCATCGACATACAGAATAAGAAATACTATCTTGCTCCCACTAGTTTTCTTATACACGCATTGTTCTTCTTCGTTTCTGATGAAGTCAAATTGCTTGATCGTTTCATCAAAACGAAGATTCCATCTCCTCGATGCTTGCTTCAATCCATAAATGGATTTATGAAGCTTGCATACTTTTCCAGCATTCTTTGGATCTATGTAACCGTCAGGTTGCGTCATATACACATCCTCTTCCAGAATACCATTCAGGAAGGCGGTTTTCACGTCCATCTGCCAAATTTCATAATCATGAAAAGCTGCAGTTGCTAGTAGAATCCGAATAGATTTCATCATAGCCACTGGTGAATAGGTTTCATCGTAATCCACACCGTGAACTTGTCTGAAACCTTTTGCCACCAACCTGGCTTTATAAATCTGGACATTTCCATCCACGTCAATCTTATTCTTGAAGATCCATTTGCACTCGATGGCTTTTACACCAGCGGGTAAGTCAACCAACGAAAACACTTGGTTGACCGACATGGAGTCCATTTCGGAATCAGTGGCCTTGCGCCACTTAGAGGAATCTGGGCCCATCATGGCTTGATTGAATTTCGATGGTTCATCACCATCAATGATCAGAAGATCATGACAGTCAGTCACGAGGAATCCTTGATATCTCTCGGGTTCGTGACGGATCCTCCCGGATCTTCGAACTTCAGGTACTACAGGTTCAGGCTCTACAATTTCTTGTAGGTCCTCCTGCTGCTCTTCCTCATTAGGTTGAGCAGTATCCTGTTCATCTTGAATTTCTTCAAGCAGTACCTTACTCCCACTGTCTTTCTTAGAGAGAAACTCCCTCTCAAGAAAGTTACAATCCCGGGCAACAAAGATCTTGTTCTCGGAACGTAGATAGAAGTAATAAGCCTTGGTTTCCTTTGGATAACCAATGAAGTAGCATTTATCAGACTTTGGTGTAAGCTTATCTGAGATTAATCTCTTGACATAGGCTTCACAACCCCAAATTCTTAGATAAGACAGCACTGGAGCCACTCCAGTCCATAATTCATATGGTGTCTTTGCTACTGCTTTCGATGGCGCTCTATTTAGAGTGAACACTGCTGTTAGCAGAGCATATCCCCAAAGGGATATTGGAAGGTCTGTGTGACTCATCATAGATCGAACCATATCCAATAAGGTCCGATTTCTCCTCTCAGACACACCATTCCATTGAGGTGTTCCGGGAGGAGTGAGTTGGGATACGATCCCACACTCCCTTAGATGATCACTGAATTCTTGGCTTAAGTATTCTCCTCCTCGGTCGGACCGAAGAGCCTTAATGCTTTTGCCAAGTTGGTTCTGTACTTCATTTTGGAATTCTCTGAACTTCTCAAAAGATTCAGACTTATGTTTCATTAAATAAACATATCCATACCTACTGAAATCATCAGTGAAGGTAATGAAGTACTGATAGTTTCCTCTTGCATTTGTGGACATTGGGCCACACACGTCAGTGTGTATCAGGCCCAATAAGTCACTGGCCCTCTCGTTAGGTTTATTAAAGGGGGCCCGTGTCATTTTGCCCATCATGCAGGATTCGCATTTCTCACATGACTCAAAGTCAAATGAGCCAAGAAGTCCATTCGAATGGAGCCTCTTGATGCGTTTCTCGCTGATGTGCCCTAAACGACAATGCCATAGAAACGTTCGGTTCTCCTCATTAGGTTTGAACCGTTTGGTATTAATGTTATAAATTGGCGCGGATTGATCGAGTATGTAAAGCCCATTCGTAAGAGGGGCAGAACCATAGAACAAATTGTTGCGATTGAAGGAACATAATTTATTCTTAACTGAAAAATCATAACCTTCCAAATCCAACAAAGAAATTGAAATAATATTTCTGCTTATAGCAGGTACAAAATAACAATTATTGAGTTCTAAAATCAATCCCGAAGGTAAAGACAACAAGTATGTGCCTACAGCTAGTGCTGGAACTTTCGCTCCATTCCCAACTCGTAGCTCCACTTGTCCTTGCTTCAGCCTTCTACTGTTGCTGAGTGCCTGCATATTAGTACAAATATGAGCCCCACAACCAGTATCCATAACCCATGAGGTATTATCAGAAGTAGTTGTATTAACTTCTATAACAAAAATACCTGTCGAAGAAGTCTCGAGAGTCTTCTTCTTCAATTCCTTTAGACCTTCTTGGAATTTCTTACATTCTCTCCTCCAATGCCCTGGTTCTTTACAGAACCTGCATATGTCAGTTGGCCCAGCCTTGGACTTGGGCTTGGGCTTTGGCGTGTCCTTGTCCGCGACTTGGACAGCCTTGGCCTTTCCCTTATCCTTAGCAGAGGATTTCTTAAACCCCTTGCCCTTTTGCACCATAAGCACATTGGGGTCCTTGGCGGTTTTCCTCAAGTTGGGCTCTGCAGTCTTGAGCATTCCGTGAAGCTCAGGTAATGTCTTACTCAAGCCATGCATGTTAAAGTTCAGAATGAACTGATCATAGCTTGCAGGTAATGACTGCAGAATGATGTCGCAGGCAAGTTCCTGGCTGATAGGGCAGTCGAGTTTCTGAAGATGATCGAGATAACCCATCATCTTCAAGACATGAGGACTCACTGCCGCATTCGCAGCCAACTTACAGTCTAAGAGGTTCTTAACAGTCTGAAACCTCTCAGTCCTTGCTTGCTCCTGAAAAAGCGATTTCAGGCTTGCCATTATCTCAATTGGTGACAATACACTCTCGAACTGCATTTGCAGCTCAGCAGTCATTGTCGCCAACATAAGGCAATACACATCATTTTCATCTGACGAATGCTTTTCCCAAGCATTGTGCAGAGTCCTGGCGGCATTGTTAGCAGGCCTCTCGGGGAGAGGATCACGAAGGACATAATCCTTCTTCTCTTGCTTGAGGACCAGCCTCAAGTTCCTTGACCACGTCAGGAAGTTCGTTCCAGTCAGCTTCTCCTTCTCGAGAACAGACCGGATTGAGAATGTGTTTTGTGTGCTTGTAGTAGTCATAGCTGAAATATAATATAAAAAGGTTATTAGTTAATATGTTCAATATGATTAATCTCGTATTAAATTTAATATGATTAATCACGCATTATATTCAATAACCTAAGTTACCCTCAATAGAATATAATGATTCCAAGATCCACATATAACTAAGATCAAAGTGGGCCACTGGCCGTCACCCAACCTTAGCTTATATCGGTAAGCCCTATGTCGGCTAATTATATCCGTGATATAACTCTTGGTTGTGAATCTGGGCCCGAGGCCCAATTCACTCTGATGTCTCAAGGCCCGGGACTCCCGATGGCCTAGTCAAGAAAACCAGACTATACAGTCATGTAATCATTAATGTCTGGGACTCCCAATGACATTTATGAATCACAAACCGTCTTATCCACGCAAAAGTAGACACCCTCACACTGTAAGGCCATGAATACAATTGAATGGGCTTCGACAGCTGACATAGCCTGGACAAGACATCCAACGCTTGATATTATTTGAGGTTCGTAGGTTTATTAAAATTTCATTCCCAAAATAGAAGATTACTATTTCGGGAAACTTTCTATTTTTGGAAACCAACTATTTTTGGAAACTTTCTAAAATTGGAAACTTTCTAAAACCGGAAACTTTCTAACTTTAGAAATTTCTTTAAAATCCAAAACCCGCAAATCTAGAAACTTCTATTTTAAGAAACTTTCTAATTTCAAAATTTCGGAAACTTTAATTTAAAATCGACTTTATATAACTTTATAAAATAAATTTTAAATTAATCTGAAGAAAGACTCAAATAATTGGCCCAATTGTTTTAACTTCTTGGCCCGAGGCCCAAGAATTGGTCCATGTCCAAGACATGACCCAATTGTCCAATTAAATGACATAACCGGTCTGGTTCATTAAAATTGGTCTAACCAAATTTTAATTACTACGATGACCACAATTGTCAACCGGTTATTTACTAAACCGGATTTTCTCAATTTATTTGGTCCAACCAAATCAAATTAGAAAATCCTGGTTTAGGCACAAAATCCAATTTTTCGACTTTGGATTTCTTATCCCGGTTTAACCAGACTTAATAAAATTATTAAATCTGTTTATTAAACCAGGACGAATTAATTTTAATCAAGTTTTAAAACCGAACCATTAACCGAACCGAAACATCACACGCAAACCCTAACCGGTCGAGAAACAATCGCCCAGCCGCAAGCCATCATGCTTCCGCGGCGGACGAATGGTCGGGACGGTTGGGCCGCGTGATCGGGACGGGAAAGGCGGGACGGGACGACGCCGAGACCATCGCGGGACGATCGTAGCTCGGTCCATCCGATTCGCTCGATCGATCCACACGATCGCTTGCTTATACTCTCACGCAAGCGATCGGCCATCATCACGCACACGGTCGATCGGCTGATCATGCGATCTATCCATGATCGATCCATGCATCCAAGCCATCGGCCGATCACAAAACAAGTCATATAGCTTGTTTTGCGATTTCATTAGTGTGTTTAGGGTTTAATTCTTGTTTCTTAAGTGATTTATCTTATCAGTAGATTGATTCAAAACACTTTTAAACAAGAAAAACAATCCTAAACATGAATCTAAACAAGAAAAACCAGAACCAATAGCTCTGATACCACTGAAGGATTGTTTAGGTTGTTAATCCTGATTCAATTCACAGATTCAACAGTTCCTAAACATGCGGATCTAGGTTCTCTTGAATAGAAACATTATGATCTCACCTTTTACCTGTTAATTGCAGCGGAAGGAGAGAACAGGTCAGAGATCATAATGTTTCTATTCAAGAGAACCTAGATCCGCATGTTTAGGAACTGTTGAATCTGTGAATTGAATCAGGATTAACAACCTAAACAATCCTTCAGTGGTATCAGAGCTATTGGTTCTGGTTTTTCTTGTTTAGATTCATGTTTAGGATTGTTTTTCTTGTTTAAAACAATCCTAAACACTGATGTATGATGAAAATGCTAACAGGAAAATGCATTATATTCAATATTGTTGGAATTGTGTCCAGTAATCTCGGTACTGTCTCTAGAAAGTAAGAGTATGTCAATGATCAGACATAAGTCATATAATACTGGGGGTCATGATGGCTTGCTAGAGTCCGCTCATGATCTATAAGTCTCGGACTTATTGCCTTTATTATATGATCCCATATGGGTCACACGCTTAAGCTAACAGGAAAATGTGTAGGAACGGTTTAGTAGAAGTACGGTAAAAGTGCTAGGCATTTGTCGTACTTGGAGAGAGATTAATGGGTCTGATTAAATCCAAGGGATTTAATCAGATTGGCATTTGGGCCCAAAAGCCCAAAAGGGAAAGAGAAGGGTTTTAATGAATTAAAAGCCAACTCTCTTTCTCCTCTAACCCCAACCCAGCCGCGAGCCTCTCTCCCTCTCTGCGCCTCCTCTCCTGCTCGGTCTAGCAGCCATTTCCTGTGAAGCGTGTGTGAGCCTTTGGAGGATTCATCTCTCGGTGTTTCTCTGATCTCTGACCTGTTCTCTCCTTCCGCTGCAATTAACAGGTAAAAGGTGAGATCATAATGTTTCTATTCAAGAGAACCTAGATCCGCATGTTTAGGAACTGTTGAATCTATGAATTGAATCAGGATTAACAACCTAAACAATCCTTCAGTGGTATCAGAGCTATTGGTTCTGGTTTTTCTTGTTTAGATTCATGTTTAGGATTGTTTTTCTTGTTTAAAAGTGTTTTGAATCAATCTACTGATAAGATAAATCACTTAAGAAACAAGAATTAAACCCTAAACACACTAATGAAATCGCAAAACAAGCTATATGACTTGTTTTGTGATCGGCCGATGGCTTGGATGCATGGATCGATCATGGATAGATCGCATGATCAGCCGATCGACCGTGTGCGTGATGATGGCCGATCGCTTGCGTGAGAGTATAAGCAAGCGATCGTGTGGATCGATCGAGCGAATCGGATGGACCGAGCTACGATCGTCCCGCGATGGTCTCGGCGTCGTCCCGTCCCGCCTTTCCCGTCCCGATCACGCGGCCCAACCGTCCCGACCATTCGTCTGCCGCGGAAGCATGATGGCTTGCGGCTGGGCGATTGTTTCTCGACCGGTTAGGGTTTGCGTGTGATGTTTCGGTTCGGTTAATGGTTCGGTTTTAAAACTTGATTAAAATTAATTCGTCCTGGTTTAATAAACAGATTTAATAATTTTATTAAGTCTGGTTAAACCGGGATAAGAAATCCAAAGTCGAAAAATTGGATTTTGTGCCTAAACCAGGATTTTCTAATTTGATTTGGTTGGACCAAATAAATTGAGAAAATCCGGTTTAGTAAATAACCGGTTGACAATTGTGGTCATCGTAGTAATTAAAATTTGGTTAGACCAATTTTAATGAACCAGACCGGTTATGTCATTTAATTGGACAATTGGGTCATGTCTTGGACATGGACCAATTCTTGGGCCTCGGGCCAAGAAGTTAAAACAATTGGGCCAATTATTTGAGTCTTTCTTCAGATTAATTTAAAATTTATTTTATAAAGTTATATAAAGTCGATTTTAAATTAAAGTTTCCGAAATTTTAAAATTAGAAAGTTTCTTAAAATAGAAGTTTCTAGATTTGCGGGTTTTGGATTTTAAGAAATTTCTAAAGTTAGAAAGTTTCCGTTTTTAGAAAGTTTCCAATTTTAGAAAGTTTCCAAAAAATAGTAGGTTTCCAAAAATAGAAAGTTTCCCGAAATAGTAATCTTCTATTTTGGGAATGAAATTTTAATAAACCTACGAACCTCAAATAATATCAAGCGTTGGATGTCTTGTCCAGGCTATGTTAGCTGTCGAAGCCCATTCAATTGTATTCATGGCCTTACAGTGTGAGGGTGTCTACTTTTGCGTGGATAAGACGGTTTGTGATTCATAAATGTCATTGGGAGTCCCAGACATTAATGATTACATGACTGTATAGTCTGGTTTTCTTGACTAGGCCATCGGGAGTCCCGGGCCTTGAGACATCAGAGTGAATTGGGCCTCGGGCCCAGATTCACAACCAAGAGTTATATCACGGATATAATTAGCCGACATAGGGCTTACCGATATAAGCTAAGGTTGGGTGACGGCCAGTGGCCCACTTTGATCTTAGTTATATGTGGATCTTGGAATCATTATATTCTATTGAGGGTAACTTAGGTTATTGAATATAATGCGTGATTAATCATATTAAATTTAATACGAGATTAATCATATTGAACATATTAACTAATAACCTTTTTATATTATATTTCAGCTATGACTACTACAAGCACACAAAACACATTCTCAATCCGGTCTGTTCTCGAGAAGGAGAAGCTGACTGGAACGAACTTCCTGACGTGGTCAAGGAACTTGAGGCTGGTCCTCAAGCAGGAGAAGAAGGATTATGTCCTTCGTGATCCTCTCCCCGAGAGGCCTGCTAACAATGCCGCCAGGACTCTGCACAATGCTTGGGAAAAGCATTCGTCAGATGAAAATGATGTGTATTGCCTTATGTTGGCGACAATGACTGCTGAGCTGCAAATGCAGTTCGAGAGTGTATTGTCACCAATTGAGATAATGGCAAGCCTGAAATCGCTTTTTCAGGAGCAAGCAAGGACTGAGAGGTTTCAGACTGTTAAGAACCTCTTAGACTGTAAGTTGGCTGCGAATGCGGCAATGAGTCCTCATGTCTTGAAGATGATGGGTTATCTCGATCATCTTCAGAAACTCGACTGCCCTATCCGCCAGGAACTTGCATGCGACATCATTCTGCAGTCATTACCTGCAAGCTATGATCAGTTCATTCTGAACTTTAACATGCATGGCTTGAGTAAGACATTGCCTGAGCTTCACGGAATGCTCAAGACTGCAGAGCCCAACTTGAGGAAAACCGCCAAGGACCCCAATGTGCTTATGGTGCAAAAGGGCAAGGGGTTTAAGAAATCCTCTGCTAAGGATAAGGGAAAGGCCAAGGCTGTCCAAGTCGCGGACAAGGACACGCCAAAGCCCAAGCCCAAGTCCAAGGCTGGGCCAACTGACATATGCAGGTTCTGTAAAGAACCAGGGCATTGGAGGAGAGAATGTAAGAAATTCCAAGAAGGTCTAAAGGAATTGAAGAAGAAGACTCTCGAGACTTCTTCGACAGGTATTTTTGTTATAGAAGTTAATACAACTACTTCTGATAATACCTCATGGGTTATGGATACTGGTTGTGGGGCTCATATTTGTACTAATATGCAGGCACTCAGCAACAGTAGAAGGCTGAAGCAAGGACAAGTGGAGCTACGAGTTGGGAATGGAGCGCAAGTTCCAGCACTAGCTGTAGGCACATACTTGTTGTCTTTACCTTCGGGATTGATTTTAGAACTCAATAATTGTTATTTTGTACCTGCTATAAGCAGAAATATTATTTCAATTTCTTTGTTGGATTTGGAAGGTTATGATTTTTCAGTTAAGAATAAATTATGTTCCTTCAATCGCAACAATTTGTTCTATGGTTCTGCCCCTCTTACGAATGGGCTTTACATACTCGATCAATCCGCGCCAATTTATAACATTAATACCAAACGGTTCAAACCTAATGAGGAGAACCGAACGTTTCTATGGCATTGTCGTTTAGGGCACATCAGCGAGAAACGCATCAAGAGGCTCCATTCGAATGGACTTCTTGGCTCATTTGACTTTGAGTCATGTGAGAAATGCGAATCCTGCATGATGGGCAAAATGACACGGGCCCCCTTTAATAAACCTAACGAGAGGGCCAGTGACTTATTGGGCCTGATACACACTGACGTGTGTGGCCCAATGTCCACAAATGCAAGAGGAAACTATCAGTACTTCATTACCTTCACTGATGATTTCAGTAGGTATGGATATGTTTATTTGATGAAACATAAGTCTGAATCTTTTGAGAAGTTCAGAGAATTCCAAAATGAAGTACAGAACCAACTTGGCAAAAGCATTAAGGCTCTTCGGTCCGACCGAGGAGGAGAATACTTAAGCCAAGAATTCAGTGATCATCTAAGGGAGTGTGGGATCGTATCCCAACTCACTCCTCCCGGAACACCTCAATGGAATGGTGTGTCTGAGAGGAGAAATCGGACCTTATTGGATATGGTTCGATCTATGATGAGTCACACAGACCTTCCAATATCCCTTTGGGGATATGCTCTGCTAACAGCAGTGTTCACTCTAAATAGAGCGCCATCGAAAGCAGTAGCAAAGACACCATATGAATTATGGACTGGAGTGGCTCCAGTGCTGTCTTATCTAAGAATTTGGGGTTGTGAAGCCTATGTCAAGAGATTAATCTCAGATAAGCTTACACCAAAGTCTGATAAATGCTACTTCATTGGTTATCCGAAGGAAACCAAGGCTTATTACTTCTATCTACGTTCCGAGAACAAGATCTTTGTTGCCCGGGATTGTAACTTTCTTGAGAGGGAGTTTCTCTCTAAGAAAGACAGTGGGAGTAAGGTACTGCTTGAAGAAATTCAAGATGAACAGGATACTGCTCAACCTAATGAGGAAGAGCAGCAGGAGGACCTACAAGAAATTGTAGAGCCTGAACCTGTAGTACCTGAAGTTCGAAGATCCGGGAGGATCCGTCACGAACCCGAGAGATATCAAGGATTCCTCGTGACTGACTGTCATGATCTTCTGATCATTGATGGTGATGAACCATCGAACTTCAATCAAGCCATGATGGGCCCAGATTCCTCTAAGTGGCGCAAGGCCACTGATTCCGAAATGGACTCCATGTCGGTCAACCAAGTGTTTTCGTTGGTTGACTTACCCGCTGGTGTAAAAGCCATCGAGTGCAAATGGATCTTCAAGAATAAGATTGACGTGGATGGAAATGTCCAGATTTATAAAGCCAGGTTGGTGGCAAAAGGTTTCAGACAAGTTCACGGTGTGGATTACGATGAAACCTATTCACCAGTGGCTATGATGAAATCTATTCGGATTCTACTAGCAACTGCAGCTTTTCATGATTATGAAATTTGGCAGATGGACGTGAAAACCGCCTTCCTGAATGGTATTCTGGAAGAGGATGTGTATATGACGCAACCTGACGGTTACATAGATCCAAAGAATGCTGGAAAAGTATGCAAGCTTCATAAATCCATTTATGGATTGAAGCAAGCATCGAGGAGATGGAATCTTCGTTTTGATGAAGCGATCAAGCAATTTGACTTCATCAGAAACGAAGAAGAACAATGCGTGTATAAGAAAACTAGTGGGAGCAAGATAGTATTTCTTATTCTGTATGTCGATGACATACTGCTTCTCGGAAACGACGTTCCAATGCTAAAGTCGGTAAAGGACTGGCTTGGAAGTTGTTTTTCCATGAAAGACATGGGTGAAGCTGCATACGTTCTTGGAATCAGGATCTACCGGGATAGATCTAGAAGGCTGATAGGCTTGTGTCAAGACTCATACATTGACAAAGTCCTACAAAGATTCAGCATGAAAGATTCCAAGAAGGGCTTCACGCCAATGGTACATGGCACAACGCTAAGCAAGAAGCAGAGCCCTACGACGGCTGCTGAGCTTGAGCGCATGAAGAATATTCCTTATGCATCTGCAATAGGATCTGTCATGTATGCCATGATCTGTACTCGTCCTGATGTTGCTTATGCATTGAGCATGACGAGTAGATACCAGTCAAATCCAGGTGAAAACCATTGGATTGCCGTAAAGAACATCTTGAAGTATCTAAGACATACTAAGGATAAGTTCTTGGTGTACGGTGGAAGTGATGTGCTTAAAGTCAGTGGATTCACGGACGCAAGTTTCCAGACAGACCAAGATGATTTCCGGTCACAGTCCGGTTATATCTTTTGTCTGAATGGCGGTGCAATCAGTTGGAGAAGCTCCAAGCAAGACACCGTTGTTGATTCCACTACAGAAGCTGAATATATCGCCGCCTCAGAAGCTGCGAAGGAAGCTGTTTGGATACGAAAGTTCATTATTGAACTAGGTGTGATACCAGATGCGGCTGAGCCTCTGGCACTATTTTGTGATAACAATGGTGCTGTTGCTCAGGCAAAGGAACCAAGATCACACCAGAAATCCAAACATGTTCTAAGAAGATTTCACTTGATACGTGACATCATTAATAGAAAGGAAGTCAAGATCAGCCGAGTTCAGACAGATGATAACGTCGCTGATCCGTTGACAAAGCCACTCCCAAGGCCTAAGCTCGAGTTTCTGACTGAAGCTGTAGGCATTAGAGACATTGAAATGTAATCTAAATTTGAGTGGGAGTTTGAGGGCTTTTATTTAGTTATTTGATATGTTCTTGTAAAACATTCTTGTGTTTAATGAAATTATTATTTCAAGATTATTTTAACTGTGATGAAATAATCGTTCCAAAGTGATATAAACCATTTTATAGGTCATCGAAGTAAGTGACTTGATCTTGAGTCATCAAAGTCATTTAGCTTGATCATGAGACCCTATATTTGATGGATGGATTATATCATCCTGTCCCTAGTCGAAGGTTGTTGAAATTGGAACACCAACAACCGTGTGAGACTGGATTGGTATGTGACTTATGACAAAGTCTCAGTGTGTCATAGATGCTCGGCATCGAAGTCAGTACATAGGTGTATGTGGGGTACATACGACCGGACAAGACCCGCTTATAAGAACTCTTCAGGATATTTATATCTGTGTCATAAGAGATTCTTACTACGACTATAGAGTATAGTCCTTAGACCTGAGTTCGCATGCATGTGACTGCACATGGACTGATGCACTTTGATCATTGTCTAACGATGTCGTTATGCGATAGTTATAAGGACCTTGTTTGGGTGTATTACGAAATGAGTAGTTTACAGTGATGGAACAAGACGGAATTTGTCCCTCCAATATAAATGGAGTGAATATCTCTAGGCCAATCGGAGATTTGAATACTGGAAAATGCATGGCCATGCTCAAACGGACTGTCCCGAGTCGTTTGCATTATATACTCTTACTTTGATTGAATATAATGCATGATTAATCAAATTAAGTTTAATATAAGATTAATCATATTGAACATATTAACTAATAACCTTTTATCTTATATATTTCAGCTATGACTACTACAAGCACACAAAACACATTCTCAATCCGGTCTGTTCTCGAGAAGGAGAAGCTGACTGGAACGAACTTCCTGACGTGGTCAAGGAACTTGAGGCTGGTCCTCAAGCAGGAGAAGAAGGATTATGTCCTTCGTGATCCTCTCCCCGAGAGGCCTGCTAACAATGCCGCCAGGACTCTGCATAATGCTTGGGAAAAGCATTCGTCAGATGAAAATGATGTGTATTGCCTTATGTTGGCGACAATGACTGCTGAGCTGCAAATGCAGTTCGAGAGTGTATTGTCACCAATTGAGATAATGGCAAGCCTGAAATCGCTTTTTCAGGAGCAAGCAAGGACTGAGAGGTTTCAGACCGTTAAGAACCTCTTAGACTGTAAGTTGGCTGCGAATGCGGCAGTGAGTCCTCATGTCTTGAAGATGATGGGTTATCTCGATCATCTTCAGAAACTCGACTGCCCTATCAGCCAGGAACTTGCCTGCGACATCATTCTGCAGTCATTACCTGCAAGCTATGATCAGTTCATTCTGAACTTTAACATGCATGGCTTGAGTAAGACATTGCCTGAGCTTCACGGAATGCTCAAGACTGCAGAGCCCAACTTGAGGAAAACCGCCAAGGACCCCAATGTGCTTATGGTGCAAAAGGGCAAGGGGTTTAAGAAATCCTCTGCTAAGGATAAGGGGAAGGCCAAGGCTGTCCAAGTCGCGGACAAGGACACGCCAAAGCCCAAGCCCAAGTCCAAGGCTGGGCCTACTGACATATGCAGGTTCTGTAAAGAACCAGGGCATTGGAGGAGAGAATGTAAGAAATTCCAAGAAGGTCTAAAGGAATTGAAGAAGAAGACTCTCGAGACTTCTTCGACAGGTATTTTTGTTATAGAAGTTAATACAACTACTTCTGATAATACCTCATGGGTTATGGATACTGGTTGTGGGGCTCATATTTGTACAAATATGCAGGCACTCAGCAACAGTAGAAGGCTGAAGCAAGGACAAGTGGAGCTACGAGTTGGGAATGGAGCGAAAGTTCCAGCACTAGCTGTAGGCACATACTTGTTGTCTTTACCTTCGGGATTGATTTTAGAACTCAATAATTGTTATTTTGTACCTGCTATAAGCAGAAATATTATTTCAATTTCTTTGTTGGATTTGGAAGGTTATGATTTTTCAGTTAAGAATAAATTATGTTCCTTCAATCGCAACAATTTGTTCTATGGTTCTGCCCCTCTTACGAATGGGCTTTACATACTCGATCAATCCGCGCCAATTTATAACATTAATACCAAACGGTTCAAACCTAATGAGGAGAACCGAACGTTTCTATGGCATTGTCGTTTAGGGCACATCAGCGAGAAACGCATCAAGAGGCTCCATTCGAATGGACTTCTTGGCTCATTTGACTTTGAGTCATGTGAGAAATGCGAATCCTGCATGATGGGCAAAATGACACGGGCCCCCTTTAATAAACCTAACGAGAGGGCCAGTGACTTATTGGGCCTGATACACACTGATGTGTGTGGCCCAATGTCCACAAATGCAAGAGGAAACTATCAGTACTTCATTACCTTCACTGATGATTTCAGTAGGTATGGATATGTTTATTTAATGAACACTGATGTATGATTAATCTCGGTACATCAGTTTAGAGAAACACCGAGAGATGAATCCTCCAAAGGCTCACACACGCTTCACAGGAAATGGCTGCTAGACCGAGCAGGAGAGGAGGCGCAGAGAGGGAGAGAGGCTCGCGGCTGGGTTGGGGTTAGAGGATAAAGAGAGTTGGCTTTTAATTCATTAAAACCCTTCTCTTTCCCTTTTGGGCTTTTGGGCCCAAATGCCAATCTGATTAAATCCCTTGGATTTAATCAGACCCATTAATCTCTCTCCAAGTACGACAAATGCCTAGCACTTTTACCGTACTTCTGCTAAACCGTTCCTACACATTTTCCTGTTAGCTTAAGCGTGTGACCCATATGGGATCATATAATAAAGGCAATAAGTCCGAGACTTATAGATCATGAGCGGACTCTAGCAAGCCATCATGACCCCCAGTATTATATGACTTATGTCTGATCATTGACATACTCTTACTTTCTAGAGACAGTACCGAGATTACTGGACACAATTCCAACAGGAAGGACATAAGAAGGCTGATTGTTATGCTAGGAAAAAGAGCATGGGCGATGATGAAAACGCTGAAGCAGCAGTGGTAATTGATGAATCAGCTGGTGTCGATGCATTAACAGTCTCTGAAAACTGGCATCAAGAGAGGTGGGTGATTGATTCTGGATGTTCTTATCACATGACCTCAAGGAGAGACTGGTTCGATACGTTTGAGGTCCTTACATCAGGACAAGTGCTACTGGGGAACGACTATTCTGTTGGGGTTAAAGGAATAGGTTCTATCAACATCAGAGCACATGGTGGCACGGTGAAGACATTGATGAATGTCAGGTACATTCCCGAGCTGAAAAGGAATCTGATATCTACAAGTACGTTAGATAAGCTGGGATTTGATCATGCTGGTGGGAAAGGGAAGACAAGGTTCTACAAGAACGGGAAGTTAGCTCTTCAAGGTTCCCTGACTGGTTCTCTGTATCTGCTAGATGGTGAGACTATAGTAGGACAGTCAAACAGTGTTGTCTCCAAGAAGGTTGCCAACGATGAAACAGTGTTGTGGCATAGAATATTGGGACACATGAGTATGAAGAACTTGATGATCCTGGTCAAAAGGGGCATCATTGACAAAAGAAGGATTGGAGCCATGGATTTCTGTGAAAGTTGTGTGATGGGGAAGCATAAGAAGCTGAGTTTTCACATTGGAAAGCACAATTCAGGAGAGGCATTGAAGTATGCACATGCAGACCTTTGGGGGTCTCCATCAGTGACTCCAAGCTTGTCAGGTAAACAGTATTTTTTGTCTATCATTGATGATTACACTAGAAAAGTGTGGGTATTCTTCTTAGCAGCAAAGAGTTAAGCTTTCACCAAGTTTTGTGAGTGGAAGAAGCTAGTTGAGAATCATATTAGCAAGAAGGTGAAGTGTCTGAGAACTGATAATGGGTTGGAATTCTGTAACAAGGAGTTTGATGGGTTCTGCAGACAACATGGTATTGAGAGGCACAGGACGTGTGCTTATACTCCACAGCAAAATGGAGTAGCTGAACGCATGAATAGGACTATCATGGAGAAAGTGTGTTGTATCTTGGATGAGAGTGGCTTGGGTGAAGAGTTCTGGGCTGAGGCGGTTAGCACAGCTGTATATCAGATCAACAGGAGTCCCTCATCAGCTTTAGATGGCAACATTCCTGAAGAACTATGGTTGGGAAGAAAGCCTGGTTACAAGCATCTTAGAAGATTTGGTTCATTGGTCTATGTCCATGTAGATCAAGGAAAGTTGAAACCAAGAGCAATGAAAGGAGTTTTCATTAGCTATCCTGAAGGAGTTAAAGGGTACAAGGTTTGGCTCCTGGATGATGAAAGATGTGTGATTAGCAGGAATGTGGTGTTTGTGGAAGAAAAAGTCTACAAGGATCTGAAAAAGAGTGTTTCTGCGTCAGAAACAAAGCTGCAGGATTCGACTGCAGGTGGAGCATCGATCGACACACTGGCGGATGTCGATTGACACGAGATCGATAAGTGCATCGATCGACACATACCCCATGTCGATCGACACAATGCGACTGTCGATCAACAGACAGGGTCTGAGACAGCAATTCCGGATTTTGAAGGCCAAGGAGAAGGTTTGTCTTCAGGTGGAGTTGTGGGAGGTCAAGTTTCAGATGATATACCTCAGGATGATTACAGATTGACTCGAGATCGGATGAGAAGAGAGTCAAAGCTTCCTGCGCATTTAAAAGACTATGATTTGGCGAGTTTTGCCTTGATAGCTGCTGTTGAGATGAGTTCTGAAGAACCAAGAGATTATCAGGAAGCAATTGAAAGTAGGGATAAAACTTTCTGGAATGGAGGTATGGATGAAGAAATGAGTTCTCTGGAGAAGAAAAAGACCTGGAGGTTAGTCAAAAGGCCTCAAGGAAGAAAAGTAATTGGTTGCAAGTGGGTATACAAGTTGAAGCCAGGTATACCAGGGATGGAAGAACCGAGATACAAGGCTAGGTTGGTAGCCAAAGGATACTCTCAGAGAGAGGGTATTGATTATCAGGATGTGTTCTCACCTGTAGTGAAGCATGTCTCAATCAGGTTTCTTCTGTCAATTACAGCAAGTTTAGATCTGGAATTGGAGCAGCTTGATGTTAATACTGCATTTCTTCATGGTTTGATTGAAGAGGAGATCTATATGGAGCAGCCATAGGGTTTTGTGGTTAAGGGAAAAGAGTACTATGTATGCTTGTTGGAGAAAGCACTGTATGGACTTAAGCAAGCTCCAAGACAGTGGAACAAGTGCTTTGATCAATTTGTGGTGAGTCATGGATTCAAGAGAAGTGAATATGATCACTGTGTCTACATAAAGGAGAGTAAAGGTAAGGGTTTCATATACCTACTCTTGTATGTTGATGATATGCTAGTTGCATCAAAGGATATGAAGGAGATACAAGTTGTGAAAGACTTGTTGAGTAGTAGGTTCGAGATGAAGGATCTGGGTGCAGCGAGAAGAATTCTTGGGATGGATATTGAGAGAGATCGTGAAGGTGGAGTTCTCACCTTGTCTCAATCTGGTTACGTCAAGAAGATTCTTCAGGTGTTCAATATGGATGAAGCAAGATCAGTTTCGACGCCTATTGGATCACAGTTCAAGTTGTCTGCAATCAAGGATGATGAAGCTGAGACAATTATGGAGAACATTCCATACTCCAATGCTATTGGAAGCATTATGTATGCGATGTTGGGAACGAGATGTGATCTGGCTTATGCAGTTGGCTTAGTCAGCATGTTTATGAGTAAGCCGGGCATGGTACACTGGGATGCAGTGAAGTGGGTACTAAGGTATTTGAAGGGTACTCAGGATTTGAAGGTTGTGTTCAGGAAGAACAAGGAGTTCAAGGTTGAAGGCTTTTGTGATTCGGATTTTTCATCGGATCTGGACAGAAGCAGATCGTTTACTGGTTATGTTTTCACGGCTGGTGGAAGCGTCATTAGTTGGAAGTCGAGTCTTCAGCATGTTGTTGCGTTGTCTACAACTGAGGCAGAATATATGGCATTGGTAGAAGCTGTGAAAGAGGCGATTTGGCGAAGGGGTTTGGCTGAGGAGTTCGGTTTCAAACAAGACTCGGTGGAGATCTGGTGTGATTCTCAGAGTGCCTTGAGTTTAGCCAAGAACAATGTCCATCATGAGCGAACAAAGCACATCAAAAGGAGGTTGCATTTCATCAGGGATATAGTTTCTTCAGGTGAAGTGAAGCTGTCGAAGATCCCGACTGAGAGGAATCCGGCTGATATGTTGACGAAGGTTCTTCATGTGGAGAAGTTTGAGAAGGCTTTGAGCTTTCTCGGTCTAGAAGAGCACTAAGGTGTTGGAACTGTCTGGAGCTACACATGTTTGCAAGGATAAAGGATTCATACTTGGAAGTGATTGTCATCAAGGTGGAGATTTGTTGGGCTTTGGTGATGAAAATCATTAGTTATGACTTAGCCCGCGACAGGGTATGTCATTTAGGAACGGGCTTGTTTCTATTGGGATAAGGTTTAGTTTAACCTACTTATTCTTGTAATAGACTTAGTATATAAAGCTAAGCATGTGTGGGATTAGGGTAAGCCGTAATCAGAGAGATTGAGAGAAACTCTTAAGCTTGTAATCTGTGGTGATAGTGGATTACTGGAAAGCTCCAGACCGAGACGTAGGATCACACATCGTGATCTGAACTCGTTAAATCTCTGTGTCTTTTTTCTTTCTTGTTTAAACAAACAAACAGAAGTGAGATCCAAATCTCTTCAAAGTGGTATCAGAGCTCAGGTTCAAAGGTGGACCTGGAGAATGGGTTGGGATGCAAGTTCCTCGTGGGAAGGAGTCTTCAAGGTGATCTTGCGAATAAGGGGTGCCGGGACCTTGTGTCGAAAGTCTTCCTGACAGGTCCAGAGCGTCAGGCGGCGAGTTCCGTTGGTGATTACGGCGGTACAAGAAGGGTGCAAAGGATTCGCACGAGACAAGGATAACGGTTTATGTGGTCCTTGGTTTGAGGGGAGGTTTGTTGGGATTAAAGCAAACTAAGTCCCACATTGGAAGTTTAGACAAAGAATGTCTAATATATAAGTAATGTCCAACTCTAATTAGTATGAGGCCTTTTGGGAGGAGCTCAAAGACAAATCCGTGCGGGCTTTTCCACTTGGGCCCAAAGCGGACAATATCATACTAATAAGAAAGTTGGACATGGGCTTAGAAAAAGCCCAACAACGAGATTATAACAATTCCAAAACCCAACTGAAATCAACTTCTAAATTTATTGTGGCTACTTAATCGCTAGCTTCTTTCACAAGCTATCACTGTCTAACAACAATCTCGGTAGAATATCAATCCTAAATTGATCTTAGTGTAAATTATCGAAGTGATTGGAGAAATGATGAGTCTTGAGACTTTGAATCTTTCAATGGGTTTTTTTGTCAACAATACTTGTAAATCTCAGCTAAAGTTGTTCGGACGTTTCAATTTTCTAGTAAAATTCCAAAATTTGATAGGTTATGGCTCACATAAAACTCGACCTTTCAATGGGGTTTATTGGTAGGTTTCCCGATGTGAAATTGCATCGAGCTCTTTGGCCTTAGCTTTTATCGGGAATTCACTGTCTGGCTTCCCATTGTTGGAATTGTGTCCAGTAATCTCGGTACTGTCTCTAGAAAGTAAGAGTATGTCAATGATCAGACATAAGTCATATAATACTGGGGGTCATGATGGCTTGCTAGAGTCCGCTCATGATCTATAAGTCTCGGACTTATTGCCTTTATTATATGATCCCATATGGGTCACACGCCTAAGCTAACAGGAAAATGTGTAGGAACGGTTTAGCAGAAGTACGGTAAAAGTGCTAGGCATTTACTGTACTTAGAGAGAATAAAACGGTTAAGTTACTCTGTGTCGATCGATACACAAGGTGTGTCGGTCGACACAGTGTGCGAATGCCGTCTAGTTAATTGGTGTTTGGGCCAAATGGCCCAAACGAAATCAGACAAGTTTTATAAGCTAAAACTCGAGTTTCTGATCGATTAACCCTAATACCAGAGCCGTAAACTCTCTCTCTCTGCGCCGAAATCCTCTAGTGGTCTAGCAGCTGTTTCCTGTGATCGCGTGTGTGAACCTTTGGAGGATTCATCCCTCGGTGTTTCTCTGATCTCAGACATACCATCTATTTCCGCTGCAAACAGGTATAAGGTGAGATCATCATTTGTTTCTATTCTGAGAAGAACCTAGATCGCATGTTTAGGTTGATAAGAATCTAAGAATTGAATCAGGATCAACTAAACGTTCCTTCAGTGGTATCAGAGCCAATGGTTCTGGTTTTTCTTGTTTAGATTCAATGTTTAGGATTGTTTTCTTGTTTAAAAGTGTTTTGAATCAACTACTGATAAGATAAACCATTTAAGCAACAAGAATTGAAACCTAAACACACCTAAAATCGCAGAAACCAAGCTATATTGATTTGGTGGATTCGATTTTCAAAAGTCAGTATCGACCAGAATCGCATGGATCGATCGATACGATCGCATGGATCGGTCGATACAGTCTATCGGCTAACCCTGTTGACGCGTGAAAGCATCGATCGATACAGGATCGATGCAGGTTCGATATAGGTGCATCGACCGATGCGGTTGATGCACATCGATCGACACGGTTAGGGTTTTGACTCGGTTCAGTGCATGCGTGAGAGCATCGATCGATACAGGATCGATGCACGATCGATGCAGGATCGATGCTGAGAGCATCGACCGATGTGGTTGATGGATCGATCGACACGGTTGGTCCATCGATCGACATGGTTGGTTTAAGGCTCGGTTTAATTTTGATTAAAATTAATTCGTCCTGGTTTAATAAACAGATTTAATAATTTTATTGAGTCTGGTTAAACCGGGACAAGAAATCCAATGTCGAAAGAATTATTGGATTTAGTGCCTAAACCAGGATTTTCTAATTTGATTTGGTTGGACCAAATAAATTGAGAAAATCCGGTTTAGTAAATAACCGGTTGACAATTGTGGTCATCGTAGTAATTAAAATTTGGTTAGACCAATTTTAATGAACCAGACCGGTTATGTCATTTAATTGGACAATTGGGTCATGTCTTGGACATGGACCAGTTCTTGGGCCTCGGGCCAAGAAGTTAAAACAATTGGGCCAGTTATTTGAGTCTTTCTTCAGATTAATTTAAAATTTATTTTATAAAATTATAAAGTCGATTTTAAATTAAAGTTTCCGAAATTTTGAAATTAGAAAGTTTCTTAAATTAGAAGTTTCTGGATTTGCGGGTTTTGAATTTTAAAGAAATTTCGAAAGTTAGAAAGTTTCCGTTTTTAGAAAGTTTCCAATTTTAGAAAGTTTCCAAAAAATAGTAGGTTTCCAAAAATGGAAAGTTTCCCGAAATAGTAATCTTCTATTTTGGGAATGATTTTTAAATAAACCTACGAACCTCAAAATAATATCAAGCGTTGGATGTCTTGTCCATTCTATGTCAGCTGTCGAAGCCCATTCAATTGTATTCATGGCCTTACAGTGTGAGGGTGTCTACTTTTGCGTGGATAAGACGGTTTGTGATTCATAAATGTCATTGGGAGTCCCAGACATTAATGATTACATGACTGTATAGTCTGGTTTTCTTGACTAGGCCATCGGGAGTCCCGGGCCTTGAGACATCAGAGTGGATTGGGCCTCGGGCCCAGATTCACAACCAAGAGTTATATCACGGATATAATTAGCCGATATAGGGCTTACCGATATAAGCTAAGGTTTGGTGACGGCCAGTGGCCCACTTTAATCTTAGTTATATGTGGATCTTGGAATCATTATATTCTATTGAGGGTAACTTATGTTATTGAATATAATGCGTGATTAATCATATTAAATTTAGTACGAGATTAATCATATTGAACATTTTAACTAATAACCTTTTATCTATATATTTCAGCTATGACTACTACAAGCACACAAAACACATTCTCGATCCGGTCTGTTCTCGAAAAGGAGAAGCTGACTGGAACGAACTTCCTGACGTGGTCAAGGAACTTGAGGCTAGTCCTCAAGAAAGAGAAGAAGGATTATGTCCTTCGTGATCCTCTCCCCGAGAGGCCTCCTGCCAATGCCGCCAGGACTCTGCATAATGCTTGGGAAAAGCATTCGTCAGATGAAAATGATGCCTATTGCCTGATGTTGGTGACAATGACTCCGGAGCTGCAAAAACAGTTCGAGAGTGTATTGTCACCCATCGAGATAATGGCAAGCCTGAAATCACTTTTTCAGGAGCAGGCTAGGACTGAGAGGTTTCAAACAGTTAAGAACCTCTTGGACTGCAAGTTGGCTGCGAATGCGGCAGTGAGTCCTCATGTCTTGAAGATGATGGGTTATCTCGATCATCTTCAGAAACTCGACTGCCCAATCAGCCAGGAACTTGCCTGCGACATCATTCTGCAGTCATTACCTGCAAGCTATGATCAGTTCATTCTGAACTTTAACATGCATGGCTTGAGTAAGACATTGCCTGAGCTTCACGGAATGCTCAAGACTGCGGAGCCCAATTTGAGGAAAACCGCCAAGGACCCCAATGTGCTTATGGTACAGAAGGGCAAGGGGTTTAAGAAATCCTCTGCTAAGGATAAGGGAAAGGCCAAGGCTGTCCAAGTCGCAGACAAGGACACGCCAAAGCCCAAGCCCAAGTCCAAGGCTGGGCCAACTGACATATGCAGGTTCTGTAAAGAACCAGGGCATTGGAGGAGAGAATGTAAGAAATTCCAGGAAGGTCTAAAGGAATTGAAGAAGAAGACTTTTGAGACTTCTTCAACAGGTATTTTTGTTATAGAAGTTAATACAACTAATTCTGATAATACCTCATGGGTTATGGATACTGGTTGTAGGGCTCATATTTGTACTAATATGCAGGCACTCAGCAACAGTAGAAGGCTGAAGCAAGGACAAGTGGAGCTACGAGTTGGGAATGGAGCGAAAGTTCCAGCACTAGTTGTAGGCACTTACTTGTTGTCTTTACCTTCGGGATTGATTTTAGAACTGAATAATTGTTATTTTGTACCTGCTATAAGCAGAAATATTATTTCAATTTCTTTGTTGGATTTGGAAGGTTATGATTTTTCAGTTAAGAATAAATTATGTTCTTTCAATCGCAACAATTTGTTCTATGGTTCTGCCCCTCTTATGAATGGGCTTTACATACTCGATCAATCCGCGCCAATTTATAACATTAATACAAAACGGTTCAAACCTAATGAGGAGAACCGAACGTTTCTATGGCATTGTCGTTTAGGGCACATCAGCGAGAAACGCATCAAGAGGCTCCATTCGAATGGACTTCTTGGCTCATTTGACTTTGAGTCATGTGAGAAATGCGAATCCTGCATGATGGGCAAAATGACACGGGCCCCCTTTAATAAACCTAACGAGAGGGCCAGTGACTTATTGGGCCTGATACACACTGATGTGTGTGGCCCAATGTCCACAAATGCAAGAGGAAACTATCAGTACTTCATTACCTTTACTGATGATTTCAGTAGGTATGGATATGTTTATTTAATGAAACATAAGTCTGAATCTTTTGAGAAGTTCAGAGAATTCCAAAATGAAGTACAGAACCAACTTGGCAAAAGCATTAAGGCTCTTCGGTCCGACCGAGGAGGAGAATACTTAAGCCAAGAATTCAGTGATCATCTGAGAGAGTGTGGGATCGTATCCCAACTCACTCCTCCTGGAACACCTCAATGGAATGGTGTGTCTGAAAGGAGAAATCGGACCTTATTGGATATGGTTCGATCTATGATGAGTCACACAGACCTTCCAATATCCCTTTGGGGATATGCTCTGCTAACAGCAGTGTTCACTCTAAATAGAGCGCCATCGAAAGCAGTAGCAAAGACACCATATGAATTATGGACTGGAGAAGCTCCAGTGCTGTCTTATCTCAGAATTTGGGGTTGTGAAGCCTATGTCAAGAGATTGATCTCAGACAAGCTTACACCAAAATCTGACAAATGCTACTTCATTGGTTATCCACGGGAAACCAAGGCTTATTACTTCTATCTACGTTCCGAGAACAAGATCTTTGTTGCCCGGGATTGTAACTTTCTTGAGAGGGAGTTTCTCTCTAAGAAGGACAGTGGGAGTAAGGTACTGCTTGAAGAAATTCAAGATGAGCAGGATACTGCTCAACCTAATGAGGAAGAGCAGCAGGAGGACCTACAAGAAATTGTAGAGCCTGAACCTGTAGTACCTGAAGTTCGAAGATCCGGGAGGATCCGTCACGAACCCGAGAGATATCAAGGATTCCTCGTGACTAACTGTCATGATCTTTTTATCATTGATGGTGATGAACCATCGAACTTCAATCAAGCCATGATGGGCCCAGATTCCTCGAAGTGGCGCAAGGCCACTGATTCCGAAATGGACTCCATGTCGGTCAACCAAGTGTTTTCGTTGGTTGACTTACCCGCTGGTGTAAAAGCCATCGAGTGCAAATGGATCTTCAAGAAGAAGATTGACGTGGATGGAAATGTCCAGATTTATAAAGCCAGGTTGGTGGCAAAAGGTTTCAGACAAGTTCACGGTGTGGATTACGATGAAACCTATTCACCAGTGGCTATGATGAAATCTATTCGGATTCTACTAGCAACTGCAGCTTTTCATGATTATGAAATTTGGCAGATGGACGTGAAAACCGCCTTCCTGAATGGAATTCTGGAAGAGGATGTGTATATGACGCAACCTGACGGTTACATAGATCCAAAGAATGCTGGGAAAGTATGCAAGCTTCATAAATCCATTTATGGATTGAAGCAAGCATCGAGGAGCTGGAATCTTCGTTTTGATGAAGCGATCAAGCAATTTGACTTCATTAGAAACGAAGAAGAACAATGCGTGTATAAGAAATCTAGTGGGAGCAAGATTGTATTTCTTATTCTGTATGTCGATGACATACTGCTTCTCGGAAACGACGTTCCAATGCTGAAGTCGGTAAAGGACTGGCTTGGAAGTTGTTTTTCCATGAAAGACATGGGTGAAGCCGCATACGTTCTTGGAATCAGGATCTACCGGGATAGATCTAGAAGGCTGATAGGCTTGTGTCAAGATTCATACATTGACAAAGTCCTACAAAGATTCAGCATGAAGGATTCCAAGAAGGGCTTCACGCCGATGGTACATGGCACAACGCTAAGCAAGAAGCAGAGCCCTACGACGGCTGCTGAGCTTGAGCGCATGAAGAATATTCCTTATGCATCAGCAATAGGATCTGTCATGTATGCCATGATCTGTACTCGTCCTGATGTTGCTTATGCATTGAGCATGACGAGTAGATACCAGTCAAATCCAGGTGAAAACCATTGGATTGCCGTAAAGAATATCTTGAAGTATCTAAGACATACTAAGGATAAGTTCTTAGTGTACGGTGGAAGTGATGTGCTTAAAGTCAGTGGATTCACGGACGCAAGTTTCCAGACAGACCAAGATGATTTCCGGTCACAGTCCGGTTATATCTTTTGTCTGAATGGCGGTGCAATCAGTTGGAGAAGCTCCAAGCAAGACACCGTTGCAGATTCCACCACAGAAGCTGAATATATCGCCGCCTCAGAAGCTGCGAAGGAAGCTGTTTGGATACGGAAGTTCATTATTGAACTAGGTGTGATACCAGATGCGGCTGAGCCTCTGGCACTGTTTTGTGACAACAATGGTGCTATAGCTCAGGCAAAGGAACCAAGATCACACCAGAAATCCAAGCATGTTCTAAGAAGATATCACTTGATACGTGACATCATTAATAGAAAGGAAGTCAAGATCAGCCGAGTTCAGACAGATGATAACGTCGCTGATCCGTTGACGAAGCCACTCCCAAGGCCTAAGCTCGAGTTTCTGACTGAAGCTGTAGGCATTAGAGACATAGAAATGTAATCTAAATTTGAGTGGGAGTTTGAGGGCTTTTATTTAGTTATTTGATATGTTCTTGTAAAACATTCTTATGTTTAATGAAATTATTATTTCAAGATTATTTTAACTGTGATGAAATAATCGTTCCAAAGTGATATGAACCATTTTATAGGTCATCGAAGTAAATGACTTGATCTTGAGTTATCGAAGTCATTTAGCTTGATCATGAGACCCTATATTTGATAGATGTTTTATATCATCCCGTCCCTAGTCGAAGGTTGTTGAAATTGGAACACCAACAACCGTGAGAGACTGGATTGGTACGTGACTTATGACAAAGTCTCAGTGTGTCATAGATGCGCGGCATCAAAGTCAGTACATAGGTGTATGTTTGGGAACATACGACCGGACAAGACCCGCTTATAAGAACTCTTCAGGATATTTATATCTGTGTCATAAGAGATTCTTACTACGACTATAGAGTATAGTCCTTAGACCTGAGTTCGCATGCATGTGACTGCACATGGACTGATGCACTTTGATCATTGTCTAACGCTATCGTTCTGCGATAGTTATAAGGACCTTGTTTGGGTACATTATGAAATGAATAGTTTACAGTGATGGAACAAGACGGAATTTGTCCCTCCAATATAAATGGAGTGAATATCTCTAGGCCAATCGGAGATTTGAATACTGGAAAATGCATGGCCATGCTCAAACGGACTTTCCCGAGTCGTTTGGATTGTCAGTATCAAATCAGAGTCCGATGAACAAGATTAGGCTTTATAAGGATGACACCAATCTTGCCTTATGACTAATCGAGATATTGTGACAAAAGGATTATGAATACAGAGATTCCAGTACAAGTGGGAGATTGTTGGAATTGTGTCCAGTAATCTCGGTACTGTCTCTAGAAAGTAAGAGTATGTCAATGATCAGACATAAGTCATATAATACTGGGGGTCATGATGGCTTGCTAGAGTCCGCTCATGATCTATAAGTCTCGGACTTATTGCCTTTATTATATGATCCCATATGGGTCACACGCCTAAGCTAACAGGAAAATGTGTAGGAACGGTTTAGCAGAAGTACGGTAAAAGTGCTAGGCATTTACTGTACTTAGAGAGAATAAAACGGTTAAGTTACTCTGTGTCGATCGATACACAAGGTGTGTCGGTCGACACAGTGTGCGAATGCCGTCTAGTTAATTGGTGTTTGGGCCAAATGGCCCAAACGAAATCAGACAAGTTTTATAAGCTAAAACTCGAGTTTCTGATCGATTAACCCTAATACCAGAGCCGTAAACTCTCTCTCTCTGCGCCGAAATCCTCTAGTGGTCTAGCAGCTGTTTCCTGTGATCGCGTGTGTGAACCTTTGGAGGATTCATCCCTCGGTGTTTCTCTGATCTCAGACATACCATCTATTTCCGCTGCAAACAGGTATAAGGTGAGATCATCATTTGTTTCTATTCTGAGAAGAACCTAGATCGCATGTTTAGGTTGATAAGAATCTAAGAATTGAATCAGGATCAACTAAACGTTCCTTCACCCATTTGGATATTTCACGCAGATCTAACTCCGCCGTTTGAATCCCTCATCCCTTTCCATCTTGTTTTGTCCTTACAACTCTCCTTGCAGTTGTACCCTTCGATTCCACCTCTGTCACTAACCCCACCTCCGCCTAGCCCGCTCATGCTTTTCTTTCCCGTTTCCACCATGTCACCGGAAGATCCACCACCCTCCGAACCTCCCGAACCACCGGACTCGCCTCCGCCATCGCTCGAAATTTCTCTTTTCCGGCTCCTCTCTCCTTCGTCTGCACTCTCCTCAGCCTCACCTCCACTGCCTCTGCCTTCCTCTCCACCGGTATTGTACGAGTCATCTTCTCCGGCTCGGCCTCCATCACTGACTTCCCTTCCATATGTACTCTCTACCATGTCTGTCTGGTGCGAGATTGCATCTCCGGAGACTAGTACCATCGTCCCTTCTCTCGACCTCCCCGCTTATCCCCTCTTCTCGGTGATGTGTAAGGTTTCAAATCCTCTTCTTAGATGGACTTTTGTTCCTAATACTATAGTCCCGAGTTATTTGCCAATTTCTTTGGAGTATTCTATTTCTGTTGGGTGCATATCCATCCTCTTGGACAATTATTGTCTCTTATTCCTAAACAGTTCACTTAATTTAAGTGGTTTGCATGTTTAAGACTCACCAGTTTTGCAAGGTTCTTCCTCCTGGTGTTTTGTCTCTCCTGTCTTTGTTGCAGGTTTCTTCTCTGCCTTTGTAGCAGACATCTGCTCTGTCTTTAGTACTTAGTTTCCTCATATTTTCTTTTGATGAATTGTATCTACCTCTATCCTATGTTTTTAGTTACTTGTTTGACAAAACTTTGGGCATTAGTTGCCTTTTATCTTGTAATTCCTCCTCCTCTTATGGAATTTGAATCATATTAATATAAATAATGAATGGTTCGATCAAAAAAAAAAAAAAGGCCCAATCACACATGATGAAGACCAAGAATCCTTGTGCTTATCCAAAGTTGGTCTATTCTCTTTGCTTAATTCGGCTCCTCTGTGATGGCATTAACCAAATATTAATCGTTTTTATATAATAGACACAATCTCTTTAAACATTCGTGACTGTATAAATCTAATCCAAATAAATAAATGCTTAAGACTTGAACGCAATTTGTATATTTAGAAATGCGATTGGTATGTGAAACTAAAATGGAGCAGATTTAGATAACACTTTATTTTTGTTAAACTAAAGTTTTAATTATATTGGACTGAAATAGTAATTATTGAAAACGGTCTGGTGCTTGCTTCGTGAGCACATTCTGGAACTAGTATTATTATTTTATCGAACTCTTTGGAAATATCGACACGACTCTAGTATCTAAAACCAATTTCGTGTTCTTGGTTCACTCAACAAGGACAAGCACAGAAAGAAACCACCGGAGAAGTGTTAGGACATTAATATTGATCATCAAGAAGATGAAAGATTCGGTCTTGTTCTTCGTTTTGCTCTTCTCTTTATTTGTTTTAGTCTCTCAGTCGATTGCAGGGAGAGTCAAAGCGCCCTTGTTGCAGAGCAATACTAATGGATTGGTTTTCAGCAAATCAATCAATTCGATCTATGATACTTCTATGTACGGCCGCTTGCAGCTCAACAATGGCCTCGCTCGAACTCCACAAATGGGGTAGGTTCAAGGATGACTGTTTCAACAATCTTTTTGATTTTGACTTTCCTGGGTTGTTTCTGGTTTGTGTTTTAATGTAAAAAGGAACAAACTTTTGTCTTTGTTGTGGTGTAAAGTTTATAAATTTGTGCTTTGTTAATCGACAGATGGAATAGCTGGAACTTCTTTGCTTGCAATATCAATGAAACAGTCATTAAGGAAACTGGTAAATTTACTCACATGTTTCATATGACAATTTCTTATTATATGTTCATTATATAGCTGATATTTTTTTACTTTTTACTTCAATTAACAGCTGATGCTTTGGTCTCATCTGGCTTGGCTGATTTAGGATACATACATGTCAATATCGGTACTGTTTCTTGATCGTTATCTCTTTGTATTGAATCCTTACTGCTTCAGGCTTCACAAGTTTTGTGTTTGTTGCAGATGATTGTTGGTCCAATTTGTTACGGGATTCGAAGGTAAGATTGTTTGTATTAGAGTTTCTGTTTAATCACATTAACTAGACGCAGGATGCTTACTTTCTTTTGTGAAATGTTGAATTCTAGGGTCAACTAGTTCCTCATCCTGAAACTTTCCCATCAGGGATTAAGTTTCTTGCTGATTATATTCATTCAAAGGGTCTCAAACTCGGTATATATTCTGATGCTGGGTAGGTTAAGAATCATGTTCCTCTTTTATATTGTTATAAGCTTGAAGGAGTGATAGGTTATATAGTCTCCTGTTAATGTTTACTGATTTCCTCTTTCAGTGTTTTCACGTGTCAAGTTCGTCCGGGATCCCTTTTCCATGAAGTAGATGATGCAGAGATTTTTGCTTCTTGGGTCAGTTTTTATGAGCTTTTGAAGTGAATGATTTTGTATCATCATGCATTGCAATAAAAGATCAGTGATTGAATACTTTGTGGTATCTTTGTCTTGGATTCCAGGGTGTGGATTATCTGAAATATGATAACTGTTTCAACCTAGGAATAAAGCCAATCAAAAGGTTTGATCTTTATGATTCGATATGGTACCATTTATCATGAACTCTTTTTGGTATTACTTTTTGAAAATGACTTGATATGGTTTATGGTTTTCAGATATCCTCCAATGCGAGATGCTCTAAACGCAACTGGTCGCTCAATCTTTTACTCGCTTTGTGAATGGTACATACCTCAAAATGTCTTCACACAGAACTGAGTAAATTAAGTAACATTTATTTACCATCTTTTTCTCATGTTTGCAGGGGAGTTGATGATCCTGCATTGTGGGCAAAAGAAGTTGGAAACAGTTGGCGCACAACCGATGACATCAACGATACATGGGCAAGGTGGGAATGACATTTAGATGAAATCTTGTGTTTCATTTACTTTTTAGTATTGATCTTTTGATTTGAGTAGTATGAACATTGAGTTACTTGGAGAGTAATTGGTTTGGTTTTTGTTTATGAAGTATGACTACAATTGCTGATTTGAATAACAAATGGGCTGCATATGCTGGACCTGGTGGTTGGAATGGTAAACAATCATTTAATATCTTAAGAAGTGTTAGAACTAGTGCACTTGAAGCATTGATCACAATTGTTTCCATTGCATTAGATCCGGATATGTTGGAAGTTGGGAATGGAGGGATGACTTACGAGGAGTATCGAGGTCATTTTAGCATTTGGGCTTTGATGAAGGTATGTAACCAGTTTCTTGATCTTCTTTTACATCCTTGATTTGATCTCTGTTCTCCTGCAGGCACCACTTTTGATTGGTTGTGATGTAAGAAACATGACCGCGGAAACCTTTGAGATTTTGAGCAATAAGGAGGTTATTGCTGTAAACCAAGGTGAACTTCTGTCTTCTTAGACTTAACTTCCGGTTCTTGCATGATTTTCGACATATGTATCCATTGTCGAAAACCGAAAAATCTTGTTGCAGACCCTCTTGGTGTTCAAGGAAGGAAAATTCAAGCCAATGGCGAAGATGACTGTCAACAGGTACGAGTTAGAAAGCACACAAACTTGAGAACTCAAAATTTTGATGACTTTTTTCATTTCAGGTGTGGTCAGGGCCTTTATCTGGTGACCGTATGGTAGTTGCTCTCTGGAACCGTTGTTCAAAGCCTGCAACCATTACAGCATCATGGGATATGATCGGTCTTGAATCGACCATTAGTGTCTCAGTAAGAGATTTGTGGCAGCACAAAGATGTAACAGACAATGCATCTGTCTCTTTTGAAGCTCAAGTAGACGCACATGACTGTCACATGTATGTTCTCACTCCTCAGACGGTATCACACTCTGATGTATAGTCCTTTGTTGTGAGCCATTGCCCGTGTTTGTGTACCACTTGTGTATCTTGTAACACACGAAATCTAGAACTTCCAGTGTCTTTTATTACAAAACCTAGAACATGTGTGTTCATGTTTTGAGTACTAAATAAAAAAAATGCAAATGGCAAGTCAATTTATTCAGTAACTTGTAATCTATACATACCACTAAGTGTATGTTCTGTGCTAACAAGGAAGAAGAGATCACTCATCAAACATTGGTCAACCAAAAGTATGAATCTTTTGAATCCTAAACAGAGTTTGTTCATGTGGTTAAAGAGAGAACCTAGTTATCTTGGAAGGTATACCAAGAGACCAACCAAAGATTCTGTCACAATCAAGTCAAGAACCGTTCAACGTTTGGGAGGATTTGCTCTCCTCTTCTTTGCCATTTTCCATTCCCAATGTGCTTGAAGATATAGAATCTACAAGTTTTTCTGGTGGTGAAGACTGGCAAATGTCATCAGTCACCAAATTCCCTGATCTTAGAGAGTTCAAAACATGCTGATTTGGGTTATTACAAGTCTCTGACTTCACACATTCTTCTTCTTTGATACTGGCACAAGAAGTAGTAGATACTTCACCAGCAAGATTGCAGCAGCTACTGGCTCCATCGTCATCTTTTGCCTCAGCAGAAGCTTCTAAATGGTGAGTAGATGAGTTTCCAGTACACGAGTCTCTCAACCTGTCAGAGTACTGTTGACTCTGCAACAACCAGAGCGCAAGCAATTTAGAAGCTTGCAGGAACAAGTTAAATTCAGAAGAGAAATCTCATACCATGTCAGGAATGTAAGTTCCTGTCCCTCTTGTCTTTCCCATGTTTTGACAACCATTAGTTAAAGAATGCATGGACGATCCATTCAGACTTCTAAGATAGAACTCATTCTTTCGGTAACTCACAAGGCGACGGACAACATCCCAAGCATTTTCATCCCTAACTTGAGAAGCCACCGGGAGATAGCTATGTTGAAATGTTCCAGGTAAGGTATAGCCGTGATACATTTGCCCATACACAAGTCTTCCAAAGTAACCTTCTAAATCTCCACTAAGTTCAGAAAGTTCTGACCTTCCAGTACCAAACGCAGTAACAGGATCATTCACATCTTGTCTTTGTCCCTTACCATTCCTCTCCAAAGAATTGCCAAAGAATTTCTCCAGTCTCCATCCCATGCTTTCACCAGGTAGTGAAAGAACATCTCTGAGCTTTCGAGCTCCCAATGTAAAAGCATGTCTTATACGTCGAACATTTCCTAACAAAATGTTATGAAGAAAAATGAAAATTTCTGAAACTGGTATGGATAAAGCTTTATCAATAAAGTACCTTGTGTAACACTTTTTCCGAGGTTGTTGCTATGTTTAAGAGGATCAACTATGTTGAGAGGCTTGATAGGAAACTCAAGACCATTTGTTTCAACAGCCTTATTTGGTGCAGAATATAACTCTACACAGTCTCTTAAAAACTTCTCGTCAAGCAATACATCATGCTCATTTTCTGGAGAAGCTGCCTTACCAATAAGTTCTGGAAGGGAAGATATTGGCACAGGGCCATTGACACTAATACAGTAGTTGCTCCAATCAAATGAACCATAGTAGTCCAAGAACTTATACAGAACCTGTTTTCAAGATATGACTTTTAATCTCATATATCACTTATTGTAGACGATGAAAATAGAGTGCTTACCGATAAAGGGCCGGATAATGATGAATGAAACAGGTTGATGATATACAAGACTAGTACTGCCAATGCATATGTTGAGATCAATCCAGTGTTAGCACCAAGAATTCGACTCTCGTAATAGCACCAAGCTTTAGTTAAGATAATGCTACGTTTGAAAAGATGATCTCTCCCAAAGAGTTGGTCAACCTGAAGGATACATCAAATCAAACCACAGATTAACCAATAATAGGACTTCTAGAGCCTAGTCTTGAATAGCTGATGGTACCTGTTCCAGAAAACATAAAGCACAGAGACCAGCTGTTTGATTAAAGGAGATATCCACAGCAATGTTCCTGATGTTGCATTTTATGACCTTGACCTACAATCCAGAATGGCAAAAATAACAAACTTTCTTGAACAAAATTTAGAGCATTCTTGACCATACAAAGCCAAACCTGTGCAGGTATAAATTGAACATCTGTTACATGGAATTCAGATTCCCCTTCTTCACTTTTAAGTGTTTCATACAATTTTTCAAAGAACTTATCCTCCATGTTTTGCTTAGTTAGGACCGTCAGATCAATATCTCCGTCTGGAAGATATGTTTTTAGTGGCACTGAACCAAATGAAAACACCTGTAGATACAATTGCCAATCGAAAAGTTAACAAACATAAAGCTTAACAAAAGAAAGTACCATGGGTTTCTAACCTCAATTCCATCATGACTCTTGATTAGAGTCTGTACATAATCAATGATCTCATTCCTACTTCTATCTGAAACAATGACAGGTTGTATAGTGCTTAGGATCTCATGAGCTCTCTCTTCTGCAATCATCCAAAAGTCCTCATCTATTGGCAATGAATCTGCTTTAGTTTGTGAGCATGATGAAGAAGATGAAGATGATGAAACTGACAATCTTTCTTGAATGTCACCCATGTGTGCATAACTTCAAACTAAAACTTCAATGGATAATACAAGATTCCTCAACCCAGTGAGCCACTTGTATGAGTGTGACAATCTACAAAAGAGTTGACTTTGTTGTGATCACGTTAAGACAAAGATGATACTAAAGCAAAAGAAATTAAGACAAGGTCGAAACTGGTTGTCTAATTCATTAAGCACCCAAATTAGATCGCCATGGATTCAACAAAACAGAGCATGTCAATAGTGAATTGCAGTTCTTCCAAGATCAGATTTTTATTTCGTCCACATCGTTAAACGCAGATTGTTTTAATATGAAAATGAGGTTTATGGAAAGAGTACCTGCGGTTTTAGTCCATCTGTACTGAGATTCTTTGAGGCTAATCTGCGAATATTCAATTGGCTTTAATTCCTGGAAAAAATAAAAAAAATCTAAAAAAATCAAAACTTTGGAACAGGGTTTATGATTGTAACTAATAATCTACATGACATTCTACATGAGAAAAATACGCATAAATAATAATAATAAAAAAATCGTTTTGGACCACGACGATAGCTCAAGACAAAAGACAGAACCCAAAATAAAAACGAGATTTTTGTCACAATTGGAATTCAACACAGATCATAAGAAACAAACCAATTCTATTGATACAAAAAAAACCCGAGATTTTTAATCATCTCACGCTAAATGAGAGACGATTTCAACGCAAATTATGATTATATTAATTGGAATTGTTTAAGATTAATTCACCTCGAGACAAAACTTCCAGCGTTTGTTTTTTCAGATCTTGTTGAATAAGAAAATGAAACGGAAAGCAATTGTTTTTTTTTTATCAAGAGAAGAGAAACCGAAACGATGATTAAAAAAAATTGCAAGGGATTTATAAAACCACAGAAGTTTTGAGAATAAAAATATATATGAAATTATGGAAGGTTCATAAAAGTGAAGACCTAAAACAATTTGCCATTTTTGTACCATGAAATAAAAAATGTACTTCAGTGTTCCTCAAATAATCTTCAACCCAAAAAAAAAAAATCTTTTTCTTCATCGTTCTCGTAGACACCAAGTTTCTTTCATCTTCATGGTGAGATTCAACATAACCCTAATTTCTCCAAAGTCCATCAACCCAGAAACAGAAACTCAGAAAAGCCGAAAGCGTACCGTATTCTTAGGTGGTACCGAGTGTAGACGATCAAACGCATTAAAAGTGGGGCCTACTAATCATAAGCTTGATGACGTGGATTAACACGTGGATATTAATACGAGGTTCATCTCTTCCGTACACGTGGCTTTATATCCGACGGGACTAATTTATTTAAGATAAAGAAAAAAAAACAAATTTTCCTCTGTCAAGATTTCTCCCGCTATGTTAACTCTCTCTCCTAAAACCCTATCTTCTCCGTTCACTCTGCACAAATCGCAAAACCCTAGACGCAAATTTTCAAATTCAGGTCGATCCCAGAGGAGATTTAATCCAGTATTCGTGAAATCCGAAGTTCAGATTGAGAGAGATCTCGAATTCGAGACGGGAGAGACGTTTTTCCGCCATGAAAGCGCTAGAGGTCGTGACCTCGGTGTGCTCTCAGCGTCGCTCTACAAGAGATCAAATGGAAGTTTACGGATACTCGACGCAATGTGCGGATGTGGAATCAGGTCACTTCGTTATCTTGTGGAGGCGGAGGCCGATTTCGTGGTGGCGAATGACGCCAACGATGATAATCGGAGGATAATCACGGGGAATTTGAGTAAAGTAGAGAGAGGTGCAGGAGATGAGAGGAGATGGGTTGTGACTCATATGTTGGCTAACAAAGCTATGATAGAGCGATACATGGTTGGGGATTTCTTCGATTTGATTGATATTGATTCGTTTGGGAGCGACTCGGCTTTTCTGAGAGATGCGTTTAATGCGTTGAAATTGGGTGGTTTGCTTTATCTGACATCAACAGATGGTTACTCTTCTGGTGGCCACAGACCTTACAAGTGAGTGAAAGCATACAGTATATTTAAAGTTTGATGCTTTACATCTCTGGATTTAGTCAGTTTTGATTGCTGGTTTCATTAGCAGTGATTTAAGGACTAAGGGGGTTTGAAAGTATAAACATTTCTTGGTTTACTTTGATGTAGTTCCTTAGCAGCCTATGGATCATTTATTCGACCAATGCCATTTGGGAATGAGATTGGGTTGCGGATGCTTATAGGTGGAGCTGTGAGAGAGGCCGCTCTGCTTGGTTATCATGTCACCCCTCTTTTCTCATACTATTCTTATCACGGACCTGTTTTTAGAGTCTTGCTTCGGGTTCACCGTGGGAAGCTACACGAGGACAGGTTATTTCAACGTTTTGACTCTTACTAGAAGGACTCAGTTTTGGGATATGTTAATTGGTGGAGTTGTCTGCTGTCTTAACTGCAGGAACTACGGTTTTGTTACTTTCTGTCATCTATGTGGCCATTCTGATACGGTGAGATGGGATGAACTTGGTCTGATGGGGTGTCCCTGCAGTGATACAAAGGCTTCATCTTCACTAGTAGTGTCAGGACCAATGTGGCTTGGACCGCTTCATGATGCATCGTATGTTACTGAAATGCTGGACTTGGCTAAGGAATGGGGATGGGTGAGTGAAGACACCGGTATGGATTTGGAAAAGCTTCTCAGCATAATGATTGAAGAGAGCGATCCAAGACTACCACCCGGATACTTCAAAATGGATGAGGTCCTTAACCATAAATCACTTAGATTGATGAGAAAGACGCATTCTGTCCACGGTACATGATAATAATTTTGTTTTATGTTGTGATTAGATGGCGAGCCGTGCAAAGATGAACTCACCTTCGTTGAAGAAGATGATGAGTGCACTTGTGAAGGTAAAATAATGTTTCCATTCTCACGGCTTTGATCTTTGAAGAAGTAAATGTCAACATATAGTTTTCTAAGAAGCTTTGTGTGTTTTTGGAATTCTTGCAGGAGGGATACGCTGTTAGCAGATCTCATATTATGTCCAATGCTCTCAAATCAGATTGCCCCATGTCACAGTTTATTAAGATTGCAAAAGATGAAATGATGAGTTGAATTTTTTGGCTATTTTGTGAATTAGTTCAATGTAACGTTTTAAGTATTGATCCTGCGTCTGTCTATATATTTCACACTGTCCAAGCTGTTCAAGATTAGTATATGCTTGTCCATTAGTATTTAGGGAGATCAGTATCACTAAAAGATAAGTGTAGGGGAATTGATTTGCAAGAATCAAATTGAAAGTAAATGCAAATGTAAAAGGAAACTGATAAATAGTCTCAAAAGCATTCAAAGCTCCATATGACAAAATTATGTTTTACCAAATGTAGAAAACATCTTCAAAAATTCCGAACAACACTAGAGCATAAAGAGTTTTTAACTGCCAGATTCTTGCAGTCTTCAGGGACGAGGAGCAGCAGGGGCACCACCAGCAGGGCGAGGACCCTGACCAGGTTGTCCAGGCTTTGGAGCATCCTCCTGAAATGTACATTTTCGAAACCATTCAGTTAAAAAAAAACTTATTCATACGCATAACAAACATAGAGAAAGCTTCAACAAAACAAAAAGTTGCAGAAGCAATGTGATCATTTGCAGCAAGATCAAGAACAGCTTGGAACAACTAAAGCAATAAGATAATGTAGAGCTCTTGTTCTTGATATATTGTCAAGTATCAAAACAAGTAGCAATTACTATCCAACTAACTTTACAGTTCAGTGCAACTAAGAATCTCTTGCAAACCAATTTTGCTTTCTAAGCATAAACACAAAGGTAAAACATATTCATTTGTATCTTAAGACTGAAATCAGAAGATAATACACAATAAAAACAAATAGGTTTATAAAAGAAGTAATTGGATGGAGAGATTACCTTGCGTCTGGCAAAACGGGGCGGTGGGGTACGAACCCTACGGTTAGTGCGGGATCGGACTCTCACAACGTGAGAGTGGATAGCACACGAAACACAGTACTGCATCTTAGCGTACAACTTTGGGAGAGTGTAACCTAAATAATCAAAACAAATACAATTACATATCAACAACAATCCGTGAAACAAAACTATATCCAGCACTACGACATGAGGGAGAAAATGAGAATCATTCAGACAACATACTCTCGTAGACACTGGCTTCTTGAACATCTCTGATAGCAGCCTGTTCAACAATGTTCCTGACTTGGAATCTCTTGATTGCCTTATCCTATCAATAAGTGGTTACACAATCAGATCAAACTTAATGAGAATTATCTACAACATTAAGACAAAACTGATTAGAAAGAGATCGAGCAAACCTTGGGACAGCATTTCCCGCAGTTGGAACACCTAATGGGGTTCACATGACCACGGTTGTGCTTGTTCCTACCACCGTTCCTGCGCTTGAAAGTCTGCAAAAACAAACCACGGTTTCAATACCTTTGATCCACTATGTTCTCAAACGATTAATCTATTAAAGAACGGGATGACTTGCCATTGCAGCAAAGAGACGTCTCTTCTTCTCTTCTTCGTTTGCGGCTTACAGGGGTAGATCCAATTAACTCTTCCCGTTTAATATATGCACACACACTTCCAGTTTTAGGTTTTTCTTAGTGGGTTTACTAAA
This sequence comes from Orychophragmus violaceus, assembly GCA_030180135.1. NCBI lineage: Eukaryota > Viridiplantae > Streptophyta > Magnoliopsida > Brassicales > Brassicaceae > Orychophragmus > Orychophragmus violaceus. Next base: position 100,776,548 of record CM058231.1, on the reverse strand, counting down.
TTGTATGGGCCTTTCCAAAACTATATGGCCCTTAAATGTAAACCATGGCCTGACTCAAAATTAATGAAGTGTAAACAAATTATTTTTTGGACAAATAAATGTAAATAAGTTAAATGTTTATTTTTATGACCCAATTAATGACTTTAAATAAAATTTCAACTTTTATAATATTTAAAACTTCAGATTTTGATATCATACATGGTTTTTAAAGTACTTATTTTTTAGCTATTTTAAAAAACTAGATGCTAAATTATTTAATAATTCAAGCTAATATCTAATCATTTTGTTAAATAAGGACGGTTTCAATTAGAACTTGACATATATATTTCTGCTCTTTTTGATGGAGTGACAGATGTTAGGATTTTGATTACGTATTAAAGAGTTAGATTCGCGTTTCGTTTCTCTTGTGTCGTCTAGTGAGAGTTTTTTTGGTTTATAGTCTGGAGGTTATGTTTGTCAGTGGTTTTCTCTGCTTTTCGGTGATTTTCTTTTATCTTTGTCTAAGAAATTGTAGTTTTGTCGCATATATTTCTCTTTTAAGATATTTACACTCATGATACTTTGACACTTCTTAATTTCAAATTAAGGTACTTTCCAATACTAGAGTTTTGACCTTGTTTATTATCTCTTATACCCTTGACTTTCATTTACATTTATTTTATTTTTTAAAATATATTTCTCTATCTTTCCATCTCTTTCCTTTATCATTTTTCATCTCCATCTTCTTTCTCTAGCATCTTCTCACTTCGGCTTTGTCATGAAATTTTTTCAATTTTTGCCATCATTCTTCTTTTAAAGTTTGCTAGAATTACTTTTTTTTTATTTTCGCTAGAGACCCTAATCGAAATTGATCATCTTTTATTTCCCTTTTTCTACTGTCTAAGTTAACAACCCTACATATCTTCAAATTCACTAATTTCGTCAGATCCACACCTCCAAACATGTTTAATAAGTAAAATCCGCAATTTAATGTCTATTAATTTTGATCTACAACCTTTTGCTAATTTCTAGTTACAATCTCACTTTAAGTTAATTTTTTTTGCCATACATGACTCAGTTGCTTGCTAGATCGAGTTTATGCAGCTTAGATCGAGTCCTACTTGTAAACAGATGTTTGCTTGTTATTTATCGAGTCTATATAATGGAAAAGTTTCGTCTACAAAGATATGTCCTTGTTCTGTATTCGTGTACATATATTTGATTGTTGTAATGTATGTTTTCGTGTACATATTTATGTGGACACTACTTGATTTAATCGACATGCATGCTTGTAGTTAAATCTATGGACAATCATTTGTTGACACTGATTTGTCTCGATTCTACATCGATTTATGGATAGTGATCGGTAGACATTAAACTGTCTATACATATGCTTTATGCACATTAATCACTCTCATTTCATATATTCTAGTGATACTGATTTAGATACGCCGTTTAAAGTTTAGTTATAGTTCTCAAATACTTGTAGTTAGTGAACACTAGTAGTTAGTATCCTCATTGTATATGTGGACAAAGTCTTTAGCAACATATAAGCTCTTGTATTTAGTGAACATTAGTAGCTAGTGTCTTCACTGTTTAGGTTCTCATTCCTCCCTAACATTATTTCTCTTTGTTTTTGCAGATATTCAGCAACCTGATAGCCTCTTATTGGAAAAGATGCAAAGACTCATAAAAAGATGTTATAATGACATATTTTCATGTACACTTATATGTGGACATCTATAGATGTTAATTGTTTTAGTGTTTATACTTTCTTCGTATAGAGTGTCATTCATATCTACATACATTGGCCTAGCTTTTGGTCTAACTTTTGTCCATGTACGTCAACTTAAATACAATGGTGTATGTTGGAGTCGGTTTTAGCACCCCTCAAAATGGCCCATTCGTATAATAAGATCGGCCCGAAATAGAAGGCATTTATTATGGATAATTACTATGTCGATGAAGATAAATGACAATCTTCGAGGATAATCACAAAAGGAAAATATCTATTTTCTTTTGTGGAAGATATCTATTTCTTTTTAAGAAATATGACTTTTTATGCCGGCCGAAAACTCTATATAAGAGAATGAGGGCATTCAGGCTAAAGACATCAAGAAAGATATCAAAAATATATCGAATATGATAATATACAAACGACTCCGAAAGCCGACCTAAATCTCTACATGAGAGGATGAGGGTATTCAGGCTACAAGAGATCGATCTATAGACGACTCTGTAAGCCGACCTAAACCTCGACATGAGAGAATGAGGGTATTCAGGCTAAAGGGGATAAAAAACACATGAAAAACAGAGAAAAAGAGAGACAACTCTGAAAGTCGACCTAAATCTCTACATGAGAGGATGAGGGTATTCATGCTACAAGAGATCGATCTATAGACGACTCTGTAAGCCGACCTAAACCTCGACATGAGAGAATGAGGGTATTCAAGCTAAAGGAGATCGAAACACACATGAATACAATAAGTCGCTAAGAGACGACTTAACTCTTTCAAAGAACTACGAACGGCTTGATCCCTTTCCAAAAGGGTACGTAGGCAGCCTTTTACAAGGTTCAGCTATAAAACCTAATTCCCTTTATTCCGATTTACCGGGAACGCCAATTTGGCCCTAAACTCGTCATCTCCGCCGAGCTAGGTTAAAAGACTTTGAAGAATCCCTTAAGAAAAACCCTAAAATTCTTGCTATCTTCGGATATGCAGAATTGAGATCTTACAATTGGCGCCGACTGTGGGGATTTCTTCAAAGATATTTTATACCCCATGCTTAATGATGACATGAACACTGCCTTCAATATCTCGTGATAGCAAGATTAACAAAAAAGATCGGCACTTTTATCACGTTCTATCGCCATCTTCGTCATGACTCACTTTAGGGTCCTTCGTGCTATTATCAAGACAGGAAATATTAAGTCAACAAAGAGCATTCAACTCCAGTCATGAAGTCGTGAAGAAAGTCCTTCAAACAAACTCTCCACGACAACAGCTCTCAGCTTTAAGTTCATATATGCTTAGTTTAAGCTCAAGTTTTCAAAAACTATCATTGTTCTCTAAGGATCAAACTAAACTCACTTCTAACTTCTAAAAGATGTAGGAAGTAAGAGCTACTCTCTAAGCTCGTCCATTATTCTGAAGAAGAGAAGAATACCTTCAACTACTCATGATGATGACATCGACGATCGATTCAATGATGATGAACGTCTTGAATCAATTCACAGTTCCTACGAGAGCTCGCCATCCGATTAGCCTAGTCGTCACCCCATCAACTGGCTCGTCATCTCTCACTACCTTTACCGACTAAAGCAAGAAGCTATTTACACGTACAAAGAAGGGTAGCGACATCGGCAGACGACCAAAGACCGAGTACAAAAGCTAAGTCTACATACCGAATCATTATTTAATTTCAATTTTTACGATCAAATTCATCCTTGCTCTCGCTCGTTATTGCTCTGTCACGTTGTTGTTCACATATATTTTATAACTTAATAATTAAGGCATACGAATCCATAAAATTGTCTCGAATTTAGTAATTAGTGTTTCGTCACCCAAAACAAAGATATTCATTAAGTTTTCTGATTTATGTGGCATAGAGTTGTTATTTGATTTATCTCACTTAGAGTTTCGTATGTATGATGGTATATCCACGTATGGCCTTTTCATGTTAACTTACCATACAATAATCTTATGTTAAACCATGAAATTGTATATATTTGACCGTCTTCCTATTTTTTGGTGCTTCTAGAAACAGAACAACCGTGGCGAGCTATCGACCTCACTCATAGGCTGATCTCACCAGCTCGCAACGTTAGGACGGCACCGGATCCTCTCCTTCAGCTCATGAGCTCTACTTGCATCATCGGATCGTGGACGCTCAAGCTCGTAGCTTATCACCTCGTCATTCTCGTTCGATGCCGTCTCTGTTTATCATCTCCTACAAAACGACTCGACGAAGATGACAAGCTTCCTGTATAAACTCCGCGAACAAGTTCTCAAATTACGACGGAGCTCGTTGACACACATGTCTCATAGCTCGTCAGCTCACATTCTTTCACATTCTGTTTGGTGCCACTTGAGTTCATCGTTTCATCGGCATGCTACAAAACACGACAGACGTGAGAAGTAAAGAGTAGTGTGGTGGATGTTGCTTTGAAAGCTTTCTGAATCAGAATAGATGCCTTCTGTAAAAGAGACGCGAGGATGGTTTACTTGCTGGCCAAGAAAGATCTGAAAAACCTGCGACTCACCTTCGAAAGCTCACGTTCTATTCAAGTTCAAATTAAACACGATACTCCAACAACATCAACATCAACCACCTAAAAAGATAAGTTTATTTCACTTTCTATATATCATTATATGCTTTGGATTAAACTTCCTATGCAGAACCATCATACCATCACAGACACTTCATGACGACAATGAAACAAATATCATTAAACCAAGCATCACGTCTGCATCAAGCCGAGTAACATAACTCGCACATTAATTTCATTAGCTCTTCACCATCAGCCCGTCCTCTTAAATCAAGATAAGTTTTCACAAACTAGCTATAGCTTAATCATTATTAACCATAATCATATGTGCTCAGAATATACTTAATGTTCATCATAATTATATATGCTCGTCATAGTTTTCCAATTAAGCTCTTCATGTCATTATCATCAACGATAATAAAAACAAAAAGGAGATGGGTCTAGCCCAAAATCTGTTTTCTTGGCCCAGCCACAAGAGGGGGTTACATCAATCATCAACTCTCCAATGCTTTTCTCGCAACGAGATAACGTCAATTAACTCACGTGATCACATCTCAAAACCAAATTAGCATTGTGTTTCCATAAACCAGCCAAGTAAGTCTTCTACCTTTTATTTAAAACTATTGGCTTATCATTATATATCAAGTTGTGGACTCGTCATCCGACGACTTCATACATGACCTCTCCAAGTAAGTATTTCACTTTTATTATTATTATTATATTCAATCTAATTAACTTTAAGCTGAGTTTTCACTCGGAAACGAAAGTCGGGTCTAAGAAACTCGTAGAAAGCCGAACTTCTTAGTTCGCAAAAGTCGGGTCTAAGTAACTCGCAGAAAGCCGAGCTCCTTAGTTCGCAAAGTCGGGTCTAAGTAACTCGCAGAAAGCCGAGCTCCTTAGTTCGCAAAAGTCGGGTCTAAGAACTCGCACTAGCATCATGCTCCCTGGCCAGGAGTGTGGTCTTCCTTGCGCACGAGGTGCACATCGTGGTAAGGAAAAGTCGGGATCCGTCCCGCAAATTCTTCGCGGTGGGTGATAACAAATAAGTCGAGCACATCATCGCACATTCGCCCACCCTTAGAATAAAGCCGAGATCCGTCTCGCAATTATAGATACGGTGGGGGCGTAAGCCTTAAAGTAAAGCAGTTCAACGCCGATCTACGTTTTAATCGTCGTTCGCCAAAGATCCATAAAAACGGATCAAAGGACAGAACGACCCGATTAACTTAACTACGGAAAAGATTATTCTTCCACGACAACATTCAAAGGAATACCGGAGATTCATGCCGATCTTTTATACTTCACGAACCGAAATGTTTTCTATCACCGATCATCGCGCCAAACGCTCGAATCGCCGACTTGGGGGGGGGGGGACTTACTGTTGGAGTCGGTTTTAGCACCCCTCAAAATGGCCCATTCGTATAATAAGATCGGCCCGAAATAGAAGGCATTTATTATGGATAATTACTATGTCGATGAAGATAAATGGCAATCTTCGAGGATAATCACAAAAGGTAAATATCTATTTTCTTTTGTGGAAGATATCTATTTCTTTTTAAGAAATATGACTTTTTATGCCGGCCGAAAACTCTATATAAGAGAATGAGGGCATTCAGGCTAAAGACATCAAGAAAGATATCAAAAATATATCGAATATGATAATATACAAACGACTCCGAAAGCCGACCTAAATCTCTACATGAGAGGATGAGGGTATTCAGGCTACAAGAGATCGATCTATAGACGACTCTGTAAGCCGACCTAAACCTCGACATGAGAGAATGAGGGTATTCAGGCTAAAGAGGATAAAAAACACATGAAAAACAGAGAAAAAGAGAGACAACTCCGAAAGTCGACCTAAATCTCTACATGAGAGGATGAGGGTATTCATGCTACAAGAGATCGATCTATAGACGACTCTGTAAGCCGACCTAAACCTCGACATGAGAGAATGAGGGTATTCAGGCTAAAGGAGATCGAAACACACATGAATACAATAAGTCGCTAAGAGACGACTTAACTCTTTCAAAGAACTACGAACGGCTTGATCCCTTTCCAAAAGGGTACGTAGACAGCCTTTTACAAGGTTCAGCTATAAAACATAATTCCCTTTATTCCGATTCACCGGGAACGCCAATTTGGCCCTAAACTCGTCAACTCCGCCGAGCTAGGTTAAAAGACTTTGAAGAATCCCTTAAGAAAAACCTAAAATTCTTGCTATCTTCGGATATGCAGAATTGAGATCTTACAGTGTACCATATTTTTGAACGCGGTTTTGTGGGCATCTACTACTTGACAACATAATATAATACTTGTTAAAAAAAAGCTCCAATTTTTTTTTTTTAATGTGGATATCAATTCTTGGTTTATAAAACAAACCATAACAAATGCGGTTTAATAAAACAAATCATAACAAAAACACATGTGTCCATAAAGATATGTTCATAATGATGAATCCATAAAATTATCCATGTTTAATACGATACATATTTCGATGGAAGAACATTTGTGGACACATATTTTGTGTACACTTTTTCATGCATCCACAAAGAAAGTGTCAAAATTTATATTGATTTCAATGGCTATGTTGATTTTTACTAAACAAATTTAGTATTATGGACACATTAAAATGGATATGAAGAACCAAAATTAGTTTGTGAAGACAATGATACAAATTTCTCGCTGTTATTTACAACTTATTGATATCGGACTCGATTGATGAACTAAATTGAATGGTAATTTTAACGGTAAGCGATTAGAGAAAAACACGTTATCTTCTGAGACCGTTGCCTAACATTGATTTAACATCCATTCACAACTTTATTTTTTCCCCAATGTACATGATGACATTTCAAAACTTATTATTTCATCTTTCACTAGCTACTTCCATTTTTACTTTCAAACCTTCAAAACAGTACCGAAACTTGGGGGAAAAACTACCAACCCTTATCCGCATATATTATACATACACATGTATTACGTTTCCCTAACACTCGTTTAGATCTCGACTGTGCTTTTCGAATACGTCTGCAGCATATTTCCAGTTGATCACAGTCCATATGTTCTTCAAGTAATCCGCTCTTGCATTCTTGTACAAACAAACCACCGATTCAATACACAATCCTTGCTTTCGGATCTCTCAAAACATCCGGGAGCTTGATACTCTATGTTCTTAGAAGATTAATCTATCAAAGAATAGGAAGACTTGTCATGTTGCAGCAAAGAGTTTCAAGCTTATTGCGTCTCTTCTTCTCTTCTCCTTGCGGCGATAGGGTCGGAATGATATAACCCTAAAATCATGGTAATATATGCACACACTCTACACGTTGTAGGTTTTTCTTAAGGTGGATTAACTTAACTCTTTGGGCCTTTAATGTAAGCCCATGCCTGACTCAGATTAAGGACATGTTATATTTGTTTTATAAATTATAACCTGATTAATGATCTAAAATCAAATTTATTTTTTATAAGAATTGAAAACTTCAAATTTTAATATCATTTATGAAAATTTTGCTATATGGATTTTTGAATAACCTTTATACTTAGTTTTTTTTTTTTTTGCATTTTAAAACTAAATTAAAGGATCAACCTTCTCCGGCAAATCGAAGATGGATCATCTCTAACAATCTGGTCGGATTTTCCTCACAGCGACTTGAGCAATTATTCTGAATTGTAGATTTGATTTGATGGCGGTGAAAATCGATTATGTGGATCGGTAAGTGTTTCGGTAAATCCTATAATTCTTCTCATGATCATTGTTTCTATCGTTTCCATCCAGTCACGCTAGGCTTGAATCTACAATGTCTACTCACTGAACTTCATATTGACCACACAAAGGAAAATTTGAAATATTATAGATACCTTATATCATACGATTGATGTGGCAAGTGTTAAAGCTGGTTTGGAGGAATGAATGAAGCAAAGGAAACACTTGGAATTAGAGGGAATGTCTCCTGTTAGAGTGAGGCCAAGAAGAGTGGAGAAGAAGAAGGCGATATATAAATAGGCTTGCTTTCATTATACAGATTCCATGATTTGTTGTTGTAGTTGTAAGACGCTATGAGTCTTCTCTCTCGTTCGGCATGAGAACGATGATCCAGATTACAATCGACATGAGATTGTGATATGAGATTGTACTACAAAGCTGTTCATTTATCATCTTCTTCATTCAATCAATACCAACATTCAGTTTACACAAGAGTTTATAGAGTTCAGATTATCTAAACTCTATCATTGGTGCGGTGAGCCGTTCGATCTTCTCGCTTTTGGATACTGAGTCGAACGTTTGGATCGGGCTTGTAGAGATTCTAGTTTTTACAGGTCCAGATTTGCGATATTGGCTCGACTGGATGGAGAATCGCTTTTGGTTGTGTGAATACAACGATTTGGAGAAATTATGGTTTGCTCATGGTTTCATTGACGGAGAGGCCGAAGATTTTGCTGTCGACGAGAAGCGTTGAAGATCTTCGAATCTTGGAAGGGGATGCGGGATTCTTGTTGATGAATTTTGGTGATGCTGATGATCCGAAGAAGATTTTGTTGCAATACGAGGAAAATCGACACAGAGAACAACTGTTAGCACATTTCTCGAACGCAGAAGTCAAGAATCAGAAGAAGACGACAACACATCTCTCCGTTGAATCGATTCACGAAGATGAATATGGCGATAAATTCATATCGTTATCTACTTCGTTAATTCGGTATCGCGGCGACATGGAGGTGACACAAACATAGATGATTGAGAAACTTACTTCGACGGTGAAAGATGGTTGTCTAAGTCATAGCGCAGCTGATCCGAGAGTAGCGATGAGACCAGAATCTTCGCTTACTAAATTTCAAGTATCTTCATCTATTTGAAAAAACGGGAATGGGATACAATTAGGTTATCGATCCGGTGCTGCAAATGTTGCAATTCATGATACTCTGATTCCAGAAAGTGACTTTCCTATGTTGGATGGCACCAATTTGTGTCTTTGGATTTCGATAGCAAAGATGTTTTTATGCCACTTCTGTGATGAAGAGAAACTGGACATGGTTTTTGTGTACTTAGAGGATCTGTGTATAAGTGGTTTATCAGGGAAATGCACATAAAGAGATTCTTGGGTTGGACCGAATTTAAGTGCAGGTTGTTGGCTAGGTTTTGTCAAGTTAAGAGTTGTTTTTCAACAAAATTGAAGTTAAATGATAAATCATCTTCTAGCAATGAACAAATTCATGCAATAGAAATGATGAAGAAGACATCATCACCAACTGTAAAAACAACTTAGAATTGTTTTCCACAAGAAGTGTTTCTCCAGCAAAATTCAGTTCTTGAGATTACTTACAAGTCCAGTTTGAGCTGTGCAATAGAAGTTATTGATTGTGTGGAGAAGAAAACTTCAATTCTGGAGCATGAAGCAATGAATAACATGAATCTGGAGCATGAAGGGTGCATAAAATATGCTCACTATCACCAGTTCAAGCAACAATGGAGATTCGACAACACAATTTTAGCCATAACAAGTATTTGATCTAGGAGAAAAATTCAAGCTTGACGACGGCAGTGATCTAAGAGACTGCATTCATGCTTGAACATGTGTTGATGACATCTCCAAATGGTGTTGTAGAACTGTATGGTATTGAGCAATCAGACGTTGGGCAGATTCATGGTCCAATATTCGTATGTGGCACTGGAATGAGATACATAGTCCATACACATTCTAATATCGGCATTGACGTGTTGTTGGTTCTGCCATAAGGCCAATAATACATTTCACATGTTCCCACAATGAATAATTTGCTTCAGCACACAACATGAGTCCTTGCGAGCAAAAGTGTATCATTTGACGAAAGATTAGAGATGCAACAGTTGAACATTCATGAGAAAGATTTGGAGCAGTTGGTGGAGTCACCAATGGTGGAAGAAATTCATGAGACTTCGGGTGATGTTGTATCTTCTTTGTTGCAGACAGAAGCTTTCAAACCCAAAGATTACATTCCAAAAATAGCTCACGAGTTTGCACTAGTTAAGGAGACGGGTTCAGTGCAGCTAAACACAACAAGGGATCAAATCCAATCAAACTATGGATCTGTGTTGGCTTAGTTATGCTCTGCTTTTGGCAGAGGTGATCTGTTTTTCAGAAAAAGGAGGAAATATTCAGGTTACAGTAGAGGAGGAAGCTGAGATTATCTACCAAAACCTGGAAATTCAAGTTCAAAGGCATGAATGTATTACATATGGTTATGAGACGGTGGTTTGAGTTCAAAAAGAAACTACAGCTAAATGAGTTACCAGACACAAATGATGTTCGAAGGTATATTCTCCAAGTGAAAATGTTTGCTGATTCTGCCTTGATGACTTCAGAACACCAACTTTTTGAACCGAGGAAGAAGTTTTTCCATGGCCTTTCAAATACAAACATGAAAGAGTTAAAGAGGTTGTGTGGTTGTGGTTTTGCTCCAATGAATCAAAGGACCAGTCAACATTTTCTTTCCCTCCAAGCTTGAAGGCAATCTTGTTTTCAAGAGGGGAGGTATACAATAGAAGACATACTTGCAGAAAACAGAGGAAAATGACAGAATTGAAGAGACATTGGATTGCACAAAAGGTGGATAAAGGAAGAGGCAGCTTATCATTGCATATCAAGAGATATTTACTGCATGTCTTTGTACAACAAAAGTAGAGATGGAAGAAGGGTTACAAATCTAGGAGGTTCAAGTACAAAAAGATAGTAAGATGAATTCAATTACTTGAAGGTTGAAGTATTGGAGTCGCAGCAGAAGAGAAAGACAAGAAATAGTGAAGTTGTGATATAAGCTTGGTCTTGATTCATTCCATATGTACCAGAAATTCCATTTCATACAAGCTTGAGGGCAAGCTTGTTTTCATGGAGAAAGTATTGATAGATACCTTAAATCATACGAATGATGTGGCAAGTGTTAAAGTTGGCTTGGAGGAATAAATGAAGCAAAGGAAACACTTGGAATTAGAAGGGAGGTTTGTTATTGAAGTGAGGCCAAAAAGAGTGAAGAAGAAGAAGGCGATATATAAATATGCTTGTTTTCATTATACACATTCCATGTTTTGTTGTTGTAGTTGTAAGATGCTATGAATCTTCTCTTGTTCGCCATGAGAACGATGATCCAGATTACAATCGACATGAGATTGTGATATGAGATTGTACTACAAAGTTGTTCATTTGTCATCTTCTTCATTCAATCAATACCAACATTCAGTTTACAGAAGAGTTTATAGAGTTCAGATTATCTTAAACTTTATCAAAATACATGTGATTTATGCTTTTATGACCAATGTTACACAACAAATAAATGATCAAATGTAAGTCTCAATCGTATTAATATATCGTTATTATGATACCGATTGTAACAAACAACAAGCTTAAAAGCTATGTTTCAATATTCCTCATGCATTCCAAACAAGTTTGATCAATGGTACTAAGGATTCATGATGCTTAAGAATACTATACATGCCACATGTATTATTTTTGCCAATCCACGCATAATAATTATTCTAAGTGATATTATGTACCTTGCTATGTCCTTCGATCATCTATCTTTTTTTTTACATACCAAAGTTTGAGAATTCTTATGCATTGTGATATTGCTTTGTCTGCCTTATGATCAGTTTCTTTGTTGTTTGAATTCGCTTTTGTTGGTTTTGCATGATTCCGATTATAATCGGATCTGAGTGTTTTTGTTTTCCTCCATTGCTCTTCATCTCTTTGCTACCGATGCTTTTCTTCACATCCTTTGCACTCACTTTTTTTGGCGGATTAATTTTTTCGCGGCTTCCATCTGCTCTCGGAGGCAGAGCTTTATGATGGGCAAAGTTCGGGCCACTACTGTGGTTTCGTGCGGCAGCGGAGCTCTCTCGATTCTGGTGTGGTTCGACGATGTTTGGAGTTGTGCGCTTTTCTTGGTGTTCGTTTCCAGCGAACATCTTTCTGGTGGCCGGAATATGCATGACGGATGTCACTATGGATGGATACGTAGACTTTCATCAGAAACGTAGCTCCTGTTACTCGCTCTTTTTCTTATTCTATCAGTTTCGTGTGGGTCTGTATGTTAAGCCCAATTGTTCTTGCTCTTCCCGTGTCCTGTTTGTGTATTAGGCTTGGACCTTTTCAATGAATATTAGTGTTTTAAAAAAAAAAACGGCGCCGGTGCCACACAGAATTACCGAAACTAGCAACGCTGCCAACGCACCACTAAATATCAAAACCCGTAATCTCGCGAGTCCGTTACCTAAGAGCATGTGCATTAGAGGATTGTTAGGGATTCTTAGCTCTAATTCCTAGACAAAAATATTAAAAATTATTAAACTTAAGAACCCCTCCTTCAAGAAGTTCTTAGCTAAGAGCTTTTAAGAGCTGATTCTTCACTGTTTTGGCTGATGTGGTGGTGTCTGGTTGGTCCATTTTTTTTTTTTTGCTTTTTAATTTTTTTTTCTCCATCTGCAAAAAAAAAAAAAAAATAATAATAATAATAATAAAAACTTAAGAACCCCCAAAAGAGGGGTTCACTAAATGTACATGGTCTAAACCTTGATTAACATCCATATCACAACTTTATTCTTTTTTTCGCTATGTACATGACTTTTTAAACTTATTATTTCATCTTTACTACTTCCATTTTTACTCTTCTTATCCACATGTATTATACATACACATATATTACGTTTCCCTAACACTCGTTTAGATCTCGATTGTGCTTCTCGAATAAGTCTGCGGCATATTTCCAGTTGATCACAGTCCATATGTTCTTCAAGTAATCCCCTCTTGCATTCTTGTACTACATAACCCACACCAATTGATCAAAACTTTATATTAACTATGTAATTACTCGTCCCTAGCAAAAACGAACAAGTTACAATATTTGAGTACCTGTGGATAGTAGGCGTGCTCCCATACGTCAATTCCAATTAGAGGAACTAACTGTGATCCTTTCGTCACCAATGGATCCTACAGTTTCACTCTTTGTCAATTATTTTTTTTTTTTTTTGGAATTCTTGTGATCATAGTTATAGATGTTACTAAATAATTAACTTTTATTATATTGATCTACCTGATTAGCTGTGGTCTCAACGACAAGTCTCTTTAGCTCTTTGTCTAATCCCAACCACTAAACCAAGGGAAGTACAAACATTATGGTATTAATTATTCACCAAAAGAGTATAAAATTCTTAGTTTTTAAAAATAAAAAAAACAGAGACCATATCAAACTGATTCATGAGTATATATTTAAATAGATTCCGACTTGGCGTTTATGAGGGATTTTAACAAAACGCTTACCACCCATCCAGATCCCTGCACAGCAGCGCCTTCAGCGTTCATCTTTTCAATCAATCCCTCTAAGGATCCGAAATGAGCATCGATCGCCGAAGACAAAGGATCGTGCGGTGGCTTACCACCTCCTTCCTACATATTCAATCTAACCCATTACAGAAAGAGGGATATAAACTATAACAAATATAATGGAGTGACGATCAAGAAAGGAATTCGTACATGAGCAGGGGCTAGGTTTTTCCAGAAGATTGCATGGTTAACGTGACCTACAAGTAACAAAAGGAGCAATCAATTAAATTCCTTAAGATCAACAAGCACCTTATGTGTCAAGATAGTAATAGTCTGAGCTGGGTTAATTTTTGCCTCCGCCGTTGAACTTGATGAGGCTTTGGAGTTTGACGACTGATGAGTGATCACCCTCGACCAAAGCGGAACGGAGATGGTCGAGGGCTTTGTTGTAATTAGTAACGTAAGCCTGGTGGTGTTTCTGGTGGTGCAACCGCATGATCTCCTCGCTGATCGCTGGCTCTAGTGCATCGTAAGCGTACGGAAGATCAGGTAGTGAAACGGTCTTTATCGATTCGAGACACGGTTCCATGGTGGTTTTTCCTCCTCCGACGTCAAGACTCATCGCGAAAACAATTAGAAGGACGATAGAAACAACGATTCTCATGGTTTTATGTATATATATACACTAGAAATGAAGCGAGAGGTGGATTTATATAAAAGATATTAAGACACGTCACCTTTAACTGATCCAGTTGTCAATCTCTAAGGCTTCATGGATTTAGGTGTTGTGCACACTTGCTCGATGTGTGTCACAACCTTACGTTACGACATTATGTCGGTGTCCTGTGTGTGTGTGTTTTGTCGTGTTTTGGCACGAGAAAAGTAAAACTCGATCCAACACTATAAATATAAATCCAAAGCTCAGTCAAATGATCCAATCCTTACATGCGAAAGATCACCGGGTATAACCATTCAGACTGATTAATATAATGTGTAGATGTCTTCTTTTTATGTTCATCCTTGCCTAAATCTTCGATTAGAATTGTAAAAAGTATACCCTAGCATATTGGATGTTAATACAATTATGAATTATGTACGTCAAATTTATGTAATAGAAGTGTAAAGACCCAAATCAGTAAAATTCAGTATTCGGCCCATTTTTGGCCCAAGTTCTGAAAACTAGATTTTTATTTATTTTTCTTATGCTAAAAGCACAAAACATAATTTTTTGATGAAACTATATCGGAATTCTGTCACGAAATATGTCCTCAACTTTTGAAGTGATATCCCAAAGAACCATGTGAGCTACAAGATAATTAACCTATAAATCTAAAAGCTTCGAATTTGTTTTTCTAAAAAAATCAATTTTGTCCAAATCGGAGGTACAAATCGAAAGTGACAACCATTTTTTAAAACGTATATGTGCAGTACAATTGAGAAAATAAAAACGTATATGTATCAGAAGAGTTTTGAAGGAAATATAAACGATTGAGAAAATCGAATAAAATCAATCTGAAATTTGTAAAAAATGTATGTGACCCTTATATTATGGAATTGTAGAACTGAAAAATTTATTAAGTTAATGATTACAGCATATATATAGCGTACAAGAGGAATTAGGGTAAGACTAATTACATAATAAATACATAGTGATTCTTATAGATCTTTCCTTTACATTCCTCTTCAAGATGGAGATACCTTGGTGACTCCAATCTTGGAGCAAGCTTGAACGAAGGCAACTTGGGAGAGTGGCTTCGTTAAGGCATCCGCCAGTTGATCCTTTGTGGAGACGTGTGAGAAGCGTAGAGCCTGCGACTGAATGTGTCCGCGAACGAAATGATAGTTGAGAGCGATGTGTTTCATTCTCGAATGGAAAACAAGATTGGCGGAAAGATATGTCGCACCGATGTTATCACAGTAAATAGTAGGTACCTGAGGTATGCATATTCGCAGCTCCGTTAGTAAGTTGCAGATCCATCTGATTTCAGAAGCTGTGTTTGCAATGGCCCGATACTCGGCTTCGGTGGACGAGTGTGCAATTCCATTCTGTTTCTTTGACGACCATGAGATGGCATGCTTCCCGAGATAAATAACATAGGCATTTGTTGAGATGTAATCATCCTGATCACCAGCCCAATCAGCATCGGAGAAGCTATGTAATGTTAGAGGATTGTGAGATGAGAGAAAGACGCCATGTGATGGAGTCCCAACGAGATATCGGAGTACTCGTTTGACGGCTTGCCAGTGATCAGTGGTGGGTGAGTGCATGTACTGAGAAAGTCGGTTAACCGCGAAGGAGATACCTGGCCTTGTGAAGGCGAGATACTGCAAACTGCCCATAACACGACGGTATTCTGAGGCATCAGTGAGAGCAGTACTTGATGTCCGTGATAGCCGGGGTGTCGTCTGCATCGGTGTTGCAACAGCTTTAGACTCCAGCATGTTAGTCTTGACCAGGAGGTCTCAGATATACTTTCGTTGACTTAGGTGCAGTCCCTGCGGTGTTCGTGTTACCTCTATCCCAAGGAAGTAATTGATATCCCCTTGGTCTTTTAAAGAGAAGCGCTGGGATAGAGCCTCGACAGCAGCAGTAACAGCCTCAGGTGTGTTGCCAGTGACTATTATATCATCGACGTATACCAAGATGTAGACATGAATAGCATCACGGTCGTATATAAAGAGCGAGGTGTCGGATAAACTGTTATGAAAACCATAGAAGAGAAGAAATGTTTTCAGTTCAAGTTACCAAGTGCGAGTAGCCTGTTTTAAACCGTATATGGCTTTGTGAAGGGGACATACATGATCGGGTCGATCGGTATCGACAAACCCGGGCGGCTGCGACATATATACTTCTTCTTCTAAAGTTCCATTGAGAAAAGCCTGGTTGATGTCAAGCTGTCGAATCATCCACGAGTTGCTAGCTGCTTGTCCGAGAACAAGACGAATCGTAACAGCTTTGATAACATGGCTGAATGTTTCCTTGTAATCCAGACCATATTGCTGATGATATCCTTTAACTACGAGGCGTGCCTTGTATTTGTCAAGAGAACCGGTGGGCAGAAGCTTCGTATTGAAAACCCAACGACAACCGACGACATTTTGATGTTGAGACGGTGGTACGAGTGACCAGGTTTTCTTTTCCATCTGACCATCGTACTCTGCAGACATAGCTTTTCTCCAATTTGCATCCTTTAAGGCTTGTTTGTAAGTGGAAGGTTCAGTGGAGAGAAGAGTAGGATTAGGTACGGTCGCAAGCAGAGATACTTTCTTTTTGGGTTTCTTGATGTTATTCTTGGCTCGGGTGGTCATTCGATTTGGTGGTTGGGATGGCTTGGGTTGAGAGGTGGTTTGTGGTTGGTTGTAGCAGTTGGGATTGGTGTGGTGGATGGTGATGGTGGTTGGGAAACTGAAGTTTGAGTAGCTGTTTTTGGTTGAGGAGGAGGTGTAGCCGACGGTTATGTCGGATTTGTGGTTTCCTGGTTATGGCTTAGATTCATGGTGGGAAGACCAGTGGGGTCTGTTTGAGTGGTGATAACGGGTTGGTCTGTTTGTGAGTGAGCTTGACCAGAGGGCCTTTGGCCTATTAGTCTTTGGGAGTTTGAAGGAGGCGAGATTAAGGATAAAGAGTCGCGTACCTGAGCAGTAGATGGAGCAACTGAAGGCGTTGTTGGCTGTGAGCTGTGGTGAGGACCTTCGACCGGGGACGACGAGAGCTGAACCAAGGGCGAAGGAGGCAACACGATAGCTTCAACATGAGCAGTGTCGGTTATCTGGGAGTGCTGGACTGAAGTGGTGGAGTGGTTAAGTCAGTTATACGGAAACTGGTTCTCGTCGAAGACAACATGACGGGAGACATATAGCCGAGACGATTCAACCTCAAGACATAAGTAAGCGCTCTGGGTCATCCAATAACCAACAAAAACACAGGCTTTTGATCTTGCTTCTAACTTATGATGAGTATAGGGTCTCAGCCACGGAAAGCAGAGGCTGCCAAACACTCGTAGTTTCGCATAATTGGGAGTAGCACCAAACAGTTTCTGAAACGGTGATACATTACCAAGAGACGGAGACGGCAACCGATTAATTAGATAGACTGCAGTTTTGAAGGCGTAAGTCCAGAGATGCTTTGGCATTCCGGCTTGAGAGAGCATCGAGAGACCAGTCTCAACGACATGTCTATGTTTTCGTTCGGAGATTCCATTATGCTGTGGTGTGTGAGGTGGTGTAGTAAGATGGGTAATGCCATTCTCTCGAAGAAATTGTCGCAGCGCAATGTATTCTCCACCATTGTCAAAGAATGGTGTCTGTATTTTGGTTTGAAACTGATTTTCAACAAGAGGTTTGAAAGCTTGAAATATGGCTTTGACTTGGGATTTTTGGTGAAGGGGATAGATCCACGTATACCGTGTGTAATGGTCTACGAAGATCAGATAATAGCGACTGTTGTCAATTGCTGTAACAGGGGAGGACCAAACATCAGAGAACAAATATTGTAATGGGCGAGTAGAGGTAATAGACGTTTGGTGAAAAGAAATTTTGTGACTCTTATTAAGCTGGCAATCAGAACAGAAATGGTTTTTATTTTTGGAATCAGCAAAAGGTAAAGAAAACTGTGAAAGAATAGAATGCAGAATCGGTGGAGACGGGTGTCCGAGGCGTGAATGCCACGAGGCTACACTGGTTTTAGGACTTGGAGACGCATAGAGAGCTTGTGGAGCAGAGACACGCATCGGCCACTCATACAGATCACCCTTGGTTTCTCCTTGAAGAAGAGGCGTCCCCGTGCGAAGGTCCTTCACCTGGAATGAAGCAGGGAAACATTCAACTGAAACCTTATTAGTGTTACATAACCGATAAACCGAGATCAAGTTCTTGTGTATAGCAAGTACATAAAGGACACGATTGAGAGCTAAGGCACAAGATTGAGAAGGTAAGGAGACTGAACCAGTGTGTGTTATAGCAAGAGGAGACCCATCATCGATTAAAACACCTTCGGTACCTTCATATGGTTGGTGTAAGGAGAGATTGTTGAGATCGTTGGTGATATGATGCGTCGCGCCACTGTCAACGATCCAGTTGTTAGCATCATACGGAGACGTCTTGGCTATATTAGCTCTCGGCTGCCACGGCGTGAACGGGCTGACTTGTGATGAGGACGAGCGCGTGAAGGCTTGCAGTTGAGGACAACGACGTGCGCTATGACCTTGCTCACTGCAAATCTGACACTTACCAAGATATGGTTTGGATGGTCGAGATGCAGGTCGCACATAGTTGGTCATCGGAGACTGTTGCCATGGCTGCGATGAGCGACTGCTTTGCTTGTTGTGCCTGTTATTGTTGTTGTTGTTGCTGCCTCGGTTGTACACGACGTTCGATGAGGCAGGAAGTTGTGGAGATGAGGCAAGTGCCAGCAGCTTGTTCTCATGATTAATTAGCTTCTCGTGAAGCTCGGTTAGGGTCGGTGGGGTGTCACGTCCTTCAACCTGATCGACCACGGTTTTGTAGTCATCCGGAAGTCCTTGGAGTACAACTTCAATTTGATCCTCCAGATCCATTGATTTGCCAAGAATCGCGAGTTGGTCAATTCGCGTGACGATTCCTTGGACATACTCGTCAACGGTTTTGTGCCTTTGGTCCACGTCTTGAGTTGTTGACGCAGTTGGTTAATGTGGCCTCATGTGGGCTTAGCGTAAGTAGCACCCAGCTTTTGCCATATGTCAGCCGATTTCTCCGAACGAGACACGATGAGCTGAATCGATGGTGAGATAGCGCCGAGTAGTGCGCTAAAAATGAGACGATCTTGTCGCTTCCAGATCGTGAATGCTGGGTTTGGGGTGACGACAGTGTCGACAGTGATCAGCGGTGGAGGAGCCATGACAGTTCCATCGAGATAGCCAGCCAAATCGTAGCCATCGACAAGAGCATGGATTTAAAGACTCCACATGAGGTAATTGGTAGCGGTCAATTTGGTGACATTAGAGGTATTGATGTTGAATATGGTTTGGTTGTTGACTTGAATCATGTCGGCGTTGCCGTTGTTTTGGGCGGCCATCAAGAAAGAGAGGAAAAGAAAATTGAATTGTTTTTGGGATTAGGGTATCGACGACTCTGATACCATATGAAATTGTTGAACTGAATAATTTATTAAGTTGATGATTACAACATATATATAGCATACAAGAGGAATTAGGGTAAGACTAATTACATAATAATTACATAGTGATCTTTATAGATCTTTCCTTTACATATATCTATCTATATTTCAAAGCAGATTGCTATTTATAATTTTATTTTGAAAGTTATGAGCATTTTTCGAGGTGATTGAATATGCGAGTAATTAATTTGAAGAGTTTTTTTTCGGTGAACCAGGAAGAAGCATGAAGCGATTTATATACATATGAAGAGCTATTGTAAAGATATTTCTAGATTTGTTTTTGTGAAATTTGCTCCATTTGGTATTAATCTTTAGATTAATAACTATCTTAGTATCCAATACATTATTTTTACTAAGTTAGTGTTAAGAGTTAGTAAAATAACTTAATTACCCATAACCATATGCTTACCTTTTTTACTAAACAAATTATTTAAATAAAAAATATACTTATCTTTTTAGTAAGTTAATTATTTAGAAAACAATTAAACAAAAAAAAACTAATACCAATTTACTAAATTGAAAAACTAAATTGAAAAAAATATGTAAATGTTTTTACTTTACCATATAACCTAGATAAAGGAATTTTTTACTTCTAAACTGCTAACACTTTGTCGGCGCAGCTCTAATCAGTTCAACCCCTTCTCGCCGTCGTCTTCTTCCTCTCTCGCCGTCATCACCTTGCCGCCTCCGTCATCGCCTTGCCGCCTTGCCGTCGTCTCCTTCATATCTCGCCGTCTTCTCGGATTCGACAGGTTCTTCTCGGTCGAATCCCTATTTTTCTTTGTTCGATTTCAAAACCCCAAAATTTTACTTGTAGTTTGAAATCTCTCTTCGATTGTCGATTCTGTGCTATCCTCATCCCCTAAATCTTTGATTTTACCTCGGATTACTCTGCCGTCATCTCGCATGCAATTTTACATCTCGGTCTGCATCTCTGTCGTGTTCATTCTGTTGTTCCTTGACTTAGGGATTTATGAAATTTTAGTACCTCTGTTGCTTTGATTGTATCGACTTGTGATAGTTTGTGAAATTTTATTCCTTTTGTTGATTTGATTGAACTCGACTTTTGTAAGAACTTTGTAGGTGAAATTTTAGTACTCTTGTTGATTCGTTTTTTGATTCAATATGCTTTAGCTTCTTTAATTGGGTATATTCTTCATAGCTCAATCTCGTATCTGTCTTCTCAACATATTGTAATTTTGTAACTGATTTCTTTCAATATTGTTAGTGCAGACATGAAGGAAGCAAATAAGAATAAATATCCGCAGCGTTTGTTTCAAGACGACAATTATCCTACCCTGCCGCGAAGTCTGAATCACGGCAGTAGCTTAGAGCAGTTACGAACAGCTAGGAAACTACTTGGTGAAGCTGCTTGGTAGGATATGACGGAGTCTCAGCTTGGGTGTGTTGCTAAGCTAGCTGAGAAGAAATTCATTTTCTGCGGGAGCACACTTTTCTACTTTCTTACACGGCAGTTGGATACTAAGAAGCAGATGGAAATGTGGAGTTTGATTGGCGATGATCCTCTGAGGTTTTCACTCTAAGAATTTGCTAAGATAACCGGTCTTGACTGTGATCAATATGGTGAGGATGGTGGAGTTGATCTCGATCACACGGAGTTATGGGATAAAATGGGATTGACTATTGGAGTTGGACCACATTGGACAGACATGCTACGGGTGCTGAAAATATGCGGCGGCTGGACAGCAACTGAGAAGATGAGTGTTGGTTTCTTATGCCTCCTCCATGTTGGAGTTTTTGGATTTCAAAGAGGTTCTAGGATCGAGTTGAAGTACGCGAAGAAGGCCTTAGATAAGGAGGTTTTTAATAGTTTCCAGTGGGGCCGTCTTGCATTTGATGTTTTGATATCATCCATTAGAAGGACAAACCTTGCTGCATCCTCGGTTACACTAAATGGATTCGTTCACGCGGTTAATGTTTGGGCTTATGAATCATATCCGAAGTTGGGAGAAATGCATGGTGGTAAAAAGTTTGATGATGCGCTTCCTATACTTCGGTGGGGTTGATCACGCGCTCATTACGATGTTGATGATGTGATTTTAGCAGCTAAAAGTGAGAACTATGAGGTACATCTCGATTTATAACATGTGAATTTGTGTTTACATTATATGGAATTGTTTATATTTTGCGGATTTTTCTTCTGTTAGACACGGACTTAATTAATGTGTTGTTTTCATATTAGTATGCTTGGGTTGTTCTAACAATGAATATGCATTTTCAGGTTCGCAATATGGTAATGAAACGGATGGAAGAGATTTATCCCGACTGGGCGGATGAACCTGATGACGAGAGAGTGGATACACTGCTACATGACATCATCAACGGCAGATTGCAGAAGAAGGAGTGGGCTTGGGACTGGCATGGAAGAGGTTTAGATGGTAAGAAACAGAAAAACCCAAGTAAGAAGAAGCGTGTTCGTAGTCAGCAGGATACGGAAGACGAGATAGAGGGTACAGTTGGTAAGAAAAAGAAGAATGTGAATGTGAAGTCTGCTTGTGAGCACGGTGGTGAGACGAGTGGCAATGCAGAAGTTGTTAACCTTCTGAAATCTGTGTTTGAGAAACTGGGTGAGATGGACAGCCACAATCGACAGCAGTTTTCACCAATATGTACAAGGTTTGGAGAAGTTGAGGACCAAATGGGTCTAATGAAAGGAGCTATTAGTAGCTTGCAAAATGATGCCAAGGCTGAAGGGAAGAAACCGATAATCCAGGAGGAAGTAGTGGAAGATACAAGTCATTCACAGAATGTGGTAATTTTCGAATTCCCAGCTTCTTGCGGTTTTTTTTTTGCTATAGGTCTATTTGTTGCGGATTTACTTTGGAATTGCGGATTTATTTGTTAAGTGTGCTTTTGTAGAAGCAGGCTGGAGTTGATGTCAATGGAGACAATGATGTTGAAAACAGTACACCAGACACTCCAGTAAGTAAAGTTTAATAATTCTTGATGAACTATTTCCTTAACTATTTCTTTGTACAATACACAAATAAACATTGATGACTTTTTATGTAGGTTCCTACTGATTTAAATGGAGAAAAAGACAGGAAGGACAGTGCATCTGAAAACCTGGTATGAGAATGCTTTTTTTTTCCTGAGTTTATAATTTTTTTATCGTGAACTTCTGTTGATATGTTACTACTGATTGCAGTCATGGTTAAAGAGACCTAGTCAAGTGGAAAAAAATCCAAAAGCGAAGAAGGCAAAGAAAACAACTGTTGGGAAAAAGACTGGAAATTCAGAGAAATTGGTCAAGGTTAAAGTTGATCCAACAGAGAAGTTTGTGACACCGAAGAACAAGGGAAAGCGAAAGACAAAAGGTGTGAAACTTGTAGTTGAAGATGTAGGCGATGAGGATAGCACATAATTCGGAAAGCATTTGGACAAGCTAGCAACACAGCTGCGCAAAAACAACGGAGATGCAGCCGAGGGACGGATCAAACTCTTGGCTAAGTCACAACTTGAACCATATGTCCCAAGCTCAGTCGTGAAGAGGATCATGTCAACCAAGGCAGCATTTGGAAAATTCCCAAGCGACTACGCGTATGACCCATTTGAGCAAGTGGAAGAGAGAAAACTTCAGAATCTCAAAGACTTCATACAACAGGATGAGTAAGTATATGAATTTACTTGTGCACTTATTTTTGTGGGACAACACTTAAATAGAACATGTGTTGTCAATGTTTTTTAGAAAGGGAGGAGCCTATTAGCACATTAAACCCTGAAGTTAACTTCTACAAAAGGCTAATGACGAAGAAGGAAGATTGGACAGAAGCTGAATATGGTTGGTTAGGCGACCAGGTGACATCTTTGTCCTTCCTGCGGATCTATTTTGTCTAAAATTGGGTCTAAATTTCCTTGTTCCGTTTTTTGTTGGTTCTAGTTGCGGAAAATTTGTTACTTACTGACATTCTCCTCACTTTCAGCATATTACGGGAGCCATGCGAATGTTTCGCAAACGCTTGCTTCATGACGAAAATCCTTACCGGACAGACCGTGTAGCTTTCATCGACCAAATGTTTATCAATTTTTGGTATCAAGAGACCAAGGAATTTGAGAAGTAGAAGGCAAAGTTCATATTCAAGTCTGGTTACCAAGATGTGTACTCTGGTGTTTGTATCGGTGATGATAGCGGTTCCAACAAGAGATGGATTGACGAAGTGGATTATGTCTATTTTTCCATAACTCCAACAACAACCATTGGGTGGCATGTGAGCTTGATTTGCCTAATAGGAAGATTGACGTCTACGACGGCATCATCAACGATGGGAGCGAGCAGTTGATTACTAATCAGGTGAAGAAGTATGCAAAAATGCTACCATATTGGATCAAATCAGAGACTGCAAAAGGTGATTATGATCCTTTATCAAATTGCTATACACTTGGTAGGTGATTGTGGCAAATAGAATTGGCATCCATTCAAAGTTAATTACATCAAGAACATACCACAAAATAATCAAGTTGGTGATTGTGGAGTTTATGCCTTGAAGTTCGTCGAGTGCCTTGCTCTTGGTGTACAGATGGATGATCTGCGCGACGAGATCATTGGCGACATGCGCTTGAAGCTCGCAGCTGAAATTTTTGATGAATGCCCAGAGAAGAAACAACAGATGTCTGACCCGGTCCGAGATGCCGATATAGGCCATCAACCACGGCCTGCCACACAAGCTTGATCCTAGTATCAATCTTATGCTTGTTTGATTTGTTCTTGTTTCATTTTGAATGGTCTTTTGTGGGCACTTGATGTGTATTATTAGTGTCTGTCTGGTAAACTTAAACGTTAAGTTGTTTTGACGAATGTATATATTCGTTGCGGATTTATATATAATCGTTGCGGATTAATTTATTTGTTGCTCATTAAGTCTATTTTTTGTGGAAATTTGTTTACGAATTGACTACTATAGGACATATACCCTAAACCAAAACCCCAAAAAACTTAAATAGTAACTGTAAACCCTAAACCCTATACTCTATGAATTAAACTTGTAAATAATCTCATAAACTGATTATTGGCTAAATTAACCCTAAACCAAAACCATAAACTGATTATTGTCTATAGGGCATATACCCTAAACCAAAACCCCAAAAAACTTAAATAGTAACCGTAAACCCTAAACCCTATACTCTACGAATTAAACTTGTAAATAATCTCATAAACTGATTATTGGCTACATTTACCATAGGTTTCTTAAACCCTAAACCCTATGTTGGAAATTTGATAAAAAAAGTTTAAATTACTCAAAATAACTACTATAGGGCATATACCCTAAACCAAAACCCCAAAAAACTTAAATAGTAACCGTAAACCCTAAACCCTATACTCTACGAATTAAACTTGTAAATAATTTCATAAACTGATTATTGGCTAAATTAACCCTAAACCAAAACCATAAACTGATTATTGTCTATAGGGCATATACCCTAAACCAAAACCCCAAAAAACTTAAATAGTAACCGTAAACCCTAAACCATATACTCTACGAATTAAACTTGTAAATAATCTCATAAACTGATTATTGGCTACATTTACCATAGGTTTCTTAAACCCTAAACCCTATTTTGGAAATTGATTAAAAAAAGTTTAAATTACTCAAAATAACTACTATAGGGCATATACCCTAAACCAAAACCCCAAAAAAACTTAAATAGTAACCGTAAACCCTAAACCCTATACTCTACGAATTAAACTTGTAAATAATCTCATAAACTGATTATTGGCTAAATTAACCCTAAACCAAAACCCTAAACTGATTATTGACTATAGGGCATATACCCTAAACCAAAATCCCAAAAACTTAAATAGTAACCGTAAACCCTAAACCCTATACTCTACGAATTAAACTTGTAAATAATCTCATAAACTGATTATTGGCTACATTTACCATAGGTTTCTTAAACCCTAAACCCTATGTTGGAAATCATGATAATTACAATTATGATAAAATTGAAATAATTCCAATAATTTAGTGACGACATAAACATAACTTCTTAAAGATTGCATGTTTTTACATTTTCTTCAATTTAAACCTTAAACTGAAAACCCTAAAACTAAAAATAGAAATTTGTTACACACACACGTCTCCATAAATGTTGAATAGAGTAAAATAAAACAACCAATTGAATGAAAATTCAGAAATTTCTATTTTCGATGACGCCCACAAGTACGACTGTTATGCCCACTTTGGTTGCACTTCAAGCAAATATGTGTCTTCCTAGGACATTTTTTGAACAAAGCTTTCTCTAAAGCAGACTTGTATCGACTCTTCTTAGGTCTTCCAGGAGGCTGACGAGGTATAGGAGGTAGACATTGTTGTGCAGCAACGAGTTCATGAACAGGTTGAGCTACATCTCTTGGCATTATAGACATAGCATAAGCGTTGGTAAGGTAGCTCTTGAAATAATACGGAGACGAAAGACCAAGCACATTAATCCTCTTAGATGCTCCAGCGACGATAGCATGAACACAAGGCAATTGATGAACATCGAACCTTTTACATGAACATTGTCGTTCACGTACGTTGACAACATGTGAATGCCTTCCGTTAGCAACATATACTTGATCAACATCTATTTCCTGCACTGCTAACAGTCTAGATGCAGTAACACGGGGCTGCAAGCAAAAAATATTCAGTACGCATAGTTTATGGAGAAAACATTTGAAATTTATAACCACTAACCTCTATTAGTTTTTCTGCAGCATCCGTCAACCTAGTACACATTTGTTCTGCAGCCCGCCTCCTAGCGGAGAACCATCTTGTTAGCATGGACCGAATGGCGTCTAAGAGCTTGGCAATTGGCAAAGTTCTCGCATCTGATAAGACCCTATTGATCGACTCGGCTATATTGGAAGTTAAAATATTGTATCTCTGACCTGGAAAGTGAGCACGACTCCACACTTTAACATCAGCTTTCTCGAGATAAGCATGGAGTCCCAGTTTGATGTTTTGGATCTCACTGAATATGACATTAAAATCAGATATCCTATACGCATTTGCTGCCTTTTTTACCAGCCGGAATGCGTCACCACCTTTGAATCGCACTAGTATGTTTTTGTACATATGATATGTGCATATACCCCTAGTAGCTAGTGGATAGACCTTTCCAATGGCTGTAGCTATCGATCTATGTCTGTCGAAAATGATGGATAGACCAGCCTCGTCTGGAAACACACGGTTCAGTTGTCTGAAGAACCATTCCCATGATTCTTCGTTCTCCGTGTCAACAACCGCAAATGCTATAGGGAATATTTGGAAGTTACCATCTTGACATGTTGCGACCAAGAGTGTCCCTTTATACCTCCCTTTCAGATATGTCCCATCGACAACAACCACTTTTCTCATGTATTGTAAGCCATTGATACTTGCACCGAAAGAGATAAAACAATACTTGAATCGGCCTTCCTCGTCCACCGCTAAGCGTGTATAAGTCCCCGGATTAGCCTTCCTAATCAAGTACAGATACGAAGGAAGTTCCGCATATCCACTTTCGTGGCTACCATTAGCCAACAAACGTGCGTATTCAAGAGCCCGATAAGCTTTCCAGTAATCAATCTGCCATATATTCAACTTTTATTAAATATGTTTTCTGTAAAAAAAATCCGCAACAAGCTGTACTAACTAGTAACAAATCTGCAACAAACGAATTCTTAAAAAAAACTGCAACCAGTATAAGGACAGTAGAACATACCTTTATACCAAATTTGAAGTTCAAAGCCACATCAACATGATCTGGTATCACTTTTGGCCCAACACTACCAACCGTGTCATAGTACAGCTGCCCCAAGATATTTTTCGTGGCTTGACGACTACGCCCACCTCGTTCTGTGACAGAACAAGTATGATCGTTGATGTAAACCTTGATATGAAAACAAGGGGAATCTCCAACTGTCCCGGCACGAACTCTCCATGTGCATCCTTATACCCAGCATTGAACAATCAACAAATCCGGCCGTGACTCTACACAGTTAAAGTCAAACTTTCTCGCTAATGACAGAAGCTGCAACCTATTAACCAAATCATCTTTGCTATCATACCTTTGCCCAACAGCAATTTCCAAGGCTTGTAACTCAATTTTCATGTAATTCTCATCATCAGCACCTTCTTTGACAGTTTTCCCAAAGGCTTTTTTCTTCTTTGGCAAACTAGGTTCCTCAAACTCTCTCGAAACTTTCCCAGACAAATGTTAATCCTCGTCACCCGAACTAGCACCATCCGAATCTTCACAACAATCAAAAATCAATCCTTCTCCATCGCTGTCCTCATCTTCCACAGCCTCTTCCGTGCTACACTCAGAATTCTTAGAAGCGGACGATCTCTTCTTAAATGTAACACACAACCTGCATGTCTTATCTTTGAATTGATCTAAGAAATATTTCAGTTGTCTATCATCACCAACAGGCGCAGGAGGTATGCTCTTCGCTAAGCCAACCAAAACCTCCTTTGAAAGCATATAACTAAACTCAGCAATGTAAGTCTTATAGTCAACTCCATAATCCTTATAAACCCTTTCTATGAATCTGCTGAATGAAAGTTTATCATCGACTCCTATTGTTCTTGTTCCTCTTTCATCCACAGCAAATTTCCATCTCGTTTCATCAAATTTCCAGTCATCACAAAGTATAACTGCATCCAATCTCCAAAAAATAACATTATTGTTGACGAGCAGAAAAGATCACTAACACGTACCAATTGAGTTCGTTCAGACAAATTTCCAGTTACGAAAGTCGTTCTAAAACCCTATGTTGCAGATGGCGTTTTTTGCTCGAAATTTTGCATTAAAAACAATAAATTATGTAATAAAAACCCATAAATTTGGTCATAAAAAGCTTTCCTTATTAGTCACAAACGATTTATATAAAAAATAAACAGGTTTCCTTTTTAGAATAAATGGAATTTGTATACAATTCTAGCTAAAATAATTGCTGGTTCGTAAAAGAAAAGAATTTTAAAAGAAAAATCATATTACAATTGTTGCAAATTATAAATTTATTTGTAAACTTATTTTTTTTCAAAATTAAAAAACAATATTACGATATTACAACCTAAAATAATTTTTTTTTTTGCCCTACATAGATTCATACAATATAACAAAATAAATAAAATCATATATATAAATTCAAATTTTAAAAATAATAAGTTTATATTTTCTTAATATTTAAAATTATTTAACACATCTAATAAATTTGGAAATTTTAAATTTATTTTTTAAACTTATTTTTTATATTAAAAACTATATTAAGATATTACAATCACAAATGAATTGATGAAGATGTCGATTTTTGGTCAATATTTTCCATAAAAATACAATAAATTCTGTAATATAAAAAGATAAATTCGGTCATAATATTCTTTCCATATCTGTCCTAAACGAATAAATTGGGGGTTTTAAAAAAAAACAGTTTCCATTTACGAAAAAATTATCCTAGTATATGGACTTACCAAAACTAATTGGTGGTTCCTAAAAGGAATGATTTAAAAACAATATTCAATTTAAAAATAAAAAATGGTAACTGAATATATTTCAAAATTTCAAAGTGATTAAGTTTATATTTTCTTAATATTACAAATTTATTTAACGAAACAAATAAATTTGGAATTTATAAATTTATTTTGTAAACATATTATGCTTAAAAACTATTTTTTTAAAAATTTAAACTATATTAAAATATTACAACTTAAATGAATGTTTTCCCCCCTACATAGATTAATACAATGTAATATTTTAAATTTCAAAAAGTCATTATTTGCAAGATAAAAAAATATTTTTAATTATAAATTAACTTGTAAAACTATTTAAGGAAATATGATAACAAATCCGCAATAAAAAAGATGAGTAAAAATGCCACGTCATCAATTTAAAAAATCAGTACACACAAAAATTAAATCTGCAACACATCAACTAAATCTGTAAGGCTATGTACAATGGTAAATTTATTCAACACCCCATTTTACACTACACATCAAGTTGAATTGTGTTGAATCCATGTCATCTTCAACACTCCATTGCAAGGCATTAAATTAATTCAACAGTTGAATTTTTTTATTCAACATGACAAGTAAGCACCATTGTAAGTAGTCTAACACTATAATACTAGTTTTGTAATTTTTTAAAGCATTTTGCCTGTGTTACAGAGTTTTTCAAAATCTGCAACACATACAATAAATCTGCAATACTGGGAATAAAATCTGCATAAACAATCCGCAAAATCTTGAAAAAACTGCAAAACCCCAATAAAATCTTCAACACTAGCGAAAAAATCTTCGAACTCAATTTTACAAAAACGAACAAATCCGCAAGTATACAAAAAAAACTGCAACACATGGAACAAATCTGTTACACTACGAACTAATTTAGTAATTAAAAAGTACATTTCCTTTGTCGCAGATTTATTTTAAATCCGCAACAAAAAAACAAATCTACGACACTTGCATTTAAATCCGTAACATAATTTCCGTAATTACACAAACAAATCCGCAACCACAAAAATCTGCAACACGTGACTGCGGATTTAATTTTGCAGGGAATATGGCATTTTCGTAAATATTTGATTTTTTCGCTGATATGAAAAAAATCATAATGGCATTTCTGTAATTTTTTTCCTTCCAAATGATGATAGGGGTAATTTAGGCAATAAAATCATGAGAAACAAGGTCAAAAGATTAATCCTACTCTAATAATTACTATACTTTTTCATACTAGATAAATAATTTTCCCTTTGTTTTTTATCTCCATTCCGAATTATGTTCGGAAAGTTGTGGCTGCTTTGTTTTAGATAAGTTTTCTATCTATCGAAAATCTTAACACTATTTTAGGAAAGTTTCATGAGAAATTCCTTTTATAAAAGTTTATTTATGGCAAGTACATTTATGACAAATATATTTGTGCAAAATTTAATTCTAATCGTAGTTTCCCGAAGTGGCATTTCCTCAACCTCTTTGAACACAATTCTTTCAATCATAATTTTTCATGTTCAATTAGGCTAAAGTGAAGGATATTCCGTAACTTTCGTTTTCAGTCCGTAAACCTTCTAATGTAGTTATTTTAGTATTAAATGTGATTTGTTTGTTTTCTAAGTATGGTTAGGTTGTTTGTTAAATTGGATATAGGATTAGAGATG
Organism: Orychophragmus violaceus; assembly: GCA_030180135.1. Taxonomy (NCBI): domain Eukaryota; kingdom Viridiplantae; phylum Streptophyta; class Magnoliopsida; order Brassicales; family Brassicaceae; genus Orychophragmus; species Orychophragmus violaceus. The sequence continues at coordinate 100,745,718 of CM058231.1, read as the reverse complement.
ATTCAACTCATTGCTTACGCTGCCAGTTAATTGATAAACTAGTTGTTACACACACACACACACACACACACACACACACACACACACGCACACGCACACGCGCGCACACACACACACACACACACAATAGATGTGTAGTGGTATAAGAAGACATGTTATGCGGGGTACATAGATGGAGTTTTGTACTAGGTTCACGTTGTGTGCAGGGTACAAGCAAGTATGAGTTGTTCTATTGCCTATTGTATAAAGCGTCCCATTGGTGGTGCGAGGGACATGACATCCATCAAAAATCTAAGACCATTGTTTGCTGATTGGGTGTTTTATGTGCCATATTTGTTCATGTTTAGACTAATCTACTATATTTGAAGTGTTTGGACCGAGGATGTGGACTTGCGTTATAACATATCATACCTCACTGAGTGACCCCATGTTATCACTGCTTCTTCTTTTTCCTCCTTTCAGGTGAACTTTCTGAGTAGATTGATGCTTAGCCAGATAGAATGCTTTGGAGATTTTATCGTTTTTGTTACGCATTTTGTTTTTAAATGTTATTGTTATGGATATTTTGGTTATTAGTTATTGTCGCGTTATGTAGGTTTTATTTAGTTATTGGAGATTATTTGAGATTATTGGAGTTATGTGATGTGTAAATTAGGGTTTGTGATATGTTGTCTCGAGAGAAGAGGAGATGGGTGTTACAATTTGCTATCGGATCGGGTTTTTTGTCCCGGTTCTGACCCGAGAGAAAGGTAGTGTGTTAGATCGGGAGTTTAAATGGTCGAATCACTGTGTATTTGGCCGACAGCGGAGTCTCCTCGACGAAAAATTATATCTCTGAAAAATCACAATATCTATGCATGATGAGAGTTGTTTACTCTGAAAAAACTTTGCTTATACGAAAAAATTATATTATTTCTTCTCTGCAAAAACTAAATCGTCGAGAGTATCTTAAAATTAACGATCGTGAAAATCGTATACAAGTGTTGTATTACTGTCTTCTTTGATTGTATCCTAGAATCCATGAATCGCAGATATCTGTCATACTTTGGGTTATTTTCCGAGTTAAGAAAAGAAATTTCTATCTGGCCTCTATATCATTTTCTGTCGACAAATTGTCTTTTTTTGAGCTTGAATAGTATGTTAGATGAACATCAGAATAACTGAATAATTGTTGGCCGGACGAAATGAATTGAATTAAGTTTCTGCAGAAAATTACAAAACGCCGAAAAGCTAGTTTTAGTAGACTAATCATGTTTTGTTTCTTATAGTTATATTTTTAACACGTTAATTGTATATAGCGGAATCACGTTTTCAACACGTAAAAATGTGAATAAATGATGAATATTACGAATGGTAAAAAATAGTGTAATCACGTTTTTAAAACGTAAAAATGTAAGTAAGTGGTATACCATTCATCATCTTTATTTCTCATGTTATATCACTTCGTAGTGTTCAGATCCTATAATATTTTGAAATCATAGACAATTTGCAAAATAGTGTAGGAATTTTTCTGTCCACAAATTTGGGTACTCATGATTGTTTTTTTTTTTTTTGATTAACGAGGAGGTTCCGGGTCTTAGGCCCGACTAATTCC